>CM072818.1:83281292-83901589 GCA_036937905.1 Salvia rosmarinus
CTAATTCAGTTGGCATTGGATGTTGCTAAGCACTTGGAACTTGGATGTGTATTTAAAATTTTCAAGCCAAATTCATCAAATCACGATGATGATTTTATTGTATAAAGTGGTTATTATTTTCTACTATGCCTCTGCAATCTAAATCATATCACACGTAACATAAGCATGTACAAAAAATTCATCATAATTCATAAATCTAATTTAGTTTCTACTCCTACAACAAGAAAAGTCTAGGCGCCTTTAGCATTTTGAACAAATTTGTCTTAAAGAGCCTAATACTATTTACACGAAAAGAGTGTGCATGTGCGATTATAAGGGTAGTGATTAATTATGTATGAGGTTAATTAAAGATCTCTGGCTCAAGTTTATCTTTGTCTTCAAATTATTTATTTACATAGGGGAAGAAATACGAGACCGAACGAGAGTGCTCTTTTTATTTTCTAGTTATTTTTATTTATTTAATTTATAGTATTATAGGACTCCTTGGTACTTCGACCAAAGAAACGTACGAAACATGATGGATTACAATAAAAATAAATAGAATGTAAAATAACACCTGACGAGGTTTAGTTCTCATAGCTTTTCTTCTTTTCTTCTTTTACATGTAAATGCATATAATCTTTGCTAGTGTGAAGAAAAGCATCCTGTTCATAAAGCAGTCGCATTGAAAACCAATTAAGATAAGTACAATTTGGAATATCTAACACTTGTGTCTCATTATTATGCTTATTATACAAATAAAATATTATAACCTAACGATTTTATTATTAATATCTATTACTAAAATATGAAGTTTATATAATTATATACTTTATTTATGAACAATCAAATCTTAATAGTTAATTCTTAACTAAAAAATGAAAATAAACACTAAAGATGATTATAAATCGAACGGGATGCAATCATCCATATAATAATCACATAATTTAGGTACTGAGATATCCAAACTTGGACTAAAGGATGCCAAGTAGGTAAGCATATATATTGGACTAAAGAGGGAAGTTTAGCATCCATTAAATCAACTTCACTTTTGGGGAATAAAACATTAATTCCAATAATCATGCTGAATAATGAGGATCAGGTAAAGTAAAAGCTAGATGAATAATGGATATCTACTGGCTCGCCTTTAATTAGCTTTCTTAGTTTGGCGAAGAAACTATTATTAATGGGACAACTCAGACTCAGTACATAATAACACTCTCACATCTTAGTGGCCACTATTGGATTTTCCCTTTCCCTCCGATTCATCGCACACGTAATAAGTTCCGTTCAGATAAACCTAATATTCTGTCACCATATATATGAGTGTAAACACACTCAATATCACATTACTGATTACTAACTAATATTCGGCAGCAGCAGAGAGAGCTATTCAATGGCGAACTCGATCGACATTGTTGTGGAGCCTCGTAAAACCGAAGCAGCAGTAGAAAATAATGCTACCAAAGCATCTTCAGTCCTGACCAGAGTCAGTGCAGGATATTTCACAATATGCCTTTCCCTCGGCGCCCAAGCAGCGCTGCTGAACGCATTCATCGACGATCAAACCATGACGCGGATACCACCAATCGTTCCTCACTCAGTCGCCACTCATGTTCTCGGCCCCTCGGCCATGCTCATGCTGTGGCTCACGCTCTGCCTCCTCTCCCTAATCTCCTGTCTCTACATCCTGAGGTGCGCATTCCACCTGCGGCTGGTGAAGGCGGAGTACTCGCACGGCGTGGCCCTGAACTTCCTCTTCGTGCCGTGGATCTCGTGGCTGCTTCTGCTGCGCGCCACGCCGCACAGGATTCTCGTGAATTTGAATTTCCCGCACGAGATGTTGTTATGGATCTTCGTGACGCCAATCGTGATCCTCGACATCAAGCTTTACGGGCAGTGGTTTACGAGCGAGAAGAGGTCGTTGTCGGTCGCGGCGAATCCGACGAGCCATCTGCCGATGCTGGGGAACTTCGTTGGCGCGTGGGCTGCGGCTGGGGTGGGCTGGAAGGAGACTGCGCTCTGCTTGTTTGCCATCGGTTTGGTTCATTACGTGGTGATCTTCATCACGCTGTATCAGCGGTTAACTGGTTTCCGGGCCGCGCTGCGGCCGGTTCATTTTTGTTTTTCGGCACGCCGAGCGCGGCGTGCTTAGCGTGGAGCTCTATTTCTGGGGCTTTTGGGGTGCCATGCAAACTACTCTTCTTCCTCTCGCTCTTCCTTCTCGCATCATTGGTGAGTCTTCTATATCCCATTTGTCACTATATATATGAATAGGTTCTCATAGTAGGGATGGATGCAGAAAAATAGTTTAAGACATTTGCATGGCTAAAAAATTATTGATAAGGCTAAACTATTTTACGATTTCAGCAATAGGAGTTGGAAATCAATTTACCATTTTGGCATTAGAAAAAAAAGTTTTGGGCCCAACATCTGTCTTACTAGGCTACTAGCTACACCCTTAACGTTAAAAATATTGCACAACGCTAAATATATAAAGTGTGTAAACCATCACGTGAGCATAGTAACCATGCTTTTCATATATATGATAATCCTTTCTAGATAAGATATATAATAATAGTTTCTTTTGTGATAATTATGAATTATAAAAAAATTAATGGTACAAATTGGTTCATAATTCCTATGTATGTGTGATTTTGGGAGCAGATGTGTCGGCCGACGTATTTCAAGAAGTCGATGAAGAAGTTTAGTGTGGCATGGTGGGCTTACTCGTTCCCTCTGAGCTTTGTGGCGGTGGCGTCGACGCAATACGCGGAGGAAGTGAAGGGTGTGGCGGCGGCAGGGCTGATGCTCCTACTTTCTTCACTATCATTCTTGGTTTTTGTTGCGATGCTTATACTCACAGCTCTAAATTCTGATAGGCTTCTCCGACAAAATGATCCTTGTCTAAGTTTCTCTTGACTTCAATTTAATGTAATTCATCTTCACTTCTCAATTATCCCTACCTTTGACTTTATGTCCTTAACAAGAAATCAAGTGTCATCACCACTCGCTTTCCACCATTATTCTCATCTTCTGATCTGGAAGAATCACTCTTCATGCCTCCGAAATCCATGTTCAAATGCACTACTACTTTACAAAAAATCTGGAAATAAATCAGCTAAATCAAAAATGAATAATCAATAATTTAGAGATATGGGGCACAATTGTGTTAGACCGTTTTATGGATTTTGATCCGTGCGACATATCCTTCTATCTGACCCTAAACAAGCACTAACTAAAACAAAAGGACAAATAAAGAGCAGGTGATATTTATATAATTATTTGGATTAAAAAACATATTA
Source organism: Salvia rosmarinus (assembly GCA_036937905.1). NCBI lineage: Eukaryota > Viridiplantae > Streptophyta > Magnoliopsida > Lamiales > Lamiaceae > Salvia > Salvia rosmarinus. The sequence continues at coordinate 83,284,577 of CM072818.1, forward strand.
AATACTGAAAAATATCATTCTTAATTAAAATAAATAAATTAGTAGCTCTCGTTTTACACAAAAAGGTAGTGCTATTTTTTATAATTTTGGAAAAAGTATAATATCATTTAGAATTTGAGCTGTCAAACACGTCCCGATCTAACCCCTTTTTTTATTATTGAGTTGGACCATATGTTTATTGGACCAAAAAGAAAAAGTTATATCGTAAACCTATTGGAGGCCATAAAAAGCCTGTAATTTGGACGGGCCTACACCTCCCCCAAATCAATCCAAACAGTTCTTGGGCCAACCTGACCCAATATCGCTCTTTGGTCCGATGGGCTCAGGCCGGTCCAGTCGGACCACATAATTTGACCATGGATTAAATGTGTGATAAGATAATTTTTATCTATCAATTTTTACTTAGTGAAGGATTAAGATTGGGATAAATAACTTTATTTGGAGGATTATTTCAATCCTACTATATTGGTTGAATTAATATTAATGAAGAATAATTGATTAAAATATAAGGTTATCCGAGGTTGGATTAATTTTATCTATCCAACATAATCATGCAAAGTAAACACCTCCATCAGTATAAAGTTATCCTAGACGCAAAAAACAACATTTACTACAAAGAATAATATGATTTCGTTAAAATAAACAAATCATTTACAATATTTATTATATAAAAATATTATTTACTATATTAGAAAGTATTATCTAGTTTTAGTAAAATTATAATTCATTGTAGAAAATTTATTTTTACATAGCTTGACATCATATGAAGAAAAATACAATTTAGTATAAATATCAGACTAACAAAGACAAAATATCATGTCATTAATTAATATTCACAAAAGTAACACAGTTATAGAGGTAAAATACACTTGAAAAATCATTTAAAATAGAGTCGACTTATACAACATTTGTGAGATTCAAACTTAAAACTTTTGATCACAAGCATTCTCTTTATAGACCATCCCAAATTTTTGTCTTTAGAAATCCATAATCGTGATTGCGAGTATCTTGAGTTGAAAGCACCCTCGATTTCTCAGTTATGGATAGGCGATTTTTATTTTATTTTTCTGGTCCAACAACATGGGTTCGCGGAGGATGCACCCACTCCCCAACCTACAATTAGGGAGGGGGGAAGATCCTACTTGAAAACTAGTCATTATCATGTGCGATGGGACCCATAAACATATAGCAGACATTAATTGGTTATGTAGAAGATCTTAAATGAAATATATATCTTCCTCTAACATGTATATAAATATGTGCTCCGCATATTTGTAGAAGATTATGCTACTTTACTTTTTTTTTTTTTTTTTGGGTCAATTTAATACAAAAATTTTTAAAATTTCTGATTAATTGACCCCTGGAAATAAAATATGTGCTCCGCATATTTGTAGAAGATTATGCTACTTTACTGTGTGCTTCCTGGACAATTGTATGTAGTATAACACAAAATTGATTGATTGTAAAAAGAATATCTCAATGTACTATTATCACTTTTCGGTATTTGTTCTTTGTGGAAATAACTAAAAGAAAAAAGAAAAAGAAAAAATTGGAGCCTCTTTCTAATTGAACTCTTTTCTTTGAAGATGGAAAGTGCTGCTATAGTATAACAGCACAAGTGCGCCTGAAAACCAGAAAAGAAAATCCACACTATATAGAATGGTGCGTTACATTACTTTTTTGCTGCCAGAAAAGGAAAATTTTCGATCTAGAGATTGCAATTGGCTTCGAAGGTTTTGGTTTTCTTCAAGCAAGCGGTCGTATTCAAGAAGAAAACCTTCTGATTGCTTCTTCAAGGCCATTGCATTTACTTCAGCACTGCCTGCCTCTTTACTCTTCTCTTCAAGCTGCTTCTCTAGCTTACTTATCATTCTGCGCAGTTTACTCATCTCGTCTTCTAGTACTTTGATTTCCTCGGGTGCTGGAGGTCTGTTATCATCAAAAACTCGGTTTTGTTTTTTCACAGCTTCCGTGCTCTTCCTCCTTATACGTAGTTCTCGGATGTAGTGATGCAGCCTGTCAACCATCAGGGCAAGGAATAGGGAGAATCCTGCACCAAAATTGATAGATATTCAAATCTTGAAAAAGAAATTCCGCTCACATGAATTCTTCCTTTTCTTTTCTTGAGCACAACATGGGTGCTCTTCTATTTTGTGCAATAAAATATTTAACCAGGTGATATCATGTGTTAAGACAGTTAAGACATGCAAGCGAAAAGTAAAGAATCCATTCCACAATAACATGGAGCATGTGGTGATATTAGCTTTCAAGTGAAAGAGAATTGAAATGGCAGGTTGTTAGGCATAAGGAATGTAAACTGCATCATTCTTTAAAATGCTGGTCCCAGAACAAAGATTAACCAAGAATCATCAGTATATTTGAAAATTAAGAATATCAAAATTATACAATTCCACAAATAATGTATATAGTCCTTATTTTACGAGTATTAAATATTTGACAAAGTTCACTAGTATCCAACTTCAGAATCTAGGTTGATGAAACCAATAAAGCAGTGAATTTCAGAATATAATTTTTAATGTCTGTATTTAGGTCCTTAGTGCTGAGCAACAAACACATTAATGAGTGTTAATGATAAAAGAATTATGAACATACCCTACTACAAGGTCCATTCTCAGGTCATGGCGATTAACTAAATATGAGCATAAAACTTCATTTTAAACTGAACATAGTGATACACTTACATTTGGCCTAAAGCATTCAGTTTCAAGATCAGAAGCCAGACTGCATTTGCGAATTACATTCAAATCCAAGTAATTTGCTAAAGTTGGAGAACTCTTTATTCATGACGCCTAGGATTAGAGCTAACTGCATACTGCAAACGCACCAAGTATTCTGATACTATCAGTCAGATAAAATCTGACAATGAATTAGGCATCTATATCTTCATAGCACTCTGTTTTACCAACAGACGATTTTGATCTTATGTTAATATAAACTAATAGTAACAAAAAGTAAGTTGGCTGGTTATATAAACTTGTAGTCAAAGATAACATTAAGGAAAACCGCAAACACTACAATCAAGAACCTGATTATGTTTATGTTAAATTCGAATTTATTACTCATACAAGATGCAATTGCAGCTACTTCCCCCAATCCATGCACATTATTCACTGATATTCATGCTGGCAATCTACCACTGATTTAGCGGACTAGATTACATTGTCTTAGTCAAACAATGCACGACGTATACCAATTCAGAATCCATGCCCGTTTAAACTGCAATTGCATGATATTGTCCATAAAAGTCCAACTATGGCATTTTCTATCACCAAAAGGTCCGACACTATTGCACTCGAGACAAATTCATATATGTAAACAGTCATAATAAAACAACGAAAACCTCCACTCGGATGAGACTTCTAAAATTCACAACCTTAAAAAAAATTGAAGGATGGAAACCATAAATATTCCTAAAACATCACATACACTATCACCATGAAGACAAAAAAGAGCAATTTCACGGCATACAGAGATACAAAAATATACGTTCATGACCAAGAGAGAAGAATGAAAATTTCTCTTGAATAAACACAACCCTGGAAATCCACTGAAACTGGAAAACCAGTTCAAGAAGTATATTATAAAAAATTGAATATAAAAATTTAATTGATTATGCTCTTTCTTTTTCCTATGCGTAGTCATCGCCAGAAGAATCATCCTCCGAGAAATCGCACGATTAATGCAATTCGATAAATGAGTCGATGCAGCTTCGCCGCAAAATTATGACTCGATAAAACAGAACAATCGAAATTACACAATACAGCGCGTTTGTACTGGAGAATTTCCGAGAAAAAGAAGAAGGATTCGATTTTGAGGAATTCTTACCCATGAGAGAAGCTTCAAGAAGGAGCTTGGCGAGGATAACCTGATCGGTGGGATTAATTTCAGCGCCATCTTGGATCCAACGCCTCTGGATCGCAACCACATTGTAGACGGTGGCCACCATGAGCACGAAGAGAGTCCCGGTAATGGTCTTGACGACGATTGGGCCGCGCCCGCGCTTGAGGCGGTCCAGCCCCATTATGACCAGCTTTCTCAGCGGAGTCTTGAACACGAACGCCACGATCAGCGCCATCTCCGCGAATACAAGGCTGAACATCAACTGGATCATCTTTTTTCTCTTCACTTCTTCTTCTTCTTCTTCGTCTAATTCAATTTCTTCAATTCTCACGCAAATTTTCAGCTGGTCGACAAAGACAGAGTCTTATGGGGTAGGAGAAATCAGAGAAGAAAGAATGGGGTTTTAATTATACGAATCGAATCCCAAACACGTCCATATTTAAAATGAATATTTTGCGTGTATGGTATTTGGGAATTGGGGCTTTGCTTCTTTTTATTTGCAAATTCATCCTCCGCGTTGCCGTGTATTACCGACATATAATTATTATATTAATTTTCTTAATTCTGTTTACTTACTCTTGAAATTTGCCTCATTGATTTTTTTCTTTTTATTTCTTTTTGCCTCATTAATTTTTTTAACTATTAATGTCGTTGAATTGAGATTCGGCAATTTGCATTATATAGCTCTAGTATTAATCAGTAATCGTCGTTTAAAAGAAAAAGTTCAGGAATTGTGTGGTCTGACATAGGATTCAATTTCTATTTAATTGGATTGTAAATTCACGACTCAGATCAAGTTGTGTTTTAGCATTATTCTAATTAGAATTGAGATCTAGTTTTGTTTGGAAATATTTACATATATATTTTATGAGAGCGATAAAATTACAACTAATTTTGACAGTACATAGTGAATAAACCATATTCCTAGCGCAATACTACCAAAGTTTTGGATACTTTCAGTGAAAAGTATGATTTGTGATGGATATAACTGAAGCTCCATTATTCATCCGAATCATATATAAAATAATTCACGAAAGGAGGTTGTTCAAATATATATATATATATATATATATATATATATATATATATATATATGAGATGGATCGGTAGGAAATATTAATGAATCTGGCTGATTTAACTATATTAATGGTTGAGATTTAATGTATAAATTTGTTGCTGGTTTGTGTTTTGTTTAACATTATAAAGTGTAGAATTTAATATGAAAGATGTTAAACTAATATATTTGCGTATGCAACAAATGGATGAAATATGTCTTAAACAACTTTATGCGATATAGTAATTCGATTTCTTACTAAATATGAAAGATTCTTATTATTCCATTCTCGTATATATATATATATATATATATACCAATAGTGATATTTTTGTTTGATTGAATTCAAATGGTGATTTAGATTCGATACCATCAAAGGTCATCATCAGTAAGATTTAGTACTATATTTATAATATACTTTTCCAATGATAAATACGACGAAAGTGCAATTTTCAAAAGTCTCGCATAAATATTTTTAAATTACATTTTTCCTCACAAGATTTCTACCTAAACTGTTTTTTTATCTTTTTTTTAGTGGGGATCCTAAGCTACTCTTTGAAATATATTAAAAAAAACGAAAATTGACCAACTTCACCGCTTATAATGATTTCAATAATGCTTAAAGCTGTCATCCAAGCTATTCCTACCTATGCTATGCAATGCTTCCGTTTGCCTATCTCTATTTGTAACGACATTAACCGAATGTGCGCGGCCTTTTGGTGGGGTGATAAGGAAGAAAAGAAACATATCCATTGGTCAAAATGGAAATTCTTATGCAAGACAAAGGATTGGGGAGGAATTGGTTTCTGAGATTTGGTGTGTTTCAATCGTGCTCTTCTAGCTAAACAGGTTTGGAGAATGCTGATGAACCCGGAATCTCTCGTGGCTTGCGTATTCAAGGCAAAATACTTCAGAGGGGGTGATATTCTTAGTGCCAATTTTAATAGCAACGGATCTTTTGTTTGGCGATCTCTCTTATGGAGTCGAGAGTTGGTGGAAAGAGGTGCAAGATGGAGAGTTGGTAATGGGCGGAATATTGATCTCTTTCGAGACCGATGGGTGAATGGTTTGCAGGAGGGCAGGATTGCGCAAAGGAGTGAAGATCACGATCACCTTCTGAAGGTGGCCGACTTGATCGGGATGATGGAGAGTGGGAGGTGGCCAATTGTTAGGGCTTTTCCGGCCTTGAAAGTAATTATATCCTTCGACTCGATTGGGGAAAAAGGCGACAGGACACTCGCTATTGGAAATTTGAGCAGAATGGTATGTTCTTTGTGAAATCGGCATATCTTCTCTCGGTGGGCTACTATGACAGCCACCCCCATACTAGCCATCATGACCTCAGATTCTGGAATAAGCTGGTGTGGTCTCCCTCGATCCCACCGAAAGCTAAAATTTTCATTTGGAGAGCTCTCAGAAATTTTATCCCCACTGCCGCGAACCTCAAAGAACATCATGTCCCCTCGGATGGCATTTGTGAATTTTGCAAGGACAGATGGGCTTCTACCGAACATACCCTCATCTTCTGCCCTCGCTGCAATTTAGGATGGAAACAAAGCCGTTTCTGGTGTCTTCTTCAACATGCCAGTGCGCTGAGTCTGGTTGATATAGCCGTGATGATCAGGAATGAAATGAAGAGTGAGGACTATGATCTTTGGTGCGTCATGTTATGGCAAAAATGGAGAGCGATTTGCAAGGCGGTACATGAATCTTATCTGAATACCAACGAGTCCTCGGAAACTTTATGTACGGCCTTGATCGAAAACTTTAATGGTGCTCGGCCCTTATTCGCTGCTGCCAACAAATTGGGAATCGGATGCGGCGACAGGAAGTGGAAGAAGCCCAGGAGGGGATCCTACCGTGTTGACGTGGACGCCCTCTTCAACCCCGAGAAGAATGGTTTTGGTGTTGGCATTATTATCTGTAACCATGAAGGAAGCATTATCCTGGCTAAATCCCAACTGACTTCCCCCTCGTCGAGTGTCATGTTCGATGAGGTGAAGGCAGTGATCTTTGGAATCCTTTGTTGTTTGGAAAATGATATTCATCCGTATGAAGTGTTTACTGACTCAATTTTGGCTGCCCGACTCATGGCGAAACCTGAGGAGGAAAAGGATCTTCTTCCTGAAGAGATTTATGAGATCCTTCGTGATTCCCGCTCGCATGCTCTTATAGGCGTGTCTCATACTCATAGAATGGCTAACAAGGCCGCTCATGCCCTTGCTCAGTTTGCTTTGAATTGTTCTCGTTCAGTTTGGTGGAACGATAATTTCCCTAGATGGCTTGTGGATCTTGTTTGTGAGGATTTGGTGAATTAATATATTCATTTCTCTTTCGAAAAAAAAATTAATAATAACTGTTGAAATATATAGTAATTTCAGTAATAATAATTGCTAAAATATATTATCTGATCAACATTACATAATATATATAAAGAGAGGAAAATCGTACATATTGTTAATTAGAAATATGTATGTTATTGAAGACAAATATGCATATGAAATTGATTCTAAAGCTTTTTCTATCTTTTATATCGTTTCTTTCTAGTTTCATAATTTGAAAGAAAATAAATGATTAACAAAAAGAAAGTAAATGATCAAAAGAAAAATAGCTTCACATTCTTTGGCTGGTCAATTAAAGACAAGACGGATGGTGAGGCCTGATTTCGCCAGAAAAAATTTGAAGATGAAAGAAAATGGCCAATATTGGTGGAGGCTGTGGTGGTTTTCGCGCTGATGTAGCTGGATTTTGAGTGAGAACAATGGAGAGATATCGATATAATTGAGGATGGACTTTGTGCAAATTGGAGAAGAGATCATAAAAGAGATATGCGAGAATGATATATCTGAATACATTAAAAATGCATTACTTTAAGTGTTTATATGCATATTTATCTTTGTCGACATGTAGATTTGTTCGAGAATGAAATATTTATATTTAAAATACTATGCGAACTTCTAATTTAATTACATGCAGGTTTCTATTTAGTAGTGTGTGCATGTTTCTGTTTGTAAATATATGAGTTTCTATTTGCAAATATATATATTTCTATTTGATAGTATGCATATTCTTGTTTTAATATTATATGTAGTTTTTGATAATTGAAGTTATTTGAGAATATATTTAGACTGCATACACAAAAATATATATTGAAACGGAACAATAATGGACATCATTTGTGTGCATTAAATCCATCTCTTGAACCAAAATCATCGTACTTTTGTCATCAAATCAAAGATTCGTAGTTATGTAAGATTTTTTATTTGAAGATTTTCAATTACAAAGCACATAGAGTTTCGATTCTAGAATTGTGCAGTTGAAATTGAAGAGACAAAGAAAGAATCACATAGATGAAGAAGAAATTGGAGAGACATAGAGGTAGATATTTTTTGTTATGGAATTTTGTAGATGAAATAACATCGACAAAGAATGAACCATAGAGACAAAGAGGTGAAGATGACTGTTTTGCGCAATTTTATGATTCGCCCATCGACGAAAATAAATGATAGAAAAGCAGAAAAGACACGATTCAACCCTCGGCGGAAATTAGAAAAAAAACAAATAGAAAATGGCTTGTTACATGTCACTTATCTAATATGTCCAGGTATCTCTCTTTATACTATAAATATGAGGATAAATATCAATCCTTGATAAATCAATATGGACGCTTCAAATTCAATGCACAAATTATGATGTAGATGCACAAATACACAATTATATGCATAAAATTCATTTAACTAATTCAGATGCACACTTATAAATAACTATTAGATTTTCAAAATCTAATGCAAATGATTTATTCTTATTTATGTATGTTAAAGATTGTAGGTATGTACATGAACTAATTGTTATATATATATATATATATATATATATATATATATATATATTGGATCAAATGAGAACCATATCTTTTTTGTGAACTCTGCGAATCATGCATAAGCGTTAAAGATAATGTACAAAACAGTATAAAGTTGTGCATAATGAAAACTTTCTAAAATTATTTTGTTGTGCAACAATTTTAGAATATTTTCGGTGTGCACAACTTTATAGATTTTATTCATCAACTTTATACGCCTGTGCATAGTTCTCAAATTCTCAAAAAATATGAGTTCTCACTAGATCCAACCCATATAATGAATGATGAATTTATTGTGAGAACGTGAGAACCAAAAAATGATGAATTTACTGTGAAACTTAATGAATCCGTTGGGAAAGTTACTGAATCCAAAAAAAATGAAATTTTCACCTTTCATGAGATTTGAACCCTGGGTGAAAATTCTGAATTTTTTGATTCAGTAACTTTCACAACAGATTCATTAATTTACATAGTAAATTCATTTTGTTTGTAAAGAATTTTCGTGGTTCTTAGTTTTAATGTTAAAATTGGTTCTTATTTGAACCTCATTCTATATCTATATAGGGGTTGGTTATAGAGAGAATCACCTCTTAGATAAGAACTAAGAACCAATAACTACCGTTAGATTAAGTAAGATCGGACGACACATAATTATTTAATGATAAAAATAGTCAAATTCCTAAATTTTCGTTATTTGGATATTTCACATTCTATTTTTCATTGTTCATATAATTCATATTGTTATTCATATAATCATAGTTCTTGTGCATACTATTCATTCCAATTCATTGTTATGTTCATGTAATTCATGGTGTTATGCATATAATCGTAGTAATTATGCATACGAGAATAATTACAAAAATCAATATACAAATCCCTAGATTTTAGGGCTAAACGGTTATCATTAAATTATGAGGATAATTAACTATTTATAATTAATTTTGACCATTAGATTATAAAATGAATGGACCACATTAGTTCTTAGTTCTCAAAAAGTTGGAGTTCTTATTTGATCCACTCCATATATATATATATATATATATATATATATATATATATATATTACGTATATATTACGTACGAAAATGATTATGAGCTTCTTTGTTTCTTTGTTTTCTCTCTCTTTCTTTTAAGGAAGAAAAACAGTCGGTTTTAATTCTCATAATCATCATTAATTGGTATCGCCAGTAGTAGTTGTAAATCTTATCTTCACCGGACAACTATCTACAATTTATTCCTGTTAGAGCATAGCACAAGAAGCAGAATTAGAGAGAGAGAGAAAAGTGGGGAAACTATTTTCTGTTATTCAATTTACAAGAAAGCTTCTATCTATAGGATAACTACTTAGATAATTTACTGCTTAGTCTAACTTATAACAAAAGCACATTTAACGTGTGTGTTGGTCTAGTGGTAGAGTGGTTAATGTCCGAGATTAAAGGTTTCGGGTTCGAGTCCACCGTGATGCGATCTTTAAATTTCTGTATTAACTTACCCAAAAAAGCACATTTAACTGTCTAACTAATCCTAATTGGTGTGTTGACTGTTGAATAAACTGCTCCTTGTGTAGTGTTGAGCTTTAATTTAGAATCCAACAATTCCATTGATGAAGAAGTGTGAATGAATCCGATTTATTAGTAGATAGTTATTTAAATTATCAAATTATTATACGATTTCTTATAACAGATATTCTTAGATCACCGCACAAAAATTCAATTTATAATTAATAATTTGCAGTTTTAATATTACTCTTGAAATATTTCAACAATGTCATGTCTTCTCATTTCAGTCTATATCAAGTTATAACATCTCCTAATATTTTCGACCACTAAAAATCAAATAATACTTGCACCCAAAAAATCTTTGTGTCGATAATGATATCTTTTGAGCTAATATTTGTAAGAAATATGTTGGCCATGATTTTTAGTTTAAAATGCGGATATTATTGAAATGTCTTACAAATTAAGTTTAAAATTATTAAATAAATCAAAATTTATGCATTAATTGACAGTTGACTATATAAATAAATACGCGAATGACGATATATGTTCACATATTTATGTAGGATGTCCTCATTTAACGTAAAAATATACATATCAATTTATATATTTGTTGAATCAATTGTCTTTTGTTTGTTTTCTTTTGTTCGGAATTGGCTACATTCATTTTTAATTTTTAACTATGGCTGTATTGTTTAGCCGGCTAATTGAGAGCAGCTTGACATGGCCTATAATATACGAGCTTAAAAGTTAGTTTCAGTTATGTCAGTGACATTTAATTTACTACATTTTCAGGCCTATCACTAAATTTGGCGAAATAAAAGGGAAATCTGAATCGAAATACACGCATTAACATAAAATTTATAGGAAAATGCTAAACGTACATAATATGTACTCTATATTATTTTTAGTCTTCAATCAGTGATTGAATAAATATAGTCTATATTATTTTTAGTCTTCAATTTTTTTATCTGCTAATCAATTGAATGACCATATATTACTATATATTACTTCTATCTGCAATAGAGAAGCTACTTTTCTCTTTGGATGAAATGCTAGAAGCTTGGCTTAAAAACCAGAAACCAGCAACAATGACGGCACAATAGGCAAGCTTAATAGGACAGAAACCTTTGAAAGCGAAGGTAGAACGTGAAATTCAACCATGAAGATAAAGTTTTAGAAACTAAATGAGATTCAAAACTGTTTCAAAATAGATTAGGGGTAATTTAATAATGATCTTATTACTATAGATAACGAATTGAGTTAAAAAAAAATTGAAGGACATTATATACGCATGTGTGTGTGTTATGTACGTTTAATAAGCTGGAATGCCAAACGATAAAGTGAAAGAGACTTCGGTTTATTTAATTATTTTCAGTTATCTTTGCCGACAGCAGGAGTTATAAGCTGTAACGGATTATTAAAACTTCGTTGACATTACTAAAGTTAGAAACTATATATGATTACTTCGTAAAGATCACTCAATTAAAGATTTGAATTTTTTCAACTACTTCCCTAATTTATAAATAGATGAAACACGGTCATGCAAGTAACCACTAATTAACCGGATGATAGTGATCATAATTAATTAATTAATTAATTATATATTTAATGTTATTAAGATTCTTAGTGTCATAAACTTTTTAGTTTAGTGATATCATTCCCTTTGTAAAAGTGAGAGATCTAGATACTAGCTTCCCCAGCTAAAACAAAATAAGAATTTCATTCGTAATTAAGATAAACTATAAACCTCTTAACAAGTGAGAAATTAACTACATCTATATTATTATTGCAGCTATAGCTAAACAAATTGGGATGGTCTCCTGTGCGCGCGCACAGTGAGACCATCTCCTAATTAATTAATTTTAATTAATTAATCCTAATTAATTAAATTAATAAATAATTAATTAATTTTATTTAAAATTAATTAGTTTAATAAAACTTAATTGTAAATTAATAAATAATAATTTTAAATTAATATATCTTAATTTTGAATTAATAAACTCTAATTGTGAAATAATAAACCTTAATTTTGAATTAAATAAACCCTAATTTTGAATTAATAAACCCTAATTTTAATTAATAAACCCTAATTGAAAATAATAAACCCTAATTTTGAATAATAAACCCTAATTATGAATTAATAAACCCTAACTTTGAATTAATAAACCCTACTTGTGAATTTATAAACCTTAATTATGAATTAATAAACCTCAATTATGAATTAATAAACCATGATTATGAATTAATAAATTCTAATTTTGAATTAAAAATTATAATCTAAAATTAATAAATTTAATCATATATTAACTAAATCTAATTATCCTTACTCAATATAATTAATATATCATTATTTTAACAAAAAACAAAGATGAGCTCACAGTGATGCGGAGATCACCCAAGTTTTTGTCAAACAAATTAAGCACAGCAATTCCCAGAAAAGTGAAGTTCAATTTTGCAAGCTTTGATGTTAACAATGACGTGATTTTCTTCAAAAAATTTTATCGTAGAAACTAAGAAACCATGATTGTTTTTGGACTTGTAGGCATGTCAAGGAGCCTTTTCTAATAATCCAATCAATTTAGTATGAAAATAGTTGGCAAATTTTTCTCGAAATTTATTGAAAAATAACACGTATAGCCTAATAAGATATTGCCCACATACTGTGTTTAAATAAAAATATATTATTTTGTCTTCACCAAGTCACAATTTCAGTTTATAGTCCATGACGACTTGTGAAACGTTACTCCATATATCCTCGTATTTTTCTTTCATTCAACCTAGCTCTTATCATTTTTTATAAGGATGTACCATGTGGACGGGTTCGATTTGAATTGAAGTCGGCCTAACATAATAGACTTTTCCTCATAATAATTGTCACTTTTTATCTTTTTATGTACATCTATCCACACATTGATTTATGTGTTTCTTTATTGAGTAGAATATACTAGTTCGCATAAATGTGGAACACTTTTCTAAGATATACTTCTTAAAATGGCGACTTCAAACATAACTAAGATATAATAGTCACATATATTATTATATAATTAAGATTTATTATTTATTAAAACTTTAATATTTAATTCACACATAGTAAATGTTTAGCCATTTTGGAGTAGATGTGACCATCACGACGTTTTAATATTAAAACCCCATTTAGGGGCCTAATCCACGGGTGACGGGTCCAAATGTTCAGATCTGGATATAGGCCTACTTATCTCTTTCTGTCCAATTTGTCGAGCCCATGGGCTCTTTAGTTGTGGGCTTCTGAGGCAATGATATTTTAATCTTTGATATCAAATGCACTCATTCGTGTAACAGTTCAATTTATATAGTTACATGAATGTAGGGATATCAATTGGTGGGTTTTACCCAAACCGACCCGGAACCGCTCAAAATCCATTAATTTAAAGCATTGGCTCTGGTTTTGGTTCCGATTCCAGACCCACTTTAGACCCGGACCGTTTAGATCCATAGTTTGATGGTCCGGTCAGAACCAGAACCAATACTTGTTTATTAGTTCTGGTTCGAGTAAAACTCGTCCATTGACAAACCTAAGTTTAAATAGGCTTGTAAATGAGTTAGTTTTATCCATATCGATTCGAAATAACTCATAACTCATTAAATTATAAAGCAACGGTTTCGATTCCAGTTCTGGTTCTTGTCTGGTTTTGGTCCGCTTCTGGTTTCAGTTCCAGACCCGCTCAGATGCGGACCGCTTAAGACCCATAGTTGATGGTCCGGATCCGGTGTCTAATGGGTCGATTCGAGGCAACCGTAACCATTACTTATTCATTGGTTCTGGTCCGAGTAAAACTCACCCATTGACATCCCTACATGAATGAATGTACGAACAAATCAATTCATGCATTTGTCTATCAATTCAATTTTAACGTTTACTTGAATGCATAATCAATTCATTTCGTGCATTCGTGCTTTCATATGATCACGTATTCGCACGTTCTCATTATCGTGAATTAATTCCAAAAGTAATTCGTTTAAACTAAGAGCAATTTTGTCTATACATCAAAAATTGTGTAGTTTTTGTAAGTGAGAGAATTATACTCCTCTATAACAAAATGGGCATATCTCATTTTTGCTAGTGGTCCAAAATACATTTTTTGGTCGAGTAAAGACAAATTCTACTCATAAGTACAAATTAAATTATATATAGAATTTACCTCCCCTTCTCTTGTGTGTGTCCGAGTAATGAAGAATGATTTCTTAACAGTGATCATATTTATATGTTTTATAGAATGAGTAGAATCTATCTTTGCTGTAGTAAATTGGAATATCATTTTTTTGGCTGTATATTAAATATCTTCTTTTTTAAACTACACTTTTAGCGGCAAAAGCAGTAAGAAATAAGCATAAAATCACAAATACAAAATAAATTATCCTAAAAAAGTCCCTCTCGAATCAACGATCAATTTCATAAAGATATCTAATTTGAAATGAATTAAAGAATATTGGTCAGTGGTTGATATTCTACACATATATACCACTAAGTTTTGTGGAGGTAAGTTAGCTACCGACATTTATATATATACAAGTATGATTGCATGATCAGAAAAGCTTGCTTGCAAACTCATCAACGTCGTCTGCCGCCGCAAGATCCCTGAGCTGCGACAAGCTCCTCCCCAGCTGCAACGCCACCTTCATCTCTAACACCTCCCCATTCTCCCTCCTCTCCAAATCCCCCTCCTTCAAATTCGATTCAATCGATTCCTCCATCATCTCAAAGAATCCGGCGTTGCTCCTGTACATCTCGAACACCATCCCTACCTGCCCCCCGTGCTCCAACGTGTTCACCACACTCGCCAACGCGCCGCCCACAACCCCCATTGTCACCGCCCACCCGCAGTCAGCCGGCGACCCCACTAGGGCACTACCTACGGCCGCTAACCCTGTCAGCACGGGGCCTGTAACCGCCAGAAATTTGTTCAGTTTCAGCGCCTTCTCACCTAATCTCAAGTAGTCTTGCTTGTCTTTTACTCTTAAAACCCTAATCACCTTTCTCATCTCCTCTTCCAAGCTTCCGTTCCACCCGTTGTAACCCGAATTTCCTCTCGACTGCCGCCTCCTCTGCTCTGGCCACGACACCGCCGGCTCAACCGCCGACGGGAACTTCTCCAGCATCGCCCCGAGGAGAGGGAGCGGGAACGCTTTATCCAGAGCTAAAACTCTCTCCATCATTTCCCTCACATCCGCAGCCGTCGGATTCCCGACGGAAATAACCGTCTGGATCTGATTCTGGAGCTGCTTGAACAACCTAGCGCCGTTTCTCTGCTCCTCCGCGAGCTGAGAAGGCTGTATTTTGTTCATCACGGAAAGCATACCAGTCGCGGCGACGTACATCACGGTGGAGGAGATCTTCAGCGCCGCGGCGGGGGAGCCGCCGCCGACGGCTGAGATCCCAGCCATCGCGGCGGCGGCGAGGGTCATGGAGTTGATCGACGTCAGGAGAAGGCTGTTCCAGTTGTCGCGCTGCTCCCCGACGTTCCGGTGCATCTCGACTCGATCCGCGACGGCTTCCATGATCGCGTAGAGCTTCGCTACCACCGTCGAATCCGGCTCGTTAGGGTTTCCGTTATTGACGACGGTGTTGATTTTGAGAGGCTTCTTCATTTGCTCCGCGAATCCGCCCGTTCGGAGCCCTGGGATCTGGATTCCAGCGACCCTCCGCGGGATGTTGATGGCGGCCTTGACGATTTCTCTTTGCTTTGAACAGATGGATGGCGATGAATTCAAGCTTAATGTCGCCATTAATTCCCTTAATGTATGTATTCTACGAGTTTTTGTTAGTTACGAAAATTGGAATGTGTTGTGTGAGAGAGTATGTTTCAAGTGTTGGTGAGAATGAATTAGATTAGTAATGAGATTGCAGCGAGTGAGTGTTATTTATAGATGGATGGTCTGATCTGAACGTTTGACGATGAATTAGAGAAAATTAACAATATTATTTTTCAACCGTTTGAACCGGTTAACGAGTTGGACTGTTTCATGGGATATACGTATACGTACGAATTACATACGGTTTCACGTTGATGGCAGTCTTGGGTTGACTTTCAACACTTCCCAATAAAGAGTGTTTGGAACGGACAAATAATCCCTCGTCTTTGACCAGTTGCTATTCTGCAGATTGGAGGCTAAAATACGCTCTATTTTGTATCTTTTATGTATCAACATATTGTAATGATAATATTGTTATTAGAGTTGTTAGTTGTTACATGTCTGTATTAATAATGTCATCCAAATCTGATTTTTTTAAAATGTCATCTTATTCTAATATATTGAATTGGTACTATACATGGTGTGATGATAATGAAATATGAGAATATAACAGAAATTTGGTATCTAAAAGAAGCATGGTTTACATTATACCGTCCAAATTCAATCTTCGGAAAAATACATTTCAAGAGTAGGAAGCAATTACTCGTTAATGGGATAGTGCATGTGGAATATGATTTTACTTTTCCTACTTCCATATTATTGCTCCCCTTTCCTTAATTTCCTTCCCTTTTTATTACTCTCTTCGTTCCATCGAACTTGACATGTTCCACCAAACTTGGCTCATTTCCTTTTCAAAATATAATTATATCTTCAAAAGATGTTGTCTCTATCTACTTTTTATCACTTTAATTACTTTATACAATTCTCATATCTACTTTTTATCTATTCAATCACTTTATACATTTCTCATAAATAACAGTCAAAAAAAAATGAGTCATGATCATCGAGATGGAGAGAGTATTATTTTATTTTGGGGTGATAATGTTTAGATAAAATGTATCTACTGGTTCATTATTTTTTGGTGCTTCATTATTATTAATGCACATTGCATTTCTTCAAAGTACATGTGACATGTTTTGGTGGGATGGAACACTAAATATATCATGAAATCAAATTAATGGGATAAGATCATGTAGAACCCATCTCTCGTGTGAGTACCATAGAACCCATGCCTTTGTTATATATATATATATATACAAAAATGCATTTTTATATACATAATCATACATCTTTTAATAATGCATTTTATATATTATAATTATACACTTTTGAAAATAATAGTAGATTATATAAACCAAATTAGATATTACATATTATCTATAGCAAAGGTATTGTATGATCCGCCCTTAGATCTCTAACCAGTTATATTTAGTTTTGTTCTTCATCATGTAGTGACCTTTTGGTAGACTGGCAAATTTGATTGAAACTAGATACAATATAAAAAATAGATAATCAAACCAATCCATTAGCTAGGCAACTGATCATGATAAATTAATTTGGAGGACTTATTTCAACAATCACAACATCTCACATACAATCGGTTTGCTAGATTAAATAAGATTGCATATATCCAATGTGTGAACACGAATTAAAAATGTGTCTGCAAAGTACTAGACAAAAGTGCAAATGACAAGGATAAATTAAATTTAATCAGATATGGCGTTCTTGTGCTAGCTCAGTTTATGTATAAAAGCATGCTTTAAATAAAGGAAATTGCGTAATGCATGGCGTAAGTATTGCATGTTTATGTGCTTTTGCGTGGATTTTGGACTTTAGCAATTAAAATAAGTTACTGGTATCACATTTTTAACATATATATGGATGAAATTTCATTAACCATTTATACGTCACGAGCTTTAAGAATATTTAGGGGGTGTTTGGCGAAGCTTATTTTAGAGAGCTTATAAGTTCTAAGAGCTTATAAGATGTAATGTCTCAAGTGTTTATAAGTTGTTAAAGTGTTTGGATAATTGATCTTATAAGCTAGAGAAAGAATCGTGAGTTAGAGAGAAAATCATAGTTAGAGATAAAATTGACGAGATGTGAAGTTGATAGTGTATGTGTAGGAAATAACGAACTATAATAAGGTTATTTTGGTAAATTCATGATTCTTATAAGTTTATGAAAAAATAAGTTAGGGTTGACCAACTTATTTTAGGGGGCTTATAATTTGTTGAGCTTATTTTCACAACTTATAATTTGTTTAGGAGCTTATTTTGTCAAACACTTTGCAACGAATTATAAGCCTTAAACAGCTTATATAAGCTGTTTTAAAAACTTATAAGCTCAGCCAAACACCCTCTTAGTCGATCCACATTTATTCATTCTTTTGCAGTTTAAATTTGAAGACGCGTCTAAAATTTAATATATAGATTACTCAAGGTTAAAACCTTAGCATTTGTAAATTATATTCTATCATTTGTTTAAAAATATAATATACGTTGAATTGCAAGAAACAACGAAAAACAGAAAATCTGAAGTCAAAGGAGCAACTGCAAGAAAAGGGTGACCAGAAGATCTTGATGAAGAATTGTTGAATATTTCAATTTTCATAGTCAATCCAACATCATAGGAGTAATAAGAATTATTCCAAACATTACGGCTCAGACAATACAGCTTGTAGTTTAGAATGCATAAACGAAAAATATATAAATTGTAAAACAAGGCTAATCAAGCTGACAATTTCCAAAATCAAACAAGGCTAACCAAGCTGACAATTTCCAAAATCAAACAAGGCTGCTGCACACATTTCCTCCTCTCCTCAAGGTTTAGCAAGTGCCAGAGACTTGGCTCTTAGATTCAGAAATATCCCCCTGTATAACAGACAAGAAAATCAGAATCCAAAAACCCGGAATTTGAATCACATTGATGGAAACACGTCATCTCTGGGATCTGAGGAGCAAATATATTCCAAAGGAGGAGAAAGCATCACACCAGAAACAAGCAACGACGCTTTGGAGGATAACACGGAACTGCAGTGGCACGTACTGATGATTTACCCATCCAACCACAGGCCAGAACTGCATAATAGTAGAGCACATAATTTGAATATGTACACTTTTCTCAACAGCATGCCCTTTGTACTAAGAATAGCACCAAATATTGAAACCAAACCATTTAACATCACTTACTGTCCATGCCGCATACTGGACAGTTGGATATTCCTTCTTGATTTTGGATTTCGTATGGATCCACGGTCTCCCTGTTCAAATTACAGAATTGAAGTCAATAAAATCTTATATGCTTATTTACTTGCTTCCTGAGGAGTATTTCACAAAGTTGGGGTGTTTGAGTTGGTCTAAGGTGTTAGATTAAGGATTCTGGTTCGAATAATTCTTTTTCTTTGGAAGCCTACATAATGCAGATTAGTAAATTCATGCATGATTTTTTTAACCATGCCTGAGAAGACAGGAAGTATGCGCTCACCATACTGTGAAAGATGTATATTCCTACCATCTAACTTGATTCTTGCACAAATTTGATAATATTTTTGTGAAGAGCCACGATGCCAAAGAATTGTACTTAAAAGTAAGAAAAGTATTACACTGTTACAGTAAACATGCATGAGCAATAGATATTGCAAGGTGAGAGAAGCTGTGGTGTAGACTCACCCTCGATGACTAAGCCATAGTAAAGCATAAACATCAGGTTGTTCCAAGGTGAAATTGTAAGTTGCTCCAGCACCACCTGAAAGGATTTAAGGGGTGTTCAATTCTGTTAATTCTATCTTCATCTTAGGAATCCATTTTATCCAGAATTCACTTACGGTCATTCATTATGAATGAGAAGGAAGTATCCATACACCAAAGATGTCATATAGAAGTATTTCTTACTAAATCCAAATAAGAAAGTAGAGAATAAAAGAATGAGGAGTACCTTCTTAGCTACAGTTTTGGAGTCCTTGTTCCCTTTGAACATTTTATCCAGTAATATGTGGAAATAATGCCCTAACGGACCCAAATAAGCTGACCCGAATATCTGCATTCAGGGATCTAAATTCAAATAACAAGTATCTGCAGAAACTTGGCGGCATTGAAACAACTTGAACTTGTCACCAATGTACAAAACATAAGCCTCAAAATTTCTAATGAAACAGTCTGAAACAATGAACACCTATATATAAGTGCAACCATAAATGTTGAAAGTTATCGACTTGTAAACATCAGTAAATGTCAAATTCTGTAAGAATGTCAATAAAAGCTACCGCAATCAACAGGAAACTCTTATTCCTTTTGTCTAAAATGGATAATGTTGAGGATCAAACTCATGTCTTTATCTGTTAAATCAACATATTGACAGTGGAGGATGATCTGTAAGTTTTAATACCTCTCATAGATCATCTACAGTCAGTTTCATAGTGTAGGCATAATAGGCACAAATGTCCACGAAATTATGTATCAACTTTGGTACATTCATGCCCCTAGAGGATTTCTACCCGTGAACAATGGTGGCGCCACATATAATATTCATCCTTACGCTATCTACCCACCACGTTTCATGCGTATCATGCTGTAATCTTCTTCCTACCAAAGAAGAACGCTCAAAGTTGGAGACATAGTTATCAGTCTCGTGTACCATGGAAGTGGATTAAAGCTTGGTTGAAATTTGGTTAACCAGTTGGTCATATTATTTTCCAGTCTCCTGAGATAGCATTCCAACAGAGCATGATATGGCAGAGTACATATACATTTTAACTGTTTCAAAAAATGGTTGATTCCCGGGAATTTACGAAAAGTGTAAAAACCAAAACGACAGCTAATTAGCCAAAATGCACTCTTTGACTGTGATTCTGTGAGGTACCCTAGTAGCCTATTATAAATCTCTGCCCACCCTAAAGGCTAAACATAATAGGAAGATCATCTATTAACTTATCTGCCTAACAATCAATAAAGGGGCAATCTATGCACTTAACCACCAAAAGCAATACACTGGAACTTCGAAATCTCACTAATCTATTATGCTTTTGGAAGCAGTTAGTAACACCAAATCACATCATTCAAGAAGAACTTCAAGACCGCCGATTCCATTTAAAGGGATCGATACTCGAATTGAAATAAGTTTAGCTTCCTTGTTAACAGTTAAAAATAATTAATCTGAGTAAGAAGAAATACCACTTTAAGAAGAAGTCTCTTCAGCTGAAGCTTCTGAATGCCAGAAAGCTTCTGCGCCACAATATCACTAACCGCCGACAGCACTCCCGCCGTTATCATCTACAAAACTCAATCAAACATCGTAACTTTTACAATCAACCCTAGAACCCGAAGGGAAAAAAATCAAATATAAAAACACAAGCAAAAACTAGCCATCAGAAAAATAAAGATTTAAGAAAAGGGGAAGTCAGTCAACGAGAGCGGAGACCTTGGTTCTGAGAGGGTGTCGTTGGAGCTGCCCCAAATACTGCTGCAACCCCTTCTTCGCCACTGATCCCATCTTCTTTTGGTGCACTCTCTTTCTCAATCCACAGTTCCAGCACACTCAGAGAGAGTGGGAGAGAGAAAGGCCGGCGGCTATGTTTTCTGAAATATGAACTGATTATGAAGTGGATTGCCGTTTATTGTTGAATTAAATGTGCTGACTAAAGATATTTGCTGACAATCATATGAGGTAAATAGAGTTGTTAAAGTGGGGCCCGCTGTGAGGGATGCTGCGGAGGGGCGGGTGCTACGAGGATTTTCTTAATTAACTGTCAACGGTTTAGAATCTCAAGAATATCCTCCTCTTTTATTTCACGGTTCACCATTGTTTCTGTTTCCGTCTTCAGAGAGAAAGCAGCTTTTGCCGCCCAACTTTTTTTTCCTTTTCAATAATATTATTTTTATATACTCCTCCGTCCGTACTAATTAGACAAAGACTTTTTGCACAAATATTAAGAAAAAATGGATTAAGGGGTTTAATGGTATTGGTCCCACAAGATTTAATGTTAATAAAGTAGGAGAGAGAAATAGAATTGGAGAGAAGAGAGGTATAATATGGAGACATGATTGGAGAGAGAGAGAGAGATTAAGGATTTAATTTTCTTTATTTTGGCGTATCTAATTGGGTTAGAGACAGTAATTTGGCAAGTGTGCCAATTGAATTTGGGACGGAGGAGTATATTAAAGGGGTAAACAATATTAGTAACTTGTTCAAATGTGTTTTACGAAAGTGAATAGTTTTTTAATATGAAATTATATAAAATGACCGATACTATTAAACATAAATAAATAACAAGTAAAGCATTAGACCCACTTTAGCAGGTTTTGATTACGATAACAATCTTGTAACCAGTCGATCAAAGTGTTGGAGTATAGAATCCGAATGGATTGCACATTCAAGCCCGATCTCGGTAGCCTCTGAGACAAATTTTTGGGCTCAGACGGAACCTTAATGAGATTAGGGTTAGAGTTTGATTATTGTCTATTTAAGAGTCGTTTTTTCCTGTAATCTGTAATCCGAAAAATATAGTTAAATTTATGGCTTGGCATTGCTCCCAGACGTAATCGTAAGACGAACTGGGTAAACAACTCTTGTGTTCTTTATTTTCCATCATGCTTATAGTGTGTGTTTTTAGCAACACAAAGTCGACAAAAAAATATACAAAATAATGTATCTCTTCAATACAATGTAATTAATCAGCATACACATCTTGGACAGTCTTATAATATAGAAATGTACACCCCGCAAGTAATACGGAACATTTGTTGTAATTTAATATTCTATATATCACACTATCCTCATACCAATTCAGCTTTATGTGCAATATTTTCAATATTAAAAAACTTCGAATATAAGTAAACAAATAAATAAAGATTGAAAAAGATATACAATAATATAAAATGAATAATAAAACTATATCTGGCGTGAACATGATTTGGAATGGTATTATATTTTGACCAAAGAACATGCAATTTCCTTGTAGTAATGATGCATATTAATTTGACCAATTTTGTTCGAACTGACTTGCTAAATCCAAATACTTGCATAATTCATCAATCACAAAAACTTTTTCCATGTGAGATAATTCCCAAATCAAAGGATGCCGCATATTATTTGTTTTGAAACCTTGAGATGTCTCGTGCATGACATCACCTCTTACGTCAGCCAAGTGCATGACGCACCACCCATGCACAAATTCCATCTCATTTGCTGGGTCTCAATTATTGGGCCACCCGAACCATTTCTTATAATAATATTTTACAAGAACGGGTCACGGGTCACCCCAAATCTACCTGGTCAAGAAAACTTCAATTTCTTTCTGGTCAAGATTGATTTACATTTCTTGTCTACCCTAAAAAATTAAAAGAAAAAAGACACTTACATTTCGTGTCTGGTCTCTATAAATATGCTGACAGACTCAATTACTTTGCAACATACCCAAATAATTATCTTCAGTGGAATATACCAAAGAAGAAAATTGGCAACTTATTGTTATTCATCAATGGCTGCACTATCTTCAATTCCTTCATCAATGTCTTCTGCCTGTAATTCCATATCACGTTCCTCAAAGAAAAGAATTGTCATCTCAAATGCAATTAACCCCACAAAACTTGTTAATGTGTCTTTAGATATGAAAACAGCTGATGAATTAACCGCCACAATTTCGTCCAAGAACGATGGCAGAATTCCGATCACTCTCCAGCCATGCAGCCGCGAACATTCCGACACCGCCGCCGCCGCTATGGCCAAGCTCTACGCGATATTGGAGGCGGTCGCCGATCGGATCGAAATGCACACGAATATCGGCAAGCAACGCGACAACTGGAACTCGCTTCTCTTGAACTCCATCAACTCGATGACCCTCACAGCCACCGCCATGGCTGGCCTCACGGCGGCGCATCCGCCCGTCCTCGCGCTGAAGCTTTCCTCCGCCGCGCTGTTCACTGCGGTCGCGGGGATGCTGGCGGTTGTGAACAAGCTCCAACCCTCGCAGCTCGCGGAAGAGCAGCGCAACGCCACGAGATTGTTCAAACAGTTACACGAAGAGATTAAGACGACGCTGATTCTACGCGATCGCGTTACCGAAACGGACGTCGCAAACGTGATGGAGAGAGTTCTAGCTCTGGACAGAGCGTACCCTCTTCCTCTGATCGGAGTGATGCTGGAGAAGTTCCCGGCGGAGCTAGAGGCGGCCGCGTGGTGGCCGCCTCTGAACAAATCCGCGAAAGGAGAAGAGCGAGAAATGTACAATGGCGGAAGCGGAAATGAATGGTGCGATGAATTAATGGAGGAGGAGATGAGGGAGAATGCTAGGGTTTTGAGGCTAAAAGATAAACGAGATTACATCAAATTAGGTAATACCGCTCTCAAATTGAACAAGGTGTTGGCCGTTTTAGGGCCGGTTTTCGCCGGCATGGGAGCCGTTGGATCTGCATTCTCGGATTCTTCTTCTTCTGTTGGAGTATTGGCCTTGGCTGTTGCAGTTGGCGGCGGCGCCTTGGCTACGATAGTGAATAGTGTGGAGCATGGCGGACAAGTGGGGATGGTGGTGGAGATGTACAGGAATTGTGCTGGGTATTTTCAGATTATGGAGGAATCTATTGAATCAGCCATCGGAGAAAAAGAAGTTGATTGTAGAGAAAATGGTGAGTTGATGGAAATGAAGGTTGCTTTGCAGTTAGGGAGGAGTTTGTCGCAGCTGGAAGATCTGGCAATGGCGTCGGCTTCATCTCGTCAAGATGGAACTGCTTTCGATGAATTTGCGAGCAAATTGTTATGATTTTTTTTAATTTTTTTTGGTGAACGTGATTCTTTGATTAATTATTCTATTTCAAGAGTATTTCTTCTTTTAACTGATAACTATTTGAATGAGATTGAAAGGTTATTAGCAGGGATGGGAGCTAATCCGTTCTGAATAACCATCTGAATCACTGTTATAAAAACATAATTCCTCCGTCCGCAAATATAATCCTAGGAATTTTTTAAACGAGTTTTAATAAAAGTTGTAGAATGTATTATAAGTGGAGCAATGATCCCACAATAATGTAATATTAAATTACTTAATGGTAGATCATAAGTGATAAAAAATGTAAATAAATAGGTTGTTGCAGATAAAAATGATAAATAGTGATGGGTCATGGATGGTAAAATATGTAAATAAAGAATATTATTAAGGGTAAAGTTAGGAAGATAATTATTATAAATAGATAAGAAATAAATTGGGGGACGTCCCAAAAAAAAACTAGGAATGAAATTGGGTAACGGAGTATTTGATCTCATAGTTAGATAATTTATCTGAAACTTACAGTAGCAACTTGAATAGAACATAAAATGATTTTGCGATAGACTTTGACTGGAACATTACCTCACCAAGTTTGAGATTTTATGACACCATTTTATGAACAATTCAAACGCATCATAATCATATTTTGTGAGAGGTTTTACTGCATCACATATTCACATTACTCTAACTCGAGATCAATTCAAACACATTATTATATTATATGTTTATCCCAAATAATTACGAAACCCCAAAATTTCCAGCAGAACTACTTTTAGACGGCGTACCGCGAAAGTAAAACACGAATATACGACCAAGTTTAAGGAATAATATTTGAATCTATTGTCGATTAGTTTGTCCTTTTCTTGCTTATTGGAGTTGACATTTATTGGATTATTTCAACTATCTTAATATAATCATAAATCTTTTTTTTTTTTTTATATCATGTGGAACCCGCAGCCGCTACCCCAGGTCCAAGACTTGGAGTAAACCCTAAATTCATGCAATAAGTCGCAAACCACATGCGACACGTGAAACCATCTTGAAAACCACACGGGATAAGTGTAGACAATTAAAATTGTTAGCAAATTATATTGCGCCATGTGTAAATCACGAATTAAATAACTAATTATATTTCTATTTTATTAATGGAATTTATTCCAAAATTAAATAGATATGTGATTAATATTTAATTTTAGTGGTACAAAGCCCATAAGCTAAGCCCAAGTTCAAACTCATGGTTTGGTGGTCCATAAGCCCAAGCCCAAGCTCGAGCCCATGGTTTGGTGGTCCAGGCCCATAAGCTCAAGCTCAAACTCATGGTTTGGTGGCCCATAAGCCCAAGCTCAAGCCCATGTTTTGGACCTTGGTGGCCCAAAGGTCCATAAGCCCAAGCATGGCTTGATGGCCCAAAAGGCCCATAGGCCCATAAGCCCACTAGCCTACATCTATAAATAGGAGTGTTGAGGCTTCATAAATGAGAATAATGGAGGAGAGTTGAAGTGAAGTGAAGACTTGAAGAGCTCAAGACACTCGAAGAATCCTCTGCGAAGCATTCTCCGACATTTGAAGTCTTCTTCAAGCATTCAAGGCGTTCTTCGTGCAAATCACCACGTTCTTCGCCAAGATCATCCTCCAAATCAAACCAAGTTGAAGTTCAATTCGGAAACAAGGTGAAAGCCCTCCGCATTGGCGCTCAAACTCGAAGATCTTCAAACGTTCTTCAACAAATCAAATCAAGTCCGACGTTCGATCTGAAAACAAGACTGAAGTCCTTCAGATCAACATCGTCAAGTTCAATCTTCAAGTTCAAGGAGATCAAGGAATCACATCCCCTCCAAACAACTCGAAGAACATCAAAGATCGTTCAAGAAATCCACATCGAAGAGTAGAATCAGAGGATAGATAGAGATCGAACTCATCTCAAATTCATCAAATCCAAATTCAATTATTTTTGTATACAATTTTGTATTTATAAAATTTAAATACAAAAATTTGTGTTACAAATTTTGCACGCACGGTGGGACTTCTACCTCTCATCTCTACTCTTCACCAAAATCTTGAACGATGTTCATCCAACAACATGCAACCAAGGTCGCTAAAAGCTTCTTCAGAGAGCATTGGCGTCATTACAAGAAGCAAAGCCAAACAACTTCAAGAAACTTCGAAGTCGGCCATCGTCAGGGGAAAAGAGCAACACATTGCCACTTTAAATGAAGAAGGCGTTGGCTCTGAAGGAAGCTTCACATCCCTATCTCAAATTCTATCACAAGTTACTCACTGAGGCATACGTGATGATGACAAACACTTCCACCGTGGAAGAACAACTTGCAAATCTTACAAGGTTGGTCGAATCTTTGAGCATACACATCCAAGAGCAAGATGCAAAGATTGCAAAGCTCAGGGGAGAGAAGACAGAGTCAAGCCACATCAACGATAAAGGAAGTGAGCGTGACGACGATGAAGAAGCAGACGACAAGCAAGAAACTCACGACGAGAGAAAATCGTCTGGCAAAAACTTTCAAATCTCTTCTGATGGCTTCATCAAGGCAGACCAACTCCAGGAGTTCATCGAGGTGACCATGAAGAACAAATTTGATGGAAACTCCAAGTCATCATTGATTTACTCTAAGCCGTATACCCAAAGGATTGACAACTTGAGAATGCCTCTTGGTTATCAACCACCTAAATTCCAACAATTTGATGGCAAAGGGAATCCAAGGCAACATGTAGCTCACTTTGTCGAGACATGCAACAACGCTGGAACATTTGGAGATCACCTGGTCAAGCAATTCGTTCGTTCACTCAAAGGAAATGCCTTCGACTGGTATACGGACTTGGAATCAAACTCACTTGACAGTTGGGAGCAGTTGGAGCACGAGTTCCTCAATCGCTTCTACAGCACCAGAAGAACAGTCAGCATGGTGGAGCTCACGAGTTCTCGTCAGTTTAAAGAAGAGCCGGTGATCGACTACATCAACAGGTGGAGAAACCTATGCCTCAACTGTAAGGACAGGTTATCCGAATCCTCTGCAATCGAAATGTGCATTCAAGGAATGCATTGGGGCTTGCAATACATCCTGCGAGGAATTCAGCCCAAGACGTTCGAAGAATTGGCCACCAGAGCTCACGATATGGAGCTAAGTATGGCGTGGCGGATCAAAGGGCCTCAATCCAAGAACCTCACAAGTTTAAAGAGAGACAAGAATTCAGAAAAGGAACCAAGTCATTTGACAATGCTCCGAAAGAAGAATCAATGGTGACGAAAGCAACTCCTGTCAAGTTTCTAAGAAAAGATGACAACAAAAACGACAAGCATAATTTTCCTCAAGACATGGGGCAAAGAAGGTTGACATTTAAGGAAATGCAACAAAAGCAATATCCTTTCTTAGACTCGGCGTCTCGGGATCTTGATGACCGCTCAAAGAAGGACTCATCGAGCTACCGAAATGAAGCGACCAAATGAGGCAGACGAGGCGATGACCCAAGATATTGCAAATATCACCGATTGATCGGGCATCCCATACATGATTGCTTCATCTTCAAAGAAAAGATTATGCGGCTAGCTCATGAAGGAAGATATCACTGAAGAAGAAAATATTGCATCAAATGTTGTCACCCCGAATCCGACGACATCTTGGAAGGTATTGGGGCATTGTATGATAGCCAAGTAAGAGATCGATTGAAGTCAATGTGATCGATGATGAAGATGTCTTAGCAATCACATTCTCCAACGAGGATTTGCGACTTGGGTCCGAGCCTCATAATAGGCATTGTTCGTGAGTTGCTTCACCCATGAGCGTAAAGTCATAGGATTCTCATTGATGGAGGATCGGTGTCAATATCTTGCCATTAAAAAGCTGAAACAACTGGAAATTCCAGTAGATGACTTGTCCAAAGATCGGTTGATGATTCAAGGATTCAATCACGAAGGACAAAGGACTCTTGGCACCATAAGGTTGAACTTGCTAATGGAAGACATGAGTTCAACTGCATTGTTTCATGTCATTGATGCCAAGACGTCCTACAATATGCTTCTTGGCCGACCGTGGCTGCATGAAAATGGTGTCATCCCCTCTACATTGCATCAATGCCTCAAGTATCGTCATGATGGTGTCGTGAAGACAGTGGTTGGTGATCACAGGCCTTTTACAGGAGCTGAGTCATATTTTGCTGATGCCAAATTCTACATGACAAAGACAACGAAAGAAGAAGTAATTGAGCATGACAAAGAACTTGAAGTCGGTCCGATTGTCAAGAACAAAACATCTCTCACCAAGATGGATCCGTTCGAGGGACTGACGATGCCTCTGACCAAGATCGATGCTAAAGACCAACTCCTCCACCTCTACGAGGGTTTGTTCGACCAAAGCAAAGTAACTGTCGAACATGGAGAATCTTCGACAACGGACGCACTAAGCATTTTGGTCCAAAGGCATATAAGCTCCTCGTCAATGCTGGATACAATCCTCAAGAGAGCTTTACGCCGGAACCTCACTTGAAGAAGAAAGATGACGTGGTCCAGAACACCAAAGTGGGTTTGGGATATGTGCCCAAAGCGCCTGTTCGAATCACCATCAAAAGGGTAGCTTCATCTCACTACATCTCAAACAGTGTATGCAAGTCAACCTTGGACGACGATATTGAAGTTGGGCAACAACTCAAAGTTGTTGAAGTGCTACTATCCACGAAATGTAGAGAAAGCTTGTATATATGTACATATATCAAAAGAAAAGCACAAAAATGAAGAAAACCAAAAAGCCAAAAAAAATTGAGAAAGAAAGAAAATCAAAAGAAGCAACCATGCTCCATGACGCACGAGCCTAAACTGCACGTCAATATGAAGAAAAACAAACAAAGAAGCAAGAATGCTCCATGACGCACGAGCCTAAACTGCACGTCACTATGAAGGAAAATCAATAAAAAGAGCAACCATGCTCCATGACGCACGAGCTTAAACTACAAGTCACTTTGAAGAAAATCAAACAAAAAGCAAGACAGCTCCATGACGCACGAGCCTAAACTGCACGTCACTACAAGAAAAATCAACAAAAAGACAGCTCCATGACGCACGAGCCTAAACTGCATGTTACTCCTGGCCCGCATGAGTATAAACTGTGCACGGCACCCCCCTCATCCAAAAAAATCATGATCTATTGAACTACGTTTTGACTTGATCCCTTTAAAGGGTACGTAGGCAGCTTAGATATCTTCTAAGTTCAGTCTTGATATGTGCTTTTCTCCTTAAAGTTGTGTGGTCAAAGTTCGTCATTAATTTGTATTTCAAGTTGGATGGTCAAAATTCAAGCTCAGACTATTAAAGTAAAATGATACACACTTTTGGAAGAGACAGTAAGGTGAAAATTGTAAAGAAGCAAAACAATCATGGGGCAACAACCAGAGATGATGGATTATTCACTACTTCGTTGTCAACACATTTTAAGAATAACCTCAACTTCTGAGCCTGGTTCTACGCTTTGAAGATGACTCATGCTTGTTAACTCCAACTCGATGTTGTCAATTTTGCTTTGAATATAGCCAAGCTTCTTAAGTCTAGCTCGATGTTGCAAGTTTTGCTTTGAGGATAGTTCCTTCTTGTTGAATCCAACTTCATGTCATCAATTTCACTTTGAAGATTATCCCAGCTTGATGGTTTCAACACCATATATCAAACTCGATTCAAAGATGGCTTCAGCTTGATGAATTCAACCGGGCTTTGGTTGAGAACACAGTTTCTAGCTCCTCATCCACAGCTACTTCTAGCTCGTTGAGGTCATGATGCCGATCTCCACTGACGCGTAGGCTTCAATTCTCTTCACGGATGATGCACAGCTTCAAGCTCCTTATCCACAACCACTTCAAGCTCGTTGAGGTTGTGATGCCGATCTGCACTGATGCTTGGGCTTCAATTCTCTTCGTGAGTGGCACACAGCTTCTAGCTTCCTCTACGAAGATGACGCACAACTTCAAGCTCCTCATCCACAACCCCTTCTAGCTCGCTGAGGTCGTGATGCCGATCTCTTCTGACGCTTAGGCTTCAACTCTCTTCACGGATGGTACACGGCTTCTAGCTCCTCCTTCACCACCGCTTCTAACTCACGAGGTCGTGATGCCGATCTCCACCAACGCTAGGTTTCAATTCTCCTCTTTGCGGATGTTGCATAACTTTTAGCTTCCTCTTCGTGGGTGGCACACAACTTCTAGCTTCCTCACGAAGACGGCACACAACTTCGGCTCTTCCTTCACAAATGACGCCGACTCTAGCTTCCTTCTTCGTGGGTGGCGACGAACTTCTAGCTTCCTCCTGCGAATGTTCGCAGCCTTCTATCTCATCTTCCATCGATGGCGCACAACTTCTATCTCCTTTCTCGCACCGCTTTTAGCTCTCTGAGGCCGTGATGCCGAACGTCGTGCAAGTCGTTGCTTTTCGTGTCATCTACATAGAATGAGTGGAGTTCGTTGATAATGACGATGTCGTCTCTATTGTCGTGTTGTCGTGTCTGCTAAGATCAAGACCGTTTCTCATGCGAAAATGAGGACGGCGTTTGTGACAAATGTGAAGCCAAAGTCAAGAGGTTGAAGTCTCTAAGTTGGTCAAATGTGAAGTATCTAGTTGATCGACTCTTGAGCAAGAAAACTTGAAATTGAATTACATAGACTTCTGCAATCTGGAAGACAAGCACAAAATAGTGAAAAAGATAAAAGAATGCAAAAATAAATATTGTGATTAGAAACAAAAAAGAAAAAAGAAAAAAAAAGGACAAAATAGCCCACGACAAAATCAAAAAAAAAAAAAAAACTCTACCCCAAATTAGAAAAATTTCCCATATCCCACGTCTCTCTCAGCCCACAAACAAAAAAGGCCCAACAAAAAGAGGACCCAATTGCTGATTTTTCATGCACACACTCACAAACCCATCTCTCTCTCAACCCACGCATCACTCACAAACCCTAGCCTCTCTCTCTAAACGCACACGCACACACACAAACAATGCACTCCTCAATACAGAAGGCATCTCGCTTCAGCTTCCACGCCGCCTTCTCGGGTGAGGGTCGCCGCCGGCAGCAACGCTTCGCCCGACGTCGCCTCCACTTAAGCCGCACGATGGTCACACGGTGGTCGCACCTCCATTGCGACTCCGCCACCTCGGCTCCAGACGTCCAGACGTGCGCTGCCTTTAATCCGTTCAAAATCGCGCCACCTTCGCCCGACGTCGTCTCGACTCCAGCCGCACGATGGTCACACGGTGGTTGCACCTCCATCGCGACTTTGCCGCCTCTGCCCAGCCTTCAATTGCCGTCCACCACGCACATCAGCGCCGTTGGTTCCCACAGCTTCTAGCTCACGCACAACACCGCCATAGCCATCCGACCGCTCCTAGCTCGCGTCGACATCACCGTCGATCTCGTGCCATCCCCCTCCGACAAGCGTCCCCGCGTCGCGACAGCTTTGTGCCGTCCGATGCTGCCTCAGCTCCAGTCAAGGCGCTCCAATCGTCGCCCGCTCTACGCCATCACACAGCCTCCGTCTGGGCCTCGCTCCTCCTCCACTGATGATGTCGATAATGCCTCCACCCTCGCGCACAACTCTTCCCCTTTCCTTGCCGTCGGCTTGACGAAGTCCGTCATCTCCATCACCTCTTGCAGTGCCTTCTTCTCCGGCGAAGCAGTCAGCGGCACAGTCGTTCAGCCTCCAGCTCCGTCCACATGAGATCGCCTTTAAAGGTCATTTGACGCCGCAGCCGTCAGCATGCCACTCCCAGCCAGCGCGTCGTCACCATCTTCGTGCCGCTGTCGACCTCCGCCATCTCATCTCTCGCGTCGATGAGGCAGCCTCTTCCAGCTTGACGTCGTCTTCGCCCGGCCGCTCCGAGATCGCCCCATCACACCTTAAGTCAGGCTGCATGGCTCGTCCCTCCTCCACAGATGATGACGATGCATCCTGGAAAGATCTCGCTGAGGCCGGCGAGAAAATCTGCACCACCGCATGCCGCTTCGTTGGCCACACGAACAAGATCCTCTCCGGTCGTCGTCCACCATGCGCGGCAGTACCGCCGCGTTCCCTTCGCCGTTCACGCCGTCGTAGGCCACCATGGTCACATGTCGAGTCTGCTTTATCATCATCGACGTCTGCACTACCACGCCTCTTCTCTCCAGAAAAACAGCAGCGGCGTCTCCGACGACGTCTTCACTGCCAGGCCGCCGCTGGAATCAACTCCGCCTGCCTTACGTCCAGTCGCCGCTGCCGCCATCTCTGTCGAAGATTTCAATTCTGCCCGGGTCGTACCTGCAGCAACCGCCAACGTCCAGGCCACCCTTTGTGGACGATGCCACTTCCACCAGAATTCAGGCC
The DNA here is from genome assembly GCA_036937905.1 of Salvia rosmarinus. Classification (NCBI taxonomy): domain Eukaryota; kingdom Viridiplantae; phylum Streptophyta; class Magnoliopsida; order Lamiales; family Lamiaceae; genus Salvia; species Salvia rosmarinus. The sequence goes on from CM072818.1 coordinate 83,317,688, forward strand.
GCGCGGCTGGCCGCCGTCTGGGCTTCGGTCCTGCTTCACCGGGAATGCCGACGCCATCTCATGTGCGCTCTTTGTGCAACACCACAACCAGAGCTGTCCCTCCAAGTTGGCGACGCTCATTTACGCCAAGACAGTGTTCTCGCTGCATTGCACTCTAATTCAAGAAATTAGTGCCGATGGGAATCAAGAAGAGTTGTGTCTGCAAGCTCTTGGTAAGTGAATAAAAGTGAATAAAATGACTGTGAAAAGATACCATTTATAGACGGAGATATCTTGTATGAAGCTGGGTTACTAGCTGTGCCTCAACAAACTCTGAATAGTTCTGAAGCTCTCAACAAACTTAATTGAATGCAATATGAAGGACAAGGTTCCTGCTGTGGCTTCTCTGCAATGACTGTGCAAATTTGGCTTCACCTTCAACAAACCTTACAACTATGTGTACCTTTGTGCAGAGTACCCAAAAAAAAAAAAAAGAGAAAAAGAGCCATGTTGGGCCGATGGCTTAAAACAAATAAAAGGGGAGTTTTGGGCTCAAATAAAAAAGGGAGCCATGTTGGGCGTGGGTTCAAACAAAAAAAAAGAAAAAGAAATGGAAAAGAAAAAAACACGTGGCTGCAAAAAAAAAAGGAAAAGAAAGAAGAAAAGAACGTGGCTGCCAAAAAAAAAGAAGAAGAAGAAGAAAGAAAAAACAAAAAACAAAAACAAAAGAAAAGAAAGAAAAATGAAATGAAAAAAAAAAAAAACTTTGGGCTGCCGTTTTCTTTTCGGATAGCCAAGCCTGTCATAAGTTCAAACAAGAAAGGGCTGCCCAGTGGATCAAAATAAGGACTGCCAAACAAAAAAAATGTTAAAGAATGGGCCGTGAGTTCTAAAAAAAAATGAGAGAAAGGGATTTTGGACCGTGAGCTAAATAAAAAGAGTTGGGCTCAATTGAAAATGAATGTTGGACTTGATTATCAAGGCAAGTTGGGCCTAGAATGTTGAGAAATGTTAAAGGCCCAATGAATAGTTTCTTACATGGGTTTCCAAATCAAGACAAGTATATGGACCAAAGTATGGACTCCCAATTCCTAATGGTCCCATGGACAATTCAAAATATGGGCTTCCAAATTGAAATATCTACTCGAACCCAATTTTGGAAACCAATTCATGAAGGTCAAATACAAAATCAAATCCAAGTAGAAGAACTCCTAAATACGAGTATAAACTATTTACAAATTCAAATCAAATTGAAGAACTCCTAAATATGAGTATAAACTGTTTACAAATTCAAATCCGAGTCGAAGAACTCCTAAATACGAGTATAAACTATTTACAAATTCAAATCAAATTGAAAAACTCCTAAATATGAGTATAAACTGTTTACAAATTCAAATCCGAGTCGAAGAACTCCTAAATACGAGTATAAACTGTTTACAAATTCAAATCAAATTGAAGAACTCATAAATACGAGTATAAACTATTTACAAATTCAAATCAAAGTCCAAGAACTCCTAAATATGAGTATAAACTATTTACAAATTCAAATTCAAAAAAAAAACTCCTTGAAACGAGTATAAACTTTCTAAATTCAAATTCAAGAACTCCTAAATACGAGTATAAACTATTTACAAATTCAAATCAAATTCAAGAACTCTTAAATACGAGTATAAATTGTTTACAAAATCAAACCAAATCGAAGAACTCCTAAATATGAGTATAAACTATTTACAAATTCAAATTCAAGAACTCTTCGACAAGAGTCTAAACTATCTAAGTGAATTTCGAGACTCGTCCATTTTCAAGACAACTCGTCCATGAACAAGTCTCGATGGGGCAATTTGTAGACAATTAAAAATTGTTAGCAAATTAAATTGCGCCATGTGTAAATCACGAATTAAATAACTAATTATATTTCTATTTTATTAATGGAATTTATTCCAAAATTAAATAGATATGTGATTAATATTTAATTTTAGTGGTACAAAGGCCCATAAGCCTAAGCCCAAGTTCAAACTCATGGTTTGGTGGTCCATAAGCCCAAGCCCAAGCTCGAGCCCATGGTTTGGTGGTCCAAAGGCCCATAAGCTCAAGCTCAAACTCATGGTTTGGTGGCCCATAAGCCCAAGCTCAAGCCCATGTTTTGGACCTTGGTGGCCCAAAGGTCCATAAGCCCAAGCATGGCTTGATGGCCCAAAAGGCCCATAGGCCCATAAGCCCACTAGCCTACATCTATAAATAGGAGTGTTGAGGCTTCATAAATGAGAATAATGGAGGAGAGTTGAAGTGAAGTGAAGACTTGAAGAGCTCAAGACACTCGAAGAATCCTCTGCGAAGCATTCTCCGACATTCGAAGTCTTCTTCAAGCATTCAAGGCGTTCTTCGTGCAAATCACCACGTTCTTCGCCAAGATCATCCTCCAAATCAAACCAAGTTGAAGTTCAATTCGGAAACAAGGTGAAAGCCTCCGCGTTGGCGCCAAACTCGAAGATCTTCAAACGTTCTTCAACAAATCAAATCAAGTCCGACGTTCGATCCGAAACAAGATCAAGTCCTTCGGATCAACATCGTCAAGTTCAATCTTCAAGTTCAAGGAGATCGAGGAATCACATCCTCCAAACAACTCGAAGAACATCAAAGATCGCTCGAAATCCACATCGAAGAGTAGAATCGGAGGATAGATAGAGATCGAACTAGTCTAAAATTCATCAAATCCAAATTCAATTATTTTTGTATACAATTTTGTATTTATAAAATTTAAATACAAAAATTTGTGTTACAAATTAAGTAAACCACACTTGAAAGCCAAGGTGTGATGCGCTCAAACCCATAGATGCGTTTGGTAGGATTCGAACTCGTGATCTCTACCACAAGAACCCACCTTAATATCGGCCGTCGCAGGGACAGTCATAAATCTCTTACCTTATATGAAAGTTGACATACGCGGATATTTAAATTAGCCATTATAAAATCATATTACTCTTAGTAATGCTTTGTATTATATTGCATATTTTTTAACAGAAACACGCGTGCACGCTCACACACTTGATAATAACACACAAAACCCACAAAGCTAGCTATTTTACTACATTTCATTTTCGTGCTAGTTGCAGTATTTCGATAATGATTCAAGCTGGAGGCAAATTGAGAAAATGACATAAATTGGTTTTCCAATAATTTTTCCCTCAAAAGTTATTTGTGGGTGGTAATATTTTATGACCAAGCAAACCTATCTAATTCAGCAAACATCACCCAATTGCAGAGGCACCTTATCGACATCAAATCTAGCTACACAAACATCAATCCAACTGTAAAAGAAAAGAAAATAAATAAAAGAAACTGCCATGACATGAAATTTGATAGTTGATTGCATCATTTTGAGTTCACCAGAAAAAACACCTCAGAAGCAACAGTTATTCGATTAAATAAGAAAGAATCAAGATGACTTGTAATACTTGGTAGGAACAAAAGGCATTTTAGTGATGGATCCATCATAGGACTTCCCTCTTACGACGATCTTTAGCTTGGTGCCATTCTTGTGGAGTCCAGATTTGACATACCCCATGGCTATGTTTTTCTTCAGACATGGGCTGAATCCGCCACTGGTGACTTCGCCTATGTTCTGGCCCTTGTCGTCTTGAATCTCACAGTGACTCCTGGCAGGCGGGCCAGCAGAGAACAGCCCGACTCTCCTAATAGATGGCCCTTGCTCGATCTGCTTCAGTATCACTTCTGCACCCAAGAATCCGCCTTCTGCCCTTCTTCGCTTCCCTATGGCCCATGTGAGTCCTGCTTCAACGGGAGTTATGTGTTGCTCCATGTCATTTCCGTACAAGCATAAGCCGGCTTCCAGACGAAGACTGTCTCGAGCACCTAACCCTGTCAGCCTCACTTTGCCTTCAGATTTCTCCAGAATGGCCTTTGCCAAATCAACCGCATTCTCTGAAGGGACTGATATTTCAAAGCCATCTTCACCAGTGTACCTGAAAGTTTATCAACTTAATCAACTCTTTCTTTTAAGGACTGCAGATGTTTTACTTCATTTCTACTAGTTTTAAATTTGAGCTTACGAGCCTTGTAGTTTAATGGTATCCAAATCATTCCCCTGCTTTTTTGTGAGCAATGAAGTTAACATTATGCCATGATTAAATATACAAACACTTTAGCTCAAATATATTACCTTATTAACATTAGCAATTAAAAGGTCAATATCAGAGATAGAACTACCTTAGCTCAAATATATTGACCATAGAAATTAATATAGTCTTGTCTAAACTCATCTTTCAGCAAAAGCATTGCATGTGATAATTATTCAGTATGAGAGAGAGAGAGACATGAATATGTTAGAAATAGTGAAGCAAAGAGCCAAATGGACATCTCAACATCATGGCCATATGCTGCCAAGTTCCCTACACTCCTTGCCCATTATGTAATTACATCAATGCATTTCAGTCACTCTAGCATATATAATAGAGAGACTGTTGTGATCAACTTTTATCGTATTTCATAAATATTAACATGAAGAACGTTCATAGAATCCAGATCTCATGAAGAAATTCTAATAGTTCAAGTCATCACATAAAGACACAACTACTAATTCACATATTTATGAAGACAGACTGAATAAAGCAACATACCCTGTTCTTGTGAGGTAGCAGAGCGCCCCGTTGATTTCCAAAACCTGGAACTCACCAAAGTACAATTTGCTCAAATCTTCTTTTGTCAAGTACTGCAAAACTGGGGCAGCAAGGGGTCCCTGCACCGAGATATAAACAGAATTTAGACAGCAATCACTGGCTAATTAGTGATAAGCTTGAAATCAGCCTAATATTTTCACGCATTTACTAATCACATTGGAGTTGCTCCTTTGACTTATCATTCTCACTCAACTTCTGAGAAACTCCACCAAAATAAATTGCAGCTTGCAAGAAAAAAGAACTACACCATAAAAACGTTTCTTCTTATTGCCAAATCCTAGAAGAAGGAAAAAACACAGTAGAACTATAATGCCGCAAGCATAGATCAGAATTGTCACAAAACCTCCTTATGCACAGAACAAGTGCCTTATATGTTCAATAGTTAAATAATAAGTACATAAAAATAGAAAAGGAGAAATGTGAAGACTGACCTGGAGGGCCAAAAGAGACCGCTCGTCATGGATGTGCCAAGAAACATCACCACCTTCTGATGTGAATGCTTTCATGTGTTCCTCAATATGGGCAAGATCTTTGTCTCTGCATCCAGCATTCACAACCAAATAAATGTGCTCATTGGTCACCTTAGTGATCACCGAATCATCGATAGCACCACCTTTCTCATTCGTAAAGACAGTCAAAGTCCCTGTTCCGGGTGCAAGACCGGCAACATCAGCAACCACGAGCTTCTCAAGAAAGGGGATGCAGTCTTTTCCTTTGAGACTCAGACCACACATATGCGAGACGTCAAAGAGGCTGCCATTCTCCCTGCAGTTCAGCGTTGAGTCCATAATCGAGTCCTTGTACTGAATCGGCATGCTCCAGCCTGCAAAAGGGACCATCTTTCCGCCATGGGCAACATGGAAGTCGTACAGAACTGTCTTCTTAAGGTCCACCTCTGATGCAAAGCATCGACGAGCAGCTGTTTTTTTATCAGCCTGAGCCAAGCGGCGGGTAATTGATTGACCAAGTTGCCACAATCCCCCTCCCCTCATATTTCTAAGTACTTCACTGCAAACAATCATGAAATTCTTATTGGAAAAGCATTTGCCCTAAACAAATGCAGTATCAAGGTTGTGGTGTGATGATTAGATTATAAAGAAGATAACTCATCAAGAAAAACATAGACAAACAAAAGCTCTTAATAAAGTATAAAATCATGCCTTCTGTGGAATTAGTTAGTGAGGCTTTATAGCATACAGTTCGTAGGCAACAAAACTAACAGAAATATTTTGCAAAGTCCAACCTTTTTCATCAATATAATCAACAGACAATCTCATCAAATGTAGTAATATGGAGAAAACCAGATTATACGAATTAAAAAACCAGATCAAATGCTAATCTTGATGAAGCATAATAAAAAATATATATTATCTCACCAACCAACCCAGAGCGAGTACAGAAACAAACAGAAACAAATTCGACATACAAATGCGAAAAGAAAAAGCACAATCTTGAATAAAATCATTTACGATATGCATGCTTGACGCATCATGATTCAAGAGAGAAAGAACATTCAGTACCTCTACAACTGATGAAGGAATCTCTTTTCTCGAAAATGGTAATGTGGGAACCCAATCAAGACATATATATAGGGAGAGCGAAAAAACAGTTTATATCCGATTTACGGAATAATTTAAGCGGGTTTTTCAATATTAATGCTTATTTTATTGGAACTGGGAAAAAGAAATAATGGATTTAGTGGGTGGAGGAGGCTTTCTCAGCAGAGATCAAGACCCATCTTGAGTGAGTGGTGATACGATATTCAATTACCCTTTCCCTCTTTGTCAGCTTGTATGGTAAGTGATGGTATGGTTTGGATTGCTTGGATCTTAGATATACAACCCGTAAATTGTATCACTAATAAGGGTGAATCTGATCCACCAACCACCGGTGAACGTCACTCAAAAAATAAACATTTTTTCTAATATGGTTTTACTTTTATAGTCTAACCACTATCATTGCACTTTTTTAAATTTGGTAGGGCACGAAGTGTTTTTATACCAAGTTTTTGGCATAATTTGTTATTCCTCGAAAAGTTTAACTATTAAATATTTATACAGATAGGACTTCACCAATTGCATCTGTGGAAATATTTAGATTTTAGACGTAGCTAATGACAAAGTAGGGTTGGAGGAATTGAACTGAAAGAGACTGCACTGACTACTGAAAAGTCGAGACAAGTAAAGCGTAGTAATTCGTCAAATATAAAAATGTCAGGGACCAAAACAAGAGTGTCTGGAAACTTAAGGGCCATTGGGATAATTCCACCAAACTACGTTGGATGACTCTGTTTTCAGAAACTCAAAGGTCCAAAACGCCAGGCCCAGGAGCCAGAAAAATCGAGTGCGTGTGATATTCAAATTTCTGGGAATTTCATAATTCATTGTTGCGGCAATCTCCGGAGCCATTCACCAAACTCGTGGCCCCATCGAATATCTGTCAGATTCCTCTCATATATCTCTATATCCACTTTCGTTCTTCCCCCAATTAGACTAACGCCAACGAGTTGATATTTTATTTCTCCTTGTGAAGTTCAATTTTATTTTTCTGATAAAGCTGTCCGCTGCTGATGAGAGTATCTAGACCCTTTTAAGGTTATTTAAAGTTCTCCACAAAGTTCGTGTTTTTTTGGTTTGTTTGCTGAGTAGGGGTGATGCGATCATATGTTAATTTATGCTCCCTTTATTGTATCTACTCCTCTTCTTGGACTCACGGTTTTATTGGATAATCCCACTTATTATGATGTTGAAGAAACATGCAAGTAGTTATCGAATTTAAGGTTGTAGTTATCTTGAGTTATGGTTTCCTTTCAAATCCTTGGATGCTGAAAAGGAGTGGAAGCAATTCATGTTTGTGGAAATATCTGTAAACACGTTTTTCTTTTGCTGGTATGCATTATTTTTGGGATACTGAGTTGCACTAAACATGTTGGTTTTGTTACCAATCTTGGTTTGTTACCTAATTCAGTGATTCTTGAGCTAAAATGTGAAATCGTTACTTCATTTTTTCTTTCAGGTTGAAGTTCTTGGTTGAACTATGTTGACAGTTACCTTCAACAGTTTCCAAGCACACATGGACATGAATGTGCTGCAAGAGGCTACTAATTCCAAGTTGATGCATGCAAATCACTTGATTCACGCATCCAATTCCAAGTTTCACAAGGGATGGTCGAACTGGTCTTGTTCTCAAAATTTCAGTAATCAGCTCAAACTTCAAAGTTTCTCCCACCAAATCACCTCAAGGAGGTGGCTGGTGAGTATTTTAGCAAACAAAGCACGCTCATCTAGAAGAATATAAGTAGATATCTTTGGTTGTGATTGACTTATACCATATTTCTGTGTACTTCTAGTGCCGTTCTCAAGATTCTATTTCTCCAGAAAATGAGTATCGATCATCACGTAATATAGCAATCAGTTTGTTCAGGCGATACCGGAACTTTGTTGAGCGTGGAGGAGGTGACAACTTGAAAGTATATTCTATAGTTTGCTTTTGGCCTCTTGTTAGGTTATTTCATTGTTTTGTAGTGGACAAGAAACATGCTAATAGTATGATCTTCTTAGGAGTTCATCAGCGCTGGTGTTAATGCGTATGAATTGGGATGCACTGACGAGGGCTTGAGGAAAGAGCTTACAGATATGAAGGAATCTGGTGTTGAGATTGAGGCAATGCAAACTTATGGTGGAAATACTGGTCTCAAGTCCAATATCATCTCCCAGGAAGTGAGTCACTTTATAGTTTCATTAGTTTTTCATCAACATAAGCTGTTTCGTTTTCTTGTTTGAATACGCATGTCGTTTCCATGGCGAGGGTGGAAACAAAACCGTTTCTCCTGCATATTTCCATGGTGCTTTCATGGTTTCTCATGTGCGATTATGCTTCTTTGCCTAATTATTTTCGTGTTTGCATCCCGCGATTGGAGAGAGTTGACCAAATATTGAAGTGTTATCACCGATATTACAGGTTGATGAATGCATAATGTGGCTGAGCATTGTATTCATAACTATTCTTTGCACACCACAACCAACCGTTGTCCGATGGTCATCCACCCCTCCGGTGTCAGAGGAAATGCTGATCCATTGGAAGGGCTTCTGTGCAATCATAGCAAATGCGTACTACATGAGAGGAATGGCATGGTGAGTGTTTGTTTAGTTTTCTGTCTTCATGTTGTGCTTTTGTTGCATATACGACTGAAATAATGGCTTTTGATATTAGAAACACCAAAAATGAAACTAAGAATGGTGTGCTTTTGTTGCATATACGACTGAAATCAAGGCTTCCGGTGAAGACTCTCCAATTGGAGCAAATGGCAGTGATGGGCTACGCTGAGGAACCATCACTCGTAGCCAGCAGAATGAGACTAGTATTCAGCACACTTGAGGTGGGTTGCCATATCTATAGAGAACTATTCTAGTTCTCAATTTAGAATAAATTAACCAAGAACTGCTTTCCTGTTATAAATGTTGCTTCAGTCTATTCAGTTCCTTTTATCGTTGCAGGTTGTGAGTCCGCAGTGGCCTAGAGTGTGACATAATCCTCCGACATCAAGCTGTATTCTGAAATCCTGCTCGACTACGAAGATGTATTTTCTGCTGGTCGCTCCAAATGTGAAGAAAATTACCAAATATTTCATGTATAGTAATATGAAGTAGTAGTTTAAGCTATTTTAGCAATAATAATACAACCTTAGAAAATGCATCTTCCCTCAGCTTCATCTCAATTACTACCTTGTTCAATGATATCTAAGCAACTTATCAGGAGTCTTGTATCTTGTATACCCAAAATTGACTAACATCTTTAGCTCTTTGTTTCCGTATATTCCAAATAACAACTCAAAAACGTAACGCAAACAACTAGGTCGAAGCTAACGAACCAAGATATACAACATCCAGTAAGTCCATCAACGATGTGATTGGCAGTAATCTGTCATGATTTTGTAGACAAGAGCTGGGCTGTATTATTTTTCAGAGTTTTCCTAGCACGCCAATGAACAGCTGCAGAAGTTTCTGACGTTCCCATCTGGTAGATCAAGAGTAGAATATTATGAAAGCACATTAATAAAGGAGCACCAAATAGGATGAAATCAACCATAAGTAACATTAGGCGCATTTAAAATTTTGACTAGTTGATAAAGTTAGCAATTCGACACCTTTGTAGCCTAGAAATCTGGGAAAAATGCTCTCTTATGTGCATTTCTTTTTTACTGCATATGGTGTTTGTGCGTTGAGATAAGAGATATTCAGGCGTTACCTTGATCTCCAAGCAGTGATAGTCATGCCATAAGCTTGCATCTTGGTCATAAGTTGCAAGTGCAGATTCATACAATTTCCGGGCATTGGTGAGACCAGTCTTATCACCAGCGGATGCAAGGTTCGACTCTAGCTCAATACAATCTCTGTATATTTTAAGTCCAGGATGCGGTAAAGAAAGAAATCTGCAATTGAGACAAAGGGTATAATATCAGATGCCATACTATGAAATATCGTGCCAGCCATGTAAACACGAAAAGAACAAAAGATAATAAAGCAGAAATATACCTCTTATAGATCTCTCTTGCACTTTCAACTCCATCCCTTTGAAGTACATAATTTAGAATTGTTGATGAGAGTGAAAACCCCCTATCATTTCCACCATCTTTGGCCAATAATAGAACTGACATCTCCACAAGCTTGTCAAAATGACATCTCTGATTTGCAAAATATTTCAGCCCCTACAGCAACAATTTTGGCAAATTCCACCAAGTTACGCCAAGATTTGATAGAATAGCTAAAAACAATGGGAAAAACAATTTTTTTGTAATTTAATAAAAAGCCTCTGGATCAGAAACAAGAATAGTGGCACTAACCATCTTAAAGTATGTATTCATTTTAGGAAAACTACACAAAAAGGCGATAAAGCATTAAGAACAGCATACCATAATCCACAAGTTCTCTGCTTCCGAGACGCTAAGTTTCATCAGTATATTTCTCAGCAGTTCAAAGATATAGAGCAGATCAGCCTTGCTTGGTGAGAAAGATTTATTCTGAATGCATTTAATTTCTATGGTGAGTCGTAGAATCCATAAATTCACTGCAGCTGGAAACTTTCCAGGGCAGAGCTTTTCTGCGAGCATCTTAGCTTCAACCAATTTACTCAAGTGCAAAAGGTATGAAACATGTTGGCAAGCAAGATCCTCATTAATGCAGCCAAGGCTCTCAGCCTTCTCAAATACTTCCCGAATATGCGAAACAAGCTCAACGGCAGGAGCATGAGTGTCTAATTGAATGACAGCTTCTCCATCCCTATTCACTGCTTCTATGAGGAACTTTAAGTAAAGTTCAGTCATAATAGGTGATGGCATAGACTTCAAACCCTCCTCATAAACCTAGAAAGGGGCATATGGACAAGTGAACAGTGAACATTGAGTAGAGACTATGAGTATAAAAAAGTATAAGATAAGAATAAGACTCAAGCGGACCAATATGCTAGTGTACACAGTCTGTTTGTTTCATGATCGGTTTCTTTGCTGGAGTGTGGCTATAACAGTGGGCATAACTTTAAGGTTTGGGAAAAAGGTGATATTGCATACATTATTTTCATTAGAAGGACAGTGTATGTGTAATTTCATGCAATACTGACAGCCACAAGAGATAGAGGAAAAGCATGTGAATATGTGATTACATACTTCACATATTCTAGTCATACTCATGAATAAGAACAAGCAACAATACATAAGCTTCATCATTTTGCAACTCCAAATATTGCTGAAAGTTATACCTTAACTGCTCTGCCTAACTGCATAGGATTTACTCCTTTGGCATCATCTTTTTCAACTCTAGCAAGCCAGTCCCAGTACTGAGGCTCCTTTGAAAAATCCTTTTTCATGTCATTGAGTATCTTCTTTCGCATTTCTTCTGAATTAACCAGCTCTGTCGCTTCAAGTATAGCCAGAAACCGTGTTCTCAGACTGAAGACAGTAGGTAAGGCTTCAATTGCACCACTATAAATAGTATCAAGAAGGTTCAAGACATGCTCCTTGAAAATGTCCAGCTTTCCCTCAGAATCACCATCTTGAGAACTAGATCTCTTATCAACATCCCCATCCTCATTCAGGGACATGAATAAGTCCTGGTTCTCATCTCTCCACTGTTGCTCATCAGCATTCTTATTGCCATGAGCTAAGTTTCCTTTACCCTCCCCTAAGGCAATCTTTCGAGCTTTCAACTTGTTAAGGTACGTGAGTTCCATGCGAAGATACTCCACCCATAGGTCCTCAGAAGTTGGGCACGACCTCAAACCATTTTGCATTAGAGCACGGGCAGCTGCAACATTCAGATTGTTGTCAAACTCCCAAGCCGCAGCATATATCCACACACCAGGTACTTTTGGATGGAATCTGACTAATTGAGCCAGAGCCTAAACATAATCACACTACATATAAGATATCCAATAAGCGGAAGTCATGGCATTCAAGTTCTAAGAGGATTATGCATAAAGGTCAAAGAAAGAAAACTGGACTATTGAAAATTGGTATCTAAATACCCACTGTACTAAGCAACAAATAATCCAAAACTATCAACTTGTTTGCAAAGTAAGGCTTTTTTTAGCTACAACTACATAAAACCAATAATGTGAAAGCTTCATGATCATGACTTGAACAATGAAGCAAATGCAACAGATACCTTTTTCATTCTGCCGTGTCCTCGCGTTCTACAAAATTCCAGATACTGAAACCATAGCTCAATATCTCCCTTAAACCGGCTCGTGGCGAGCCGGTAAATGAGGAGAATCCTGGTCAAGCCCGAGAAATCCGAGATCGTCTTCTTCGATTTTTCGCCGCCGGAATTCCTTTCGAAAGCTTTTTTGCGGAGGGAGCGGAGAGAGTCTAGCTGCTTTTCGTAGTCTATGTAGCTCAGGAAATCTGCCTTTAGGGGACTAGGTCGCTTAAGACGGTACTCGAATTTGCGCCGCATTTTCACAATCTCGGCTATCTCTTGGCGGCTGAACAAACCGCGCCGCTCTAGGTCGTCTAGCTCGTCGAGCATGCGCTCGAGCTTGAATTGAACGACGTCCGCCATCGTTGCTGAACTCTGTGAGCGTGCGCGTTAATGACTTAGTTGACGGCGGCGGTGGACTGTCTGTCTGCGCGCGACGGCGACGCGCGACGACGACGACGAAGAAGAAGAGAGTGCAGCGTGGAGGGAGAACGGAGGAGAAGCTCTTAACGGGCTCCCAACGCGGGCTCAACTAGGGTTTTGCGTTTGAATACGGGTATGGGGCTTTTTAAATAATTAATTCTAATTTGCAAGATCTTATTAGCGCCATCATACTGCCTACTTATTGTGACACCAAACCTGTGGTTCCATCCAAACTTCTAATATTGCTATTTCACATTATATTTTCGCTTGATTCTATTTACTAGGTGATTCTTATATCTCTATTCATTTTAATAAGAATTAAATGCTAGTAAATTTACATGGCTAATGTGATTAGGCAAAAAATTTACTCGTTCAATTAGAACTCATCAATTTTCAATTAAAATTTATTAATTCAATTTATTAATCATAATTAAAATTTAATTAGGAACATGCATGGCGCATTCAATGTATTCCGATATATCATGTGTGCATTAACACCTCAAATATAAGTAATTTAACAGTAATTAAAGCAAAATAGGTTTAGGAAAAAAATTTATTTCCTTAGTTATTCAAACCATTAGCCTCACTAATCACTATCGACTCCTATAGCGTCCGAAAGCTGGAAAATATCGGATTTGAAGAACCCATTAACGTCATGGCAATATGATGCAGGTATAAGTAGTATAAATGTATAATTGAACGTTTTCCATTGAAAGTTTGAATTTGGTTACATCAGTTCGACAAATTACAGAGTTTTAAGGGTAAGATAAATTTCTGTTATTAATGGCATTACAAATCATGGCATTGAGAATCCTCACGGAGTCGATCCACCTTCAAGCAAGTCACCAGGCGCACCAATATCGTCACCGCCGCCGTCGCTGCGGCTCTTGCCACCACGTTTACTGCTTCCAATGCCCCCAGTTCCACTCCCATCCCCACCACTTGAGCCGTCCCCGCCAGCAAATCCTCCACCAACTCCGCCGCTGCCAAATCCTCCGCCAAAGCCAGCACCAGCGCCTCCTCTATATCCACCGAAGAAGCCACGATAAGGCCGGAAGTGGGGACGGAAAAATCCCGCCTCCATATCAGCCCCGCTCCCGTGGACCGGCATGGTCCTGCCACTGATGGCGCTCACAAACACTGCTATAGTAGCCACTAGGAACACAATCTTGATTGCCATTTTCATCTTTCTGTTTCTGAGTATTGAATATTTGATGCTTGATGAAGAAGATAGGATGAAGATGTGCTTTATATAGGCTAGTAAATTTCATTCCAAATCTGTTTGTTCAGCTACTTATTACTTGTTACCCATTCATCAAATTCTGCAGCAACCCTCAAATTTGGTTAATATTTGTTGGGAAATGTGAAAAGGAATGAACTCTTCCGCATTAATTAGTTAAATCCTTGCTGCTTAATGCTGACATATGCAAACAGTAGCAGTGAGCCGTGACTAGCAATTGCAATTGAAATAAATGTGGTACAAAATAAATTCTCGTCAAGAATAAAATGTAAAAACGGAGAGCTCAAGTTGAGCTGCTTCGCTACGCCTAATTATAGCGCAACCTACTACGGTAAGCTCAGTCACCCTATCGTGACGATGAATGGCGTCGTCGTTTACAAAGGTCTGGTGCGATGCCCTCTCGCTCGCCCACAAAGGAGGGCGTTTTTCGGAATAGGAAGCTCATCTCTATACGATTTCGACGAGGTGTAAACCTTAAGGTACAACTGCTGCCCCAAATACTGCCTCGCCCACTCCTCAGATCTTATGTTCCACATTCCCACATTGTCCAACGCTACGTAAATCGCAGTCCAAGATCTCGGATACACCTACATTACATCATAAGTTAGTACAAATCAAGAGCAGAAAAAAAAACGATATTTTGTCATGGTTAAGCTTATAGCCGGCAAAAGTAACGGGTCGGACCGGGCCGGGCCTGTCTGGCTTTTACATTGTTAGGATCGGACCGGGCCGGATTGGCCCGTTCGAAATTTTTCGAACCTAAACATATGAAGCCCAAACCAGCCCCGGACATGCAGGCTTTTTAGATCATTTTTCTAATTTTTTTAATATATAAAATTAATATTTTTAATTGAAAAAATAAATAATTATATAAAATATAATTAATATTATTAAATAATTATAGAAATGTATATTAAATAATATTATAAATATATATATTTAATAGAATACCGGGCGGGCTTTTTTAGCCCGAAAACCCGGGCTTTTTTGGCCCGAAGCCCGGCAGGCCCGAGGTTTTTTTGGGGACGGTCTTTTTAGGCCCGATTTTTTCGGTCCTTTAATTTTTAAGCCCAAACCAACCTAAACCCCGGTTACCCAGGCGGGCTTTTTGGGCTGGGCTTGTTTTGCCGGCTCTAGACTTAAGCTCACCTGAGTTGTGCAACGGGCAACGGTGTCTCTCAAGTTGTAGCGCAATCTGCTTGCTTCTGTCCATTGACCTCCATCCATTCTATTACATTTCACATGGTTAGAGAATTAGGAAGAAGAAGATGATATGATGAGTTCTAACAGTGTGGATTTCGGAACTCACCCAACAACAAAGAAAGAGTATCCATCAATGTGCCATGATTGCACAGAATTTTCCCAATTCTGAAACACTATCTCCACATAAGCCCGGTAGTTAGCTTGGATGACAGAGGTGGCAAGATAGGCATTCCCCCAATTAGGTCTATCGGAGATGCTTCCAATGCTATACACACCTCCGATGTTGAAGTAGTCCACCAGCTTCAAGGGGGTGTCGGGGGAGATATACGACACACCATTCACTGCATATCTTTGCTTCCCATTGATGTAAGGAGCAGAGTTGGCAAGGATGATGGTCCTAACTGGCTTCACCTGTCCATAATGGTACGAGCCCTGTGGATTTGGTCGCGGCCCACTTGCTGTCAGGTTCCGACTGGTTCACCAATATCCAACATCAGCATTTCAATTTCAAAATATCATATCTTTACAAGAAAAGAGAATATGAGAGCTCCATTACCGTATGGATCGTGCCTGGTTCAGAGACCATGCAATCTCAGTGGTGGGTCCACGAGGGGGGTAACCGGAGACTTTTGTGAAGGAGTTGCGGTAGTGGAGGACAGCGGTGGTGGTGAGCACTTTGGAGGTGAAACGGGACGACACCACAACATAGTAGTCCTTTGCTGGCTGGTTGGCTGTGACCAAGACTGAGTAAGACTGGCCTAGATGGACATCAAGAGAGGAGTAAGTGTTCTGGACTGTGTGAGATCCTTCTACTTCCACCAGCTTCATCAAGTGCCCTTGAATCCTGAAGTTGAGGGATGTCACTGTCCCAACATTGGATATCCTAAACCTGTATGTTTTACCTGCAAAAAATGAAACTTTGGATTCACAAAGACTGCAAGTGCTACTACTTTAGGTACAATTAGTTGATTTAGAAGTTGAGGGTGACCTTGTTCAACGGTGAATGTGTATCCATTCCAACCATGTCCATTGATAATGAGGCCATCGGGGAAGGGGAGAGTGTGACCACCATTCACAAAATATCTCAGTTGCTGCAACAACATCATTTGTGAGAAATGAGCAGTGATTTCATCAATTTGAACTCAACATGGATGTCAAAAGATTGGCTTACTCTCTGGCTTCTCTTGAACCAATCCCCAGCAAGCACGACATAATCCCCAGCAGGCGGAGGGAAAGGTACGGGGATTTGAGGGCGGCTGTAGACTTTGATGCTTCCGTATCCTCCAGCAGCCTTGTGGAGTCCAAGTGATGGGAAGTAGAAATAAGTGCCAATCTGATCTTTTGCTTGGAGGGCATAAGTGAAGTTTCTACGAGGCAGAATCGGACAGTTTGTACCGGACACTCCATCTTGCCAGGAATTCCTTCTTTGCTGCAATCCATTCCTGTCAAAGATGGTGGAGATCAGTTGCTCAGTTGTGAAAAGGTACGACTACATGCACTTGAAATAGAGCCAAAATGATGGAACAATGGTTGACTTGTTATCTACAACAGATAAACATTAAACAAGCTTGATTCTTAATGTTACCAAACTCATTCAACAATGACATTACTTTCCTATCACCAAGAAACACCAATCCATGACTCCATGTTTAAGTTATGTCATAAATGTATTACATTACTTTAAGGTGACATTATTCCAAGAACGGATCAAGAAACGGAGATGATATATTGGCAAAGACACGCTGGCCCTACACAGTTTTCCCCTTACACTTGTGTCTCGTGGAAACATGCTTATTCACATACAATATTTTTTATATGGGATGGTCTCCTGTGCGCGCTGCGCGCACAGTGAGACCACCCTTAATTAATTAACTTTAATTAATTAATTAATTAGTTAATTTTTAATCCTAATTAATTAATTCTAATTAATTAATTTTAATTTAACTAGTTTAATAAAATTTAATTGTAAATTAATAAATAATAATTTTGAATTAATATATCTTAATTTTGAATTAGTAAACTTTAATTGTGAAATAATAAACCCTAATTTTGAATTAATAAACCCTATTTGGAATTAATAAACCCTAATTTTGAATTAATAAACCCTAATTGGAAATAATAAACCCTAATTTTGAATAATAAACCCTAACTTTGAATTAATAAACCCTAACTTTGAATTAATAAACCCTAATTGAAAATAATAAACCCTAATTTTGAATAATAAACCCTAATTATAAATTAATAAACCATAACTTTGAATTAATAAACCCTACTTGTGAATTAAAAACTAAAATCTAATTTTGCTTATTCACATACAATATTTTTATATCTAGTAAAAGATAAAATATGACATAAATGTCAGAGATTCATAGATCTAGCACGTGCGAAGTGGAGACAAGCATATGGACTAATTAATTTCTGTACCCAAAAAACCTGATTGAGCTTTTTACTTCAAATCATAGAAACTCCATTAATTAAAGAATCTTTCTAGTGTTCTTGTTGATAGAAGAGCATAAATATTCTTCAAGAAATGTTTAGGCCAAATTAATTATAAAAGAACCCTTTTTAAGCAATCAATATGATATTGTTCATATTAGGAGCCAAAACCTAAAATTAGGCCGAAGACAACTCCTTTAGTTTTAAGCAAACGGCGCATTAAAAAACTACATTATACATAGATCTAATAAACACTGCGCCAAGATTAGGGAAATAATGCATCGCCAAGTGTGATATTCTGAAGGCATTAAGCAGCATTTAATGCGACAATAATGAAACAGAAGTGCGCAATTGGTGAAGAGCAAGGAATGAAGATGCTGTTACCAGGAAAGGAGAAATGGCTCATTTAAGTAGTTGTAGACGCTGATAATCAAGTTGTCATTGGTGACGCAGTCGATCGTCGGCCCTGAAACTGCCCGTTTATTAGAATTCCCTAGAACACACATTTCCCCAAAAACTTCAAGAAAAATCTAAGAAACACACACACGCACATAGAGATTGAGCAAAAGGCGAAAAATGGACCTGTTGTTTGACGCCGAGAGGATAAATGTCGCCGTAGGTGATTTTCCAAGTGTAGTATCTATAGGGGTTGTCGCCGTTGACGCCGTGTAGAGCGAGCAGCAGTGCGAGGGCGGCGATGAGAGAACACGTGCCGGCGAAGCCTCTCATGGTGTTGTAACTGTGTTGGAACAGTTTTACTACTTTCTTAAAGAACCTTTCTGTTTTGAGAATATGCGAAAAAAGTAGTTACTCTTTTTCCCCTTTCTTGAAAATGAGAGGAAAAAGAGAGGAGAAAACGTAAAGGGGAAGGGGATGGAAGTATATATATATATATATACCGTTTTAGTTGAGTTGAGCTGCGTTGAAGGAGCTGAAGAGAGAGATGGCATTCAATGTAAATGAGCATTTCGTCTGCGTGAAATGAAGTGTTTGCCCCTCTCGAGTGATGCTGTTACTAGGGATGTTAATTAGTGGGTTTTATCCGAATCATATATAATAAATAAGTAATGATTCTAATTCTGAAACCGATCCATTAGACGTTAGATCCGGATCGAGACTTAAACCATCAACTATGGATCTTAAGCGGTCCGGATCTGAGCGGATCTAGAATCAAAATCGGACTAGAATCAGACAAGAATCAGAATTAGACCGAAACCGTTATGAGTGATTTTGAATCGATATAGATAAAACTAGCTCATTGACAAGTCTATTTAAACTTAGGCTTATCACCAGAACCAATAAATAAATATTAGTTCTGGTTCTGGAATCGGATCGGACCATCAAACTATGGATCTAAACGGTCCGAGTCTAAAACAGGTCTGGAACCATTACCGGAACCAGAACTGCTATTTCAAAATTTAATGGGTTTTGAACGATTCCGGATCGATTCGAGTAAAACTCACGACATCCCTAGCTGCTAGTAGGGATGTCAACGGCGAAGCTTTACCGGGACTGAACCAATAAATTAGTATTGGTTCGGTTCAGAACCAAACCAAGAAATATCGGACCGAATCGAACCCGGACCATTAAGTTATGGATCCGACCGGTGATTATCCAACGCTAAACGGTTACCCATTAATGCTTATACCATTACAAGCCTACAATCCCTTATTCGTCGCCGAAAAGAAAGAATAAAAAACCTTCTACACCTAAATCCTCAATTCTTCTCTCAAACCTTTACTATCTTTCTCACAAATCCGACGACCATGTCGCCTCCGACGGCTCATCGTTCGTAGTTTTTGGCCACAATTAACGTCTAATTCTGAGAATTTTAGAAACAGTTATGGACACTTATGAAAACTGGAGAGTATATTAGATGGCTCAGTCCTCTATGCATGACGATTTACTCTTCTCTCCTGATTGAAAAAAATAGTTTGAGGCATATCAATTATCAAGTATAACAAAGTAAAAGTAATTTCACACGACACACTATAATTTGGCATGTAATATAATCATAGCTTCAGATTAATTATTTATTGGGTGCAATAGTTTAAACAGTGTTAATTTAGTGCACTCCAAGCATTTATTAGTTTTCAGCATATCACCACGCTAGAGTTTAGGATTAAAATTAGGGAAAATATATATAAAAGTCAATTACAATTTTAACCTAATAAATAAATAATATATCAATCAAGCCCAATGAATCGATTTTGTGACAATTTTAGCCCGTAACTGATTTTTAGACATCAAAAAGCACAATTGGCATCGAAAATAACAAATAACCCGTAACTAATATATATGTCATGTATGTTTATATATGAGTGGTTGCATAATCACGTTTTTGGTAAATGAAGGTTCTAGTAAATTAATTAATATTTGGTCATGACACTCAAATATAAAATGCTCTTATAGAAAAATGGATATGTAATGCTCAAATTAAAATTTGTGTTAAAAAAAACCGATCGGGTCGGACTGAACCGGACAAATGGGCGGGTCTTGACCGGTCCGGTCCAAACGGGTCCAGGAACCGAACAGAACCGGAACCGTTGGTTAAAATTTAATGGGTTTTGAACGGTTCCGGATCGATCCGGATAAAACCCGCCCGTTGACATTCCTAGCTGCTACTACCCCTCACATGGCTGACACCTCTTGTTAGTTGTTTCAAACTTTCAATAGTAACATTTATTTTTTATTTTTGCATGCTTAATAGCCACATTATTATTCCGGTTAATCACATCTTTTCCATTGCAAACTCGCAATTTCTTGACATACCTCTTAAAAGGCTCATATAGTTTTTTTTTATTTTTTGAAAGGAAAGACCCCTTTTAGTAACAAATAGGATTTATAATATTTATATATATATATATATATATGAATTAATTATATTTTACATCTAAAATTTGTCTAATATATATAACTTATTTTGGACTTTACGTACTACCATTCACTAAATATATTATATTTCAAATATAGATTGAGTTGACATCTTCATACCGAATAATCACATTTCCAATCATAAATCATTTCTCATTAGCTTTGATAATTGAATCGAACAAATTCTACGATGACTTCAGTCTGTAGATGTGACAATTATTATCGAAAACATCGACTGCATCTTTATTTAAAAACATAATACATATATTGGGTACTAATGTATTAAAAGTGTATTTTATTTATAAAATTGGGACAAACTTTATGAGTTAAAAAATTACAAAAGTTATTGTTTCTTTTTCAACTGGGAAATGAGTTTTAAATTTGCTTCAATTGCATATATCAATTTCACC
The DNA here is from genome assembly GCA_036937905.1 of Salvia rosmarinus. Taxonomy (NCBI): domain Eukaryota; kingdom Viridiplantae; phylum Streptophyta; class Magnoliopsida; order Lamiales; family Lamiaceae; genus Salvia; species Salvia rosmarinus. The sequence goes on from CM072818.1 coordinate 83,338,641, forward strand.
CCTTTTTTTGTTTTTGAGGAATTTTAACTTTTTTTGCTATTCAATTTAGCGTTTATCGATAAAAGTTCGATAATATGGTCATCATAGGCTCATGGCCTCCCTTTAATTCATTAGAATTTATTGCATGGCCTCAAACACAACTTCATCACATCCGTAAATGTAATAATTCAAACAAAATTATTAAGCATTTAAAAACTCTATTAACAAAGAGTTATCTTCTGCAATCAAAGAAGAATTGATTAATCGAAAATAAGAAGATGTTTACTCATATTTATGCTTTTCTCATAATTTATAAATCATTGAAGTACAATAACGCTTTTCATTTATTTGCCTTTACAACATCTCACCACAAACAATCTTATTTTCGGTTGGTGTGTTACCAATGTAGAGTGGTTAATCTGCAAGCCAGCTGCCTTGCTCGAATCCACCGACGCTACTTTTAAAAATTTCTGCATTAAAAAAATAAAATAAAATCTTATTTTCGATATAGAAAAACAGAACAAATCCACCAACCTTTATATGTGAATTGACTATCTCACAAGATGGCCACTACAATGCACGTCGACTAAAATTAAAAAGAATTGACACTAGGCCACGTGAACGTGAACTGCTACATTCTACAGCAAATATATTGCATAAATTTAAATTTGAATTATCCAAACACCTTCAAACATTAATGGTGGAGAATTTACAAGACGCGGTCGACGGAGTTGAGCCTTGATTATCGGGGTGAAAAAGCATGTGATTGCAATTAGTGTGGAATTTCTCTTCTTCTTTTTAATTAATTAAATAATTTTAGGTTACAATATTTGATCTTAGAACATGTAAACCCCGGATTAGTGGAGAGATCGGTAAGAAAAAAGTCAGGAACCAAAACGCGTTAATTAGTTACATTGCTTTTTTTCTTTTTCTTTTTTAATTCATTCAATATTAATTATAACAGAATTTAGCAAGCACCATATTAATTTATAGACCGATTCTCTACATTCTGGCTAGATTTTCGTTTACTTTTTTTTTTTTTTTTGAGTATCACGTGAACCCTGTTGCTACTCCTTGGGTGTGTAGTGAGTAAACCCCACGCTCGTGTGCAATACCGCAAACCACACACATGCGTAAACCACACTTAAAATCGATGTGATGACTCAAACCCATAGATTTCGTTTACTTGTTCCGTATGTTTGACTCGTGATTAGTATTATAACTCATGCTCAATTTCATGAGTACCGAATCTTGATACTTGAACAAGATTCGAGAGCTTTCATGGAATCACCGTCCAAACATTGATTTTAACCGAAAATTTTCAATGTTTCAAAGTAGATTAACAAACCTACAAGTATATATTACCTAATTAATACCTCCATCCTATCCAAGATGACATATTTTGTTTTTGGAATTGCTTTTTTCTTTTTCTTTTTAATTCATTCAATATTAATTATAACAGAATTTAGCAAGCACCATATTAATTTATAGACCGATTCTCTACATTCTGGCTAGATTTTTCGTTTAGACCGATTTGGGTGTGTCTGCAACATTCTGGTAAACCACACTTGAAAATCGAGATGTGATAGACTCAAACCCATAGATTTCGTTTACTTGTTCCGTATGTTTGACTCGTGATTAGTATTATAACTCATGCTCAATTTCATGAGTACCGAATCTTGATACTTGAACAAGATTCGAGAGCTTTCATGGAATCACCGTCCAAACATTGATTTTTAACCGAAAATTTTCAATGTTTCAAAGTAGATTAACAAACCTACAAGTATATATTACCTAATTAATACTCCTCCATCCCATCCAAGATGACATATTTTGTTTTTTGGATCGTTCCACCTAAGATGGTCCGTTCCACCCAAGATGATATGTTTCATTTTTAGGAAATAATTATCTCTTCAAAAGTTGTGAGGCCTACCTATTTTTTATCAATTTAGTCACTTTATACACTTCTCTTAAATAACCGTGACGAAAAAAAATGGACTATAGTGGATGGGAGGAGTACTACTTAATCATGGTATGCAGTATATATACTAGTAGTAGTTGCTGGCCTTCATATGGAAATAGAAGATCTAGAGATGCATGATCAAGATATAATTACCCAAATCTGCCGAACTCGAGGTTCGGTTTGGGTTCCCGAAAATAGCAATTTAATTTTCGACTCTCTGAAATAAATATTTAGCCGAAAATATGTTCTTTTTCCTTGTATAAATTAGACGTAAAGTAGAAACGATCAGATAATTATCTTGTTTTGTTTCCAAGGAGATGATCTTTGGCAATATTGGTTGTCATATATACTTAGATGCTGTTTGGCTGAGTTTATAAGATATAAATTGGCTTAAAAATAATTTATAAGTTGTTTTGGAACTTATGTCACCATATACTTAATTGAAGCTCTGAATTCTAAAAATAAAAAATGAAGTTAGGGCACGTGATAACAGCTGCATCTGGAAATGTGGGCCAACTCAACATCACAAAAACAATTGAGCACAGATTAGGTCAGGACTGCTTGTGAGCTCTCCGAAAGCAAAAGCTTTTTCGTCTTTTTTCCTACTTCGTATAATCCAAATTCACATTTTAATGTTTACTTCACGACATAAGATTTTTATAAAATCAAATCAAAATTCTTTTTTTTTCTTCAAAATACAGAACTTCATGATTTATGTATTTCCATTTTCCAGTCACGCTACAGATTTTACCATTGTTACAACGACGTCGTGTGGCGTTACCCAGGTATTTGTATTGTCGAGATCGAGAACTCCCCATTAAGAAAAATAGTATTAGATTCGTACTTTCAGTTTTTAACTATATATGACTTGCAAATCCGCCTCTATCACTTTTTTTGGATTGAAAATATTAATTAATTGCTTATTTTGTGATCGAAATACTCAAATTCCGATGGTTCAGAAAGACACATTTTTTATTAAAGCAACTTTGCTCAACTAAAAACGTACAGTTAACTAAGTTATGTCACTATTGTGATTTCATATTGAAAGATCATGAATTTTACAAACATCTTTTAAATCTATACTTTGTTTAGATGTATAATAATTACTTATTTAATAATATCTACTATCTTCTAAAATTTTACAAATATGTTCATCGTGGCCCATTGTCAGAGATCGACCTGAAACCTACTGTGGTAGCACATACTATTCATGCATATGCAAGAAGACTAAGACCGATAGTTATACACGTATAATTACATTTCATCTGACAATCTATTTATGCACCTTATTATAGTATTTCTTAGCGCTATTTACGTCGAAAAAATTATTTCCATATTTTAAAAACATATAATATGATTGTAGTTCCAATAACAAGTCTTTAAGTATATATTAATAATCTAAATATAAAAATTATACACATCATAAAACAAATAAAGATAGCAGAAAAAAGAAAATATTCATGGAGAGATTAGAACAGATGGTACTCACAAGTCACAAGTCACAAGTCACACACATATCTAAACATAAAAAAAAAATTATAAATATATCATTAGATATAAATATCGATCTAATATAATATGGGCCTAAGATGACTTTCCTGAAGCTATCTTGCAATAGACTGGGCCATTTATGCGAACCACCATCAGCCCTGCCTACCATGATTTTCTCCTATACATAGGCTTAATGCATCTTGATTTTATTATTAATTCATGAGAAACCTTCGGTGGTTAGTGGTTACGTTTGTTGCCAAACTCTATATTCATATATAATAGCCTATAAATTAGGTAAACTATACTTGAAAAATCAAATGTGATAAACTCAAACTCACAGAGACGTTAATAGAATTTGAACATGTGTAATAGAATTTGAACATGTGACATTTTAGGTATAAAAATTCACTTTACCACTGGACTGTCCCAAAGAAACAATGCATCTTGATTTTAAACTAAGTACTCGATCATATAGATATTATCTTCATGGGAGATACATGAAAGTATAGAAAGTTCTTGAAAATAAACAGATAATCTCATGTAATGGATATAAGATGATAATCGATTTCTTTTTTTAGCAAAAAAGAAATGAGCAGGCAGATACACTAGACTACAGGGTTCTCCACAATCAAGTTGAGATATAAACAGTGAAGACAAAAAAAATTGAGGTTCTTCAACTCAAAATTACTGGAAAAGAGTAAAAGTTAAGGAATTTTATCTGCTAAGCGGCAGAATATCACATTCTCCTTCTTCCCCAGTAGCCTCACGGCCTCATTAGCCTGAACAATGCGTTCTTGCTCAACATCTGGTCACAAATGAAGATATGATCATTTTGAATTTGAATTCATGGCTAGCTCTTTTACCGCTTTTCAAACCAAAATCGTGGGTGTTGCCCGTTGCCCTAGGGTTCTTGGAACTCGAAGCTCCACTGTGTTAATTTTCTAAGACTAAGAATGATCGACTCCAACTAAGCAAATATAAAAACATAAAACAAAAAAATGGAATGATAATTGAGATAAAACACTATCCATGGGCTGTTTGGATCGACCCAACTTTTTCTCTTCTCAATCTTTTAGTACCAGATTATTGGTTTGTTAGATTTTATTTGAATATATAATGTATGTCAAAAATTTATATTCTCAATGTTGTCATACTTATATACACAATACAATTCTACCATCTTCTTTACATATAACTTCAATTTATTTTTCCAAAAATAGACACCAATATTTTATAATTTTAATTTATTTTTATTACAATTAATTATATTCTTTAAAAAATAATATAAAATAATTATAAAATAAATCATAAAAGTACTACATCCATCCACTAAAAGCTTGCATTGTTTTTGGTGACACGAATTTTAATAAATTGTAGTATGTGAAAAATGGGTATCATATTGTAAGTGTAAATGTGTGTTTTTGTAAATAGGAGAGTGTATTGATGGTAAAAATTATGAGTTTTATATCCAAAAAAGAAAAATGTAAAATTTTGGTGGATTGATTGAAAATGAATTAAATGCAAGATTTTAATGGACAAAGGGAATAGATGTGGATGGGTTAGAGGAATATTGGTGATGTGAAATAGAAGGAAATTAATTAAATATTTAGAGAACTTTGATGATTGGGTGGTTGTTTTTGATAAACAAAGTCTAATATCTCTTTTTTCTTTTCCCTTTTTATATTTTATTATGTATTTTTTTTTTGTGCCAGCAATTCCGTTGTAATTCTTGTTTAGTTTCTTACTAATTCCGGATTATAACTTGCAAGATATCAAATATTATGGAATCATAAAACAATTATATTGTAACATGTACCACTTGAGTTGCTTATGTTTTTTTTTGTGGTTGCTTATGATTTTCTGTAGTTGCTTATGTTTTTGTTCTTAATAAAAAGTATTAGTCTAATTAGCATCAAGTGCATATATTTTTTTATAGTCGCTTGTGTTTTTGTCCTTTATTTTTTATTTTTTTTGTCTAATTCGCATGTCATTGTCGGACTTGTCCATCCCAAATATTTTTCATACAGTATAATCGCAAACAAAAAGTTTTTTCCCCTTTTAATTTTTACAGCCTTCTAGTTTTTTCAATACGACTTACTATTAATTTCTTAAAATTAATTAACGATTTTTTATGTAATGCTCATTCATAATAGAATTAACATTTATCTAATTCTTATAAAAATATATCTTTTATTTCAAAGTCTAAATGTGTTACTATTTTAATTTCATTAATTCTCTTCTTTGTCTTACTTTTTTGTTTTCTTCTTGTATCTAGTTTTCGGCACTCTTTTCGTAATTACATTCTCTGAACAAAAAGGACCCACAGACAAGAAAAGAGACCATACCTACAATTGACAGTTTCTACTGATACTAATTACCAGGCCCAGAAATTATTAAGACAGACAGACGGCTTCATGAATATAGACAATAAATAAGAAAATCATTTTTAACGTAAATTTATTATAAACAAAATAAATTTATTATAAAAACTGAATCCGTAGAAAAAATTAATAAATCTAAAAATTCAAAATTTTCACGTATGGTTTGAATATCATGATAGACAAAAATTCAGTTAATTTCTCAATGAATTCATCAACTTTCACATCGAATTCATCATTGTTTGTTCTCACATTCTCACGATAAAAATGGTTCTCACACTACTCTAATGTCAATTAACAAAAAAGGCTAAACGAGCCAAACAAGAATAAAAATCCATGAAATTACAGAAACGAGCTTTTCCTCACCATAAATAGAAATAGAACTAGGTGACAATATTTTTTTTTACAAAAGAAGCATGAAAGAATTAAATGGGCTGCCCTCTAAAAGGTAATAATAGCTAGCAAGAATACCTTGTCAAAAATTGCACTTATTGAACAAAAGCAGAAGGGACAAGTATTCCATCTAGTGTTATTGACATCCTCTACACTAAATCATCATCAAAGGAATGAGCAATAAAGCAAGCAAGAGACGACGCCAGAGAGCATGTGCACCACACTCCAAGCCCACCACCCTGCCACCACCACTTGCTTGTGTTGAGTTCACTACCTCATTTGTCCTATTACTCACAATTTTGCTGCACCAACTCATTAGTATTAGCACAATATTCGCCTGTTAAATCGTGTTTGATATTGTATTCTACTGGGCATATATTCTCTCATCATTAATTCATCACAGTTTTGGATGTATTGCCGTTTATCAATGGAGAATGTGAAAGAAATCAACCAAATATAGTACCGAGAATGCACATAAATAACGCATACCTTCCAGGAAATACGCAGTTCCCGCTGCCTGCAATAATCGCCACCAAAGGATAAGTATTTTTCAGCAGATCGAGCCGCTGAGACTGAGAATGATGGAGCAAGTGGAGCCACAAGTCTCACTTAACCAAATTAATTTTACTTTTACTTTTCTAGCAAAGATGGTCCATCTCTAACATGTGATTTACCATGCAAAATTTCATCCAAGGGAACTATTTACCAACAAGAAATGCAGAACTAGCAAAAACACAATGCAGGATTTCATGTGATTATGTTCCTCTCCCATTTTCAACTATGTATATGAGACAAGGATGCTCGAGGAAAAGGTCACTTTTGCACAAAAGATTTCCTGAACCATAGCAATAAGAGAGATTCTCTCACAAGAAGAAAATCCATTGCCATAAGCATATTACTCTAAGTATGCACAAATCACCAACCAGAAATGATTAATTCAACTTTGTAACATAATGTAAGATTAATGTAACATTAATGAGAATGGAATACACTCACTAGGATCCGTCGTGGTGATCATGGCAGCGCCCTTGAAGTCACAAGAACCAGAGGACTTCCCTTCCTTCTGATAATAGCTATCGAATGCAAATGAAGCATGATTGCGGACATTGTTAGGCTGGTAGCAGCTCTCCCCCGGCTGAATCTCCGAGCAATTCGCCCTCCCCGGCCCACACGCCCAATCCAGAGCAGCCTGCAGCGTCTTCTCATCAACACCATCCGTGGCTATGCAATAAGTCTGATTCGTAGTATCATTTGCCAAAAACGTGCCACTTCCCGACACGTGAAGCAAGTAAACCGGAGTTGAATTCCCATAGAAGAGACCCCAGTTGGCCTCTGAGACCGGAGGCGACCTCAAGTCCTCATTGAACAACTCGTATATGTATACATTGGATGTAATCTCGGGGTGCAGTGGCGTGCCACTGCGATCAAGAACGTGCTTGATCAAGTTGGAGTTATACGTATCCGCATTGTCAGCCGTGGCGTAGGGCTCCTTCGAGTCCCCCTTCGAAGGCCAGCCGGTTTCGGAAACAAGCACAACGACATCAGTAACATTGAGATTCTTCATAGAGAAGTAGACTGAATCAATCATGGCGTCGAGGACATTAGTGTAATGCAGCAAAGTATTGGGATCGACCATTTCCTTAGACGGTGTTAATGGCTTGAAAAGAGAGTTTTCCAACGGCACCACCCCTTTGTTCTGCATAAAGACATAGTAAGGATACAAGTTCATCATCAGCGGTGACTGCGTCCTAGACAGAAACTGCAGCAGCTGAGTTAGAACAGGGCTCAAGCTCTGGTTGAAGAAGGCCTGGGAAGGCGGGAAGGGGTCCAGGATCACTGAAGCCGAATTTGGAGTGGAAATTTTGATTTGAGTGTGCAAATTAGCAGCCACGAGGGCACTGTAGAGGGATTCAATGGCCGGCATGAGCAGAGGGGCGGCGCCGGGGATAGTGGTGAGGACTTCGTCTCCGACGGAAATGGCGGTGATGAGGGTTTGAGGGTAGTACGCCGCCACATTGCGGCCAATCCAGGTGGCGGCGGTGGCGTTGGAGGAGCCAATGGCAAGGAGCTGGTTGTTGGGGACGCTGACGATGACTCTAATTTTGGTTTTAGCAAGTACTTTGAGAATCTGGGCGTTTGCATCATACAGCCTCACATGAGTAATCTTCTGCACCTGTAGAAAAGCAACCAAATCCGCAGCTGACAGCAAATTCGAAACATCGGTGCCGATGTTCACCCCCACAAACGGCTCTTTGTCTTGCTGCTGCGCCTTGATTTCTGCAAACGGAAAACACGCCAACTAATTATTCTCTCACATTCGTCGAAACGCATGAAAAAATGGTTTTCCATTCTACCTGCAGAAGCTGATTTGGGCAGGAGATGAGCAGTTAGAGACAGGAGGAGAAAAAAGAGGTGAGCAAGTCTGTTATGATTCTCCATTGAAAAGATGAAGGAGTTCCTTGAATCATCTCTGGCTTCCGTGTTAGCTGAAGCTCAAATTAGGGTTTTTGCGAAGCTTTAGCAATTTGGGGGTGATTTGGAGCGGCATTGTTGAGTGAAAACAAGCCAAGCCAGTAAGAGATGGAGTATGCTAGATTTGCAATGGTGGATTTTGAGTTTTTAAATTCGAATGACGAAAATGACCTCGTGGACCGACAATGGTATACTATTCTCGTGAGGAAGTCGGAATTGGTGCGTAAAGTTTTGGACAGTGCCCGAAAAGTTATTCGAGGCCAGTAAATAAAGGGAAATCGAAAGGAGAAAACAGTACTTTGGGAAAGAAGTAATTAAATAAGTAAAAAAGTAGTATTTTTTGGAGTTTCGTGGGTGGGGTTGGGCCGTATGGGTTGTAATTTCTTGAAATTTTAAAGTTTAGCCCTGAGATTCTTCTGAAATTCCAGCTTGGATCCTTGAGAAAACTTTTGTCCTCCACGAAATGACGAATGTACCCTTACACAGATCTTTCCAGAAAATTACTTAATTCCTTTTAGATCTATCAAAAATATTATATTCAGTGTGTGTTGAGCCTGTTGGGCTAATGATAGAGTGGTAAATGTTTGAGACCAAAGATCTTGGATTCGAATATATCGTGATACAACTTTTAAAATTTCTGTATTAATTGAAAAAAAAAAATTATATTCAGCTTTCTTTGTGTAGGTGTATTGAATTTCTCTTCAATATTCCACTACTTAATATACTCTGAAACTTTATTTTTGATGGTATGTGAGTATAGAAACATTGTGCTTCAATTTTACTTTTATTAAATAAAATATTCACTCTGGCATTAGATTAAAATTCAACCACCTGAAAAACATGTGGAGTACTGAAATATTACATGGAAAATCTCGTGTGATACAGCATTCGTTTTGTTTTAATTTTAATTTATTATTTAATTAATTATAAATAAAACTATATTGTTTCGATCGAAAAACTGTCATTTAAAAATGTTACAACCCACCCAATTTTTCACTTAAGGCTTTAACAATGCACGCCATTTTTCAAGTCACAAAAATTTGATCTAATACAGATTTGAAACAATAAAAAATGTCATTTACTATATTTACATTTTTAAAAATTTGGATGTCTTTCAGAAATTCAATAAAGGTGAACTTTAGTGGGTATGATATATTCATTGTATACATATTTAATATTTGCCATATATATTGGAATACTCAAATTCATCATGGAACAAGTTTTAAAGTAGAAGGTGTCATATTTAGGGTTAAAATTCCAAAACAATAATTCTATGAGTCCATATTATCAAATATTTTAGGAATTCACAATCTACTTAAGTATCTTCATGACAAATAAGTAGTATTTTATCGATAACTGTTGACTGGGTAATATATCATAAGTTGGAAAGTTTAATTAGGGCTTCAGTTGTGTCCTTTCTTGCTTTTGTTTAAAACTTTGTGCGTCAACTTTCAAGAAATCAATTATGTTTGCCTAAAGTCATCTTTTCATTTATTTGGGTATCCAACAATCCAATCTCCATAGGCTTTGTGTTGTCTATTCTTTTTTATGTTTTTGAGTGAAAGAGTCGTTTATATTATCGGAGCAGCCAGAAGAGTAGAACTGTAGAATAACATTCGCGTTTAAATGTTCATCAAATATTTTTTATTAAGATCAGGTAGGAAAGGATAATTTGGTAGAAAATATGAATGAATCTGAACTTTTGATTTACTATATCAATGGTTGAGATTTAATTTTCGAATGTATATATAGATATGTGTGTTTGTATTTCAGAATTGACTCTTAATATGTTAATATCATTCATAGCATCAGCGAAATAATAATATCTGGCCCAATTCTTGTCAATTACACATTTGATCCAATAGTGTCAAAGTTCTTCTTTTGCTTCGTCCTTAAAAAAATCAACAAAGATGTTAAGGAGTATAACTGATAAAATTAATTCTCCGGAAGAAAAAGAAAAGCTGACAAGATTATATTTCCAATTCCATAATGAATTGACGGCTGTCAAAATATACCCGATCCCGTCCCCTAGAGACAGCCCAATGGTTAAGGTGGTTTCCTGTGGTCGAGAGGTCACAGATCCGAACCCCACCAAACACCTCTATGGGTTTGAGCGCATCACATCCTGGTTTCCAAATGTGGTTCACTGTCCCATGTGGTTTGCAGACTATGCAGGAACGTGGGTTTACCTGGCAGGTCAAGACCTTAAGGTAATTCTGCGAGTTCCCATGACACAAAAATAAAAATAAAAAATAGACCCGACCCAATGTAGGACTGATTGTAGGGCCGAAAATATTTATAGATTTGGGCTAAACTAGGTCGGGCCGAAAAATAAAGCCCACAAACTGTGGGAGTCCCGAGACCAATCCCATGTAGGGCCTAGTCAGGCGACTGATCCCATGTAGGACCCGTCCCAGTTTAAGTCTTTTGGTCAGGTGGATTCGGCCGAAGTTCGACAGCTCTACTCATAATTGATTAAATTTGCCTTGCATTAATATAGTAATGTGGCTAAGCTTCCTTCCTAAATCCTCTCGCTCTAACTTAGGGGGGGAAATAAATAAATAAATAAAATCAGTAAGCAATGAATGTTGATGAATTTCTATCACTTCTATAACTATATTAAAAGAGAATAGTCTGCTACAGAATCCCGCCCAAAACTCATGCATCCCGCCTAAATTCCATGCTTGCGATCAATAGTTTTTATACTGGAATAAAGTTTTCCTCCACTGTACATAATTATTACCTATATACTAGATATTATAGGTAATATCAGTAGTATCATTTATTAGAAACTGTGAAGATAAAGTTTCCCTCCATTGTACAGATAAAGTTTCACTCCACTATACATAAATCAGTAGTATCACTTATTAGAAACCCACGTTTTTTCCACTTTTAAAGTTGGGAATGCATTTTCCAAATCTCAGCAAAATACAAACAACTTCTCCACCAAAAGACCACCGTCTACTATTACTCAACCAGTAACCACTTACTTTTGCTCATTTCACTCTTAAGTAACTTTTACATATTCTGCACTATTTTTACAGATTGCTTCATTGTTTTCTGTAGATTTGCTTTCACCTTCAAAAACTGCTTCAACAAACTTTAGATATGCCTACAGTTTGGTCACTCATTCGTGAAGTCGACGATTCAAGAAGCACCTTTGCAGTCAAAGTTCGTCTGGTTCGTGCATATGGTTACCCTTCATTGAACAACAAGAAAGAAATGGTTAGTTGGGAATGCATTTTTCATGATTCTGGGGTATGAAGAAAAGTTCAAAGTTGGGAATGCATTTTTCATTTTTCGTGAATTTTTTTTGTTCCTCTGTAAAGTTAGATAAAAACATTTCTAAAATTCTTTATACAGGGAGATAGAATAGAAGCCACAATTCCAAAGTTTTTAATTTACACCTTCAAGCCTCAATTGGAGGAGGGTTTGATTTATGGAGTTAAAAACTTTAAGGTGACATATAACCCAAATAAGTACAAAGTTACTACAAACAAATACAAGATAATATTCAGCGATAGAAAAAAACTAATAACAACTATTTATTGCAGAATATTGGGATATAGGTAATCCAAACAAATACAAGATAATATTCAATTTAATTATAAAAAAATTGTTAATAAAAACTTTCTAATTTTAGTTAAGTATATACTACTATACTATATGATGTAGTTGTAATAATAATATTAATGAACAATATATATATATATATATATATATATATATATTCTTTAATCACTCACAATTATATATAATTCGATACTTGATTTTATAGTGTATAGTGGAATCTCAACTTTGACATTGCGCCGCGCATAGCGCGGGTGTAATACTAGTGTTTATTTAAAACGAATATTTCACCACGTAAAGTGAGAGTTTATCATGGCCAATTGGCTCGCTTATCACAACATACAAAAATGAGCCCTCAAAATCAATATTTGTTTGGACTACTAAATATTCTACCAGGGAGTAGTGGTGCAAATTGTTGGAGACTCTTATGAACCGTCCAAAAATCCATGCTCTCTCTCTCTCTCTCAAAATATACATACACAAAGGACTGATGAATGATGATGGCGTTACTCAAAAGGCATTCACAAAAGCCAGCAATGAGTCCACATCTCTCTTCTCCGATGGATATTTTACCGGACGCGAAGCATGCTTAGGGAATAACAGCACAGTAGGGAAACTCCCCAACTGCAGCTGCTCCTGCGCGAATGCTTTGTCTTCCCCATCACCCCTAAACTTGGCCACCTTCACTCCTGAACCAGCAAGCTTCTCCGCCAACTCCACGTATGACTCCTCCATCGCCTGGCAGAACCTGCACCACGGCGCATACACCACCACCACCCACGCCTCACTCCGCTTCTCCAGTTTCAGCAAATTCTCAACCCCACGCCTGCTTAAATTCACCACACTCTTGCTGTCGAAAAGATCAGCATGCGTCGTGGTTCCATTAGGGTGGACACCGCCGCCATTCACGTTCTCCTCCTTGATATTGCCCTTATGCAGGCCACACTCCTTGGCCTTGGCATCCTCCCACCACCACCGCCCTTCCCGCTCGTGCTGCCCGGGTAGCACGGCCCTCGTGCACGGCTCACATCCAATCGAGATGTAGCCTTTGGCGTGCAAGGAGTTCACAGGCACATTCATAGTGCGGAGGAAACTCCATACGTTGTCACCCTTGGCGTTCGCCACTGGATTCCACTTCACCAAGCTGCCAGCCCCACCATCCATCCCCTCAAAAACAGGATCGACCTGGACTACGGGGATTTCTGACCGGGTTCCGGGGGACTGATCCTTGCGCTGGCCGGTTATCCACGCCCGCAGCCCCTTGAGGGCCCTCCTCAGGGGCCTAACCTTCCTCACGCGGCAGCATTCCTGATGCCCGTCTTCGTAGAATGAGAAGAGACCCTTGAGCCTAACCAAATCTTGAACTTCGGCAGCATCAGGAAACATGTACTCAATGCGGATGCTATAGTGCTTCTCGACTTCGTCAAAGAATCTGTAAGTCTCGGGATTCAACCTCCCAGTATCCAGGCTGAATACCCTGAATGGTCGTCCGGTTAAACGCGCGTATTCAAGCAAAGCAACGTCTTCTGCGCCACTGCAAATTTCAACCATCTCATTAGGCTCTGCGAGACATGCCATATGAAGAAATGCCAAACACAACATATAAAGGAAAATATATATTACACAATCGTTAACAACTTGTGAGCACCTTAACTTTGCTAATGAACCAACATAACCTACTAAGATACATACAACCAGAGTGTGGTCGGACCTGTAATGAATATCTTGGCAAACAAGATCCCATCAATATCATAAACGCAACAAATAGAAAGTTTTCTAGTGATATATGAGATCACATGTGTGATGCCTCTAAAGAAGAATTTGTTCGATCAAAGGATTGAAGCCAATTAAACAGAACTTAGCTTTTGCCTACGCTTTTTCCTCTGGTTTAGAAATAAACAGTAAAGACCCTCAAATTGTAATAATTAAGGATGTTGCTTTTATCACAAAAAAAAAAAACTTGAATCAAGAACAGCTACACTCCACGGGTAGAAATCAATATTACTACAGTTTGAAGTAAAATCTGGAAAACCTTATAACTTTTAACATTTCCAAGAAAACTGCAAGGGCCAAGTCAAAAACAGTTTATAGTTGAATAGTTTTCAGAAACTACAATTAGACTCACAAAATTAACCGCTCAAGTAAATAACAATCTACCGTGTTGCATGGCTAGTGTATGCATGAAAAGACAAACAACTGTAATTTTGTGGATTAGTTACCTAAAGGCAATTGCAATGTCGTTTCCGAATTTCTCAAGGGCCTTATCCATAATCTCGAGCGGCGAAGCATTTTCGAGCTCCTTCGCCAATTCTTCATAGTTCTCTACCTCCACATTTTCGGTAACCTCTGCTGCATCCAATAGACCTATTCAAGATGCGAATTCGTCAAATCAAAACTCTAAAAGCATTTCGCATGCGGAAACATTGCAGGAAAAATCTCCAAGTACCGGGAGCCGACGCTGTTGCCGCTGCGGAGACGATTGAGTCGTTCCGCTTCGGTCCGGCATTCAAGGATTTCACGGAGCAACGCCTCCTTGAGAAATTCACGGCCGTTGTTGTGGAATGGAGCCTATCCAACGGCTGAAATGCACCGAAATGCGGGGCTGTAGATAAGAATCAAAGTGTTAACCGAAAATTATACTCAAAATACGTGAATTGGGATCGAAATGAATAAAATTAGAAACGTTACCTTTGGCTTGGTCAATAGAGGAAGACAAAGAAGAACTATGAACAGCTGAAGATGTGACAGCAAATGCCATTGTCGTATCTGGTTAACGTGAACGAGATTTGAAGTTATACAAGAAATTTGTCTATTTCGGGTTCTGGGTTTCAGAGAATTTCCTTGAATAAGTGCGAAATCTTTGTTTGAAGTGCGATCAGAAATGGTGGTTTATATGAGAGGGAAGGGATGGGGGAAATGGGAATGAAGGGTATGCAGGTTCATTGAATGTGGACGTGTTTTCGGGTTGAAGCTTATTGGCTATATGTTACGAGGTTGGAGTCAGCACATTCGTCATGTGGCCGAGAGAGCCGAGAGGCGTGGTTGAGTGACTTTTTACTAGCCAAAAGCTTAAGGGGGTGTTTGGTGCAGATTAGGTAGAGATAGAATCGTGTCTTGGCTTTATCTCTTTATTTAATATCTGGTTGAATCGCGGGAGCCCGCGTTAATAAAGTCGGCCCGTGTCAATTTCACTGTTTTCTCTTGTTTACGTATCTCTTATGTTGGGTGAGATTAAATTATCTTGATTCAGAAAATTACTCATGTACCCTTGTGTCATTTTTGAACGGGAATACACAGATTCATAATTCATTGCCCTAGCTCAATCTTGCACCGTCACCACTCCAGGCCTTCTTCACACCATTCACCGCGGCGAGAGAGTAACTCCACCACCGCCGATTTCAGCGACCCGGGCGACGAGGTTAGCAACCGATTTGTCTCGGCTTGTTGAGCAAACAAAGCATCCCTCCAATTTCTGGGTAATTCGCAAGGTACGTTTTTGTACCAAATGATGAGAGATTTTTTGTTGCTGTAGGAGAATGTTTTTAATCTGGGTTTTGTGTTGTGTTCGTTTCTCAAGTGCTTCTCGCACCTGGAACAAGTTTGGAAGCATCACATCTCCGTGAACATTCTCAAGCTGCCTAGGGTTTAATACTCTCTCAACCATTTGTCTTCAAGGTAAGAAATTTTCTGTTTTTGCATATTCCAAGCATCGTACACGATGCTTGGAGTGTTTATATGTGTTACAAATAATAGATTTCATTACACTCGTTACAAATTATATGTGTTTTTTAAAGAAATTTTCTGTTTTTGCATATTCCAAATTCGTTCCCCTGAAGCAAGTAAGCTATCTACTTGTTTGAGGCGAGCCTCTCTCATTTATGTAACTTCAGCTTCAGCCAAATTAGCGTATTTTTAAGTTCTTTCATAGTTTATTGATGAAATCTGGTATACTGATGTCAGTACCTCAACCAAATTATATCATCATATTTCAGTAACTTGATGGCGATGAAATCGGTATCTTGATGAAATCTGTATCTTGATGTCGATAACTCGATAAAAAATACAATGCCTCAACCAAATTATATCCCTTCTTATACAAGAGAGGTTATTCCAATTTACAACATTATCTACACATTAGCATGAATTAGATTATTGTGAGAAAGAAACTCTGAGAAAGACAAATGATACAGCTCTACGGCAGAACATTACCAGTGATCAGCAACTCCAGATAGTTGTAGAAGCCCGATAAATTAGTATTGCATGACATAAAGAAAAGAGAGTGTACAATTGTAATTAAACCTACAAGTGGGAATCGAGTGTAATACATTAGCGTCCGATATCTTGACTATAGAGTCATAGGATTTGCTGTGATATTTTGACGTCCAGATTTTTCAGGTTCTTTTGCGATTAGGTAATAAAAAATACCGACATGTAAGAAGCGTATGCCAACTTATCCAAGTGTATTTTATCGTTGTGCGGGTAGTCCGCTTAATTTCGAACTTGTTTAGTACTTTAACGCATTTAACGGATCCGGTTGAAACGACCGATGGCTAAAAAGGTGAGGAGTTTTCTTTGCGGTGTTTGCGATATATACTTGATGACACTCTTGACCGTTATATATACTTGATGCATCTGCACATTTTATAGTACTAGGGAGAATGACTAAACACGAGTAATCATGATAAATATAGTTTTCGTTGACCATTTATTATAAGATAAAAGTGGATAGTGATGTCAGTACCTCAACCAAATTATATCATCATATTTCAGTAACTTGATGGCGATGAAATCATTATCTTGATGAAATCGGTATCTTGATGAAATATGGTATCTTGATGTCGATAACTTCGATAAAAAATACAATGCCTCAACCAAATTATATCCCTTCTTATACAAGAGAGGTTATTCCAATTTACAACATTATCTACACATTAGCATGAATTAGATTATTGTGAGAAAGAAACTCTGAGAAAGACAAATGATACAGCTCTACGGCAGAACATTACCAGTGATCAGCAACTCCAGACAGTTGTAGAAGCCCGATAAATTAGTATTGCATGACATAAAGAAAAGAGAGTGTACAATTGTAATTAAACCTACAAGTGGGAATCGAGTGTAATACATTAGCGTCCGATATCTTGACTATAGAGTCATAGGATTTGCTGTGATATTTTGACGTCCAGATTTTTCAGGTTCTTTTGCGATTAGGTAATAAAAAATACTGACATGTAAGAAGCGTATGCCAACTTATCTGAAGTGTATTTTATCGTTGTGCGGGTAGTCCTGCTTAATTTCGAACTTGTTTAGTACTTCTAACGCATTTAACGGATCCAGTTGAAACAGCCAGTAGCTGCAAAAGGTGAGGAGTTTTGCTGCAGTGTTTGCAGTATATACTTGATGACACTCTTGACCAGTTATATATACTTGATGCATCTGCACATTTTATAGTACTAGGGAGAATGACTAAACACGAGTAATCATGATAAATATAGTTTTCGTTGACCATTTATTATAAGATAAAAGTGGATAGTATCGATCACCATCAGCAATCTAATTACATAAAATCTTATAAGGACATGATCAAAATTTTTTTTATTCCATAGCATATAAAATTTAATTTAGATTATTGATTATTATACGGTTTATATTTTTCATTGAAAAATGCATTATGAAAAAATATTTGACCCCTATCTGATCTCGTATATATGCAAGTATGTCAAATTTTAGGTAGATCTTTATTAAATTAACTCTATGAAATTTAAAACTTACAAGTCACAACATCATTTATAATTAGTTAATCTTTCAAAAAAAGGTAGTTAGTTATACTCGAAACATTTTTGTCTATATCTGTGTTAAAAAATAACCTTGTCTATATCTGCAAAAGCATCAGAATTATATATACTTGATGACACTCTTGTCCAGTTAGATATCAAAATTCATGACGGATATAAAGATCAAACATAATCATGCAGTATATATGTAGTATTGATAAGCTTTTATCCTTCACTAACTCAATAATTTTGATCGATATATCTACTGTACATGCAAGGAATATATTTGTGAAAAGAGTAATGAAAAACTACTTTTTATCTCCTTCGGTTTTGAGGTTCATTTTGCATTTCGACTCTTACAAAATCGAGATATAGAATGTTATCTTTAACAGCTTATTAAGATTTTAGTTCAATATACAAGATGATAACAACAATGGTCTACTCTATCTGACTGAGTAAGTTATAGTTCTAGATTGTTGATGCCATCATCTTGAAGATGCTCAATCCTATCAAAGTATAGCAACAACATTTATTTTCCCCACTGTTAAGATGATCTCAATCAATCATATATATCTAGGTAACTGTAAAGGTTGGCTGACATGTATGCTTTAGCTGAGTCGAATAGCTGAGTCGAATTTTAATTATTTTCTTCACTAATTCCCCTTTTTTTATTTGTAGCTAATAATTTAGATTCTAAATTGTGGTTGTTGGTATATCGAGAAACCATGTTTTTTATATGCGAGATATTGAGTGCAACAAAGCCACGTAATGGCGTCTAATGGTGATAGACTTGCATCCTATTACTTATTAATAGAGGAGATATTGCATGAATATGTGCGCGATATATTGAATGCCATTAGCCTCCTCCTGCTTATGACCCAGACAAGAAAAAGCGTAATCAAATAGCCCTAAATATTGTATGATTGATAGGATACGACCAAGTAAAACACTTGAATAGAATGGTAGGAGTCAGTGATACCGATTGCATAGTAAATCTTCGAATGGATCGCAATACTTTTGGCAGACTATGTCTTATTTTGCGACAACTAGGAGGGTTGATTGATGGAAAATATGTTAGTGTTGAGGAGCAAGTCGCAATGTTCTTAGCAATTCTCGCCCATCACAAGAAAAATAGAATTGTCGAATTTAATTTACGGAGGTGCGGTCAAACAATCTCGTACTATGTTCATGTTGTTTTAAAGGCTATTTTAAAGCTCCATGGAATACTACTTGTCAAACCAGCGCTGTGGATGAAGATTGCAATGATCCTAGATGGAAGTGGTTTAAGGTATCAAATTAATATTGTTATCTCTGCAATGAATCACACATAAATGGTCTAAACTAATATAGGGTTCAACATGCTTTAATGATTTATTGACTAATCTTATGTTTTAGGGGTGCTTAGGTGCTTTAGATGGCACTTACATTCTGTTATGGTTCGAACAACCGATAAGCCCGGATATAGGACAAGGAAGGGGCGATTGCACGAATACATTGGCCGTATGTGATCGAAACCTTCAATTTGTTTACGTCCCACCAGGTGGGAAGGATCCGGTGATTCTAGGGTATTACGCGATGCAGTTAATCGGGTGCATGGTTTGAAAGTTCCCAAGGGTATAAATAATTTGATAAACTATAATTTGCACGTTTATAACCAAATTATATATGTCACAATTTGTTTATAAGTTTATGATTTTTTTAATTTTGAAACTTTGTTAGGGAATTACTATTTGTGCGACAATGGGTATGCAAATAGCGAAGGTTTTTTGTCTCCCTATAAAGGTGTGAGATACCATTTGAAGGAATGGGGTTCGAGAATGCAATGCCTCAAAATGCGTGAAATGTTCAATATGAGGCACACTAAAGCCGAAATGTTATTGAGCGTGCTTTTGGCATCATGAAGATGCGGTGGGGAATATTTAGGAGTCCTATGTACTATCCAGTGAAGATCCAAAATAGACTTATAATGGCTTGTTTTCTGATTCATAATTTCATTAGGTCGCACATGGTAGTTGATCCCATTGAACAACTCATAGACGCCATTCAACTCAAATCTTAAATGAAGAGCGAGCGAAGAAGATGATTTTGTTGATGCGGTTGAAACAAGTGTTCAATGGAATCGAACTAGAGATGCAATAGCACATTCTATGTGGCAAATATAAACTGGATTTTCTTAGAGTGACATGGAGCTTACCTCTTTGCATTGATGTTAGTTATTTTTTTTTTAGTCAGTTATGTTGTGTGTAGAACTTATTTATCCTAAATTATAAGCTACTACTTGTGTCCCAATGTTCTTAAGCAGACGTTGTTTTTTATGGATTGTGTTTGTATGTTAGTTGAGTTTGCATATCAATTTGACCTACAATTATGTACTACTTTAATTGAACCTAATATGTACTCATTTTGTATCTTCATTTGCATTAACTTACTTGTATTGTATTAAGACATGGACCTCGTTCACGAATGTCGATGTGGAAGAGGCAAGATGAACTTGAAGTGTCTTTGGTAAGGAGGCCGAGCATTCAGCCGCTATTACTACAAGTGTCAGGAAAATATCAAACATGAAGCGTATTTTTATGGTGTGATGAGTATCACCAAAGTCATCCTTCGGTACAATTCCAAGTTACGTATTGAATCGAAGCTTACAGCCAAACTAGGATCAAACTCCGCTCGGTCATCAACCGGTTTAGCAACAAATGCACCAAGACCAAACATTAACACACCTATCGTTTAAGGAGTGACATTGAAGTTTCTATCGCCTTTATCTTCATGTCAATTGTTTTGATGGGTATCGGGGTGATCATCGGTAAATTAATATAATATGTAGTCATGTCCTAGTTGAATACTCATGAACTTGGAATTGTATCTTCCCATTATTATGTATTAGGGGTTATGTGGTAGGTTTGTCTCGGCTTGTTGGATGGTTATTATTCATAACCATATGTTTGCTATTTCGTTTTGTTTTAATACTCATGAACTTGGTGGAAGAATTTCCAGTGTATTGTTTTAATCAGTTCTTGGATGTATGTTTTTTTTATAAGTTTATAGTGTATTGTTTTAATCATGAAATCAATGCAGGTTGAGAATTGTAGGTTCAGTGAATTTGTTGGCTGTTGTCCTTTTACATATATATGGTATGGTATTTTATTTTTACACATATAGGTACATGCACGATCATTAATTATATTTTTACACATATAGGTACATGCATGCATGAATCAAACGTCTGGTGTCCTCCTAACCCCATACCTCTTTAAAGCCACCAACTCTTATATTTGCTTCATCACTTTCAGACACCTCATTTATTGCTCTTATATTTTTAGCAGGTGTTCATAGTTGAATTTTCCACGGCTATGTATAATATCATTAAACACCTCAATTAAATACTCATCCAATTTACTGCTGCAGTTTCGTCCTTTGTTGGTGCACACGAAATGAATGCATTAAATTCCTGCTGTTTTTTATTCAGACACCAAAATGAATGCTATTGTATTCTCTCATACTAAATCACACGAAAGACAGACTGTTGTCCTTGCTGTTAGGTGTAGCATTCAATCGGTTCTTACTGTATTGCTGTGATATTTAATCACGTATTGCTGTGATTCAGTTATGCATTGCGTAGCTTTAATTACACGAAATGTTACTGCATTGCTGTGATATTTAATTACGAAATGTTACTGTATTGCTGTTAGGTGTAGCATTCAATCGGTTCTTACTGTATTGCTGTGATATTTAATCACGTATTGCTGTGATTCAGTTATGCATTGCGTAGCTTTAATTACACGAAATGTTCTTGCATTCCGTGATATTTAATTACGAAATGTTCTTGTATTCTTTGTTAGGTGTAGCATTCAATCGGTTCTTCTTGTATTGTCGTGATATTTAATCACGTATTCTTTGTGATTCGATTATGCATTGCGTAGCTTTAATTACACGAAATGTTACTGCATTGCTGTGATATTTAATTACGAAATGTTACTGTATTGCTGTTAGGTGTAGCATTCAATAGGTGTAGCATTCACTAGGTTCCTACTATATATATTGCGTACACTTACATTGCTGTATTGTTGTGATATTGCTGTGATATTGCTGCATTCAATAGGTGTAGCATTCAATCGGTGTAGCATTCAATAGGTTCCTACTATATATATTGCGTACACTTACATTGCTGTATTGCTGTGATATTGCTGCATTCAATAGGTGTAATTGCGTTGAGTAATTCAATCGGTTCTGTGATATACTGCATTCAATAGGTGTAGCATTCAATAGGTGATATTACTGCATTCAATAGGATCTATCGGTTCTGTGATATACTGCATTCAATAGGATCTATCGGTTCTGTGATATACTGCATTCAATAGGTGATATACTGCATTCAATCGGTTCTGTGATATACTGCATTCAATAGGTGATATACTGCATTCAATCGGTTCTGTGTATTGTTGTGATATTACTATATATACTGCATTCAATAGGTGTAGCATTCAATAGGTGTAGAACTGTATTGCTGTGATATTGCTGTTAGGTGTAGCATTCAATTATGTACTCATTCTTGTATTGCTGTGATATTTAATCACGAGGCTCTATACACATTTTCTCTACACCAGCAAGAAAGTGAACGTCCAAAAAATCCTTCCAACTAGATAAATCCAATGAACATTCCACCACAAAGTTTTTTTTTTTATACATCCAAATGGAATGCAGAGATGGATGCAGTATTCCTTTCATCCATTATTCAGCACAAAAAGCTGGGAAATTGGGAATCAGCTAACGTTCCGACTGAGGCCTTGTTGGAGGGGTATGCAGCTCTACTCCACCACTTTGGGTCTTGTATCAATTGGAACGATGTTTACGAGCGTCTGGAAATGCTAGAGTCCCGTTATCGGACGTTCAAAAAAATTATTGCCATCCCACAGACGCATTGGGATATTCACACCAACTCGATCATTGCTGTCGATAAAATATGGAAGAAGATATTTCAGGTTAGAACATTATTTAATGATACCAAATCTATATTTTAACCAAAACTTTCGAATTGTATTAGGGGTCCAAGTCTCTCTTCCATTTTAAATTGAAAAAAGTTCCAAAAGAAGTATATATATCTTTTTAATATTTTATTTAAGCTTTTCTCTTTTTCAAATTGGATTTGAATGCGACACCCTATCAAGAATTAACTCCAATAAGACGACCCTAGAAAAAGTCAATCAAAATATAAAAATACAATTTTTTTGTATGTGTGAAGTAGCACTCGGTGGAATTTATACGATATCTTAGTTAAGCTCTTACCTCGCCTAATCCTCAACATAATTCGGACTAAGCTCCAACCCCATCGGTTAATATCTCCCAATCATATCCCTCAAATTAAGAGCATGTCATGCTTTAATGTTTAATCATTTCATTAAAACACGGTGAATTTAATTATGTACACTAATGTCCTATTTAAGGATGAAGGAATAAATTAGTAGTAGGGCTTCTACTTTCTACCGCCCCACTAATATTCCTAAAGAAATTAAGAACTTAAGGGTAGTTATAAATTTAACGATGTTGCTCTCTAGTTGACTAGTTCTCAATGCTAATCTTGGATCCGAATAATTTGGAAATGATTCGATTGTCATTAATCACCAAACGTCTGTTTTAGATGTATTAGTATAAGTTAATAATGTTTTACGTTTCGATCAATTTCTATGATTATCGGCATGTTGGTTTTGATTCTCACTTGTTAAGCGCATTGTGGATTCAACATTACTTATAATTGAGACAAATAAATCGAACATAGCTGCAGTCAAAGCGAAATTCATTAATTTATGAATTAATTATTGGTCGTCCATCAACATTTATGTAATTTTACGTGTAGTATATACTAATCTAGTGAAGCAAACTGTCGAGTTCTTAATATTGATTTATTTTTGAGTCCTTCAGTGAGTAAAAAAAATAGAAGATGCAACATGATTGATCAATCGACCACAATATTTGCTGCAGGAGAATTCATTTGCTCAAGCATACTATCATAATGCGGAACCCGAGTTTGATAAGCTCGCATTCTTGTTTGGTTTCGATGAAATTAAACGTGAGTATGATAACGCGGTAATCAACATAAGTGACTCAACTGAAGACAGGGAGAGAAACAAGAACGTCACTATCGTTGTGTCGTCAGATGATGAATGTACATCTCCAATTCCAAAGCAAACTACCAAATCAAGAAGGAGATTGGTGGAAGACAATAAGAGGCCTATGGATCTCGAGTCTACAAACGATAGAGGACATCATTTTACTGCTGAAGGTATGGATGGATCTGTTAACTGTTATCCATCACCAAATGATTTTCCAGGAAGAGCAAACAAAAGCAGTAATGTGCAGTCATCGAAAGTGAGCGGCTCAAGTTCTTGTGCATCGTCTAAACCTTCAAAATGGTGGAAGAACCCCTTCAAGTAACTGTTATCATACTACTCGTGCAGTTTGGTGGAAGATCTCGGCTTGTGTCCCAAAGGCGAGGAGTTTATATCTGTTGGTTCATGTTTGTTTTTATGGTATCTTTTTCATATAGGTATCACGACTATCTTGTTTAGTAATCCCAAGGGTGTCTAGCATTCAGTGGAACGTCTCTGCTACGATCATTTATTTTGTTGAATCAAACGTATTTTCCTCCTGCTGTGATATTCATTGTATCATAATGTGTGCTTTCCTAACTCCGTTAACAAAAATAACTTTTTTGAGTATTCTATAGTTAAACACCAGCCATCATTTAAACGCAAGAATAGTACAAAAAAGATGAATTATTTTTGATTTTTTATCGACTCAACATTTGCGATACATACAATGAGACATTCGAGATTGGCAAGCAATGAGTTTTCTTGCAAATTTCAGTAATTCAGGGAAGCCCCCAAATCCTCAATGTTTTTTTGTCCCACAAAACAACACGCGGAAAAAGCAAATTATGATCTAGAAGCACAGAACACGTATGTCCGAATGAATACAACCTAGAGTCAAAAGCGAAACCATATAAAATACCCAAATAAGAAGTTATTCAGCTTACACATATTATTAAGTGCTTTGCATTTCAATTCTGGTAAAATAGCAAGAAATTTCTACACATATTATTATGGTTAATCGACTATTCTTGCAATTTCCTATCGCAACTCTTGTCCCTAAATTCTTTTAGCTTTACCACCCAATAAAATCTCAGTTAGTATCATAACCTATATCAAGTAAGTTGTAATAAATATGCTATATAGAGGTCCTAACCCCATAAATATATATATAATAATAACAAGTATCTATATTGCTATAAGATTGCTATAAGGAAAAATATATATAAAAAAAAATCGCATGCATGAATCAAAACATGAAGCTACCTTGAATTTAGCCACAATCAAGAAAATCTCATAATCCGGATGCAAAACATGAAGGTCACTTGTCTATTCACATTAGTTCAATAATACAGCAAAAGACTAATATCCAAAAAACAATAAGAGTGCACGCTTGGTTCTTGCCCGTGGAGACAAACAGCACGACAAAAAAAGCTCTGCTAATAACGAGCTGCTATGCTAATACATACTCCAGCTTTATGTTGTCGATATCGGTCATTATCCTTCAAGCGCAAGGCGAATATTGAGAACAAAAGAACATTGTAAGCTTCTTTACATGCTACTAGCTATAAAGTAGAGCAAACAAAGTATAACGAATGAATGATTTAGCTTCTTAGTACGCACACTTGAGCCGAAAAGCGATCACCTACATCCCTTTAGAAATCGAAGGCGCCTCACATAATGTTCCCTAGCGACGGGCAACCCCATGAACATGTGCGGACGTTCGACTTTGTCTACAAGTATCTCACGACATCCAATTTCTCATCCAAAGACGGACCGGGATATTACCTAAGAGATCAAAACTTCCTTTTCGCTTTTGCCAAATCGAACTCAAATCCAATCCGACTCGCCAAGTTTTCTAATCTAGCATTTGTATTGCGACTAATTTCTCCTAACATATCACAAACTTGTTGAAACCCATCTACCGCTTTGCGTTTCTTGGTGGAAGGTCGTGGACGCCGATCGCTTTTCTCACCTTGACATACGCTTATTTTCACCGAGTTCGTTTGGGAGGATATCATCCAAGTTAACATGATAGTCGGCGCCAATGCCCGTCTCGCTATGTCATCCTCCGTAGTAATTCATTCACCGCCGCATAATATCCTCGGCACCTCTCCGATCGCTCGGTCCTTACCAAAATTACTTTCCAATCATCGAAAAAGGGCGCGACTTAAAACGCATCGACGCGCATTATTATCACTCGAGAAAATACAATGACATTGAGTTTATAAAGACACGCATAAGCAATATGTTGACGTGGTGACTAATATATCTTAATTAAAAACAAGTTAGCAAGCATGAGATATTACTAGCCAAAATACAGTAAAAGACTTGTTTACGAATACTTAGCAGCCAAGCTCTGTGCATAAAACCGGTGATTATTACCTTGACTATTTGATCCCATAGATCGTTGTCGCGATCAATCATATAATTCCATTAAGATTGAAGCCAACTCCATACGCTCGACATTTGGGTAAGAGAATAGTAATTCTTCTTCCAAGTACATAGTTTCGAGTTGATATGTGGCATTCCCTTCAAATCAGATTGAAATTCCTTCTTCATGGCTTCTTCAAGGCGGTTCAAGTAACCCGGTCTAAAACCATTGTCGATTTCCAACCTTGTGCAACAAGCTCCTTCAAAGCCGTTATAAGGATCTCTCCTCTTTATGCGACCAAGAACGCCGAGTCTTATCGGTTTGTTTACCACCACGTCAATATCGCTACTACTTGTTTCCACACCTTGAAAATAGAATATGTAAATTGGTCTAAGTCCTCAAACTAATTTTTGTGTCGTGTATTAGGTCGTAATTCGCGATAATTGATGCATGTCATTACATCTTTTACGTAAAGATGTAAAAGACATTGACATTGGCGATAATTGTATCGTGTATTTATGTAATATATTTGTTACTTTTCTTTTCTTTGAGGAAACACATTGGCAGTGGGAATTTTCAGTGTTGCCTTTAGATAGGGCACTATTGGATGAAAACATTGATATATATATTCTGTTATTATTCAATTGATTGCATTATTTTCTTGAGCAGTTATACACTGACAACCACCAATTCTACAAGTCTCACCCACTGAAACACAACTTAATTAACATGTATTGGATTTTGCACGAAATAATCTGACTCAAATTAATGTTACGTTTGGCTATCAAAACATACACTTACATACACTGATATGTAAACAAAAATCAACATTTAGAAAAACCACATGGTTTGCCCACATAAACAGCTCATAAGTTCCATGGAGCAGAGACTAGTTAAGGCATACAAAATTATAAAGTTAAACCCAGTACTTCAGGATAATAACAAATCTCAATTTTAAAAATCATTATTAAGCATCAAAAGGGACTAGACTGAATAAGAATATTGCTTAGTACTCAATAGTACTGTTTTATGCAAAGATAAACTAAAGAAAGTGACTCCTAATTAATTAACTAAACTCCACTAATTAGAATCTAATGAAGAGACAATTCATAGAATAATCACATAATTAATTAAGCCCAAACATTTAATCATCAACCACAGACCAGCACAAAATTGTCATTACAAAGATATATAGCAACTACCATTTTTCGATCAGACAGATTCAAAATAAATATGTTTTTGGATCACCGAAATTATAAAGAGAAATTATTCCTGTAAGTTGTAGTTAAATTCTCGATCATTTTTCTTATTTTGCACATGATAGGTATCCAAAATATGATTACTAACCTTCTTGCCGTGAATTCATAACGGTCCACTATAACGGCTTTCAGGCCTTCTTCGCACCCACAATGTATAATATTTTGGGAGAATCAAACAGGGAGGGATTCTTCCCGAGAGGTTGCAGATCCTGTGAAATAGAAGCCGAAATAATTAAACTAATTGCAATCCATTAGTTTTATCGAATTACTAACCTTCTGCAAATAGAATAGGAAAATATGCACCAATGATGAAAATCTGTAACCCATCAACAGGATTCGCAAACCCATATTTAGGTACATTTATTCGTGCACAGGGCATACTTGAAAGCCGGATGTTTTATACTCATTGAAAATGCTGTTTAGTACAATTATGCAAATACTTGACTATTTCGCTACTATGGAATTCGCAACAAACTAGGGGAAAAGAGGCAACTGCCATTTAGTCATGTTCAACAATTGGCCATTTGAAGCTATCGGTGAGAAAGGGCATTGTTATTTGTAAACAATGGAACGACCGACTACTGCACAAAACTTTTTCAGTGATTTGGGCACCTTTATATAACTTGCAACAGAGCCCTAGCTATCAAAATCCAGTAACTAATTGTTAGTCCTTCTTTATCTTTAACGAGGAGATTTAATTTGACATTTAAGATTGCTCTGTCCGATTAATGATTTATAACTGTTTCCAAGCTTATTTACATTGTTTACAAATAACAATATAGGGTTTTCTTCGCTGGGAACTTATATATATATATCATGATTTGTAGAGTAATTTTAAGACTCATGCATCCTCAATTAACTAGCTTTCTCTCTTTTTCACCTGGGTTTGGAAAGGTGATGAGATCTACTTTTTTACTCATACAAAAAAGAGATAAGGAAAAGAAAAGTTGCAAAAGAATATGTCGATCTTGAATTCAAAAGTGAAAGATTTTTCATCTTGGTTGAAGCCTCGAATTCATGCAACAAGAAGTGGATGATTAATGAATTACATGATTGTAATCTGCAGAATTAATTTTTCAACGTACTGTCAGTTACACCTCATCAGCTATGTATGTGTACTTTATTTGATTTAATTTTGCTATGTTTATTTGAAGCAGATAATATACATATATATCAGAATATGATGGGAGGTGGAAATGGAGCACTATCAGTTCCACCAGGATTCAGATTCCATCCAACAGACGAAGAATTACTGTTTTATTACCTCAAGAAGAAGGTTTCTTACGAACCCATCGACTTTGATGTTATTCGAGAAATCGATCTCAACAAACTTGAGCCATGGGACCTCAAAGGTTAGCATTTATGTTACCACATACTCTTGTGTATAATGTTTAATCAAGGTTCTTTTCCATATGTAAGTTTACTTCTTTTTAGCATTTGTCATGGGATGATATGAGTATAATATTTAATCGAGGTTCTTTCCATATGCGTAATTGTACAAATAGTCAAGTATTTCCATAGTAACTTAAAATTAATGAGTCTAATATAGTCTTTTCCCTTGTGTTGAACTCTCATGATAGTTTGTATTATCTTAACACAGACATGAAAATTGATTAACAGCCCCTCAAACATATCATATTAACCTAGGCAATACAACCGAACAAAGATAATTCTTGTATTTAAATGCACGCAGCGAACTGAAGCAATGTAATCAGGATTGTGGAGAAAAACTCAATTACATCATGTTTTCTAAACGCACACTACTAGGAACCCTAGGTTGCAAGAATCAGTTTAGTCCCTTTGTTCCAGGAAGCACATACCGTCGATTTCAGCTTTACCAAGAAGTGTGATCTTCCCCTGAATCGTTACGGCTCTTGCGAAGGCGTCTGAGTGTTCTTGAGAGGCGTGTTGTTGCGAGGCGGTTCAATGATTGGGACGGTGTACGAACCTTCTGGGTCGAATTGAACCTCTTTATGAATGTTTCGGAAGATGGGTCTCACAGGAGGCAATCGAGGTTCAAGAAATTGGGGCTCAAGAAATTGTGCAGAGCCGTGAAAATGGCTGGAAAAGAGATTCTTGCGTAGAGGGACCGAGGGAGTCTGCAGTTTGGAAAAGAAAAAGATGGATGAAGGGTAAATATGTCCAGTAATAAGTTAATCTTGGCATTTATCTTGGGTATCAAACAAGTGTTTTATTTTATCCAGGCTTCTTCTCCATACTACCAAACACTGAGATAGCTTAGCAATCTCAATTTCTATCTCAATTACAATCTATCATGGCTAATGCTATCTATCCTACCAAACCTGCCCTAAATATTTAAATTTGATTTAAGGAAAACTATATATTTAAATTACCAAGTCTATCTGATTATAATCTAAAATATGTCATACTCATAAGTCGTAATAATGTCATAGTAATATTCATTTTTTTTGTATTTATATTTTAATATCTTTATTTTTAGCTTGTTAGTTAAGCTAAATACTAAATATGGCATACGTGTGGAAATTCAACATTGTTAAATTTTATTTATATTTTGGAATTGGAGACCTTTTCATCTCTATAGAAAGTATTGTTAATCTATAAAATACCTACTTCTAATAACATATAATATGTAGAAATTACTCACTTCTAAATTCTAATTAGAGGAAAAAAAGTTCATGTATGGGATAGATTTTGAATGAAAATTAACGATAATCTGACATTTATTGATAAAGTAAATGGATTTGCTGGTCAACAGTCAAATGCTGAATGACTTTTCTGTAGATGGCAAATCTACTTGTGGCAAATGGATTTTCCGGTCAAACGGCATTTCATTTGTTGTCCGACAAATTCATTTGTTTTGTAAGTTAGTATCAAAATGTCATTGATTTCTATACAAAATTTATCACACTCCCTTCCACTTGAATGTAGATATCTTTTACAAGTTCTTATAAAAATGAATGATTTTTAATATCTATAATAACAAATGCAGTTTAAATCTAACCAATATTTGTGATTTTTTAATGAGAATATATATTATTATATCAGAAAAATAAAATTGAGTTGTTGCAAAAGACGTCTATATAATTTAAGCATATAAAAATGTTATGTTTAGATTTCGTTTTGCATAATAACTAAATTAATGTTTCTATATATCTATAATAACAAATGCAGTTTAAATCTAACCAATATTTGTGACTTTTTAATGATATATATATATATATATATATATATATATATATATATATATATATTATATTAGAAAAATAAAATTGAGCTGTTGCAAAAGACGTCTATATAATTTAAGCATGTAAATAATGCTATGTTTAGATTTCGTTTTGCATAATAACCAAATTAATGTTTTACATTAAAATAATTATTAGTACATATTTTATGTTATACTATTTGTTTAATTGGATTACTAACTCGACATAAAAAGGTAGAAACACGTGTAAAATGTGACGATTTTGATGGAGTGGCTGCTAATACTATCAAGCAGTGACAAATGGAGCAATGACAGACGTTTTTCAGCCGTAGATTTACTAGTGACTTCTAAAAGGATTCGAGATGCACGAAGGAGATAGAAACCCCAATCCAAAGTGTGATTTACACACATTATATATGAGTGACTTAATTATTGAGTAATAGAATCAGTAAGAGTGTACCTAGACATTCATCCAGATTGTTCGCAGTTAATCTCAGGTTCGCTTTTCCTTCTCTCTCCACTTTCTGCGTTTTTGCTCTCTCGGATTTTTCGCTTTTGAATCGGTGAAAGCGAGTGATTTTCTCTAATTTGTGCTGTTTACTTACTAATGAAGTCAAAATTCATCGATCAGTTGTACAAAAAGCTTGTCAACAATTGATTGACTTAGGATTTCCGTCTTTTCAGACTGTTGGTTGCAATTTGGTAGTCGCTGACATTTTGTAAATCTCTGAACTAAATGCAGCTCTTTGACCGATCCATTTCTTCATTTATCATTTGATGAAATGCAGAGGTTATATTTTGTTTTGTTTTTGTTCTGGATGTTGTGCTGTTTGTTTCTTCAATATAACAACGTTTATACACTTTACCCCCCTCAGTCACAGCAAAAAAATGGAAACAAAAGGTTCATTTCTCCTGTCGATTTAGGTTTTGGAAGAAAAGGTTGGATAAGATTTTTCACTCCTGTCAAATTAATGAAGTCGTCCGCTTTCTTGCTGCAGATTAATGGCTGAAGGATCAACCCCCGTTGTACCAAGTACTGAGCTATTGGAATGGCCAAAGAAGGACAAGCGCCGAATGCTGCACGCTGTTTATCGAGTGGGAGACCTCGACCGTACCATTAAGTACTTATTTTTCCACATAGATGGAAAGATGCAGCTTCCTTCTTTTGTTTCTCCTAGTTGCTTATTCTTGTTTCTATGCTAGGTTCTACACGGAATGTTTTGGGATGAAGCTGTTGCGGAAGAGGGATATCCCAGAAGAAAAATATGCCAATGCTTTTCTAGGGTTTGGACCTGAAGAATCTCAGTTTGTGGTTGAATTGACTTACAGTATGTTAGGCTATTTACCTCTCATCATTATGTACTTTTCATGGTTTATACATGTGTTGGCACCCTTTAATGCCACTGAAATCGATAATTAGCCCAAATATTGGTTTCTGATTTCAAATTGTTTTGCCGTTTAAGAATAGGGGTGGTAGGCTACGTGTAAGCCTGTAAGCTCCCTCGCTCTTCTCAATCTAGTTATTTTTTCATCAACTCTACATCAAAGAAAAAAAATAGGATATAAGGGTGAGCCAGATACACGGAACATTGAGTTCCTAAATATTAGTGATTTCTTCTATTCGGTCTCTTTCAGTTCTTCCTTTTTATTTGCCTGATCTTTGACCATCTAATTACAACACCTCTGCATATATATGTTAAGTGGAACCTTGTTTGAAATATTAATCCTCTGCTAATTTTCCACCAATATTGGCTACTTGACATTCTTCACACATTGAACAGACTATGGAGTCGATAAGTATGACATTGGAACAGGCTTTGGGCATTTCGCCATTGCAACTCAAGATGTAAGTTCTTATCCACTTCTCTCTTCTTCTTTAACAGTTGACATGATATTTTTTGTTGGTTACTATGAAGATCATAATGTTTTCTCCTGTATTCTAATTTCTATCGTTAAGGTTTACAAATTGGTTGAGGACATAAAGGCCAAGGGTGGAACTATCACTCGAGAGCCAGGCCCTGTTAAAGGTGGATCAACTGTTATTGCTTTTGCCAAGGACCCAGATGGCTACCTTTTTGAACTAATTCAACGTGGTCCCACTCCTGAACCACTATGTCAAGTGATGCTTCGTGTGGGTGATCTCGACCGATCTATCAAATTCTATGAGAAGGTGAACTCTTTGATCTTTTCTTCATTCTTGATCACAGACCGACCTATTTGTCTCGTACTGGAAATCAGATATATTAAAGCCTGCCCAATTTGTCCATTTCTGCTATTCACATTTTTCATAGATTTTAAATGTTTTAGTATATAGTTCAACTTAGATGTTTCTTCTTGCTTCAAATTATGCACAGCAAGTAATTAATTCATTATTTTCTTGTATTTGACATAACTCCTAAGGTGTAACCCTTTAGATTTACATTGAGTCGTGGAGTAAGGAATAGTGTACATATTTTTATAGCTTATAAATGACATATAAACTGATATAATGATTTAATTTCATGCAGGCATTAGGAATGAGACTCTTGAAGAAAACTGACAGACCAGAACAGAAGGTATTTCGGTTTAGTTGTAATCCTGATTTATTCTTACATTTTATTCCTGTATTTAAAGTGGTGTCTTCTATAATTTTCAGTACACCATTGCAATGATGGGATATGCTGATGAATACGAGACAATCGCGTTGGAACTGACCTACAACTATGGTGTAACTGAATATACCAAAGGAAATGCATATGCACAGGTTAGCTTGATGCTTCATTGCTTTATCCACATTCTACTTTGCTTAGTCAATTTCCTTTTATCATTATGGATGTCATCCGTGTTCAGATTGCAATTAGCACTGATGATGTATACAAGAGCGCCGAGGTCGTGAACGCTGTGATCCAGGAGCTTGGAGGAAAGATAACTCGACAACCAGGACCAATTCCTGGAATAAACACTAAGATCACTTCCTTCCTGGATCCAGATGGCTGGAAAACTGTAAGTTCACTGGCTATTTAACACTCAATGTTTATGATTTTAATTCAAAACTTGCATCCCATCGGAGTGTTGGTTGAGTATTGAGATTATCATAGAGATAGGCTTTTACTTC
Organism: Salvia rosmarinus; assembly: GCA_036937905.1. Taxonomy (NCBI): domain Eukaryota; kingdom Viridiplantae; phylum Streptophyta; class Magnoliopsida; order Lamiales; family Lamiaceae; genus Salvia; species Salvia rosmarinus. The sequence continues at coordinate 83,372,655 of CM072818.1, forward strand.
TGCACTGATCTGCAAAAAGTAAATGATGTCTCTCTCTCAGAAGATGCAAATATAGGTAGCATATGGGTAGCCCTTGTGTATCTTTTTCTCTCTGCATGATAAGTGAAAGCACAGAAAAAAATATCAAACTGTTCCACTTGATCCCTTCTTTCAGCTGAGCTTTGTTATGCTCATGTCATTACATGTGACATACAAAATGTTTACCTCATTTTCCTAGATTAAACAGAGATTGAGATCTCTTAAAAATACGAATCTCCATAAATAGTTGTTTTCAGACAATTTTGCTAGGTCAAGCCTTCTTCAGAGGTCATGGTTGAATAATATGTCAACCTATGCCGTAATCTTGCCTTCTCTTGAACATGTTTAAGCTGAGCTGATGTTATGAATATTATATATTCTATGTAGGTATTGGTTGACAACAAAGATTTTCTGAAAGAACTCGAGGCAAATAAGTAGGAGGGGAAGAATCCATGAGTCATGGACCTGAATGTTGCTGTTTCTATCTCTGGTTAAATAATGTAGTCAGTCACCCACGCTATGGGATTGGCCATATTAGTAGTTGAGAGTATCGAATGAAAGCCCTTTGGGCTGTTTCAAAGTTCATACTCAAACGTATCTATAATTTCCTCCACTCAATGCCAGACAGGTCTATGCATCTCGTATTTTATGTCCCTTACATGGCTGATAATCTTTGCTTGCATTTGAGCTTAGATATTGAAATTTACACAACTCGGATATAGTTGGATTAGCAGTAATAAATATAATAGTGCCTCAGGAATTGAATACATGTCTAGACTGAACTGCGGCATGTATCTACTGTAAACCTTTGCCAGAATAATTGTGGTTGATTTACAAGTAAAAAGATGAGAAGATTCCCACTTAGAATATAAGATTGATCAGTTATTAAAAACATAGACCAGTAGTGAGCTGGGAGTTGAACTGTGCAGCTGCATGTGAAAGGGCCTTCACCTCTGAGAATGATGCATTTGGTGAAAATAATAGGAAAAGGGGTACAGGATGCCTGTTTGCAACATTCGGATCCATGAAACTTTGCCTCCATGGCTAATAACTGGTTATGTACACGACAGAGGACCGGTCACGTTTGTTTACGGTATTGTATCCTTTGGATAACAACCGAGTACCCGAATAAACCTTGCAAACTCCTACAGAACAAGAGGCAGAAAGGATGGGTTTAAGACTTGCAACAAAACAAAGATTATACTGTCACAAACTCGTCTTTCTCCTTTTGTGTTGTGATATAAATTTACCTTCAAATTAAAATAAAAAAGAAGGAGAAGCTGAATACAGACCTGAAGATGTGCCAGTGCAAATTGGGCACGAGGCTCTGCCATAGAAGCTTCAAAATCTATGTAAAATAGGTAGTCGAAGTATCTGCAAGTATATAATGTCATTTCTATGCATATTTAGTATAGATATAGTACAGCATGTCCTATAGGTATCTAAGCTATAAAACTTAATCTAATGCCCAGGTTCAAGTTTCTAGCAGATGATGGTAGTATAATTGATTCTCTTTCAAACCAGATAGTAGATTTGCAATTATTTGTTTCTCAGTCATCACCAAATTAGAAGCATCTTATGACAATCAGGAAATCATATTGTCATCTTCTGCCAATGTTGCAATAGCCTCAACTCAATTCATAAGCCAACTATGGACTCTCGATCACAACTGGCAAAGGAATACATACAATAAACTTGGATAAACACACACACTTACGTGGCACCTTGTTTGTTTGAGTCATCAACCACCCTCAATGGCCGCCTTTTCTGTGGGAGGCTCTCTATCTGTCATAACAAGTAGAAACTATCAGTAAGCATCAATATACACCAGACCTGTTAAGATCAATTCTATAATTACCTTGGATAAATTAATGTCCCTCATAGCAAACACCGCCAAAGCCTTGAAGAGAACTCCAGGCCCTTCTTCCAGAGTGAAGACAATGCTAGTCTATAAAGAAAAACAAAATCTTCATAACAAGTGGCAGGATATGTGCCTAATAAAAGAAAAAATTACCTTATAAGAACCCTCTCTTCCCGGGATTATAGGTTCCCTTGCAAGTATCAGAAAACGGGTAACGTTGTCAGAATCATCCTGTTTGTTGAATCAATGAACTAAATTAATAAAAATGTTAAAAACTGACACATAATGATCAAGTTCAAAAGAAAGAACAAGTGTTGTCAGCCTGAATAAGAAGCCTCACGGATATAATTTTAGAAACTTTTATTAAATGGTCTAGGTTCTAGAGAGATTTGTTTGAAGCATGTCAGTTGTGTGAAAGCAAAACAAATTAGGAAATATTAGGGAAATAAATAAAATATGATCTATAGTTTGGAGAATATTATCATAAAAAATAGGGAAAAATATCATATTTTTTCCCAACATTTAAATTGTAACGATCTATTTTTTAACACTGTCACAAAAATATCCTAAAGTGTCTTTGAAATCGACATGCCAAGCCTATAACTGGTAGTGGAGACAGACGAGGTCTAAGGCGTGGTGGGGAAGGATGGATCATGAAACGTCCATTTTCCGTGACCGGAAAATGTGCTTCCGATCATTTTTGTAACGTTGTCTAAATGTTAGGTACCAAATGTTACGTTTTAAACGTTGGGACATTTTGGGAATACACTTAAAAATTGGGATAATATCCGATATTCTCCCTACAAAAATGAGAATAAAGTAGGAAGGTGCCGCCCCAGTTTTTAATAACAAGTAATGAGGGTTTACCTAAGATTTTTAATAGAGCATGATGTAGAGGTGCAAAATATTAGAGAATACTGGACCACATATTTATTTTATCCACAACCACTTTAAAATTCAATACAGTGAACTCACATATGCAACTTCATGCTCAATTCTTTATTATTTCAAAATGCATAGACAAAAAATTTACCCTCTTCATACCCGTAGGAGGCAGTACGATTATATAAGGGAATTTACTTCTTTAAAAGGCAAATTCAGCACCTCATTTAAGATACAACCAAGTTGAACTGCAACATCAACTATTGAGGCTTTTCAATTAACACTTTCACGTGCATGTTCCAAATGATAGTTCTAAAGGTAATATGCACAGTGCACAGATTACATAGATTATATATGCAGTGGTATCATACCACAAGCTTACTGCATTTATAGTAAACACAGTGCATCTGTTATGACTTTCATTTAAATTTTTCCAAATATTAAGTAACAGTATGGGACAGATTATGACATGAGCCAAAAGCATTATTAAAAAAAAAAAAGAAGAAGAAGAAGAAGAAGAAGGAATGGAAGAAGAACCAAGCTACATTTATAAATGATCCCTCAGAACCCTCACCTGTATTCCTTCATCAAGAACATCGAGTCCATAGATAGCCGCAGCTCGAGCACTTGCAATTGCTCCTGTCTCTCTCAGACCTTCAGAGGCTACCATCTGTTTGATGCTGATGTGACTAAACTAAAGTTGTAAAATAGCACAAAACTACGGAAAAGTTACCTGAGCTGCAACAGCAGTATCAACTGCGTTAATCCTGGTTACACCCAACTTGTTCAGCATCATTTCACACTGCTCGAGTGCCTAAAACCACCATATGGCATATACTCTTTATTACTTATGCTCACGGAAACAGCACAATCAGTAGCAAAAGTGATATGCTGCCATAAATATCTCATCTTCCACATAGGATAGATCATAGAACTGGCTACATCATTGCCATAAGTAACGAAAATTTAATATTCTCGTGTTGGTATGATTAGGATCCGAAGGCTTTCAATTGAGAATTATATACAATCACTTTGGAGTGCATGCGTGTAAGAGGCGTTAAGGGTATAGATGACCTGAGGATGGCTCAAGACGTGCTTTAACTCCTCCTTTCTAACCCCCGGCAATCCTAGAAGACAGTGATTGACAATGAACTGAACTTCCCCGACTATGTTAAGCCTATGTCGAAGCAGCAAGTCATAGTTACGATGGATGCTTCCTCCAACGGAATTCTCAATTGGAAGTACTGCTTTGTCCACCAACCACAATTCAACTGCCTGAAAGGGAAGTCAGCCATATGAAGGTTTAAGCAAATATACGATATCCGAGATGAAGTATTTTGAGAAACATCATAACCTTGAACACAGCCTCAAATTCATCACACGGGACAGTCTCACTATCTGGGAATGCTTTTAGTGCAGCAGCTTCACTATATGCTCCTGGGATCCCCTGGATGATACGAGCAACTTGCTCTTAGCAAAATATGTCAAAAGTAAGTAATAATGATATCAGAATCACATTTTACACACCTGATATGCAACACGAGACTTTGTACCATCACTAGAAGGAGGACTGGTTGCAGACAGTGGTTCTACAATCAAAACGCTATTGTGAAGTTGCATACAAGAAGCACACATGATAACTTAATTAGGTCATCAGTGTTGAATAGAATTTAGCCCAAATATATAACACGATTTATGTAGATTTACTATTCGTGGTCTTTTTTGACCGGTTCTCCTCAAAAGCATGCTCGTCAAGGAAATCCAATTAGAATCGACATGGTGTAAAGGAAACATTCACATCTACCAATCACTAACAATATGTACTTCGAACTAAGAAACCAATCATTAGAAACTCCGCATGGCGTAATGGCACCAATTAGTAGAGCAAGATTCCATCTTTATCGTCATATACTTTACAAATTTAGATATATTATCCGTCGTTGTCTACTTGTCTTTGCCAAGCACACGTCCTAAATTTAATTTAATTAACCTCCAATATCAAAATTTCACCGAATCAAATACTGCTCCCTAATTGACAACTGTGAAAAATAAATAGGCTCAACGTTTCCCGATTTCGCATCTTTCACTCCCAGACAAACAAATTCAGCAACGAAATTCACAACACCAAGCAATCAGGAGATGATTATTGCATAACTTAATTGGAATTGACTCACTTGGGAGGGCGTTCACATCCTTGTGAAACTGAGCTGGATGAGCAATCTGAGTGGGGTCTTCAACAACATCTGGAGATGAAGGGATCTCATCTTCCACCGGAGTGACTGCCCTCAGCATCAGCGCCAAACATTCCCATTCCCTCCGAATCTTGAAATTCAAGCAAGCAGGTCGCCAATCCGAGAATCCCAGTTGAAAATTCGGGGCAGTTTTCTTGCTACCAGCCAAGAAAGGCGCGGGTTTCAAAGGCCATGACTTTTTGCTGCACCAACCCAAATGCGGAATGACACACTCACAGGAAGCGAGACTCATGAAGAGAGAAACAAGAAACAAGAGAGAGAGAGAGAGAGAGAGAGAGAGAGAAACAGCAAAAACAACGCAACGTGCGTGATTGAGTTTATGACTGGTTCTGTTGTCGCTATGACTATTTAGAAAATGGCAGGGCAACAGCAATGTGGAAGACCAATTTTAGAATTTAGAGGGGGGAGAAAGGGAGAGGTTGTTGGGAAAAATGTGGGTTTTACGTTTTCTTCTGTTGGTGTGCGTGTGTTTTCCTCTGCATGTGCTAAGAGTCGGTGAAGAAGATTGGCCGTTGGATCTTCAAGTCGCCGGAGGAGCAAGACACAGCAGGACAGCTCTTCTCTAAACATAAACATTGTCGTCAAACACTAAATAAATAATTGTTTCGAAATTTATAATAGCATTAATTATCAAATAATATATTACATTTATCTCAATTTGATTAAAACATTGAAATTATAATACCATGTTTTATCTTTGTAATATACGTCCTTAGTTTTAAAGTGGTAAAACTACATCGTTTAGTGATACAGGTCAAATAAATTTCGTTAAAAAGAATTGAAATATTGTAATTCAAAAGGTTTTAAAGATGATGTTGTCATCCCAACATTTTAACAGTCATTTCTTTTGAGGTAATTTTAACATTCATAATTACTAATTGAAGTAAAAATAATGTACAGGTGTCGTAATTAACCACTTATAATATAAACATGATTTTGAAGTAAAAATTATGTGTGGGTGTTGTAATTAACCATTTATAAAATAAAAGTGATATTGAATTGGGTATTAACAAATTTAATGAATCAATATCTATGGTCTATAATGTTACTTAATTACCTTCATATTCACAAGTTTTAAGCAATTTTGTAATTCTATCATTTTAATCGTTGTATTACGATAACTCTTTTATATTTTTTAAGGTTAGGTAAAATTATAATTTTGTTTATTCTTCCACTAAATCAATGTAACCGTACTCATTTATTGCAGACGTAGGCCAAAATTGAAACTTTTTGTTCAAGGTTTTTTTTTTGTAAAACATAAGAATTCATGTCAATTTTAAGAAAATGTTCAAAAGTTCAAACGTTTATAATTTTTCATTTAAAAATTCGTCTTTAGGAATGGGCTAATTTTCATAATTAAGATAGGGCCATAAACCAAAACAATTGTAAATTAGTTGCGGTTTCTGAAACCTGATGTCTATACTTTGCTACTTGCACATTCATTAAACTATCATAAATTGTGTGTGTGTGTTGGCCTAGTGGTAGAGTGGTTAATGCCCGAGGCCAAAGGTCTCGGGTTCGAGTCCACCGTGACGCAGCTTTTAAAATTTCTGTATTAATTGACCAAAAAAAAAAAAACTATCATAAATTATTTTGAGACTTTTATAAATTGATGCTACAGAACATATGTTGCAATCTTGGGTTTTTCATCCAGTCATCTCGAAATTTTAATAACGATCCATATCGAACAAGCAGGCGATGATGGGTCTATTTTTATTTCTTATTCGAGAGAAATACATGGGTCTGTTGATTGAATTAATATATTACAATTTTTTTGTCAATTTAATACAGAAATTTAAAGGCCGCGTCACGGTGGACTCGAACCCGAGATCTTTGACCTCGGACATTAACCACTCTATCACTAGGCCAACACACGCACACAATATATTACCTTTTGTTGTCATAGATGTTGAGTAACGGAACGAAATATAATGCATATTAGGAAATGAAATTTGACGAATTAAAAAGTAAATAAGAATACTTTAGTTGAAAATAAAACAATATTCATTAAACTAAATATAATATAATATTATTATTTAAAATTAGTTATATAAAAAAAGTATGATTTTTTTCATATGATTATACTATTTTATAATTGTATACAAATTTTATTTTTATTTAAGTAAAAAATAGTTCTCTATCAATGTTTGATAAAAAAACGAACGAGTTACCCATGCCTTATAGTTTAGTGGTATTTCTCCTTTTGTAAAGTTGAAATATAAGTACAAATTTCAATTCTTACCCTAACTAAAAAACACTCATGAATGAGTTCACATATAATTTAAATTCTTCTTATTATATATACACTATAATTTATTGGCTCCATAATATGTTTTTTTTTTTGCATTAAGTTAACTAAAATAACAAAACTAGGAGTTAATTGTCTTAATAATCATAACAATTTGGTCCAACATTGAAATGACACATACCTTTCTAATCTTTTTAAATATAACATCATATTAAAAAAACCCGGTAAACTCTGTTTGACAATATTTACAATTCGAAGCGCAATTTAACATCACATGTTCATCCATGTGTAGTCCTGTCTGTTGTGCATGTAATCCATAACGTAACAAACATATTATTATATTAGTATATTACACCTACAACTTAAATAACATATAAATTTTGTATTTTTGTATTTAAGAAACAAGAAAAAGACAAAAGAGAAGAGTAATCGTAAGCTGCGGAAGTAGGAAATGATCCCATTTCCCCCTGCATCCCAATTCACCCACATTTTTATATTATTAAACAATAAAAGTCGTGCCCGATTGGAGCTACTCAACACTGCATAACTTCTAAAGACTAATTTGCCCCCACCATTCCCTACTTTCCAATCACACCTCTACATCAATATCAATGTAAAGTTGAGACAGGTTAGTAATAAATTCCAAAATTAAATATACTATACAAAATAAAAGAAAGATTAAAATGGGTCCCTGTGATTACCCACCTGGTTAAGATGGGTTCTCATGGTAGAGGTTATAGGTTGAACCCCACCTGACGCCTCTATGGGTTTGGCACACACCCGATTTTTCAGTGTGGTTTCACTGTCTCTGTGTGGTTTTTATTATTACGTAACAGTGGAGTTTCTGGGTCTTGATCTAAAGTAGCGGCATGGTTCGTGATATCAAAAAAAAAAATGATTAAAATGGAAGAGGTTACAGGAAAGGACACGGTGCTCCTTTAATAAATACTCTATTTATTTTTAAAATTTGTTTATAACATTTTTTAATATGCTCATTTACGAATTTTTTTCATATATTATCTATTTATTACTTTCAATAATATCATTTATTTATATATTTTATTTTTCATAACCCACCATTATATATATTTCTTATCTTTAACAATATTATTTATTTATATATTTTATTATTCATGATCCATCATTATTTATAATTAATTAATTTAATACTACATTAATACGAGATTTTTATTCCAATCATAAAATATAGATAATATTATGCGGAAATTAAGATTCAAAAGAAAAAAAAAACGGAAAAAGGGTATAAAAGGCAGGGTAGAAGCAATTTTGACCCCTACCGGCCTAAATCTAACCTCTTCAATCCATTTGATAGAGCAGAGACGCAAAGGACAAGTTCCAAATAAAGAGTTGGAGAGTAACAATTCAACTAAACAGGGGGGCCACCGTAGACAACCCAATGTCCAAGCCCTCAACGACGTCGACGGCCGCCGTCATCCGCCCTCAAGATTTCGCAGACAGCCCCATCCACTATGCCGTCGCCACAGGCGACCACTTTGCTCTCAACAAACTCCTATCCAGCCTACCCAAAATGCCCGATCCCACGCTAATCCACACCGAATCCGAATCCCTCGCTCACGAGCGCATCGCCGAGCAAATCTCCACCGCCCTCGACGGCCGCGAAAACAGGCTCAGGGAAACCCCGCTGCACATCGCCGTACGGCTCAACGACGCCGCAGTCGCTCGCGCACTCGCCGCCGCCGGGGCCAACATATCCCTCCAGAACGCCGCTGGCTGGAATCCACTTCAGGAGGCGCTCCTACGCCGCTGCCCGGAGATAGTCGCCCCCCTCGTTCAGCACCACCATCTCGCCGCCTGGTCCAAGTGGCGGCGGCGCCTCCCCCGCCTCGTCGCCGCCCTCCGGCGAATGCGCGATTTCTATATGGAGATCTCGTTTCACTTCGAGAGCTCCATCGTACCGTTCGTCGGGAAAATCGCCCCCTCCGACACTTACAAAATCTGGAAGCGCGACGGAAACCTACGCGCCGACACCTCGCTCGCCGGCTACGACGGCCTCAAAATCCAGCGTGCCAATCAGAGTTTTCTCTTTCTAAACGACTTCAATAGCAGTAACAGCGTTGACATTCCGGAAGGCTCCCTCCTCATCCTCAACCACGACGAGAAGAAAATCTATGACGCGTTCGAGAATGCGGGGAATCCATTATCCGACGCCGATGTTTCCAATTTCTGCAACCAAACCAGCGTTTATCGACCGGGAATGGATGTCACCAAAGCTGAATTGATCGGCCGTACTAATTGGAGGCGCCAGGAGAAAATGGAAAGTGTAGGGGAATGGAAAGCCAGGGTTTACGAAATGCACAACGTCATGTTCACTTTCCGTTCCCGTAAAGTGAACGCCGCCGAGCACAGAGACGATCCGTTCTCGCCGACGTGCGTGCTGCCGCTGGAGATCGACGAGGAGTCGGACGAGGGTTTCATCGTAGCGGAGAACCCGAGATTCAGCGACAGACAGCGGCGGCACAGCAGTTTCGTGAGAGAGGATCGGGAATTCGTGACGGTGTCGAGGAAGAGCGTGGATATAATTCCAATCGACTCACGGAGGGCGAAGCCGCCGTGCTCCGTAGATAGATTGGCGGTGGCGCCGGCGACGAAGGAGAAGGAGTACGCCAAGAGTTTGCGACCGATGGTGTGGCTGACGGAGCAGTTTCCGCTTAAGACGGAGGAGTTACTGCCGTTACTCGATATTTTGGTTAATAAAGTTAAGGCCGTCAGGCGCATGCGGGAGATTCTGACGACAACGTTTCCGACCGGGACATTTCCCGTCAAGGTGAGGGTCAAAATCGACAATTCATTACTTAGAGAGTGGGCCCGGGCCCGGTTTTCTGATTCAGTGCAGGATTTGCTTGATTGTGATTTGCTTTTGCTTTAGTTCATTCTTTTCATGCATAAGTGTACCAACGCCCTCCCGCTTTATGCTAAGGCTTGTCGATTTGGCTATCCCGTGGGACCCGCGACCAAACCTTTATTTCGAAATTATATTTTAATTTTAATTTAAATTTTATTGCATCAGGTTGCGATCCCTGTGGTTCCTACAGTGAGAGTGGTGATAACGTTCACAAAATTTGTTGAGCTGCAGCCAGCTGACAATTTCTTCACTCCACCCTCGAGTCCAAGGCAATTTGCTAATAGAAGAGGCAGCGGCGAAGAGAGCACCAGCGGCGGCGAAAGCAGTGGCTACTTCTCATTCTCGTCGTCTTGGCTGAGGAGCGGCCGCCACCAAAGGGGGCGGGGCAGCAGTAGCCACCTCCCCAAGATCCTTTTGCGATCCCCAGCGGCTACAGCTGGAGTAGTTTTGATGAAAAGAATAGGAAATTGAGCAAGTCCAAGTCCACCAGGAGAACTAAGTGAATTAATATAATATATTTCATTTACCTTATTATGTTTATTTATGGCTTTATTGCTTGCAGATGCTAATTTAGACGACAGGAAAAGATATTTATTTGTAATATACTTGTGCACAAATACGGGCATAAGCATTTTTTCTCCACCGGCTTTGTGTTAATTTCAGCAAGTTCTTGTAAATGTGTCCATAAGCATATGTCATATCATACCATATTATACATTTTAGGAGAGAAAAATTATGCACGCATGTTTTAAGAATATATGAGACGTGCAAGCGGCAATAATTAAGGAACATTTGAAACTCCGATTTGGAAGAAAAGCATCATCTACTAATATATTCAGATCGGCTGCAGGAAGGCAAGGGATCAATTTAAATATCGAAGTTAAATATTTTTTCAATTACATATCCAATTTTGGTGTTCCAGATTCAGGATTAACTTCCCAAAATAACAGAGACATGTTTTTCCATTCCAAACAAAAAAATATTGAAAGGTAAAGGAAAGAAAGAAAAAGTGCAAAATCTGAGAAACTAGGAAACAAGATCTGGTGGTCAATAAAACAAAGAGTTTGACACGCAAATCCAGGGGTGGTAGAAAGTAGAAATTCAACGACAAATCCGTGTGAAAAGGAACCACCACAATCGTAATAATAATATATCCATCTCAACACACCAAAGCTTCACCCTCAAGTTCCTCTGTCAGTCCAAATTAGTATAGTATAAAAGTAAAATTTCAAACGACAAAAGAAAAAAAAACCTAAAACATTCTGTAACCAATAAGGTGAGGGCCCAGGACTCTCAAAGGTAAAATATATTTGCTGAAATTTTTTTTTTCAACGACAAAAAAAGTTATGATGGATTAGGCCTAAGTCCTAACACTAAAGTGGTGTTTACTTTGCATAATTAGATTGGATAAATAAAATCAATCCAACTTAATCAAATGTTAACTTTTAAAGATTAATATTTGAGAATATTTTAAAGCTCGGGATTATTTTAATCCTTTGAATTGTTCTTCATTAATTTTAATTCAACCAATATAGGTAGGATTGAAATAATCCTCCAAATAAAGGGAGAATTATTTATCCCAATTTTAATCCTTAACTAATCCTTTGTAATAAACAAAAGATTGATAGATAAAAATTATCTTATCACGTATTTAATCCATCAAATAATCAATCCTTCAAAATGTTTATTATGAAAAGTAAACATTCCCTAACAGGGTGGAGTTGGCATTGAAAAGAAACAATTATGTGCGGAACAAAAACGTTGCTTAGAAAGAAAGTAACCAGTGAGTTGGCATTACTTCTTAATTAAAGACAAGGAAATTAGTTAAAATGACAGCCCACCCACATGCATCCTTGTTTATACATCCCATATATCTACCCTTCACAATCACCCCTTTCTTCATTCAATTTCAACTCATCTAAATTTCTGTCTTCCAAACCAGGTACTCTCTCTCTCTCTCTCTCTAGATTCTTCTAATCTATGTAGATCAGAAACAATCTTTGATAAGCGCATAGATCTATCATGAATGCAATATTTCCTATTCAATCCATGCATGTCAACACCAACAACAGGAATTCAATATACAATCTATATGCAGGCAAACAAAGATGGCCACCGACGGGCCGAGCTGGGCAGATCAATGGGGTGAAGGAGGGTTTGGTGTTATGGCAGACGACAACACCAAAAGCAACAAAGATACTGGAGCTGACAAGAAGATGGCCGCCTCAGGTGGGTTCGGGAAGGCCAAAGCAGCAGCAGTGGCGGGTGCACAGAAGGTGAAGAACAGCACGTCAATGAGCATTAAGTGGGTCAAAAATAAATGCCAAAAGAAAAACTCTACCATATAACCACAAGGTTTATCAGTTATCACACAGCTATTTATGTCGCAAGCACCAGAAAATGAATTGATTTCCCAAATCATGTAATGCAACATTAGATTGCAAGGCTAATCGAACATCCAAATAGATAGCATTTCAGCATTTTATAAGTCAAGTTATGTATACAATTTCATCTTCGTTATGTCAATCAAGACTATTTCATGCAGGGGTTATCCGAGATGTGATGGCTAGTTTAAATTCACATAATATAAACAGAGATTCATTCAAAACAAGTTATGGTGCAAGCTGAACGGTTTAGGGTTCAACCAAAGAAACTAAAGTAATGGGCGGAAGAGAAATTTACAATTGAAATACTATCTAAAGAGAGTTTTTACTTCCCTCCATAAAAGCCGAATGTGTTCTCGCCACTATAAGTCATGTAGAGAAACCCATCCTCATCCTTGTATTCATCATAGATTGCAGACAACAATGAAGCTATAACAACCAAAGCACATTGTAAATGAACAAAAAAGTATGAATAGGCCATTGATTACAAGGAGCACACTCACCAGTCGGAGGCAGTATGTCCTTGACAAAGATGAAGATAGCTTTCTCAGCACTCAGTTTGATCCTCTTCCGCACCACATAAACAAACTGCCCCACGGTCAGATCAGCAGGAACGAGATATCTGTAAATCATAGAAAGAAGGGTGATGATGCATTCCGGTCATCCATTAGTCGCATGATTTAACAGTCATAAATAAAGGCTTTGTAGCAACCCCATGAAGAGATAGGTAAAAACTGCATTCATGCACTATAGGGGAAGAACACGTCTGCAAGTGAAAGTCCCAACGGATAGTAAGGGTGTTGCTTTGTGTACATTAACTCGTCCACATAGAACAGTAACTGAGCCAAAATGACAGAATCTCAATCAATCTCAATAGTTGATATCATGTGTTGAAGTAAATGAAAGACCACTGCTTAGCATATTTAGCACTATAGATTTTTTTGGAGGAATTTAGCACTAAAGATTAGTCATCAGAGTGATCGTTCCAACAAAGACCTTACAGCTCAGAATTAATTAATAGAATCAACAGGCACATATAACAAGTTTGCTGATTGCATGAAACTGAAACGTAAGGCAAAGATGAAGTCAAATAGGTAACTAAGCCTTATCTGAGTATTAAAGAGAATCCTACAGTAGTTCTTTCTCTTCATCTTTTCTTGTTTGTTTGTTTGCTTCTACAAGTTGGGGGATTAAACGAAACCTCTCCCTTTTACACAAGGTAGGTTCACCACTTCTATGCCCAGTGCCCAGGGAGGGACCTACTCATTACAGTTCTTAAAACAAGCATCTACAAATTATAATACTTGTTTAGCTGTAACTGGATTTTATACTTAACATACATCAAGTTACACGAAATATAAATACAATGAAAATTAGATTAATGAGCTTTTACACCACAGTTAAGCTGTTGACTCACTTCTTTTTATCAATGTCAGGAACATCACTTCTATCCGCCTTCTCCACAATGACCTAACAGTATAATAACAAAAGGAAAAAATTACAAACAGTGCAAAGAATTAGGCCTCAAATGCAGAAAAACTGTTTTCATAAATAAATAAAAAACTCACTGGAATTCTGTCCGGATATTTCTCTCTGATGCGAGCAGATTCTGCCTGTCTTTTCTCTGCAGTGACGGACAACAAAACATGAGTGATGACTGATGAATAAGGAGATATTCTAGCTTGCCAACTATCTTTAGAATGAAACGCTGGACAAGCAAAGTAGAACAACAGTATAATTTGTAACAGTTTTAGTCGCAGGAGGTCCTAATAAAATGACTACAGATCGAACCTATCCATTCCTACAGTATGAGGGTTGGCTGTTCACGACTATGCAATTTACACAGTTAACTCTTGCTTACAGTCAAAAGATAGAAACGGCAGCAAGGTAAAAGCTTCGAGAACTCTAACTCAAAAAGTAGTGATGCCATGTCCATTACATCCCGGGAAATATGCCAACCAATATAGAGAGAGCTTTTAATCGGACTGTTACTGTTTCATGTCAGTATACCAAAAGAAGGGAGGACAATTTCATTCTTTTCATTTAACATTGAACAAGAAATTGAATACAAGTATTTAACCAAGCTTTTATATTCACATATCATACTGAAAGAAATTGAATACAAGTATTCAACCCAAAAACAAACCAATCAAATAGCCACTGGTATTCAAGCAATAAATAAATTACACCACAAATTCAGATGAAAAATAGAAAAAAAAAAAACCCTTTGGGAAATATACCAGTCAATATTATATCCAATGATCAAATTACCTAAATCAATCAAAATAGGTCAAGAAAAAAAAAGCATACCCAAAGGGTGCTCTAGTTTGAAAGAACTCTTCGCCATCGCAAGTTTCGATTTTTTATCTCCAACTGCAAATTTCAGACACCGAAACAACATCAAGCAAAGAACAAAAAATTACTTCCTTCACAAATACCAAAACCCGAAATACCAGCAAACATACAGAATCAATAACTATACTAAAAGCATCACGGGTTATAGTTTTGCGTGGAGAGAGCAACTAAACACACAAAATCAAGCAGAGATGTCGTCGGAAGCTTACTAGAGACGCAACAACACACAGTAATTGAAGCTTGAAAGGGTGATTGATTTGGGACGTTCAAAACAAGGTAGGGGGGATAAAGAATATGAATTAAAGATTAGAGGCTTGATGCTCATATTGAGAAGGAAACAGGATTAGGCGTCTGATTCGTACAAGAAATTGGTATCTTGGTTGACAAGGACTTCTTTCCCTTAATTTTTTAGTCAAAAATTTGTTGGGAATTTTAGTTGATAGACTGCTTATCACATAATTAAAAAATAAAAAGGATTTTTTTTATTATTTTATGCTTATCTATGCGTTTTTTTATTTTTTTAAAAAGAAACTTTTCTCTGTATGTCCATAACTACATTACTCCATAATGCCTCAAACATCTCACAATTAAAATAAAATAGCTGATGATGATTGGGCCGGTTTAACAGGGAGAAATAATGCAATTTATTAGAATAGCCCATCAACGCCGGAGCTCATATGGCCAACACAATAAGATAATAATTATTCCTTTGTCGTCGTATATGTTCATTTAATTCTATTTTAGTATATTTATAAAATTCGTTCATTTTTCTTTTATAGAAATGAATTTTATCCAAAAGTCAATATTTTTATCCATATTCAATCCATTAATTTATAAAAAAATCACTCATGACTTATTTTTTCCACTCAAATAACATATTTTATCATTTATGTCTCATTCTCCATTCGTTTTACATTCATTGCATTTGTTAAAACTCATTTAAAATCATATATGATGGCGAAGGGAGTAAAACAAAATATATAGGCGTCTGGCGTATCACAATTGCAAGCGTGTTTAAGCCGTACTAGTGATGATGACTAAAGAATACTTGAATTATATTATCAACAAAAGTATAGTTGAATTATCAATTTGTAATTTAAATTTAACCTTCGTCCGTATATATTTTCATTAGTCAAAAACTGATGATACTAACAAAATATGAAGTTGAAACACAACTAAATAATCAAAGCGACTCACATGTTCCACACTATAAACAAATTGACATCATTTGATATTCCACTAGAAAAAATCGTGCCATCGAGAGGAACAAGAATTTAAAATTCAAATTGAATTTAACAAAATCGTGTACGTGTATGTATGTTAATTGCATGCTTGATTCTTTGGCTTTGGTGATGGTATGGCGAGGAAGAAAATAAATTTATTGTGGAATTGGGAATGTAAACCAAATTGTTTTGATTACATGGACTTGTTGAGTCATTTTAATTTTCTAGTCATATTTCCACCTCATATTTTTAGGAACATAGTCTACTCAGTCAAGTATAGCTAGCAATTCCACAACCGAAAAGTTGACGGATGTTATATTACATATACATAATAAAATATAGTTTATTATTTGTTAGAGATTCCGTGGATAAATCCATCACATTGAGATGGATTTTACAAGTCCCCGACCCGTAGATTTGATGTTGCAGCATCCTCTCATGCATCTTCATTTAATATGTGACGTGTGGATAAATCATCAGATCTCAATCGATTAAGATCGATAATTAACTTGATTCCAATCAATTGAACCGATAATTTATCACATGTCATTATGGAAGCCACAACATCAAACTTACATCCTCTGACCAGCCAAACAATTTAATGGTGTCAATGGATTGGTGAATGGTGATATGAGAAAATACAGATGTAAGATATCTTTCACACCATCTCATACGTCAATTAACTTCACCAACGCAATGAACTAGCCAAAATCGCATCTTATTAAGCTACTTTTAACTAAATAAGGTACTTTTGAGAAGAACGACTGCAATAATTAAATGAGGCAAAACTTTTATTATCTATTTAATTATTTACTCGGTTGCTATAGCACATCTAAACATTAGTATAAACATAAGGTTATGCAAGTCAAGTCCACTTATTCCACCTGCCTCCATCCATGGGCTACTTACGACTTGAATATAACCTGGTGTATATATAGATAGAAATAAGAACCACCATCAAAACATATACTTCTAACTAATATTATTGAAAATAGGTTAAATATCACTTTAAACATCAAATCACTTTGTCATTATAAATTATATTATGAACTATCGGAAATATTAATTTTAAATCCTGAACTCCGACGAACCAACAATGGAGGGTACAATTGATACAACATTAACTATTTGAAAATTAAAAAAAAAACATTTCGAATAATTCAGAAGTGGTTTGACTAGCTGGAAAAAGTTTTATGTAATTATCATAACCCATAACTGGTATTTATGAATCATAAATAGTAACCCAAGTTGGAAGCGAACAACCAATTAGGATGAGGTGCACCAACTGAGAAAATGGTCCACCTTCATTTTATATTTTAAAGACGGACCCCCCTTTCCTCCTCTCCTTTATTATAATTTCCTATATATATTTCGTCATTACAATTTTACGGCGCCCAAATCAATTCCGTTTAAACCAATAATGAATCAGTGTTACTGTGGACCATCATACTGCAACACGAACGCCACCGACGTCGCCGGCGCCGTCGTCGCCCGTAGCGAAAGAGCAACGATATAGAAGATGCATCTACAATTGTATTGAATTTTGATTTGTAAATGTGTAGAGATAGAGGGGAGTTGGGTGAGGGACAAGAGGGGGTCTGTAAAATCACGTGAAAACAATCATGGGATGTTTAATGTTGGTTTAATGTACGTTGAAAACACAACATGGCTTTTTAATGGCCTATGCATTACTTACATGAAGAGAGGGACACCGTGTGCATGCAATAGTAGAGTGGTTAATCGCCGGCACAAATTGAAATCCACGCGACCTTTAAATTCTATATTGAATATAATTGACCAAAAAAAAAAGAGAGGACACTTCCGCAACCAATTATTTATCCATTCTCTCTACTCCATATTCCAAACTTTCTTTTTTAAGTAGCCA
The DNA here is from genome assembly GCA_036937905.1 of Salvia rosmarinus. Lineage (NCBI taxonomy): Eukaryota > Viridiplantae > Streptophyta > Magnoliopsida > Lamiales > Lamiaceae > Salvia > Salvia rosmarinus. The sequence continues at coordinate 83,390,647 of CM072818.1, forward strand.
TCTAAGATTTTTCAAGTACCATCATCATGGCTCTTCTTTTCTTGTATCTAGTTAATTTACATAAGTACTTGGTTCATAAGTACATAACGTTTATGAGTAAATACAATTAAATAACACGATAACTCAGTTTAACTTCCATTTCTGTAGATATAAAATAAAATACATTCACGCGGTTATGGGTAAGAAGAGATGTTATTGTATATACAAGAGAATCATAATTATTATTGTTAAGTGTTTAAATTTTAAAATAATGTTTCACATGAACAATACATATCATATTATCATATGCGCGCTTATAGAAGTGCCTTAAAGTAGAAATATACATATTGCATTAAATATAGTTTACTAAAGGTATAATATCTACCGTATGGATATCAATGGATGTATTTTACCCGGACCAGAACGAATAAATAAGTAATGATTCTGATTCTGGAACCGACTCATTAGAAACTGGATTTGGATTCGGACCGGACACGGACCATCAACTATGGGTCTTAAGTCATCCGGATCTGAAACCAAAACCGAACCAGAATCAAAAGTGAAACCGAAACAGTTGCTCTATAATTTAATGGGCTATGAGTGATTTCAGATCGATATGGATAAAACTAGCTCATTGACAAGCCTATTTAAACTTAGGCTTGTCGATAGACGAATTTACTGGACCAGAATCAATAAATAAGTATTGATTCTGGTTCTGGAATCGGATTCAGACCGAATCATCAAACTATGGATCTAAACGGTCCGGGTTTAAAGCAGGTCTGGAATCGAAACCGGAATCAGAACCGCTGTTTTAAAATTTAATGAGTTTTGAACAATTTTAGACTAAAACTCATCCACTGACATCCCTAATCTATAGTTCAAATAAAGATTCTCGTTCTGTGTATTTCTAGATGTGATTTTATTTTTACTTGTTTCAACCTTTCGGGGCATTTTTTTTTTTTTTTTTGTAGCATTTCCTCCAACAGTATAATGTGGGATTTTAAAGGCATGGGCTGCTGGTGGCTTCTTTGGAGCACAAGGCTTTATTATAGGAGTTATTTTGTCTCTTGGCGTTAATGCTACTCATAATTTACTCCATTCCGTAATGACGCACCAAATATAAAGTAAAAGAGAAATTGGAAAAAAAAAGGCAAGAATGATGAAACTCGACAATGAGACCCCCAATTGATGAATGTTAATTGAAACTTCTATTACAAGATGATATTTTAATCTTGATAAAAATTTGTATATATTTTGATGTACAATACATCCGCGTCAATTATAGTTCACCGATAATTTATTAGAGTTTATTAATTACAACTATAATTTAATTAGGATCCGGAGTGTGCCTCTTTTATTTTACATTTTATTCCTTGAACATTACAATTTGCAATTTATGTATAGACTATTAAATTGAACAATATCAACCCCAAAATGTGATTAAAGATGAAAATACCTTATTAACAGATTGCCTCTTTATTACAAAAGGATACCAAGCCTCAAGCTCGAAGCACATAGGGACAATTTACTTCTGAAATCATACGATGAAAGAAACGGTCCATAGATAAAGGAATTAATAGTCCGCTGGTATTTATAGCTATAGTTACAGCACCCCTAATACGACAATCATTTCACCGAAATAATTCACGACTCATAAATAAAAATCAATAAATCAGAGAACTACCCAAAATAAAACAAAAAGAACAAACAAGAAAAGTCCACAAATCGAAAATCGCTTCGCACGATATAAATTATAACCTTCATAATCAATGCACGTTTGACAACGACGGCAGTTATTTATAAACTTGAAAACCACTGCCATGGATTTAATTTCTTCCATAACTTAATAAAAAATTGGCAGGATAAAGAAAGGAATGTATGAAGAAATCAAAACGTAGACAAAGAAGTATCAATCGGGGATTTGAAATTCAAAAATTAAAATTAAAATGCAGGTAGTGATGGTGTTAACACGCCTTTCCCCGACCTCATAAATGCATATTGAAGGCTCCAGATTTGCTGCAGTGACCTTTTTCATCGTTACATAGCTTTTGAGTAAATATACCCTCCTTTTTGTTGTTGGGTTGTTGGCAAATTCAATGCCTTGTTGCTTCCATCTCTCTCTATTATTTATATATCGCCTTGTATTACTCTTGAAGGCTCATACTCTTCCTTCACTAATACGCCAATCTTCTTCACATTAGTTCTCTTGATATCCCTTTTGCTCTCTCGTCTTGACGTTGCAATGTGAAGGGTTGGCATAGAGTGGTACACTAATGGTACGAGATATTGGTGCGGTTCAATTAGAAAGCCGTGCTCAATAGGCTTAGAGCTCGGTTATTTTTATTGAGCCGTGCCAATATCACGTATATGTACTATGCTTGCTAGTGCTTCCTAGTTCCTATCACTCTACCCTTCCATGCAATCCCAATAGCAGGTAACTCATGTTCAAATGTTATTGCTATGTATGTTTTTAGCAAATAAAAGCTGCAAATTAACAGGTAACTCATGTTGAAATGTTTTCTAGCAATTACTATGTTTCTGTCTCTCGTCATTAGCCACAAGAAAGAGAGAAAATGTAAATTTATAAGGTAAATGTCAGTCGATGGCAAATTGGATACACACACTATTTTACTGTTTGTTTTTACCAGAAATACTGTATATATGTTAACTATCATCCAAATCTGTACTTGGACAAGTTCTGTTAATGTTAGACGAAATATATTAGGTTTTGTCCCATTTGGACGTACTTTTGTTAGGATATATTTAGACAAGGCAGATTCATATTACCTCAAACTTATTACAGTGATAATACATCTTTCTTCTCTTACCAACTTGTGATATCATTTCTCCTAATAGATTGCTGTTGTTTCTAACTCAAATACATTATATGATATCCAACTACTCTCCATTCATTCAGATCATAATCAGAATGCATGGTAGCTCAAGAAAAGTTCATCTGCTAATCTGTCAAGAGGAAGAAGAAGAATTGCATTTACTGAGCACTACCTAAAGGCATCCAACTTTATTGACGAAGTGCTTGTGGTAGGTGCAAGAGTGCCTACTTTTTGGTATCATCATTAATGTCATTTCAAAGGAGCAAAAACAGTTTCCAAGTTGGGCCACATTTCATTCTCTCTCTAAGAACTTCACAACTAAGCAAATCTTGTTTAGAGTAAGAAGTTTACAGATGATTTAGTCCATGCTAGCTAAGACTTGTAAGTTGTACCTGAAGGATGAATGTATGGAACAACAAATTGCATCGCGTTGCACACAATATTTTTTCTACCAACGGACAATTTAGTGTAAAGAAGGTAGCAGAATCAAATGAGAAAGTGAAGGAAAAGACATACCTAGTTAATGGCGGATAATGTGCAAGAGACTCGAGGCTCCACTTAATGAGAGAATAAATCTATTGAGTTTGAAGTTCAACCCAGCAGCATCATGTGCCCAATATGTGAGACACGATGATAAATACTTGCAAATTGTCATTTTCAGCTTATATTAAAGTAAGACAAACTTGCAATGTGTCTTTCGCTATAACTTCAAATACTCTTTATCTGATTTATAGCAAGAAATCTGTGGTAGCTGAGCAGTCTAATTCATAATTACTGATCTGAATATACTGGAAATACCACGAATTTGAAATCAAGCTTCAAAATCTAATATCTAAAAGAGCTTATAGGTCAGGGTCTTGGGGTACAAATCATTTCCACAAATAAATTATTCAGAATCTTTAAACTCTTAGAAGAAAGCATAACAGCTAAAACTAGTATAAAATGAATAGCCGCATTAAAATAAATACCAGAGAGCAGTTATATCTTAACCACATCGCTCACAATTTACTACCATGGCCTACTGGAGAACTACTGTCAGTCGGTAAATACAAGTTGCAACTAAGCTAGCCTGTTCTTGGAGAGTGATAAAACAGAGGATACGCTTACATGTAATTAGATGAGTAGGCAATCATTCATCAGATCTCACCATGAAACCAACGAGGATTCATTGGCATAAGATATAGAGTGTGTTTGGCTAAGCTTATAAGCTCTTCAAAACAGCTTATAAGCTCTGAAAATAAGCTACATTAGTTTTATAAGCTTCTCTAAAAATAAGTAGTTCATTCCCAACTTATTTTTTCGTAAGCTTTTAAGTGAAAATGAATTTACCAAAATAACATTACTATAATTCGTTATTTTTTACAAATACACTATCGACGTCACCTCTCGTCAATTTTCTCTCTCTAACTATGATTTTCCCTCTCTAACTCACGATTTTTTCTCTAGCTTATAATCTCAATCATCCAAACACTTTAACAACTTATAAGCTCTTCAAACATTATGTCTTATAAGTTCTTTAAAATAAGCTTAGCCAAACACCCTCATAGTCACATATAGATATTTAGTTGATCATAGATCGATAAATTCAATGCTTTGGGTCCATATGTAAAAATTCTCAAGAATGCACAGACTAAATACTAATATCAGAAAAATATTTGGAACAGGGTAAAAACATCAAAACACAACCTCCCATTTACCATAGTAGACCAAAGTGCTCGTTAGACAACCTTGTCTTCAGATACTACACAAATAACATTGTCTATTAATTCAAGAAACCACTCTCCTAATTGAGAATCTTTGTTTGCACATAAATTTAATGCTCTTCCAAGATACAAAAGAAGATAACTATCGCATGAGAAGCAATTTTGTTGGGACTTGGGCATATCAAGCTCCAAAAAAGCAACCCAACTTAGGGAAGTAAAAGTAGTTCTAATTACTTAAAGACAGTCCAAACCAAAATGTAAAGATGGATCATCTGGAAGAAGAAAAAAAGACTCATCCAATTTGCATATGCATTACTCTTAACTTCAATTGTTTTGAAATAGAAAATTAAATGGAATGCATTTCAGCAATTGAAATATTCCTTTCGTGCAGCATTCATTTTAAATGTAACTGATAGTCTGATACCATGGAGTTGAGATTTTCCTTGCTCATATCTAGTAGTTTACAATAACAGATAATTACCGATTCCATTAGGCTTCATTTGCAAGTGCACCACATAACCACATACAAACATTAACTAAATTTGGCTCATGCTTTGACCTTTTACAGTAATCACACACACACACACACACACACACAGACATACGCTGCTACACTAGCAAGCAGAAAACATGTAGTAGCTGCAGAGTTACACCAAAATAGTTAAAGCCGCTTAGTCTCTTTACGAACTACACACATCTACTGAAAGAATCACGACCATATCTAACACCAGCTTCTGTTCAACATAGTTTTTAATAGATTTAGGGAAAATTTGCATAACTACATATTACCTTTTCTCGTGGTGGAGTTAGCGATCTCAGAATGATTCGATTTCAAATCCGGCCAAATATCGACCTACGACAACATATTCACCAAAAGCGAATACATGTATTTAAAATTTATCATACCATGATATCAGGAAATCTTCAAATCTTACCTTCAAGAGTGAGCATCCCTTCAGAAAGTTTGCTAGCAAGAAAAGCAAATTTCCGGCATTCATCACTGCTTCACAAGTAATCACATGATTCACATTCATTGATACCGAGTGGCTTATGGAAGAAAACGGACTGACGGGCCGACCCAAAAATCGGCTGTCCAAAAAGATGCGCATTCTCGGGCCTAAGCTGTAAGATTATGAGCCCGTTCACTGAATAAAACCAAATTTGACAACTCTAATTATAATTAATAAACTAATTTATCGACAAAATTCAAGCATATTTTGTTATGTAATGTGTGTTATGTATAGGATGTGATTAAACCGACAATCATATAGGATTAGCGTTAAGAATTTCTAGCTCGAAAAAGTTTCAGCTCGAATGATCCGTAATCTAATAATTCGATAATTCAATAGGGACGGTCTGAAATAGCCCAAACCCGAATGAGCTTGTGCAAAATTTGTGGATTTATTCGATTAACTTAAATTTTCTTCGTTATATAGTTTTCAAACTTTAGTACTTGTTTTTGAAAGTTAGTATAATAAGATTTTTTTTTTTGCAATATGTTTTGGTTTAATATTCGAAAGCTATACTAATAATTTTAGTTTTTACCTTTTATTCCAACACTTAATACATAAGTCTTTTTTCTTTAAGCTTTATGACTCGATTTGATGGACGGATTAGTCCGAAACCCGAGAGTTAAGAGTTAGGGTTAAAATTATTATCCCCAAAAAGAATATAAACTTGAATGATCTGAACTGATTAATCCGACAACCAAATGGGTAAGCCCAATTCACATCCCTATCTATTTGTATATAGATTAAATGCATTTTAAAAAATAGGTATATGTTGACCAAAACGTCTAAGATTATAAATAATATTTAATTGATATTTTTAATGAGAGCCTCTTGAATCATTTGCTCCTAGCTTGAGTAAAGCCCACCTGTATATCACGGTCTTTATACTATGGTTCCTTTCTATGTTGAACGCTCAGTCCACGTATCACCTTAACGTAAGAATTATTTTAGTATTTAGGTCACGTTCGATAGAGACGAACATAGTCTATAACGTTCTATGCATCAAATAAGGTTAACGCCGGACTTATTTTGACGTTTTCTAATCAATTGGTGTTGATTATGAATTTTCTCAATTTCTAAGAGATATTCTATCTTTTTAGTACATAATGTACGTTTTAATGTATTTACGTAACGTAAGATACATTGTTACTAAACGTACTACGTCGCATAGATCACGTATTATCGAATTGTGTGCCCGTTGACCTTGGTCAACGTTTTTGGTCAACTATTTTGACCAAGTCAATATTTAGTCAACAATTTTGACTTTGGTCAACTTAAAGTCAACATTTTGACTTTTTCAATTTCTTATGTATTTTTCGATTTTAGTGTACAATCTTGTTCCAAAAATTCCTATAAAATCATACTATGTCCAAAACATTATTTTAGATCATATTATGTAATTACTTTGGTCAAATAAAATCATATACCTTAGAATTATACTATATGGTTTTCGATTTTCATATTTCACTAAGTAAACAATTTTTTAAAAATTCTAATAAATTCACATAACACTTAATCATTCTTAACTATGCTTACTATAACATAATTGTTATTTATTATGAACTATTGAATTTAATTTACCTAAGTCATATTTCGAAACTTTGACTTAGGTCCAATTAATTTTTATAAATTTCAATAAATTCCTACAACCATATATTATGAATCCACATCATCAATATGACATGATAACACTTAAATATGGTTTATATCTCAACCTACTATCATATATTATAAATTTCGAAAATCTTGAACTTAGGTACTAAAGTTCTCCAAAAATTCTATATAAATTCATATAAGCTTATTTAATACCCTAGATTATTATTCCATGCTCAAATCTACAATTAAAAATCAAAATCATCAACATATTATCCTCCTAAGTTTTCGGTCCCAACTTTAAATTTAATAGCATGCTTAATTTTATGATATAATCATACTATATGCTTAATAACCTCATATAAACATAATATCTAAACATATTAGCATATGTTATGCAATTTTCGAAAATCATATGAACATACTAAGCTTATAACATGAATTCTAACGTATATAAGAAGCTCGTAAGAAATCTAACCTTTTAATCGGTATGGCTTTGATCGGTGTCGTCTATACGTTCTAAGTTTGGACTATTGCACAAGGTGAACACTCTCTCTTCCTCTCCTTATTATTTTCGAAACTTTGGTGTGGGATGAAGAAATGAAGGACTTCTTTGGGTATTTATAGACTTAGGTTACTTATTTTATTATTATTATATGAAAATATCTAAGGTCCACTTGTTACAATTCTTATCCTTATCCTTATCAAAAACCTTATCAAAAACCTTATCATATACAACTCATCCCACTTGCTACCTTATCCTTTTAATTAGATACATTGAACCTCTCTTCAATTAATTAAATTATCCTATTGTATACTATGTTGTGTGTGTCGGCCATATACCATAGGTTAGGAGTGATTTTTATTTTTTTCTCTTGTATTATATCATATTATATTTTAATTAATACTTGGTATCATAATTATCATGAATAAAAAGGATTTATCAATTTGTATACCTATTGTGAAAATTTTCGCCAACTTTAATGCTTTAGACTATGATTTTATATTTTTATTCTATCATATACTATATTATTATTATAGTATAAAGTTTACTTTAGAAAAGTCAAAAATTGCAACTATACAAGTGTCCCTATTATATAGTATAAAAATAAATAAATTTCCAACCTTATCTCCAAGTTTTCGCCCCATTCAATGAACCTTGGATTACTTGTTCTACTTGATAACTATTACTACTTTACACCTAATATAGGATAAGATCCAACTCATAGCTTATCCTTAATTATAGGATAATGTTTATCACATAAAATCATAGCAATTTCACCACAATTTTCGGTACCTTTGAGCACAAGTGCATCCCCCACTTGTGCAAGTTGTAATACACCTCATTTTGTCCTTAATGACATCATAATAATATAATAATTATCATATATCATTAATTGAATAAGAATAAAAATTAATTTGTACTTAAGAAACCCTAATTTTCGATTTTCACTAAGGTATTTTCAAATATTTTATTTCCTTGTATAAAATAGCTATTACATAATTATGTGACATATTATATATCTTAGATAATAAGTTTAATCATAGAAAAGTATTTAAAATAATTTAGATTCACAAAACCCTAATTTTGGGAAATTAGGGTTTTCGAAACCCTAATTATTGGGGCTTTAAGTTCTATAATTCTCTAGAATTATTTTGATGATAAATAATCCTCTTATATCATAAAATAATCATAGGAATTTGAATTTTATAATTCCATGATCGTTTGACTGAGTTATCGACTCATCTCTAAAAACCGACGTTTGAAACGTCTCAAAATTCTCATAGGCGAATTATCTCTAAAACGTTCAAAATAAAGTTTGTTAAAACTTTATTTATTCCTTTAACAATAGGAATCTCGAAATTAAGCTTAACGGCTTAATAATATCAAAACGAATGTCGAATTTATTCGACGTTAAAATTATGTTCAAAGGAATATTGGAAGTTATACTCCTATCATGGAGGTGGCTTAAATCGTCTCATTAAAGTTGTGATTAGGATCGAGTTTGAATATTTATTGCGTATTAACTTACCATGGAGGTGGCTTATATAAGTTTTGCAATATTGAGATTGCTGAGTTTATAAGTTGTTTATAGTTTATAAATTTTTGTAAAGTATTTGATAAAATAAATTCATAAATAACTTATAAGTTACGAAAATAACCCAATAATTCATAAATTTCCATAAAAATAAGTTGTTCGACCCCAACTTATTTTTTCGTTAGATTAGATACAATAGTTAATTCACCAAAATAATTTTACTATGATTTGTTATTTTCTACATATACACTATCAACTTCATTTTCATCAATTTTATTTCTCTAACTATGATTATCTCTCTCTAACTCACGATCTTTTCAATTATCCAAATATTTTGATAACTTATAAGCTCTTGAGATATTACATCTTATAAATTCTTAAAACATTTTATAAGCCTTTAGAACTTATAAGCTCCCTAAAATAAGTTAACCAAACACCCTCATTGATTCTTTTAAGTTCTAATCAAAATGGTTATTTAATGAATAAAAGGGGAAGTTACATATGCATGCACATATACTGATAACAACTGCAGCAGTACAACATCACCAACTTGTATAACGGCAATGAAATTAAAGTAAATATCAACAGTATTGCATCAAATCAAACAAGTGACTATCAAAAAAGAAATTGTATTTCCACCGTTCATCGGATTTTTTGTAATTTTCATAGTAATGTTTTATTACAATGTCTTTCAAAGTAAATTTATAGCACTTAGATTTTGTTTGGCGATCTTATAAACTCTTTAAAACATCTTAGAAAGCTTGAATGTTTGACAAAATAATCTTTTATACAACTTAAAAATGTGAAAATAAGTTTTAATTCTAGCAATTTTATAGCAAATAAGTTGGTCTAATCTTATTACTAATAACTATATTTTTCATAAACTTATATGTTTAATCATGAATTTACCAAAATAACATTATTATAATTAGTAATTACAAGTTTTGCTATCAACTTTAACATATTATTAATTTTATTTCACTAACTATTATAAAAACTAACTTATACGCTCAACGATTATTCATTATTAAAAGATCAATTACCCAAAACTTTATTGATAACGACTGCAGCAGTACAACATCACCAACTTGTATAGTTTCAATGAACTTAAAGCCTCTATAAAAGTATTGCATCAAATCAAACACCCTTAGTGTCAAAAAGAAATACAATTATAGTGTCGATTCAAACGATCAGTCTCGTATCTCATAACAGATATAAATATATTTTCACAAGTCTAGATGGATTTGTTTATTGAAGTCGAATTTGTTGAAATAATTAAAAACATGATGACACAAGAATGAGAATCAAGGAATAAAGATAAGCTGTAGTAATAAACTTTCCGATAATTGTTGGACCCGATACAAAATCAATATTCTATTCTTCCAAAAATGCAAATCAACCGTACATAATCTCAGACCCTGCCATTTTCAACATTTTTTTTTTCTTTTCAATTTCATAAACCAAACCTATGTTGGGACCCTTCTTGACTCTGCTGTGCTGCTGCTATTCAACGACTACAGAAACGGGGACTAGTAATAGCAACTATTCAAGAAAACTCGTTTTCGTCAAAATCGCGTTTCTGAGGTTGCTGAGATCTCTTCCTTTGAGAGTTCTCCCAACTCCTTCACACATAGAAAAAGAAGCAATCTGCGTCGAAGCGAACCTCCTCGCCAGATATTCATGCGGCGGGCATCTCATCTCACCGTCACCGTCACCGTCACCGTCACCATCACCGTCATCGATGTTGGTAGGGTGGAAATTTCTGCATCATCGTCGTCGTCTTCGTTGTGTGCACCACCGCATGCATCGTCCCACATGTTCTTCTTGGGCTTCTTCTTCAAGATTTTGGACCAGTCGGGGATGGTGAGGGGCGCTGACGACGCGCCGCCAGAGGAGGTGACGGATCTCGGAATGGCCACCCTTGATGAGGTTGTTGCGGCGGTGAAGTGCAATGACGATGAGGTGGCGATTTTTTTTCTTATTTTGGAGATGGAGTTTGAGCCTTGGTCTCTTGCCTTCATCATGGCCCACACCTCCTCTTCTTGATAGTCCTCCGCAGCCATTCCTCCGCCGCCGTGAAAATCTGACATCGCACACGAGGCTAGAAGAGAGGGAGAGCTTGAATTTAAAAGGCAAAAGAGCCTAATATGCGCGCGTGTGTGGGTGGATATATATAGAGGGAAGAATAAGGGTTGTTTGGACAAAAACATTGGAAATGGGGCTTACTATTTTTATTTTTATTTTGAGAATTCATTTGGAATTACAGGAAAATGCCAAAGGAAATTTACATATATCAAGGAGTGAAAAACGAGTTTGTTGCAGCAGGAGAGGAGAAAAAGACAAATCCGGTGCATCTAAAACAAATTTAAAAATGATGGATTTTCACATGAGAAGTCGGTCACAACTACTCTCGTGGGATGAATTTGGATTCGAGGGATGGGGATTTTGTTTTGTAACGTATAAAGTTCCAAACGCCCACAGAAAGAAAATAAAATAATATCCCAATACAGTCACCCCCAGATTTGAAGATTCCTTTATTTCCCATTTTTGGTAAAAATAAAAGAGAACATGTCATACTAAAATTTCTTGAATTAGGGTTTTCTACATCGATGTACCTCAGCATATATAAACGTGTAAAAGCTTTTTGATAAGTTTCAACAGGAGGTGGGATTTGATCGCCAAACAGCTTATCCAAACTTAAATGAATCAAGATTTTGCATTTAAATTTGCAGCAGAGATATCTAAAAGAAAACTTTATTAAGAGTGCCTAGGAGAAGGTGCCAACGCATATTGCACATTGCGATTTGAGGTGTTTATTTAACTGTGACTCAACTTCTTATGTAGCATATAATTTAATATAAACAATTCTTGAATGCTACGCACTGCTCGTGTCTGGGATTTATTTATGAGATGACAGTGCAGTCCACAGCCTATTTACAAGCCTTTTTGTTTTGGAATTAATTAGGGATAATCAGTTAGCTGAGAAGCTAGGTGGGGCAATGGCTGTGTTCTTGAGTGATTATATGTCAGGAATATGTAGAAGAGAGAGAGAGAGAAAGAATAGTGGAAATGTTGGATATATAATGGTTATTGGAGTCCAAACATGTCTTCGACAGTGTTTTTGCTTTCCACACACATCTCATAATCATATGTAAAGTGTATTAATTTTGAACATAAAATGCATTGATTTTTAAATTTTTACATTAAAAATAAATTTTGATTATAATCCAACTCTATATATATATATATATATATATATATATATATATATATGTAAATATTAGTAATTAAACGTTTTATAGTTTCCCTCTTCTCCGTTTTGAATCTGTGTAAATTTTCTTTTGTGTTTGTATGTATGTATAAAAAGTTAACCTCCTCCACTGCAATACATTTACATTTATCCTTCAAATCATGTAAAAACAAAACAGTATAGAAAGAGAGAGGGTGGGGGAAGAGAGTTCCATTCAATATTTTATTTATTTGGTGGGTGACATGTCAAAGTTATAGCTAGCGAGTCCTTGTCACTAGCTAGTGTTAAACAAATTATTCAGTCATTATCTTGATTAAAAGATGGTGATTGTTGGGCTCATACTAATCATGTCAGGATCAAATTATAACAAAAGAAATGCGCATATTTAATGTTATCTCTAAATTTCTAATTTTGAAAAGATGGTGAAAGCAATTACTCACTTCATACCTCAATTTCTTTTCTAATTTTTCTTTTTTTGGACGTTCCTCAATTTTATTCCTATCTATTTATGGTAACTATCTTCTTAATTTATTACCATCAATAATATCATTTATTTATATATTTTACCACCAATGGATCACCCCTATTTCTTTTTTTTTAACCCTCAACAATCCATTTATTTGTATCTTTTACCATCTATAATCCACCACTAACTAATTTAATATTACATTGTCGTAGGACTCTTACTTCATTCATAATAAATTTAACAACTCTTATCAAAACTCGTGCCAAAGATTTTCAAAAATAGATTTGGGAGACAGAAGGGAATAATAATCAGTTATATGGTTATCAAATAATTCATTCCTAAAGATTATGATGAATTTATTATCTATGTTGCAGTGGCAGACCGATGCAGTTGGTTAAAGAGTGCCCAAAATATTGGGCAAGATTATTAATTACCCAATCTTTTGTCAAATTCTCACCGGGTTGGTGGCAATGAATTATTAGGCTTCAATGCAAGGGTCCTATTTATATATGTACAGTATTTTTCTTTCTTTCTTTTTCTTTTGAAATAAAACGGTCTTGTGCCAGTTTTTTTCATGAATTTTAATCATTTTATTATTCTTTAAAGTTTTGAAAAGGATATCTTTATTGGTACCATCATAGCAACCTGTCAGGCGTTAGAAATTTACTTTTTCATATATATACTTCTTATTATATTTTTTGGGTTGCATTTTTGTATTTCACTTTTAGTAATGTACACCATGTGTATCAATGTATGACGTTCAATGAAGTATAAAATTTTATAGCCAGCTCGGCCTGAAATAGGGTTGGGCTTAATAAAATCGGATCGTGTATTCTACAAATTTTCTTCCTATCTTTTATTCTTCATTTACGAAAAATAGTATAAAAATATATTTATTCCATCCACTATATTTATTCATTTAATTATATTTTGATACGTTCACAAAATTAGTTCATTTTCTTTTTATAAATATAGACCTCACCCAAAAATCAACATTTTCACCAATATTAAATCCACTTACTCATTATCAATCTTTTCCATTCACATAACATATTTTATTATATGAATCTCAATTTTATTCACTTTACATTCATTTCATTTATTAAAACTTGTATTGATAAAATTAAAACCATATATTACGAACAGGAGTAACATATTCATGTGGAGAAAACCCAAACAGATACTCATAGAATCACATTAAGAAAAGAAAGGCGAAAAAGAAGCTTCAAAATACTACAAAAGATATCTTATTTCATTCATCTCAACTACTTCCACTGATAAATTTAATTGAGATGTGACCGAGGCGTCATTTCTGGGTCGGCCTACAAAAGCTACGAAACCATGTATGTAGGCCCAGCATCCAACAATGAATTTTTTACTTTAACTTCTGAGAAACATATATAACCAAGTATTAAAAAAGAGAAATATTAATGATGAAAACTAAACAAATTCAAATGCAGACACGCCTTAGTCAATCAAAATGTTAATGATGAAACTTAAACAAATTCAAATGCAGATACGCATTAGAAGTTTTTCAATATGCGTCCAACTATCATAATTTCAGCCAAAAAGTAAAAGATTTTTCAAGAAGTACCCTAATAATCTGGCTGTGATTGATACATGGATGAGCATATTATACAAAGTGGTGTCAAGTCATGAAATCAGATCAATCCTTTCTTTCCAAACCGCTCAAAATGAGAAATTTTATTAGAAATAGACAGCAGATATGAGCACAATTTACAGTGGCATTTCAATCACAAGAATTTTTGTTTTGGGTGGTCTTTGGTTCTACTTAAATATGCTTTTTAGTCACACTAAACTATCATTTCAACTGCAAGTTTGTTTTCAGGTTAAATAGCATCCTAGCAATTTATGTGGTGGTTAGGTCCCCATTGACTAATGCTAAGCCCTCAACAATTGTTGCATTTCACACACAATATAAGATATGCAGACAAGTGGGGTTGACAAAGACAGTTTCCCAAACAATAATCCAATGGCGACTGTTTTACCAGGATCGCCAAAAAACTAGTCTCTACCAATAGGTGGAACTGTATTCGACTACTGAGATGTACAAGCGGTGAACAGAAAAACGTTTTAGCTATTGTTTACACAGGGAAAACTTCATGGGATTCCATTATTGTCAACATGATGGATACTAGCTGTGAAATTATTAGGAACCGTCTTGTTTTATGATTAAATCATATTTTTTGTTCTAAAACAATAAACAGATATGGAACTAGCAACTAAACCTGTACTGAAATGTGTTTTGACCTTTTCTCACTTGCGCGCAGCATGGTAGAGCTCCAAGTAATCAAGAGCAGGCCGGTTCCAGGACCAATCTTGTTCCATAACACACTTGCACAACGAATTGAACAACTCCCTCTGGTCGTACCAAGCAGTTATTGCTCTACAACATTAAAAGTTCCGTTAGTTGCCATCATACTCGCGAACAAGCAGAAAAATAGGCAGACACAGAATGTGCAGATGATCGACTCTAGAATCCTATATGATCTCCTGAATCTCATGTAGCAGAGAGACTTGGACAAAATTTGAGGGGCAGAAAGAAATTCAAACGGACAATATTCTTGCATTTCCAAAGTGTATAGCTAATTTGTACCTATTCAGAGCATAATCAACACCTCCTGCATCTGCACCATCAAAATTAAATCCATTTGGTTGAAGGCCTTGTTCTTGTGCCCTTTCTTTATCATGGTCAACATCATAAACAGTATCATAGAGTCCTGCAGGGGGGAAAATAAGAATTTTGAGGCTCTCAAACAGAATAAAAAATCTTAGTAAATGCTAAACCAGTCAAATGACTAAATTGAGCATACTTTCACTAGCATATAGTAATTGTGAATGTGCTAGAAATCTTTTCTTAAAGGTCGCATATTAACAGGCAAGATATGCAGAGCTTTATTTTCACAAAGCAATGGAAGTTATGGACTTCTCAGATATGAGATCTCCCCTTCTTTAACCATTTAATTGCACAGTATAAGTAGTAGGTAGGCATATGGAACTTAAATAACTGCTTTCAAAAGGCAGCAAAACAGGTGATAAAGAACTTTTTGTTTGAGGAAGAAATTAAAATGAACAAATCATATTAACATTGCCAAATAACCCCTAAATTACTCTAGACTTTTTATGTTGTTTCTTGTGATGAATGAAGGGAAGAGGAGTTTTGATCTTTGACTTCAGCATGTGAGGGTCTAAAACATAAATAAAAAACACTACACAAAAAGTAAGTCTATAACCAAAGCAAGTGAGATTCCACTTCATATGGTTTACAGTACAAGAAAGGAAAATCAGATTCCACTTTCTCACCTCCAGTTTTGCGCACAACAGGGACTGAACCGTATCTCATGGCTGTGAGTTGAGTTAGTCCACAAGGTTCGAAAATTGACGGGACAAGAATAAAATCTGCACCAGCATATATCTGCATAATAATTGATAATAATAGTTAAGGTGGACTGAAGCACATAGAACTACCAACATACAGGAAAAACAGCTGAATTCCATGAGAATTACCAAGTGTGAGAGAGGCTCATCATATGTCAGACATAGGCGTGCACAATCAGTATGTGAAGAATGCAGTTGATTAGCCAAATTAACAAAATCATTCTGAATCCTAGGATCAGGAGCTGAACCCAGCAGGACCACCTATAAGAAAATGCTCATCAGAAAATAGAAAGTTGTCACATAATTTATGGAAATAACTTCAAAATTCACCACAAATCAAAAAATTGGAGCATAAAGATTGCCTTGGTTCGTAATTCTTAAAGTGAACGATTCATACACAGATGCAGGTGTACATTACACAAGTACTGGTTCAAGGTAATAGCAGTTGGTCAAGAAAGACTGTCATGTCCATCATCAGACTAATGCTCAGTATGAGGAGTCATGGAAAGTATATTACTTGTTCTAAGTTACAGTTGCAGGAGTAAATTTAAGAGAGAAGTAAGACAAACTTGTCCATTGCGTTCCAGGGTTCGCCAGATTGCATGTTTGATGAGGTGGATTCCTTTCTGGTGAGTCAGTCTGGTAATGATTCCTACCATGGGCAGATCAGCCTTTTTCAGCCCAAGTCTTTGCTGCAAAGCTTCTTTGGCAGCCCGTTTGCCTTCGACAACATTTTCTGAAGTATAAGATAGCTGTAAAGGCATGCATGGAATTTGCATCAGAAAATGAAAACATCTGCTTTATTTGAACCTGTAATTAGCAACAGACTTTAGCAAACACCCCTGTCCTTCAGGTACTCCACTTGCATAAGTAGGGTTATCATAAGTAACATAAGTGGTTTATATATTTTTACTTTCGGTTTGCTAACATATTCACTCACCTACTTCAATTACATCCCATTACTATTCAAGCATGCCATCTAAAAATAGTAATCATATCTAAACACATCATCAACTAGATTTCAGGTTTTGAATTCAACCGCCATTTAGGTCACATGCTTTCTAAGAAGATAAACAATGTACAACTCATTCTACAGAAATCTCTATTTCTAAAATCTGGCGTGCACCTCTTATCGCACAATGGTGGTGACTTATTTCATATACTTCCCTGAAGAGAACTACATCAAATATAAGGGGAAGGCCAGAAAGGACACTTAATTCCACTGCCTCCCCCACCCTCTTCTCGCTCTCTTATTGAAAGGTTGCTAGAACGGGTTAAGTAGATATGAAGCTTTGCGAAAAGAATTGCTCCAGGCATATGGAGCAGATAGCAGCATAGTCACTCCTCCCTCTTCCCCTCTTCTTGCTCTCTTTCGTATGGTTTTTGGAACAGGCAAAGTAGATACATAGCTTTGCAGAAAAAATTCTTCCAGGCATGTTTAGTAGACAGCAGCCTCGTGTATCGAAACTAGCATATCCAAATTGCAAGAGCCATTTAGACTTGCTTCCTGGATATATAAAGATATGACACAACAAGTTGAGACAGGATAGAAGAGGGTGAAAATTTAAGAAGACGTGCACAGGACCAGGTCAGGATTGAATCAGACACCTAGAGAAAACCTAATCCCAAGGAGGAGGCTCATTTACAGACTAAGTTACTAACCTAAACTATGAGCATTCGAGGACATTGTAATGATCCTAATGACCGTGCCAGAAGAGATTCCACATGCTGGAACTATTCAAAATATTCCAAAGATTTAAACGGGCAAACTGTCCGGTGATGTCATCATTCAAGTATTCCCTACTCCAACGACCCACGGCTCTTATCCTCTACAAAATAAAAAAGCAACTTTTGTAGCATCTGTAGGAGGAAGAGAAAGAGTATCTACACTTTCAGCATAGAAATGATCTTGACCACTTCATCAATTTACCCTCTTTTAGAAACTTGAGATGGCCTGTCATCATCCTAGATTACAAATGTTTTGGTTTACTGCAGGTTTTCTTCAACTCCAGCTGAACCATCCAGATCTAGAAATCAGGTGTGTGTTCTCCATTATAGCTCTAAGCAGCAGGAAGTAAGTGGCTAACACCACCCCCTTCCCCCCACCCCAAAAAAAAATGTAAAAGAAACCAAAACAACAAAACAGAAATGCGAAGGGAACACCAAAACAGTTTTAGTGCTTATGATCTATATGATAGTGCTTTATATCCTTTTCCACTTGTATCCATGATATAGCAGATATGTATTGTATTTCAATTGTATCCCATGGGGTGATCCTTTTGCCTTAAAAATTACAGCATCTAGAAGTGGAATTAAAGGGTCCTATAGACAATCAAAGAGGTTCCATTAACCATAAGAAATTGACATACCACCGATATGAAATCCCATCAACCACCCTACTACAACCCAATTCCCTTATCCATATTCCAAGCTTAACCTTCTCTATAGAGATTTCCATGTTTAACAGTCGGTTCATTTCTCATATTAATCTTGAAAATATCACAACAGTTGAAGCAAGGCAGCTATGTCTTTCCAATTCATGCATCCACACATCAGAGAGAAGTAGCCCCTGACAGGCAAAGAGGTAAACCGTAGAGCAACTTTCACCCTTCTAAAGGTAAGTAGATAGAAGCAATTTACTTACAGGAAGGAACTTATCATTATATGGATCCCATATGTCTGGGTCAATTCCATTTAGGATACCATGAAACTTGTAAAGATGAGGAGCAATTACAGGATTCCCAGAAACTTCCCGGGAATAAGTTGGTGATACCTGCAGGAAATTGTAAAAGACAAAGACAAGATTAATACAGCCCAACATTCTGCTTCTATTTACTAAGATTCTGATCACTAAACCAAACTAATCAAGCCTCATGTGGAAGTGTTGCTTAACTGGAGGGCCCTCGGATACTTACCGTTGTAGCCTTGTCTGAGAAAGCCACAGCTTTCCCAATCAATTGAGCTCCAAATTCAAGGTTATGTATGGTGAAAACAATGCGGGCTTTACTG
This sequence comes from Salvia rosmarinus, assembly GCA_036937905.1. Classification (NCBI taxonomy): domain Eukaryota; kingdom Viridiplantae; phylum Streptophyta; class Magnoliopsida; order Lamiales; family Lamiaceae; genus Salvia; species Salvia rosmarinus. The sequence continues at coordinate 83,409,929 of CM072818.1, forward strand.
AGGCCATAATGCATATACTGTTCTTTGAACAACCATGCAACTGGAGCACTAGACCAATCGTGACAGTGAATTATGTCCTGGTATCAACAGCAAAACCTTTTGATCAGTTGTCAAGAGAGAAATAATTTCAGCTGCAACCACAATATGTACAGGAGATCAAAGTCGGACAAAAGAAATTTTGCATTCTCATTTGACTTTTTTAGTTCTTTTAAACAAGACAGAAAAGCATAATATAAAACTGTTAATATAAGAAAAGCATAAAGGGAGAAATCAAAGCCTTAAAAAAGCAATCCACATCCAATTAAAGAATCCATAACCTCTCACTAGCATAGGTTCTAGTATAGTATATCTCGTCATAGACATCAATAGATATCTAGGTTCCCAAAATGACAGTAATAGCTAAACTATGATTACAAGAATTGATAGATTGAGCAATGAGCTTACTGGATGGGATCCACTTTGCAAAAGAAACTCTAGAGCTGCATGGCAAAAAAAACCAAATCTTTCCCCATCATTACCACGTCCATAGATGCAACCAACCCAAAATAATCTGGAAGTGTAGTACATAACATTAACTTGTCAGAATTGTAGCCATTGACTTTTGGAGAGAAGATGCTTCAAGCAAATGACAAGCATATGCCCAAATATGGTAACACAATAAAACAAAGTTATTTTATAAGCATAAAGTAGTATACGTCCCACATAAAGTCATGGATTTTGCATGGAAATATTAACTTGTCAGAATTGTAGCCATTGACTTTTGGAGAGAAGATGCTTCAAGCAAATGACAAGCATATGCCCAAATATGGTAACACAATAAAACAAAGTTATTTTATGTGCCGAATGTAGAAAGGGAGCACTAGAAATTACCCATTCTGAGGTTCCAAAAAATAAACAGAAAGGCCTTCTACCTTCCCGAACCAAACTTTAATTTCAGTGCCACCCCAAGAATAGCTCTTATGGAACTGCAAATCCTTCACCTATCCAATTACAAGTAGGGATCAAAAATACAAAATTCGAAATCGATGTAACAGATAAAATAAGTTAAGTCAATTTCACAAAACACAGAAGCTAACAGGTACCTAATTTTCAGAGCTTTTGTTTCATGCTTTCTTATTATCACACTTCTCAATCGAGTATATGAACTTTTGAATATTTAACAAGGGGATACTTCTTACAAGGGTTCTAGCATAGATCATTGTTGAAGAATACTCAATTATATTGAAAATTACATCAAAGCAAAATCAAGTAAAGCATATGGCTCAAACTATAATTCAAACACATTATAAGAAATGTAAGGAGATTTTGTCCAAAATATTATTACATAAACATAGGAAAAAGAAACATTTTTGAAACTTACATGGCTGAGATTCAGACAATCATACTTTGGGAGAATGATGTCCACATTGTGGTTCATATCCTGGACAGCTCGTGAAAGACTTGTTACAACATCACCAAGACCCCCTACCTGTATGAGTAGAATAAGGAAACACTACTGTCTGAGTAGAAGACTCATAGAGACCATAGCATACAAGGATACAATTACATAGACCGAGCTGATAACTTTCTTTGTTCAATGAAAAAAAGAAAGAACATCCTTCACTTCCAGAAAAAGAGCAATCACAAAACAAAACAGCAGTTGGTCGCCACAGGTAGATCCATATAGCGGACATCAGTTCACTAGTCTCCTTAGCAGGACCGAGTTAGGTTGTCAAGAATATCATTACCAAACAATGTACACTTGTAGTCCTAAATCTCCAATAAGAAGGATAATAACCATAGTCAAATCATAAGCGGAAACAAAGATATCTTCTGATAAAAACTCATCGTATCTCCAACTTGATAAGTACTAATATTGAGTTTGAGAAAATATCTTCTGGCAAATCAAGTACATAGTAGAAGCACTTATTAAGTTTTTTTTCTATTCCAAATAGTTCTGAAGCTTTTTCTTAGTTATTAAGAAAGGACATCTTCATGGACTTGTAGACCAATTATGATCGAAATCAACAGACACAAGTTCCACAAGACAAATATGTGAATTGTAAACATCAGATCGCAAAGAAGAAAAGGTCTCAAAAGGAAAAAATATAAAATCAGTTCTATAGTTCAACCACACACTTTCAATGTCAATGGCAGGAGGTAGATCTATTAAAACTACCAATAATTACCTTTGCAATTGGTGCCATTTCAACAGATATATGTACAATATGCATTGGGGGCTCCTTCACAACTCCTCCAAGTACAGGTATGTGGTAGTCCATACCATTCTTGTTGTCAAAAATCCCACCATCTTCTCTCTCAGAGAAAACAAAGTCTATCATATATGCATCCAATGGAACCTTGACTGTCAAAGATGGAGAGAGAGGGAAGGAAGAAAGTGAGACGTCTTCAAACATAACCGATGTAAGAGTTCCAATACAGAGTGACTATAACAAACAAAATACCCAGAGAACATTTCCCTGGATTTACTACTGTGAACCCAAACACAATGCCATGCAGTACCCTTCAAAGTAGGACTACAATAATTTTATCATGCATGTGCCAAGTGAGGCTAAGAGTTCCCACGTACAATAGTTTTATCATGCATCTGATGTGCCAACTTATGGAAAATGCTATGTTAGTATTGGTTTTGAATTCAACATTCCAAACTGAACACTGCCGATGAAAGATATCATCATCAGGGAAACGCAAATGCAAATAATTTTAAAACCCACTATAGTGCTCAATCTCACCAGTTGCTTTAAGATGTGAACTATTTTCAGCAGGAATCATTTTTTGAGGGGGCAACAGACCCATGCGATGCGTCCAGCGATTGAATGAACATCTGAGCCAGACTTCAGATTTTCCATTTAGGACTGTGTTGGCAGGGTTGTAAAACAAAGTTACTGTGCTTCCAGCACGGACATCAAGGGGGTCAGTATAGACTATATGCTTCTGAGACAACAAAAATGTTCTCAAAGTTTTTTCCTTGGTTTCTGCTTTCAGACGTGCTGTTTTCTCAGCCTGTACATGGAAGATCAAAATATAAAAGAAAATACATACAGGATGACAGTGAGAAACAGAAAATATCTATATTTTGTGGACCAAAAGAGCAATTTTAAACCAGAAGAAACTAAAAAACTGAAAGCATAACAAGATAATAACAATTTAAGTTCCTTATAATGCTTCCCAAATAACCTTAGCTCGCATTGCTTCTTCTCTAGATCGCCTTTCATTATGAAGCCTTCTAAAAAGTATCTGCTCTTCCTCAACCCAGTAAAGTTCCTCAGGAACGGATCTAGGGACAATGGCATGAAAATCTTGCAAATTATTGTTGTCGTAAACAACTGCTTGCTGAGGTGGACCATCAGCGAAAACCCAGTCCAAAACAAGGGCCCTGTCGGGTACAACTGCAGACACCATGTGGTGGAATGGATGTATAAATTTTATAGAAAAACTAAAAGAAGATGCAGTAAAATATTTTGCAAGAAGGTATTGAAGCAAAAAGTACCTAAAATTATTGTTACCCAAAATAAGTCTACCGAAATATATAAATACTTGGACACTAATAAATACCATGTACCTTCTTCCTACTAACCTTGATGCTTTTATAAGAATGTAAACTTACCAGAAATTGCATAATAATTTTTTACACAAAAAGAGAAATCACTTACGCCAAACGACATGAATGTTCTCCTCGTTCCAAGAATTTATATTATCTAGCTACAAGATGCAAACAAACCCGAAAATGATAAGATATTGGCTGGGTTTATTGTGAAAGATGCAGTATGAATGTTCAACACATTAATAGGAAGTATATCTAAGGATATTAGGATAATGCAAGGACACTCCCAGAGAGGTCATGAGAACATATCATAAGTTCCTCCCATGCTCCATCGACAATTTAAAATGTTTATCCAGACAGAATGTACGCAGATGGCAAAAACTAGAAGATAACGCACACAGGAATATAATATTAATGCATGGAAATGCAATTCATATCGATCCACAGGAAGAGAACCTAGATGCTGCACATTAGAATATTATTTTGAATTTCATTTCAGACTGATCGCTTAGCTAGCTTTCATCCAACATCTTAATTGTCGATTCATTGCACTTGTTGACAAGTAGGGGAGTTATTAGTACCAGGATATCATGCCCTAATTCTACTAACCCCAGCCATGGATAATAACGATCACATTCTTATATCTTGATTCTACACAGAAGAACTTTTGAGACCTCAACATATTACGTCGATTCACTATACAACCAAAGAAAACTGAAAGCACATTGTAAAATTAAAATTCAGAGGCAATTCATTGCATACCCTCAGCAAACCACCAGTCCCTATCTTTCTCGGATTTGATGAGCTTTGAAACAATGGACAGCCCATCTTTCCAATTATTGTATCCTCCATGAATCCATATGTCTTTAGCATGAGAAAGTGGTCCTGAGCTTCTGTTGTAATATAACCTGACCATATTGCCTTCCACATCCTGAGGCTTAGGCTCTATGTACCAGACATCATCAACTGATATGAGAGCCTTTTTCATCACCACTTGTATCATCGCTCTTGTCTTAGCAGCTTCCTCCTTGGCTTGTGCTCGATCTGCTTCGGTTGCTGCTTTTTCTGCTTCTATACACTTTTGTTCTTCTTCTTGTCTTTCCCTTTCAGCTTTCTGTCTCAATAAATCTTCTTGTTCGCGCATTTTCTCTTCGAGCAAAAAATTCTCAAAGTCGAACACATCCATTCCACCCTCCACAACTATGCAGAAATCTTGTTTGTCGTTGTTTTCATAGACATCTTTCCCGTTGTAGAACACAAAATCAATTTTGTATGCTTCCTTAGGAACATACAACTGGCAAGACCACCAATCGCCTTTAAGATGGCTTTTGCTCAACTTCAAGCCAAATGATTTCCATTTCCAGTCATTAAAGGCTCCCATGATCATGACATCTGGTTCATTTTTCAAAGTGGAGAAACTTCTATTGAAAAATATCTCCATATGTTGATCAGGTTTTACCAGCTCTGGGTAATAAAACAATTTGTTTCCTTTCTTAAAATTATCATCAGCAAGCCTGTTTATTGTTTCTTTACGTAAACTCTCTTCACTTTCCAATTTTAGCTTTAGAAATTCATCTTCCTTTCTCTTAAGCTCACTGATTGAAGTATAGCTGTCATCAACTGGCTCTGGCTTTACCAATGACAAACCTTTGTGGAAATCATCAGTGTTGATGCTTCCAACCTGCTCTTTCTTGATATTTTCACGCCGTTGACTGTTACTACCTTTAGCCTTTATATGTTCTCTTTCAATAACACTTTCATGTACTGAGACATCAACACTTCCGGTTGCTGCCGATTTTTCCTGCAAATCAATTATCTTGATGTTGTCAGTCAATCTAGGTTCTTTATCCTTTATATTATCTAGTGGCATAGTAACATCTTGTAATCTACCTGCATTGCTACTGACCTCACTCTTAGAGATTCTGTCTGCTTCTTTTGATTCAATAACACGCTTATTGACATCAGAAATTTGGACGTTCTCTTCAAATTGACTTATTTTGCCGACAGAAAATGCTTCACGCGGTGATGGAACATCTATTCCAACAACATTATGTTCATCATTGCTTTCACCATCACTGTCCTCATCTAATTCTGGTAGATTAACGTTGGTTGTCTCTTCATCATCAGACTTAATTTTCGGATCTTGAGTGTCAGCACTCAAGCTCCTGAACTCCTTTTGTGATGAAGTACCCGGACCTTCCTTTTCCTCATTGTTCTTTCGATCCTTTTTCTGTGTATTCGTAGGGACCTGTGTCCTAGGCCCAAAACCCCTTGGTGTAGAATCCTTGGACCTTGGCGTGGACCTTTTCCTTGGCTGCCTTCTTGAGAAGTCTGCATGAATACAGATATTGTAAATCTGGTTCCAGTACAGAAAAAATGAAATCTTGCCTATTAGTCAAAGCAACCAACCCGCGCTTGCAGTAATTCGGTATGCGACCTTGGCTGCCATATGACCCGTTCTCCATCCAAAAGACTGCTCAATGAAAAGCTCTAAAATATAAGAAAAGTTTCCAAACCCAAGCAATGATCACTCACATCCAAGTACTGAACATGAAAAAGGTCAACACAAGATATTCCACCCCCATGTAGAGAAACGGAATATATGGATTAAAACAACATTTGAACCAAATCATGTCCAGGCGAGGGTGACAAGTGTATTACATTACATATCACCACCACGAGAAACAAAAACATAACAGAATCAACAAAAAAACCACTAAAATATCAGCCCCAAAAAAAGTAAAATGCATACACATATAAAGAAAACCAACGTCGACCAATTTACAAACACCATTCGCAGAGATTCCTGAACAATTGATTAATCGACCGTTGCAATCGGTTCGAGCGAAGACAGAGAGCGAACACGCACACGCTCACTGAGGTATTAAGTTCATGCAATAACAAGGAAACAATTACTTGTTTGGAAAATCCAGAGAACGGCTTGATCCTGGAATGGGTTCTCTGCGATGACACAATTCCGCAACTGAGAGACCTCTGCAGCGGCAAAGGCACCTCCATCTTCGAAACGAAACAATGTGCTCAACAATACTTCATGTATACTGATTCATGCCCTTGGATCTCTCTCCTTCTGTTTCGTTTTAGGTTTCTTGATTTATGTGTGAAATAATTTAAAATGAAAATTTGGAAGGAGGGTTGAGTAGAGTTGCTGATAACATGTGTAGCGGCCCCAACATTCTGAACCATAAATTATCAAAAATCCTGCTTCTTTTTTTATTATACGTTATGAATTAGCCTTTAGGTGCTATTTTGGTAGGAGATTTCCATAAAATCTCGAGGGTCAGGAGCTTTGCGCACGACATCTAGGTTTCACATTTTGCCACGTGGAAATTAAATCAAATGGATAATTTTTAAGAGATGTGCGGCTGCGGCTAACGTTGCTTCACCCCATATTTCTTTTTCATTTTCTTTTTTCTTAAATAGTCATCCATCTATTCCATTATTATTGATTCGTTTTATTTTTTTGGACAATTAAATAATGAGAAAATAGAAAAAAAACTGTTAAAAATTTCGAAATGTATATCTTCTTTCAAAAAATAATTATTTATAAGTTAGCGTGATTCATGGGACGGAGGAGTATTGAATTAAAAATCAATTATTAGTTTTGTCATAAACTATCAATTATGATTTTGTCACAAACTTAATTCACGATATTATGTGATTAAAAAGTAAATAAACTATCATATGCCACCCATATCTTACTTCATGTCTAATATTACTAATATTTTCTTAGCACAAGTCATGTAATTTAATGGTACTCATCCACTTTATAAGGATTTAAAATTGAGTATTCGAATACTAAAAGTTAAGAACCCCAATGCCTCTATACAAGAAATGTAGTTGTGTCATTTTTTATTTAAACCGAACCAAAAGCAGGTTAGCGGAGAAAATCGAATATAGTTTGCTTTAGATTTTTTATTTTTTATTTTAATCGACTTGTACCGAAACTTTAAAACATAACTTTGGTATTCTTTATATCGTTTCATTTTTGTCGAATGTCCCCGAATGGACAATAACTTAACGTATTACTTAATTTTGATTCTATTAATTCAATTTTTTTGCAATCTTTATAAGTCGGTATTTTATATGATTTAAAATTTGATTATGTCCTATCATCGATCATGTGATGATAATAAACTTTTTAGGCGCCCTAAGTCTCCTTTATTTTCTCTGTGTCATAAATGAAAAGGAAGAAATCATATCTTTTACCTGAACTTTAGGAAACTGAAAGCGGCAGGCCCGCTGATAACAAGGTGTTATTAACAATTTCAGTTATGCAACCAGTGGGCCGGTGTGGGCGCATCACGCATGTGGGGTTGGGGGCAAAAGTTGTACTCCCTCTTATGGTCCTGATTCTGAGTGATTTTATGTATAGGGAAGATACATTTGAAATAAGCTTTTTTAAAAAGAAAAAATATGGTCAAGTAGACTTCTAGATAAAAAAATTATTGAGCGTATAGATAGTTGATCAGTTGAGCTCTTATTTGATCTGAATAAAATGCGAACATGGTGGGAGAGCTTACTCGCATATAGAAAATCTTCAAGGATGATATGATTGTAAAGATAAGAGACAAAAACAATGAGAAAAGTAAAAGACACATAAGTTTAACGTGTTTCTTAGTAGATTGTTCCTATATCCACGGACCTGTCAAGTAGGTGAATTCCTTAACCTCAAATAACTTATTGTTTTAGACTTCCACATGAAGTGATTACAAACCCCCACGAACTTGGAGTTTATAATCATTGGGTTATTTGACCAAGATCAATCTCGCACTTTCAACTAGCAACACTTAGCTACTTACTTGCATTTACATATCAACTTCCTTACAATTTTTTCAAGCTGCAAAGTGATCCTTATAATAAGCACAAGGATATGATATAATCACTATTGCTAGGCTTTGAGATGTGATACAAATATAGCTGCCTAGAGACACAGTAGGAAAAATATATCACAATATAAAAATCTCTAAAGAACACTTGAGAAAAGTTGTCGAGTTTCGAGTTTAGTTCTTGATGTGATGAGCTTTTAAGAGCTAGAGTTTTGCTTGAGCTTAAAATGCGTAGATTTCTCGTGTTGTGTCTGTTGATGAAGTCTCTATTTATAGATAAGATATTTCAAATTAGTCGATGGAAAGATGCAATTTGAAATCAAACTATGATGAAGAAGTACTAGTTGTTGGACTTGTCGGGTAGCCTATATTGTCATCTCCTAGAGTCAATTATGTGTGTTTTTTTTACTTCTCGTCAGTTTGGCTGAATATCAGAGTCTACAACTCTCTGAGCACTTAGTTGAGTTGGCTTGCGAGATCTTCCGATGACATATGGCTTTGTCTGATATTTTATCAAATATATTTAAGACAAAAAAAGGAATTGACTTATTAGCCAATGTTCTTGACATAGCTTTCTTTCTTTGGATAATCTTATTTCTTATTTTGAATTTGATCAGACTTTATATAAAATCTTTTAGTATGAACTTGACAAAAACCTATCATCTTTAGGTTCTCCCTTAACCCATGGCTGGTCAAAAAAGAAAAGAACTCCTTAACAAATGAGTTGATCAAACTAACTTACTTTAACTTTTTGAAAAATGTCCTCGTCTTATTTTTATTTTATTTTAAAAAAACCCGAAACTTCAAAAATAGTTGTAATTATGGTTTGAGATTGAGAATCCTTTGACGAAAATATGAATCATCTCGTCGAATTATTGCATGAATTTTACGTGGATTTTTTTTTTGCAACCTAATTCTCGGGGAATAATTTACAATTTTTTAAAAAGTTCTATGTTTTTTAAATAAACGTAAATTGAGATTATTTTTTGAAAAACATCAAAGATCGTGATATCATATTCGCTTTGATGCTTAGGTGGAGAACAAAATATCCATGTAATGTCCACATGGGGATCATATGAGATGACTCATCATTTTGTAGTCGACTTTTTGATTTCAGACATTTTTTTGGGATTTTTAAAAAACAACGTAAGTTGGGGATATTTTTCTAAATACTGAAAAAGTTGATGACACAAACTGTACTTATCCATTTTATTTTCTCTTGCTCGTGGGCTTTAGAATTTTGTGGGCTTTATTGAGCTTAGCCCTAAAGCATGCATTGTTTAGTCCATATCAATATCATTATCCCTTTTATTTCCCCTTGCTCACAATCACGGACTTTAGAATTTTATGGACCTTATTGAGCTTAGCCACTAGAACATACATCGCTTAGTCCATATTAATATCATATCAATATACTGATTATTAGTATTTCGTACGAGTTTGGTAGCCTACTCTGATTTTGTGGAACTTTAAATGTCCGACCCATCCAATTTTTTAATCAAGTACCCTAATACACGACTTTGGTACACTGAGATATCCAAATTTTTTAATAAAAAAAGGTGAAAATCATGCAACCATGATTTTGGGAATAATTATGTCAAATTCTTCGTTCAATTCATCAATTCGATTTTGGATGACTATTTACTCCCATCATAGCATATCAATTGGAGGTTAATCAAACCTCAATTAACATCAACATATCATAGTAATTTCAAGGCTCTAAAATTTAAAATTAGAACCCTAATTGAAGGAACAAATGTGACTCATCGGAGCTGAAAGACGAGGGTTGCTGCCTGTTGTGAAGGTTAGACCGACGACAGCTATGAGAGGCTTGAGATGGTGCCCCATAGGTTAAGGGCCTTCTGCAGCACTGCTTCTGGTTGCTATCATAGGCTTTAAGGTGGATTATGGTGACGAGGAGACCAGAGGAAGCAGAGAGACCGACGATGATGGGGGTTGAAGACAGTGATCGCCAGCGACTTGTGAAAGGTAAGGGCGAGAGCGAGCGAGAGTTTGAAATTTCACTCTCCATTTAATTGTTATAACCACAAATTACTAACTTAAATATAAAAAACATATTAAATATGTATCGATTATTCAAATATACCTGCTAACCCAAGTGGTATACACGATACTTGAATTGTATACGATTTCTATACTCGGTTGCAACTTGTTTACCGTACTTATCAATAAACAATACCTGATACTCGATTGAATTCGAGTCAAATCAGGTAATTTCTAAAATATCGAACCCATTTAATCACCCCAATTATTATCTCCAACACCTATACGATATGGGCATATGTTTCTAGCTAGGTCAAATCATTTTATTCTTATAATATTGAATTGAGTTTCATGTATAACAGCTGAATACTATTTTTAAATATTATTACACAATTATAATATTTAAATATTCTTACACAATTATAATTACTCGCATTTTCGTATAGGTGCCAATTTGCCATATCTCCTTTCAGTCATGAAAGTATACGATCCTTCAACAAATTAACTTAATTAATCAATTTTCTTAAGTATCCAGAATTCGTTGATTAGTGAAAAATACTCCCTCCGTCCTATCTAAAGTGTCCCATTTTTTTTGGGCACGGGTATTTAGGAGAAATGTATAAAGTAGTTAAAGTGTTAAAAAGTGGGTATGTCCCACACTTTTTGAAGGGATAATTATTTCCTAAAATATAATGAGACATTTGTAATGGAACAACGAAAAGAAAAATGAGATATTTTAAATGGATATAGGAGTAATATACAGTCGCGACTCAAATATTATAAAATATAAACAGAAAAAGAAGCAAAAAAATGTCGAAAAACCACTATGAGGCTATGAGCCAACAGTCCCATGGTGCGAAAGGGCGTGAGGACAAGTCGGCAGCCCAAAGTTAAACTTGAAAAATCCACCGCGCCACTTCATTGACCGCCACCACCATTTTCCCGCTTCTCGCTTCACTATTTAAAACCCGCCCCCCTCCCAATTCTTTCTCATTAATTATCTCCATATCTCCATCTCTATCTAGGGTTTTTCAGATTTTATCTCCATCACCATGAAATCTAGAGTTCGCAGAAGCGCTCTCGGGTCACCATCCCCATCGATGGCGCCGTCGTATTACAAGTATCTCAAGCCGGGAGAACTTGCTCAACTCAGATACTCGAAAATCACGGCCAGATCTAAACAAATTGGTGCGCAGACTCTGCTCGCGCTGTACCAACTCAGATCTAGTTCGGAGTCGGCGCTTCCGCAGCCGCATTCGACTGGTGTGGCAATGGAAGCAGTTCCGTGTTTCAATTTCAGGGTTGAGGGTTTCCCAAGGTGCCTTATGCGCAAAAAGCTTGTGGCTGTGGCGCCGGTTTATTCCGAGACGTAGCCCTGAACCGTTTCTCCCTGCTGTAGCTATTAGACAAATGCATATATAATAAAACCTAAAAATTGTTGTTTTTGTTAGGTTATCACTTATTAGTTTTTGCTTTTTTTTTTTCCATTTCTAGTTGTAATTGACCACAGAAGTGTAGAAGAATCTCATATGAATAAAACGATATAATTTCTCTGTTGCTCACTTGTCATGTGCTATCATTGGTCTCATTTTAGTAATCGATTGGAATATTGGGCCAGTACTGATAATTGATAAAAATCTCTGGAATCTAACGTGGAAGTGTTAATGGCGGGTGATTAATTAATTGCTATGAATTTATTAATTTGGATCAATATATTGGATTTGATTCCAGTTGTGCAATTTAACCATTATTAGTTGGAATCAATATACATTTATTGCTCTTCTGTTGGATTTGATTCTTGTTGTGCAATTTAATCTTAATTAGTTGGAATCAGTATAAATATATTACTCTCGATGAGTTTGATTCTTGTTGTGCAATTGAATCTTCGAAGTACACCTCCACGGTTGTGATTACATTATTGCTCCCTGAGTTTATTTACAGTTCAAATTATAAGTAAGTCCCTTTATTGAATATATGTGTGCAGTTCAATTCTTTTTGGTTTAATTTTGGTAGTTTTCTATTCATTTGGTGGTGGATCTAGTCTATATAGAAATTGGCTTCTAGATTATGAGTGCTGAAGAAAGATTTTTCTGCTGTCTGTTACAGGGAAGTAATCCATTTGATTTGCTCACAAACACCATGATCAATCTACATATTCTGCCACTTCCACCCCATCTCCTGTTTAAACTACAGAGTTCACAGTTTTAAGTAATGAGTTTGATACAGAATTAGATGATTACATTTCAACTCTCAACATGATCTACCCTACACATCTGCTGTTTGTAGATTTCTATTATTGCATTGAATTCGGACAACATTGTTTCATAACATAGACACAGCATCACGTCGCACAGGAAAGCAGGCAATCACATAGAAACAGATGAAAAAAATTACATTCTACATTAAATGTGAGTAAGATGGCTATGTTACAAAAACAGTGGTGTTTCTCTTGTTTCAGGAGATTTATACGCGGCAGAGAATCACATTTCAGAGGAGCTTTTATAGCTGAAAGTTACTATTATAACGATACTGGGAAGACAACGGATCGGCCGCACAAATACTGCAAAAGAGAAAGTAGGGGTGATCTTGCTGATCCGAATACTGCACATTTAAATACTGCAAAACGACCTGATCCGAACCGAATTTTAAATTTCGGTTTGGTTCGGATATTTGGATTTTGGGTATTTTGCTCACCCCTAAGAGAAAGAGCTTGAGGTCAGGTCAAGGCGTTGGCTCCAGCAACAATCTCCAAAATCTCTCCGGTGATCTTCGCCTGACGCTTCCTGTTGTACACTCTTGACAAATTCTTCTTCAACTCTGAGGCGTTATCGGAGGCACTGCTCATCGCACTCATCCTCGCAGCCAGCTCACTCGCCAGCGATTCCTGCAACGATCTCAAGATCTGACTGTTCAAGTAAAGCGGCAGCAACGCATCGAGAATCTGCACAGGATCCTGCTCGAATTGCAGAATCGGAGAAAAATCAATGGTTTTAGTCCTCACAATATCTCTCTCCACAGTCAGCTTCCCTTCCTTTGTGGTGAGCCTGAAGAACTCATCCTCCGCCGCATCAACGCAGATTCCGTTGATATCGCAGATTTCTCCTTTCGGTGAGAGCGGAAGCAAGGTATGAATCACGGGGTCTGACTTCACCAAGGAGACGAATTTCGTGTAGAGCAGCTCAACCTTGTCCACCTCCTCACTCACGAACAGCGAGAATACATCATCCGCAATCGTCTGCGCCTCCTTCGCAGTCGGAAGATTGCTGCCTTCCATGAACTTATCCACCGGAATGTAAGGCCTGCGGAGGAAGTAGGAGTTGCCCTTTTTGCCAACGCTGATCACGGTGTAGTCGAGGCCGAGCGCTTTGAGCTCCTTGATGCGGAAGTCGGCCTTCTTGATGATGGCATTGTTGAACCCGCCGCAGAGGCCGCGATCGCCAGTGACCACGACGAGCGCCACCTTCTTGACGGGGCGCACCTTGGTGAGGGGGATGTCGATGTCGTCAGTCAGGAGCTGCTCGTTGATGTTGTACAGGACCTCGACGAGCGTCTCCGAGAAGGGACGGGCGTTCACCACGGCCTCCTGCGCTCTCCTCACCTTGGCCGCGGCGACGAGCTTCATAGCCTCCGTGATCTTCTGCGTGTTCTTCACGGAGTCAATGCGGTCGCGGAGCTCGCGGAGGTTGCACTGGATTTGGGTGGTGGAGGTGGACGAGGATCGGCATGGAGGTGTGGAGGAGTTGGAGCTTGGGAGCTGGAAAGGGGCGATGAAGGAGCGGGAGGAGAGCTCCGACAGGGAAGGCATTGTCAGATTGGAGCAAGACATGCCGCTGCCGCGGTATTTTCTCTTGAAGCTCTGCGGCTATGGAGCGAGAGAGAGAGAGAGAGAAGAAGACGACTGAGATTTTGGTTGCAGCCTTATCTCTCTGTATTTGTTTTCTTGATGCTGGCTTGTGTGGGTGGATCTTGTTAGTGGAGGGGAGTCCATTGAAATGAGAGGCCGAGGGAGAGTGATTGGATGAGGTTTAAGGATAAGGATATTACAAAATATACATGATATGTGGGCACCAACAAATGTCATATTTTCTAAATAGTTTTTCAAATGTAAATACGGATTGCATGCCGAGGAATATACCAAGCAACATGTGCAATATCTCTGTAGTTGCCATTGCCATTACAATATGAGAGCGCTCTGATGTTATTAGTATCTACTTATTAGAGGTGTTATTTGTTAAATTGTTCGGGCTGGGTTGAAATTTTTTTGGACTGCAAATTTCCAACTCAATACAAGAAATAGTTTTATGCATTAAAAAATTTGGGCTGAGCTAGGCCCATTTTCAGGACAAATTGGCTCCTAGGGACTGGTCAAGTCAAATTTTCGGGTCTAAAAATATGTGGTCAGTCCATCAGACTATTTTTGACACCTCTATTTATTGAAAATGAAATGCAGCCGAAACAAATCAATGAGATATTTTTGGAACTCATAGCAATATATCCACAAGAGAGTAGCCATTGCCATAAAGTTAACTAGACCACAGCAGGAATAATTGCCATACATGCAAAGATAAAAGTGATTTCAGATATTAAGTTGTGCTTTACTTACATGACAATGTCTCATGCGCTACATCATTCACCAGCTCCATAAACTCTGGAGAAGTATCATCGTCAACTGGACGAACAATGATTTCATATGTCATTACGCTGGAGCAACTTGAATAAACTTGATCCAAGAATTTCCATTTTACATGGATTCAGCACCAGGTGACTATAATATAATATAATTATATTTATAAGATTGTTGTGGGATTCATGAGAAAAAAGAAAAAAGATTATTGTGCTATGCAGAAAAAAGTAAAAAATCATTTTTTATCTTCAAAAGTTGACTTTGTAGAAAATGTCTAGAGTATATCTACAATGATAAAAGTTATTTCTCTAATTTCTTGAAAGAAAAAAACTACTATTAAAGAAATAGATTTTCAATTTTTTACCACATCATCTCTATTCAAATGATGTAAAAGTTGAATCTCAAATTTTCAAATTCTTAAAAATTAAAAATCCTACCATTGACGAATGATGCAATAACCCATAGGTGCACACGTAATGAATTTAGGATTTAAATGATGATAGAATAAACTAATAATTTTTTTATATGGAGAGTGGAAGAAATGGCATATATTGAAATATTTTTATACGATTAGATTATCTGATAATTAAATAAAGTCTGGTGATTTAGTGATTGATATTCTTAATAATATGTAAAATTCATCTTTCCATTTTATTGCTCATGCTTAAGAAATACTCCGGATTCCAATTTTGACCAAAGCCTTAAAACCCCAAATCCAAAACCCTTCGAATCGAACACCGCCGCAAGGATGCACAACGAAAAGAAAATGGAGTTTCAGAAGAGGAAGAGCGCGGCCCTTGCCGCCATGAACTCATCGGCGCCAGATAAATCTCCCAAAGGTACCATTGATGCGCCAATCATTCCGCTCTTAATCTCCATCAACTCCCACCCGTCTTACTTCACGACCAGCTCTTGCTCCGGCCGCATCTCCATCCTCTCTCAGCCCATCGCCTCTCCCTCCGCAGCCAAAAAGAAGGCAAGGGGCGGCTCCTGGCTAATCTTGTCTCACGAACCTGTTCATCCATCTTCGGTGTCCGCCGTACTCTTTCCCTCTCGGCCGCCTCTCCCCGATGCTACAGAGGAGCAGAGCGTTGTGTTTAGGTTCGAGCCGCTGATAATCGCCGTGGAGTGTGTGAATGTGGAGGCGGCTCAGTGTTTGGTTTCTCTTGCTATTGCTTGTGGGTTCCGCGAGAGTGGCATTACAAGTGTGAGCAAGAGAACGATAATTGCTATACGGTGCTCGATACGGATGGAAGTGCCTCTGGGCAGCACGCATAAGCTTATGGTGTCCCCTGAGTATGTGGAGTATCTTGTTTATATAGCTAATGAGAAGATGGGGGCTAACAGGAAAAGGACTGATCTTTTTCATAATAAGTTAACGGAGAATGGATTTCCGGGAAGTGAGATTCAGGTACATGGTGGAATAATCAGCAATGGTGAAGGAACGAATCTTGAGGCTAAAAGAATTGAAGTTTTGGGTTCTGAGCAGAGTGAAATGGAGGTCTTGGAGGGACAGTTGGGGCCTGAAAGGAAATATAATCGCAATGCTGAGTATGGTAATTGTTGAACAAGAACCACTTGTTTAGGAATAATTTGCTTATGATGACGTTTGATCTGTTATTTGTTTAATTTATCACACACTCACTCTTATGTAACCTCAATGTGCGGGTGTGTACTTTCAGAACAGTTAACACACTATCTTTGTACTCTCCATTTGAGAGGTGCATGTGTTTACTTTTTAGTGAACTAGATGATTTAATTAGTTGTCCATTGTTTTCTTGTTTATGATCTTTGATCGGTATGCAAATCTCCTTTGAGTTGCAATTGGATTGTTATCATTAGCGCTATCTTTTTACTTCCATGACGTTCAGGACAAGATGTGAGCACCTTAACTACCTCTGAAGATCGTGATTATAATAAATAAGTGTCTTGTTGTTCTTGACATACTGATATCTAACTTGGTTTATCATGGTCTTGATTCAATGCTTATATAGGAAATGCTCTAAGGATGAAATATATGCAAATATAATCATTAACCAAATGGGAGGACTAATATATGCAATTTACATATTCTGTGGAAATGCATTTTCACAAATAGATTTTAGAGAATGTATTTTGTACTTCAATGATTGACAATCAGTTATCAAATGCCACTTTGCATGAATTTGCATGCACACAGGCTTGTCTGCATTAGCTGAACTCTATTTTATTCTCCAATTTTTGTATTCCACGGGACCTGTAAACTTATTTGGCTACTGCACCGTAGTACTGTGACCAACTAATAAATGTCTGATTGCAGGACTGCTTTCCCTTAATGTTTCAGGGGTTTAAATCTTTCAATGATTGACAGGATCACAGAAAGTGTTTGGCGTTGACCTTTCTGTTATGGAAGTAGTTGGTGAACCTACTGAGAGACTCTTCTTGTGGGGTCATTCCTCTTGTACTTTAAGCCAAAAGAAGATTACAATTTTGGTGGTTTTGGAGGTATTGGTAGACATGCACGCAGAAATGATCTTCTGACTTTTGATACTGAATCTGGATTGGCGGAGGTGATTGTTGCTGCTGGAGCCCCCTCGCCTCGACTAGGTCACACATCTTCCCTAGTAGGAGATTCCATATATGTAATTGGAGGCAGGGCTGACCCCATGAATATCCTGAATGAAGTTTGGGTATTTCGTATGCCAAAGAAACAATGGAAGCTTTTGCCATGCTCTGGTTGTTTGTTCCCTCCAAGGTAGGTTAAATGACACTTGCTTCTAAAGCTATTCAGTTTGGTAAAATATCCATCCATGTGTTGTTATTAGCTCCTTTAGCTAAGCCCACCTTGATTGGGGAATTACTGTTTAAAATCTATATTTGGAACTGGGTTAACTTGCTGTACTTTCCATTCATATGGTAATAGTCCATTTACTAAGTATTCTCCTCAGGCAACATTGTCTATTTGGTTGTGACTTCATTCTTTCTAGGTCAAATTAAACTCAGTTACCTTCAAGCAACTTTCTGTATTTGAGCCTTGATTAATATTGACATCTCACAGGCATCGGCATGCAGCTGCTGTTGTTGGTTCGAAAATATATGTGTTTGGTGGAATCCATGATAATTCAGTTTTATCATCTATTTTCGTCCTTGACACTGTCACCTATGAGTGGTTAGAGATACAATCCCATGGGGACCTGCCTGGTCCCCGTCATTCACACTCAATGGAAGCAAAGGGGTCTAAGCTATTTATGTTTGGTGGATATGATGGAGGCAAAGCTCTTGGGGATCTTTACACTTTTGACATACAAGGAGGTCTATGGAGTAAGCTAAAGACAATTGGACAGTCACCAAATGCTCGCTTTTCGCACTTGATGTTTGTGTATTCAAATCTTCTTGGTATTTTGGGGGGGTGCCCTGTCACTGAGCATCAAGAATTGTTCTTACTCGACCTTCAGTCAAATTGCTGGAAGAAGATAGTGGTAAAGTCTGTTGAAGAAAGCCTCTTTGTTCGAAGTACAGTAAATATGGTTGGTGATTATCTGATTATAATTGGTGGTGGGGCTTCCTGTTATGCATTTGGGACGAAGTTCAGTGTACCTATGAAGATTAATCTACTTCAGTTGATGTCCGTGTGTGATAATTCAGAGCCTACAGAAAATGGAGAGAAGCATTTGACTCATAAGATGGAGCAGAAGAGTGCGGCCCTTCTCCATTCTCAATCTATAACTAAAGAAAAAGTTAATGGGTGTGCTAGCATAAGTTCCGAGTTTGAAGAACTGAGGGTAGCTAGCAGAGAGGTGACTGCCCCTTCTGTTCTTCAGGTAGAAAAGCAGTATGCAAAACTGGCAAAGGATGTACTTAAAAAATTTGGTTGGCTGGATCTTGAAAGGAAGGTTTACTCCCAGGAGGGGGGCTTGCATATCTGTCTTCCTGTTACTAAAGAATTCTGCAGAGTATCAGAAGATAACCCGGGCATAGCTGATAAACTTGAACTGCGAACTGATCAGTTTTTAAAGCCAACTTTCTGGCAAATTTTGTTAAAAGACATCTCCAGCTCAGCGGCTCTGAATCTTCTGATGACATGTGGTGCAACCAAGATGGTGGATGAGGTTATCAAAGTAAAAAAATCTCCGAATTCTCCTTTCAAAAGTATGAAGGAAGCCTTAGCCTCTTTGTTAAAACACCATGGTCTGCCAGCTGATCTCATAGAACAGCTGCCCTCAAGGTGGACTTAAATATGATATTTGTTGTTTCTGTGATGTCATTATCTAGAATTAATTTAGTCGATATAAGTTCCATATTTTCTTGAGTTATAGTCTTTTGTATTTTGGCAGATGGGAACGGCTAGGGGATATTATTGTGCTCCCTGTTACATCATTCAAAGACGAAGTGTGGAATTCAATTGGAGAGGAGCTCTGGCCTCTTGTTGCACATGCTCTGGGGGCTCAACGTCTTGCCCGGCAAGTAAGATGCAAAACTTTACTGATTTTCCATATAATCTTCACGATGCTTCCCTTTGAAAGATTTCTTTCATTTTATTTGGACCTATTAAAGAAATCTGTTGGAACTTTAATTAGTTATAGGAAGTTCCTGTTGAGCTTGAATGACACGGCGTTAAAGTGCTGCTATCTAATGGCAAAGGCTTTCTTTTCCCCTGAATTGCACTACAGCATTTGGATGCTACTATGTTTTCGACCAATTATCCTCTACTTAGTTCTGCCTTTTGCTTTTCTTATTAATAGCGAAAGTTCTATCAATTCATAGGACTTCTAGAAGCCTTAATCAAAGAGCTGTCTGCTAATGGAGTGTGTTGATGATACTTAGGGACGAATTGCTCAAACAGGAACAAGAGATAGTAAGTTGGAGATTCTTGTTGGAGATAATGGCTGGGTTGATCACCGTGAAAATGGCATACTTTATTCTTTTGATGCCACTAAGTGTATGTTCTCTTGGGGCAATCTTTCTGAGAAGCTGCGGATGGCTCATCTTGACTGTAGAGATCAAGTTGTTGTAGATTTGTTTGCTGGCATAGGGTATTTTGTACTTCCGTTCCTTGTGAGGTGTGCTATTTCCTGAAATCCTCTTTGGTTCAATATTTAAATTTTACTTTTAACTTTGCCTTTGTAAACCAGTCTATTTTACTTTATTATTTGCATTCATTCCTGTGCAAATACTTCATATTCATATGTCATGTCAATCAGGGCAAATGCCAAAATGGTTTATGCTTGTGAGTGGAATCCCCATGCTATAGAGGCACTCCATCGAAACCTCCGCGCTAATTCTGTGGATGATCGCTGTGTTGTACTGGAAGGCGATAATAGAATTACAGCTCCTAATGTATGATTATTTTGTCCTGCAGAGAACACTGTTTTCCTTTATCTTTTTTCATATGTCAAACCAATATAAGGGTTTTCATACTTTTGTTTCATGGCACTTGAAGGCTTACCCATATTTGCAGTATGGTTTTGGGCTGTCATCACTTTTGTTGAAACTTGAGATGCGTCCCTGCTCCCCCTTCTTCAACCCAGCCACAAAAAAAAATAAAGATGCATTATGTATAATAACTTTTACTTGAAACTAACCTAGAATTAGTTACCAATATTTGTTGACATCCTCTCCCCACTTCCCCCCTCCTCTCATGCATCTTGTTAAAAGCTTCCAACTTACAGTTACTCAATTGACCTACTTTAGGAATAACTGGTTATGCTTTCTGCAGTTATCTTTATAAGACAGTAAACCATCTTAAAAGTTATTCCTTTGATTGAATGTGATAGTTTTGGCCGTGGTCTTACTTTAGTTTTCTTTACAAAATTTCTTCTTATGCAGGGAGTTGCTCATCGAGTCTGTCTTGGCCTCATACCGTCAAGTGAATGTAGTTGGGTGACTGCTGTCACAGCCTTAAGGTAACATAATTAACGGACATTCTGAAGATCATAGCAAAGGTGTATGTGATGATCTCTGGTTGCATTTATTTATCCTGCAGCATTGTCAAGAGTCAAGATTCCTAGTTCTGATTGCAAATTTTGTGTTTCTTGAAATTTTGAGGTATTAATCTTGCACGAAATGGGTAAAAGAAGTGATTCTGCGCTGAAGCCTAAGATCTTTCCAGTCGAACAGCATCTTGTAGGGGGATGGTTATATTAGCTGTTGGAAAACATATCTTCACTTGAATCTCCTATGCATCTATTGCAACATAAAAGTTTTTAATATTCTTGGATTGTCAAGATGAAAAGATCTCAACTGTCATACTAGATCAACTATGCAGATGTTACTCTTTTTTGAATTCTGTTTGCCTGTTCTTTCTCCAACTTTTCATGCAACATCAAAATTGCAGAGATGAGGGTGGAGTGCTACATATCCATGGGAATGTGAAGGATACAGAGGAGGGTCAATGGACAAACCACGTCATTGAAATGATCTCCGAGATTTCAAAATTGCAAGGTATCCCATCCACGACAAGTGATTTTGCTACAAAGTAACTCTACTACAATTGCTAGTTCATGTATATAACTCGATATGCGTACCGGCAGGTCGTTCGTGGGAAGTATCACTCGAGCATGTTGAGAGAGTAAAATGGTATGCTCCTCGCATTCGCCATCTCGTGGTAGATGTGAGGTGCAAACTAAGCTAAAGATAGGACCTGCACAATATATCGCAGCTGCAGTCGAGGTATTATAGTGAATTTACAAGTATGCCATTGTATCCATTAATGTGGCTGGGAAGCTTTTCATTCTTTATTCCAGCAATTGAACCAACATGATCGACAATGTAATAACTCTCTGACGTTTATTTATTGGAGTAGTTTACCAATGCACTGATTTTGAGGCGTGTTTGTCTAGTGTTGTGATAGATGCTCTTGGTTTTGAAAATGCACCATCGTTTAACGGTTCCTTTTCAACATGTATTTTTGTCCTCTTCTTTCCTTAATTGAAGTTTCTTGATTTTGAGAAAAAAGGAATTAATGCTTTTATTTTAATAATTAAGTGATACTTTAATTTATATTACTTTCTATCTCACTCAAGATGGTTATCTTGATTTATGAGAATGGTATAAAGTGATTAAAGTAATAAAAATTGTATTTGCATTTTTGAAAAGATAATTATTTCATAAAAATGAAACATGTCAACTTGAATGAGATGGTTCGAAAAGAAATACATGTTATCTTGGTTGTGAGCGAGGAAGTATTTTCTCTTGGCTCTTGGTTATACGACCTTTTTTAATACTTTAATATGTGTTCTTGAATAATTGCTACCCAATACCTACATATTATGTCTGAAATATAATGTGGAATTAAATATTATACTCGTGTCGTATCTTATCACAATCTTGCAGTTCGATTATTTTGTCATTCATTCCCTTGCTTTCTACCTATAAGTACTCGTTTGGTAGGAGGGATAGGATGAGTCATGATAGATTATAATTGAGATGAACTTTGAGATGGGTAAGCTATCTCAGTGTTTGGTAACCTTCACATAAAACCTGAATAAAATAAAACACTTGTTTGATACCCAAGATAAATGGCAAGATTAACTTGTATTCTGACAGATTTACCCTTTCATGTTGTCTATTATCAACGATAATACCACACACCGCGCTCTGCAATTTCTGTATCACGGCCCCTCTAGCAAGAATCATTTTCTGAGCACGGCTCTGCACAATGTGGTGAGCCCCGATAAGTCTTCGACAAGCACCTCGCTTGCCTTACATTTCGAGACCCATCTTCCATCTTCCGAGGCGACGCAGAGGTACGATTCGAGCAAGAAGGTATTTTGCTCGTCCCGATCTGTTGTATAAGTTTTGAACTCAAGAACAAAACCACACAATGGAATTATCGATGCAACAACTAAGGCATCCAACAGAAGAATACCACCGATAGGGATGTCAATATGGGTGAAGCCACGGTGGCCGAATAGCCGATAAAATTAGAGGTTAGGGTTGAATTTTATAACCCAAAAACGTCAACCGAATAGCCCGAACCGAATAGCCCGACAACCCGAGTGGGTTAGCCGAACCCGAGCGGGTTGGCTGATTAACATCCCTACAACTATCTGAGAATTATAGAAGATATTCATAGTGTTGTTAAAAGTTACAAAAAAATAGTGAATTAGCTATTATGGAATATGAATATTCAGATATATTAAAAAAATAATTTAGTTGTGAGCATTATTTTCTAATTTTGATATTGTAATATATTTTAAATAGTATTATATTGAATTAACTTATTAAAATTTTTCTAGATATTAGTTTTAATTCCGCTATAATTGTATTATATTATTAGAGATCATTTAGTTACATGGAATGCGGACATTAAAGCATATTAGAAAAAAAGAATTTAATTATGAGCACTATTTTTAATTTTTATTGTTTGCTATTCAAAGTTAGTATAATAAGATTAAAAAAAAGAACTTGTGGAATGTATTATATTTATTTTTTAATTATTTATTTTTTACTCCAAGCTTTCTGGCCCGATGGGTTAGCCCGAAACCCGAGAGTTTAGGGTTAGGGTTGAGTTTTTTTAACCCGAAAAAAATGTTAACCCGAATAGCCCGAACCGAATAGCCCGACAACCCGAGTGAGTTAGCCCGAACCCGAGCGGGTTGGCCCGATTGACATCCCTAACCACTGACAAGGCGAGTGACGTCTATTATAGAAAATCCTACAGATTCCTATGGCTAAACTAAAATTACAAGCCAACAGGATATGAATATCAATGTCCAAGAGCTGCAGCTCTGCAGTCATATAGTCCTAAATCCTATTCCTCAGTAATCAATGCACCGATAAAGCCAAGCAAGATAGCTGAAAGAAATCACCATGAGCAGAAACTAATTCATTAGACTTTGTTTTGTAAAAACAAAAACTATAGGCAAAAACTTGTGATCATCCACCTCAATTAGGGTTTATTAATCCCTAATTAGGATTTATCAATCCCTAGTTATGGTTTACTGATCACAATTAGAATTCAATTAGGGCAGATGCACCGGAATGTGCTTCAAAACTATATTACTATCTTCATAAATGCAATTTCCAGATATCAATTTCATCTAATTACACATCTGAAGAGAAGATGAGCTAAACTATATGAATGACCCTATGAGGGCTCAATAAGGTTTTGATATCACGTATTACTCAGATCGCACGTATTACTCAGATTGCACCAAATCAACTCCCTCACTGTGTGGTTCTTTGTGAGTTTACGGATCAAATCGCTTGCTGACTATGTCGCTGGTGAAGCTTAAATCGACGGTGGTGGAAATCTCTCTCGCGGCGACGCAGCTTGAATACTGGAGGACACAGAGAGGAAAAGTTGAGCTAGGGCAACATCTGGAATCTCTGTTCGTTGGTAAGGGGGTTTGAATCTATCTGCAGCACATTCCCGTTAATGAAGGGATACAATAGTAATTAGAAGTATTATATCTGTATCTAGGTTGGAGCAAGATACCCAATCTTGAGGCTGGCGAGAGATGGTTAAGCTATAGAGCAACAGTGAAATACCCGGGCCGACTTTAGACGCGAGCCCCAAGATTGAAAGAAGATATACAAACAATAACAAGCCAAGATACGTCTACTATCTTGGCATAATCTTACGTACCAAACAGATCCTAGTCACTGTAAAATAAATGACGTTCAACAGTGGAACAAGACTTATAATAGAGAATCTCTTTAACAGATTGATTCCAATTAAATCGAAGGGCCCACAATGGTTATAAATTAGAATAATGGGGACTTGATCGCTACATAATTGAATAAACAAATAAACTCAGAAGTGTGGTGTATGTATATAATATATATTGGGACAAAAACCAAAGTGTCGGTGGCGTAAAATCCACTGCGTCGATTTTGGGCCCCACCAAATTAATCTATTCCGCATCGCTCAAAATCTAATTCAGTTTTCACTTTAACGATTTAACTTTTACACGATACTCTAGCAGTTCTTACACGCATTTCCTTATTAAATTTTTTAGCTCATTTTCCTATATTAATTATTTTCAATTTAGAGAAACTTTTTTGCAAATGTTATAAATGGAAAGAACAGTTCACAGCACTAGGAAAATTAATAAATTTCAGAAATGCATGAAGGTTTGGAATTATCACTACCCATTATCTAAACTTCCTCAAAAATAAAAAGTAAAAACGAAGAAAATTGTGCAATTATGTATCGTATTGATATAATGATATATATAAGTAATGCATATGAAGTTAAGATTCGGTAGTACCTTATCCTTATAGTATTTAGTACTAAATTTATGACACATGTAAACACATTAAAAATTGACATGTGACAGCCTATTTTTCCATTTACTTTTTAATTATGCGCAGAGGCAAAGATGGAAAAGATTTCTTCATTTCTACCTTTCTTTCTTATTTGTTTCTGCCCACAAAATGGAGAAGCTTATTCACATCTCTGCTATTTCATCTATAAAATATAGAATAAAAAAATATCCACCTCTTTGTCTCATCAATTTTGTTCGTCGTCTTTTTACTTACTTCTCCATCTCTGCAATTTTTTCTTTGTTTCTGTGTTCTGCAAAATTCCATAATTGAAATCTTGTGTGCTTTATTAGTGAAAATATGCATATAAAAACTCTTATACGATTATGAATCTTATATTTGATCAGTGACGGAGCCAGGAATTTTTGTTTGGAGGGTCCAACTAATTATAACTTTAAAAGGTAATAAAATACAATTTTAGAAATATTTTTTTTAAAAATAATAGTAATTTAAATAAAAGTGTAATTTATTTTATAAAATTTATTAATAATTAACTAAACAACAATCGATTATAGCTATAAAAATTAAAATAATAAAAATTATAAGTGTTAATATTGTAAATGATATTATCTTAAAAAAATCAAATTTTGATTTTTTGTACCCATTATAAATCAACAATTGAATCTAAAATTAATTCAAATATAAAGCTTAATATAATAAGTTTAAATAAATATTACCTATGATTGTTATAATAAATCTATCATAACCTTGTTAAAAATTTTGATCGATCATATTAGTTCATATATTAAATTTTATTTATATATATTATTTTATCAATGTAAAATAAATTATGGAAAATAGGAAAGAAAGAACACAAAGTAGAGAAATAAAAGAAAAGAAAAGAAAGAGACAAAGTAGAGAAATAAAGAAAAAGAAAAGAAAGAGACAAATGGCACAAAGTAGAGAAATAAAGAAAATGAAAAAAAAAAAGAGTACCAAGGGATTCGAACCCGGCACATTGGAGAAAGTGGAGAAAGCCAACTTTGTTAACCCACTCCACCACATGTGATGCGTTGATATACTTTAAATAGGTATATACTAGTACTGTTTTTGAAAAAAGTTGGGGGGCCCATGGGCCCCCCAGGGCCTCATGTAGCTCCGTCAATGTATTTGATGCCAAACATACTGGTGTTTTGTTTGGATTTAATATATATTTAGTTTGGATTTGATATTTTATACACAACATTTTTCCTATACAAAAAAATTGCATAAATTAAAATAAAAACATGCATACTATTAAAAGAAACATGCATGCATCAAGAGAAATCTGCATATTTGCAAAAGAAATATGCATATTACAAACATAATTTTGATATTTACAATTAGAAACATGCATATTACAAAACCGAAACATACATACTCAAAATAGAAATATGTATACTTTAAAAGAGAAACTCGTAGGTCTCTCATCTCGCATATCTCTATTTATCTCGTCGCTAACCTACAAAAACACTTTTCTTACTGATACTTAGCTTTGTTTCTTGTTGATCATTTGTTTCTTTTGAATTATAAAGCTAGAAAGTAACGATCTAAAGTCTGGAGTAACCAATCTCATATGCACATTTGTGTCCAACATTATGTTTGTTTGTGTCTAAACTATGTATATTTATGTTTGACAATATGCATGCTTTTATTTTTATTTTTTCTTTATCACATAATAAATTCAACTACGATTATATCCTTACTATATAGTAAAATCGAGTCCATAAACTTAAAAATTAGAAAATATCTTCACCATATGATCAATGAGATGAATGAATGAAATTGAATACTACACACTAACTAAAACTTGTGTACTATATGATCCATCCTCATGCATCTGATAGCAGTAGTTCAAAAAAATGATGTATTATTATTATTATTATTATTATTATTATTATTATTATTATTATTATTATTATTATTATTATTAAACTATGGAGGCCGGGGTGGAATCAAAAGATGTGGTCTCATGTGAAGACGTCTTCACGTGAAGACGAAGACGATGAAAGCTACACTTTAAATCCTAATTAGAATATGGTCCTCACACATAATTTTATGTTTGGAATTGCTTGCAGATGAATCTTGCATGAGATTATGCCGACACCTTCCTTTTCACTGTATAAATAATTTTTGATTTATTTCAGGAAGCTATTGATATTGATATTAATATTGATGTACACGGCAACAACTTTTAGGGCCCTACCCGTTGGATAAGAGGGTACCATGTTTTGATTTATACACAATTGGACAAATATGTATCTTCCCTACCATTTTCCATTTCTTTCTCATAAGTCACGAGTGTTTCCCCATTATTTATTTTGAATTGCACTCAACGCACAGTCACACATACAATTTGCAAATAAAATTAAAAAAGAACCTCATTCTCGCCCTTCCACTACAAAGATATATATCATTTTATGTAGTAATTAGAGAATTCACAGTGTTGGTTCACAAGTCTTAGTCTCCACCTTCATTGTCAACTGGGGCAACCATGTGCTTGATTCATCCCCACAATAACTTCATTAATTTTATCATTTTATAACTAATTTCATATTATTTTATTTATAATTTATGCTATATTTCTATTAAGATTCCATAATTGAATCTTCAGTTATATCACAAGAGGCCTCTGAACTTTTATACATTTCATATAATTTTTCTAGCTTAAGTTTTATGTACCTTTTTCATTATTTAATTC
The DNA here is from genome assembly GCA_036937905.1 of Salvia rosmarinus. Classification (NCBI taxonomy): domain Eukaryota; kingdom Viridiplantae; phylum Streptophyta; class Magnoliopsida; order Lamiales; family Lamiaceae; genus Salvia; species Salvia rosmarinus. Next base: position 83,437,876 of record CM072818.1, read on the forward strand.
GTTTTGATGAATCACTTTTATAAGATTAGGTCTTATGTTATGAAGGCTTCAACTTCATCGATCGGTCTTTTTTTATTTTTATGCCATATATATATATATTATGACTATATTAAGAATATTATTCACTTCTAATTTTATTTTAAAGTTCTAACTATCTTTTTACATTATTAGTTCCCCTGATCGACAAATTTTTCTGGCTCCATCATTGGTGACCATTTTACGTGAGATGAGCTAAGATTTGAATCTGAATTCATATTGCAATGGCATGTTACAAATATGTTAAATAAGTGTCTCGTGCCGTCAAAAATCGTATTATAAAATTATATGTAAATTTACTCTTTCTATCTTTAACAATTACATAAAAAATCAAACAATTAAAATGATACCCCTTCTTCTCATAAGCAGTAAATGGAGAAAGTAATAGTTTAAGGGCCAACTTATATATCCAACTTTCAAAATATATATCACTCATATCCAACCTAAAAATTAACTACACCCCATACCCAAATCTATTAAAAACTATATTTTGATTCAAAATTCGCAAATTGCAGACGACGTGATGTGAGATGAGAGAATTGATTCTTTTTTTTCTTTTTCGTACAACGTTTAATATGTATATATTGGAAAATTTTATGTAATTTAAGATTTAATTTTATGTTTCCGGTCAATATTTAATTTTATGTTTCGGTCAAGATTTAATTCATATTAAATTTTATGTTTCGGTCAAGATTTAATTTTATGTTTCCAAAATTTTATGATTCGGTCAAGATTTAATTTTATGTTTCGGTCAAGATTTAATTCATATTAAATTTTATGTTTCCGGAAATTTAATATATCAACATAATACTAATTTAATATGAATGGATGGAATTAATATGTTTCCGGAGTTTAATTAACATAATATGTTTCCGGAAATTTAAAGAATTAATATGTTTAGAAAATTTAATTATATGTTTCGGAAATTTAATTAATTACTAAAGAATTAATATGTTTCCGGAAATTTAATATATCAACATAATACTAATTTAATATGACCGGAAACAACAAATTAATTCAATTTCTTGAATTAATTTGTTGTTTCCGGTTGAATAAACCAACTTTCCGGTCGGTGAAGCCTTCAATCGGAGACAACAAATTAATTCAAAAGAGAAGGCTTCACCCAGGAAAGTTGGTTTATTCAATCGGAGACAACAAATTAATTCAAGAAATTGAATTAATTTGTTGTTCGATGAATAAACCAACTTTCCGGTCGGTGAAGCCTTCAATCGGAGACAACAAATTAATTCAAGAAAGAAGATTATCGATCGGAAAGTTGGTTTATTCATCGGAGACAACAAATTAATTCAAGAAATTGAATTAATTTGTTGTTTCGATTGAATAAACCAACTTTCCGGTCGGTGAAGCCTTTAATCGGAGACAACAAATTAATTCGAAGAGAGGCATCGATCGGAAGTTGGTTTATTCATCGGAGACAACAAATTAATTCAAGAAATTGAATTAATTTGTTGTTCGATGAATAAACCAACTTTCCGATCGATGAAGTTTTCTAGAAACTTCATCGAAAGTTGGTTTATTCATCTGAACAACAAATTAATTCAATTTCTTGAATTAATTTGTTGTCTCCGATGAATAAACCAACTTTCCGACCGATGCCTTCTCTTCTTGAATTAATTTGTTGTCTCCGATTGAATAAACCAACTTTCCGGTCGTGAAGTCTTCTCTCCGGTCATATTAATATATCAACATAATACTAATTTAATATGAATGGATGGAATTAATATGTTTCGGAGTTTAATTAACATAATATGTTTCCGGAAATTTAAAGAATTAATATGTTTAGGAAATTTAATTATATGTTTTCGGAAATTTAATTAATTATTAAAGAATTAATATGTTTAGGAAATTTAATATATCAACATAATACTAATTTAATATGTTTAGGAGTTTAATACTAAGTTAATATGTTTAGGAGTTTAATTAATTTTCCGGTCAAACATAAATGAATGGATGGAATTAATATGTTTCAGAGTTGTGCAATTCGTTTCATGATCATTTCTTGATTCTTGTTTTTTTGTCGATGTCAATTGACATCGAAACTAACGAACTACGTAGATATATATTAAAAAAGCGAATGGGTATCTGATGTATCGATTTTTGAAATGGTTATGTCGCATACTACACTTTTACAAAAGTGTGTCTTGTATATATTTCGCCATAGTTTAATATAATATGTTGTGGGTTTCCCAACCCCTTCTTCTCATAAGCAGTAAATGGTGCACAATTACAAATGTCCATAGAAAGGCCCCATTCATAACCTCCCCCTCAAACAAACAAAGAAAAGTCCTATTCTGCACACAAATTTATTTCAATTACTTAAGAGTTAGAGGGTGTTTGGCTGAGCTTATAAGTTTGTTTTTGAGAGCTTATGTTCTCACCAAACACCTCTTAATAGATTTAAAATAAGTATCAAAGATCGAGTCCTAACAACTATAATATGAAAGTTCTATCATTTCAGGGTGAATATTTATAATTACTAGACAAAGTTTTCACAACTTTTTAATTATTGAGTTAGCGTCATTTATCCATTTATATTCTCATAGAGTTGAAATGTGGGAGTTTCATTGTTAGTTTTCACTTTTGGACAGAAAAGTCCAAATCTTTCACCTTTATCAACAGTTGCTAGGTGACTCGCTCTCTCCTCCCTTATTAAAGGAGCAGCCTGGAGTGCATAATGCAAGCAACCTTTGAGTGAGAGACACAATTATGTCGTCTTCCATTTGTAGACCTCTCTTCTTCCTCACAATCCTCTACTTTTCCTCACTATCAGCTTTTGCAGAAAATGAAGCAGCTTCTGGGCTTGCCATGAACTACTACAAGGACTCATGCCCTCAAGCTGAAGACATCATCAAAGAGCAAGTCCAGCTTCTCTACAAGCGCCACAAAAACACCGCCTTCTCCTGGCTCAGAAACATCTTCCATGACTGCTTCGTCGAGGTAAAACATCAAGAGAGAGAGAGAGAGAGAAATTTTCCATCTTCAACAGTAGGTATTTTACTATATTTTTGATGACTTTTTATTAGTCATGCGATGCCTCACTGTTGCTGGACTCAACGAGGAGAGTGATGTCGGAGAAGGAAGCAGACAGGAGCTTTGGGATGAGGAATTTTAGGTACATCGAGAACATCAAAGAAGCTCTAGAGAGAGAGTGTCCGGTGTCGTCTCCTGCGCTGATATTCTTGTGCTTTCTGCCAGAGATGGCATCGTTTCTGTAAGTAAACTTTTCCATTCTTGTCAATTTTTGACCTAATTTGTGCCTCCTGTTCTTCAACTGCACTTTTTGGGTTATTAGCTGACTCAAATTCTTGTCTTTTTCCTCTATATTCCAAGAGGTGGCTCGTTTACCCTCAACTCAAATTTTCCTTTTTTTGAGTCAATTCTGCTAGTACCATTTCATGAATTAATGATGCGTTGCCTAAAATCGACCTACATTTCATACCTCAATATCAACTCCATGGATGTTTAATTGTATAATTATTTGATATAATGTACTCCCTTGTCTCAATTTAATGGCCCTTTCTTTTTTACACGTAAATTAAATAGAGTTGTGTTTTATGTGAAAAGTAGTGAGTGACACGAAATTCTTGGTATTTTTAATATAAAAGTGTTTCTTTTTGGAAATTAGCCAACTTAATGTGACAGCCCACAAAGAAAATATGCCAATAATAATGGACGGAAGGAGTATGATATAAGTTCAATGTTCCCACAATATTTTTACTATTCAAAATTGATAATATGTTTGAATATTTTACTCATTATTAAGAAATCTCTAATCCTACTTATTTTAATTAGATATGAATCAAATGCAGAAATTACTTAGAATATAAAAAAAAATCAATCCATCTTAATAAATAATGAACTAGTCTACACTATGTTTATCTATCTAGATTAATCCTCAATAGTAATCTTTTATTGAACTGGAAATTGGAGGTTGGAGGGCCATACATCCCCCTTAAAACCGGAAGAAGAGACGGCAGAAGAAGCAGAGTAGACATACTAGAGCAGCACCTCCCCGACCACAACGAGAGCATGAGCGTCGTCCTGGAGCGCTTCGGCAACATCGGGATCGACACAGCCGGCGTGGTCGCCCTGCTGGGCTCCCACAGCGTGGGTCGCACCCACTGCGTGAAGCTGGTGCACCGCCTGTACCCGGAGGTGGACCCTGCGCTCAACCCCGGGCACGTGGAGCACATGCTGTACAAGTGCCCCGACCCCATCCCCGACCCCAAGGCCGTGCAGTACGTCAGGAACGACCGTGGCACGCCCATGAAGCTCGACAACAACTACTACAGAAACATCTTAGACAACAAGGGCCTCTTGCTAGTGGATCACCAGCTAGCCACGGATAAGAGGACAAAGCCGTATGTCAAGAAGATGGCTAAGAGTCAGGACTATTTCTTCAAGGAGTTTGCAAGGGCAATCACTATACTGTCCGAGAACAACCCCCTCACCGGCAACAAGGGCGAGATCCGCAAGCAGTGTAATCTTGCAAAGAAGCTTCATTAACTTGAAGAATTGCTGCGCGCGCGTGTGTGTGATCTTCATCACCTTTTCTTGTTTGGGAAGAGTGGCCAAAAATAAGGATCTTGGCATGTTTGTGCTGTTTAATATTGTGTGAGGAATGCTGTTGTGTATGTAAGGATTGGCAGAGTGGTGGTGTGTGATGATGATGCATGCTTTGTTGCTAGTAATATGCTTGTTCAATGTTAATCAAGATTCATACACCCAAGGGAATGTCTTATTAAAATTAGGCCTATCTCCTTAAAAACCTTTATAATATATTGCCAACGCGATATTTACCAAATCGACGCGGCAGGACAACACCACATCTAATTATTTGGTCTGATTAAAATGGTGTTTGGTTGAGCTTATAAGTTTCTGTGAAGTATTTGATAAAATAAATTTATAAACAATTTATAAGTTCTCTTAAAAATAAATTACTCAATTTCAATTTATCTTTTCATAAATTTAAAATAAAAATAAATTTATTAAAATAATCTTATTATTATGATTTATTATTTTATATATACATACTATTAATTACACCTTTTATCAAATTTTTATCTCAATATAAACTCTTTAAAACAAGTTTAGCCAAACATAATGAACTACTCTCGAGCCAGAAAAGAAAGTGCAGACGCCTCAACGATTGAGAAAAATCAAATGGGAAACAGCAAAAGAAAGGAGGGGACCGGCCCCGTGTAGGACAAGAAATTATTACTCCGGAAATGGATTATATGCGTGTAGCTTTATAAGTGATGGTGACACAAATTAATGGTGGTCGGGTCGGGTAAGAATATCTACAAAAGCTATGTCAAGTACATAATGACGCTTCACTGAATAAGGACTGGACCATGAAAAGTTATTTTTACTTATTTATATTTTTGAGTGGGAACCATTAAAAACTATTACAATCAAGTTTTTTACTTTTTCTGTTTTCTAATATAAGTTACTCTCTCCGTCCCACCTAAAATGTGAAATGTCCCATTTTTCTGAGCACGAATATTTAGGAGAAAAGTATAAAATAGTTAGGGTTCGTTTGGTAGATGAGATATGCCATAGATAGGGAACTTATCTTGGCTTATCTACTTGTTTGATAGATAAGATAGTTATCTTCTCAGCCCGTGATTAATTGAAAGCCCGGTGTAATTCACTGTTTCTCTTCAGAAAAGGGAACTGCCGGTCTGCACTAGTTCTGTAATCCAATGTGAATAGTACACTAAGATACGCGAATGGAATGACAAATGTGCCCTCCAAAAGATGAACACTGCCTTGGTAAACACTGCCCTTATTCAAGTCGCTTCTGCGAAACGAGAAACAGAAAACCCCACCCTTCTCGAACCCTTATCACCAGTGCTTAAGGGACGAGGCCTTTCCGATTCGTCTTGCGAAGAGCGCCGTTCACCCACTGCATTTGGAGGTGGTCGGACAACCTCGTCTGCTGGCCCTGTTCAGTTTGGTTTTCAGGTAACATTGGACATATTTTGAGAGATATTTTGACCTCTCGCAAAGAACAAAAATCTACAGAGACAGAGAGAAGAGCATGGGGTCCGTTGCCGTGGGGCTCGATGCCAAGTCTTGGTAGAAAAAATCGGAGCTTTTTGGCCCCAAAGTAGGGGAGCCGTCGTTTAAGAAAGAGAGCTGATCTTGAAGCTGCAGCTCACCAATCAAGTCAACTTCAGCGTCGTCATAAAAGGGCGCAGCTGCAGAGTTCATCGTTGACGGCGGCGAGCTCCCATTGTATGTGCTAGGGCTGATCAAGTCGTCAGTGGTATGAAAATCGGTGAAATTGCTGGAGTTTGTCCAAGAAGAAGGCGCGGTGGATGAGTGATTGGCTATACTAAGCGGTGAAGGGAGATTTACGCCGCCAATCATTCTTGAGGAAGTTGTGGAGCAAGAATTCTGCCTAGAGAGAAAGTGGGTTGCTGAAGGGCGAAGGGGGATGGAGTTGAAGGAGTTGCTGACGTGTTTGAGGAAGCTAGATTGAGCTCTTTCTTGGCTTGGCCGTGATCATGGATTAAGAGAAACACCATGATTTTGGAAGCATTTTGAGGGTCCAAATTTTGGATCCACACCAAAACAATTTTTGTTGCTTCGTATGCATCCATGTTTGATTTTTGGGGTAACTCTTTCAATACCTAGACAGAGAGAAGAGAAGGGTTAATGGATCACACATGTTTCGATTGACCTCTGGGAGGGTAGTTCTGTAATTTTACAATTTAATCTAACTTTAGTCGTATGTATCAAACATGTAATGTAAGTTATCTAGGTATTTAATCGTATGTACCAAATGAAAAGATATGTTACCAATCTCATTGGTTATCTTATCTGTACCATATGTTTACTTATCTTGAGTTACCTACCAAACACCCCCTTAAAGTGTTAAAAAGTGGGTAGGGCCTACACTTTTTGAAGAGATAATTATTTCCTAAAATAGAATGTGACATTTGTAATCGGACAATCCAAAAAAGAAATTGAGACATTTTAAATAGGACAGATGGAGTATATGTTATGTAATGACTGAACCATGAAAAGCTACAAGGAAGTTTTATAAATAAATACTTTCTTCATCCACCAAATTCATTCTTTGATTTTGATAACACGTGTTTTATTAAATTATAATGAGTGTAAATTAAGTGAGTGTAAAAAGGTGGGCTATGTGGATAATAAATTAATATATTAATTGATAATGGATGTAAAAATATGGATCATTAGTTATTTTTTTTATAAAAAATTGGATATGTTTAAAGTAAAAATATGAAATTGATGTTTCCAAAAAAAAGAATATTTTTTGTGAATGAACCAAAATAAAATTAAATAAATATATTTAATGTACTACATGTGGAATGAATACTAGGGGATGAGTGTCACGAGTAACGAGGTGGACCGATGCTCACAAAATAACCTTTCCGTTTTCTGAGGGCGGCTTCTAACATTTATTTTATTTATATAATGAAGCAGGTCATGATCGAGGCAAAAATAGAGTAAAGGGTCAAACAATCTACATATTTATGTAACTAGAAGAGAGTGTTACATTGATCAACTATTCTTTTTATGATTAGTACAAAATTGGTAGCAATAGAAAATGAAATTAGATAAATTTTAATATATATCTAATGAATTAATATATTTGTGGTATGTTTAGAATCTATTTTTCTTTCTTTAGTATAAAAGCAAAAAGAACTGCATATAGATTTTTAATTTAGGTGGAAGGTGAAATCAAAGAGAATTTTAATATAAATAAATTAATTATATTCATTATTTTACATAATCATCCTTAAAATTAAATTAATTATATAATAGAGACATAATAGGTCAAATATATTTTATAAATAAAGCACTTTTTTGGGTCAATTAATATAAAAATAAGGCACTTTTGAAATAGCACCCGAAAATGGACTCGAGAAAGAAAGAGTAGCGTGGTAGAAAGCAGTTGGGCAATTTCTAAATTGAGCGTATCTCTTGTTACAAAATTACACCATAAAAAACTTATGTAACAAGAGATGAAGAAAACCAAGACTTCACAAACATTCTCAAGTAAATAAATAAGCACAAGTCAATCACGATGAAAAAGCAGCGGCCTCAACTCGATCCTCTACAAGAGCTTTCCCGGTTGCTGTGTTCCGCTTCTCATCATCACACAGAACTCCTCGTAGTTGATCCTCCCATCATTGTCTGTATCAACCTCCGAAATTATTTCCTTGATGCTGCCCTCATCCCCCATGCCATACTCCTTCATTGCAGTTTCCAGTTCATCTCTTGTAATATAGCTGCAATCAATTCAAGTAATTCTTAGCAAAAATGCTCTATCTAGACAATACTGACACAGAAACGAGACGATTTTCTATGCTAACCCGCTGCCATCCCTGTCGAAATATTGAAATGCGCTGAACAAATGCTCGTCCCTTTCCAGCTTATGTCTGTGCATTGTAGCAGTGATAAATTCTTCATAGTCGATGGTCCCGTTTCCATCCACATCAGCCTGTTTTAAGATAGAACTAGTTTAGAGCGGTGGCAGAGCTAATAAAGGCAAGCTCAACTTTCCCTGTATAACAGTGCGATACTCACAGCTTCCATGAGTTGCTTTACTTCAAATTCTGACAATTTTGACCCAAGCCGTGCCAATCCAGATTTCAATTCTTCGTAAGTGATTGAGCCACTATTGTCGGTGTCTATATTCATGAACGTAGCTTTAAGACCTTTAATTTCTTCTGCGGATAAACTTTGTGCAATGACCTGCAAAAAAAATCAAGTGCATCAGAATAGTGACTGGTAAAGAATATCACACCTAAGTATTTTTTTATAGTTTACCTAATCATACATGTGATCACAGTTCTTGATCAGAAACTTTTGACAAGCTTATAAGGAAAATTACATATTTATATCAAAATGATCATGCAATAAAAAGTTGACCTTTAATGCAAGTTTCTTGAGCTTATTCATTGCCCTGAACTGCTTCATTCTGGAGAGAACTGCACTATCTATCCGCTTGTCAGATGCTTGTCCCTTAATCCATGGGTGTTCTTCAGAAACAAAAATAAAATTTCATCAAATTTAGTTACAAGATAATATGAATATAATATTACAACTAGGAGTTTGTTGCAAAGAATAGAAAAACTATTTGGTCATTATGCACTTCAATGGATTGCATATAAAATTATCCAAAATGGAGAATATGAAAACTGATCTATCAAGAAATATTTAATACATGCAGACATATGCAAACTTAGTTCTAGGAAGACTATATATCTTATAGTTCTTGATGTCCCATCACCTATTTGTCGAGTTTCTCACCCAACAATTACAGAGAGATCTTTCCTCGACATGTTTTTTCCCTCAATAGAAAAGAACAGAAACAGAATTTCAGTTGTGATGCAGATTGTGACCATTGTCTTTATCAAGCTAATTGCGCAATGACACCATATCACCCAGTGAAATTAATTTGTTCTAATTCTCATCTTCACTGTGTTGTGGCATAGAGTCCAGCTAAAATAGGATTATAGTCATTGGCAAAAATACACACATAAAATAAAAGCTACAAATGGAAAAGATGTATAAAGACACAAACTGCAGCTATGGAAGGAAACACGAGAGCATATTACCTAGCACTTCTGATGAAGTAATTCTCTTTCTTGGATCCTTTGTCAGCATTTTACGAACAAGGTCTTTACCACTGTTTGATATGGAAGGCCATGGCTGGCTGTCAAAATCAACTTCTTCTTTCAGTATAGCATCAAATATGCCCTTTTCAGTTTCTGCAGAAAATAAATTTCCATAAAGCAATTAGAGGATGTTTGGTATCAGAAACATTGTCATCTTGCAAAACAAGAGGTTGGTCTTACCAGCCCAAAAAGGAGGCACACCACTGAGGAGGATGTACAAAATAACACCAGCACTCCATACATCTATTTCCTTCCCATAACTTCGCCGCAACACTTCAGGAGCGACGTAGTATGCACTACCAACTATATCTCGATAAACCTTTCCTGGAATAAATTGATGAAATGAAGTCAATTACTGATTCACAGTACAAAAGGAGATATACGTGACAGAGAAGATTAGTATACTTAAATGAAAATGGGCAAATTAGTCGAAAAAGTTAATTGCGAGTGTGAAACACCAGAATGCAAATAAAGACCTTCTAGATATGACAGTGTCATCACACTATGCAGAGAACTGGTAAGAAACTTCTAATAATTTTACTTATCATTCTTCTTTCACAATGATAAAGACTGTCAAAACTCAATGCCTTCAAGAAACTGACACTAAATAGGCTAAAATGCCAGGGTTACTTTGATTAAAAAAACAAACAAACCCATCCTAGGAGAAAGAATTTCTTTTCCCACAACAAAAAATATGGCACCTTTACTTCTGCATAATAGTATAATACCTCCCCCAACCCTCCCACCACATTATTAGGAACCCTAATTACACAACATACTGTTCAAATCTCTAAAACAATCATAAAAAGGCGCAAGTGTATCCCTTCAACTTAAACTGGAAAAATTAAAGATCAGTTTATAGTCCCCAGAAAGAACATAAAGTGAACCACTCAATTTTACTGCAAAATCTTAAAAAGCATATGCATGGTGTAGTGCACTACAGAGCTCTGTCAATCTTGAAATCCTAGCGAGCAAAGGCATGCTAGGAGCACAAGATTCCACTCTTCCAAAATGCCAGCATTACCACTCAGAATAATAAACTGTCAATTAATTGAGATTAAAAGGAAACAGGAAAGGGGTAAACAATCATACAGTTATCAAACTACCAAAATTGATTTGATAGGGCAGAAATAGCAGAAGGAAAAAGTACCAGTCACCTTCTTCAATAAAGACAGAGAGCCCAAAATCAGTAGCTTTGAGCATGGCCTTCTCCTCCTTACTGGAAAGCAGGAAATTCTCAGGCTTGAGATCCCTATGCATCACCCCCATGAAATGGCAGTGGTGCACCACATTGACAATCTGGCGGCAGAGATCAGACGCATCCTTCTCCGAATAATGCCCCTTGGCAATAATCCTGTCGAAGAGCTCTCCGCCGCCGCACAGCTCCATCACAAGATGCACGGACTGCCGATCCTCATACGCCCCTCTAAATTCCACTATATTCGGCTGCCCGCTCAAATGCTGCATGATGTGAACCTCCCTCTTCATATCCTCCGTATCGTTCTTGCTCACCAGCTTCCTCTTCAGGATTGACTTGCACGCGTACTGCCGCCCCGTCGCAATCTCCGTGCACGTGAACGTCACCCCGAATTGGCCCCTCCCCAATTCCTTCCCGAGCGAGTACTTGGACTTCACATCCTCGAATGGCTTCCCCAATATGTTGTTCGGCTCCAATTTTGGAGCGGGCTGCCGGGAGGGAGTGTGGGGAGCTGGAATTGGCGGCTGGTGCTGAGCTTGTGGTGGCGGCGGTGGATGGTGGCGCCGCCTTTCGGGGTTCGTTCGGGCATCGGATTGGGCAGGGAAACTCGTTGGTGGTTTCTGATAACTGCTCGCTCTTTGTGATCTGTAGCCGTTCACATCTCGGCTAGAGTAATTCTTCTTGCTAAAACATCCTCCCATTTTTTTTCCTTATCTCTTTCTGGCCAAATTATCTATACGAACTCATGATTGTTGCTTTATGGTCGGAATTCTTGAAAAGAAGAGAAAAGCGGGCCTCAAAAAAACTAAATCTTGGGACTGAAAAAGGGTTGTTCCCTCGAATTCCGAGTGGAAATAGTTCTAGTTGGAAATGATAGTGAGGAATATAGGACTGAAATTGAAAGGAAACCGGAATTGAAAGAGAAAGAAAGAATGCAATCGAGTGAAAGATTTGAAGCAGAGTTTGGGAGAAGGGCTCGGCAGCTGCAGTGGCTGATTTAATTTCAGAAAATCAGACGCGTTGGGGGTTGACTAGAGCCGTTCTCTTCTTCACACGTTTTTACTTTCCCATTTTTTGGTTTTAATTTTCTTTTCCTACACGGTTTAGGAAATAATGGTTAGGCTTGAATTCAAGCAATCATCAAGACTCGAGAGCCGGTGTTCTAGATACTAATTAAAATTTTGTAATGGAAGATTGCAATTAGAATACTTTATTTAAGTCTCTATTTGGGCAAGTTGGGGTTGAATTTTTGTCCCCTTAATCCTAATTACGGATTAGCGAGGACTATAGCGTAAACATGAAAGAATAAACATGGAGACTCTCATTAATAATGAGCGTAATACATATGTCAGTATGTTCTTGGACTACAGTACATAAATTAGGTTCTGCGGTGGAAGGCATGTGATATGTATATATGATGATGTCTTATCAGGTATAAATATATCGTGACAACATTCCTATTGCTCAACACCGCTCCATCCATCATCTCGCTCAATCTGCACATTTAAAACAAACATGCGGTCGAGTACAAGAATGCACTCGGTGGACTCATGCCAAAACATTTTATCATTTGAAGATTACATGCCACATCGTGGTAAGACATGAGGGTTTTAGTCGAAATGTCTTGTGCTTACTAAAATCATTTAATCATTTCTCAAAATCATCGTCTGGCAAGCATTTTTCGGTGTGTATGATCCATATCCTTAACATCCTTTCATCATAACATCATAGTCGAGCGTCGTGAATGAGGCCTCCCTACGACGCCATGACCGCCGTGAATTGTCCTTACAAAGACACAGTCACCTTAGGTGTACACGTTAATCCTAGCGGTATTGTCCTTCCCGGCATAGGATCCGATATCGATTTCATTCATAAGTTGGGGCGACCCAACACATTCATATCATTCATTCCGGATAGGATACATACACAAAACATAAACATTTTGCGGTAATCATGTAAACATTTTATCAGCAGTTGAAATAAGCATCGTAAATAAATATTTCAAAAGCATTTTATTTTTGAGTAGAGTAAAGCCCACAGATGTCGATTGTCTAAATCGATTTCTTGGAATCGCAGCCCTGTGCTTAGCCTATCTATTCTGGCCTCGAGGTTTTGGAGTTGAAATATCCATCGGTCTTAGAACCCATATTTCTACTTTAGTGTATATCAGTATGATATACATTCAATTGAGCATGTAGGAAGCACCTATTCAAATGGTTCACGTTAGGCGTGCTCGTAAAAATATCATGTTGTGTTGTTTTATTACAACCGTACATCTTATTAATACTCTATCGTACCTTGCGACATGACATAATGAATGCATCGATTAATAGTATGTTAGTCACATAAGGCATACTTCACAGGGGTTTCAACACTTAGTCAAATTTCAAGTGTTGAATTTCAAAGAAAACGACTTGAAATAACCCAGTGGCAAACTTTGACGATTCATAACTATCGAGTTAGAATACGTATGGCCGCACAAAGATACATTCTGAAACCTCTAAACATGAACTACAAGTTCTAAGAAGGAATTAAATCCAAAAGAGTCGTGGTTCTGGAGATATAGGGTCTCAAAGTGGGCAACTCAATGACTTCCATACTTAGAGAAATTTTTCAAAATTTTCAGTTTTAGCTTAACGACGAGGGGTTTTGCGAGGCTCGTAACTTTTGACTCATAATGCCAAAATGGCTGCAGGCTACCAATTTCGAAACCTTGTAACAAGAACTATATATTTCATGAAGACCATCTTGGAAAATATCGACGATCGAGAAATACATAAGCCCAAAGTTGACTAGTTGGAAATGGGCGGTTTCCGATGGGTGATACCTATAAAACTTGGTTTGGGATCAAACTTTCCAGATCATAACTAGACATGGTGAGGAACATTTCTTATGAAGAAACCCAAGTCCAAATCGGACTAAAAACGGCTTGATCATCTCACGTAAAAGTCATACTCGAGCGACTATTACATGGAGAAATTCACTAAGGCGGTTTGTCCAAAAAGCTTCTGTAATGTATCAACTTTAAAAATTCACCGAGGGCTCATTATAAGGAATCTGGGAATGCAACCCATAATATTGAAAATACACTTAAGTCTAGTTTAATTCAGAAAAAACCTCACTTAATGATTCAAAATATATTGGGAGATAAAAATATTTTACTACAAGCTATCACTTCCGTGACAGTTTTGTGCAGTTAGATTGTAAAATCTGAAATAAATAGTAAACATTTTTAGAAAATTCTGAAAATTATATACATCTTCTAGACATGCTGAATTATGTTTCTGCAAAATTTTAGAGTTTTATCATTAGCCAAACTTAAAACGAAAGCCACGGACTATGGGTGATGAACACGGCGATTTCACAGATTTGTGCAGTGTTTTTGATAAATACAATTAAAATAGTAAATCAAGTTGGATTGACCTGATATTTTACAGAGGAATACTAGACACATATAATTTCAACATATTAAAATTTCACATTCATCGGACCACTGTAACTTAGTCAAATAAATTCGTGAAGTTGCTATTCGTCCAGATCAATCAACATGCAATGATCAAAAGTCTTGAATCTACCTATTAAATCAACATGCAATCATATATATAGCACATACCTATCATAATAAGCATATGAACATCTATGCATGTGTAGAATCGATCATCCCTAGGATATAAGGAGGTGGTATTTACCTTAGTCAAGGAATCGAGAGGATGGAGAGTGGACTCAAATTTGTCTCCTGGGAGCCTTGATTTGTTGCCGTGAGAGATGGAAGGGTGGGGGAGCTCTCAGCTTCCTTGCAGATTTTGAGAGAGGGAGGAGAGAAGGGACGGCTGTGTGTGGAGTGAGAATGGCTGAAGTGGTGTAGGTGGTGGGGTGGTTGCTTATGGGTGACAATTGTCACCCTTAATACATCATAATTGACACCCACATACTTCTACCTACACACCACACACATGCACGATTTTTACATATATATCTATGTATATATCTGATTTTAATTGATTAGTTAGGTTATAATTAATCACATTTTCATATAGTAGATACATGCGATAGAAAAATCAACAAGATAAACTTGTATACATAGGTGTATAGTTTTCGCTTTTACCCTATGCCAATGGGTCTAATTTTTATTTTCCATGCCAAACATTGATATATGTTATAACATATATTTTAGATGATAAATAATATCATATGATAAATTAATGGCATCATTTTATGCAATAAAAATCGAGTTCGAAAATTAGGGTTTTCGAACGTTTGAAAAATTGGTCACTATCAAATCTTGATGATCTAGCATTGATTTAATGCTAAATAATACTGTAATTACATATAATAATCATAGGAATTTAATTTCTATAATTCCTTGATCATTAAATTCGCTTTTCATTTAGGTAAACGTTAACGTTTGAAAACGTTGCAAAACGTTCATTATTGACTCATCTCGAAAAGGTCGTAATAAAGTCGTAATCACTTTATTAAAATATTCCATTAACAATGGAATTTAATTCTAAGCAATTGCTTAGAAAATTTCATGAAATTTTAACTATCGATCTGCGATCGACGTTAAAATAATCTGCCGATACACTTTATAACATTCTATTCTTTGATTCACAAATCTCGGTGAATATAATATAGGAATTCATTCCTTCGTAAACAATCGAAATCATTATTCGATATCTTACTGGTTGGATAACTCAGCGAAACTATAATTTACGGGATTTAAGTACTTTAATTAGGCATCTAATTCTGCGGGGTATTACATCCTACCCCTTAAAAGAAATTTCGTCCAAATTTGCATACCTCATAAATTATGGGTATCTTAACATCATAACATCATAACTTTCCACGTCTTTCATTTTGTCCATGGTTTTCCATTGGATTTTCATTAAAGACCCAAACTTGCTTCTTTAATCGTTGAATCGTGCGATCAAATTAGTCGTAGATTTTCATCATAACTCATCCGAGTAAGAGGTCACATCATCATGTTGGTTTACGAATTGGGTCATTTTCGTTTTTAAGCTGCGATACGTGGAAAACATTTCGTCTTTCCCAAATGTGGTGGAAGTATCGACTATAAACTCTAGGCTATCATTGTTAGGAGCTCGTAAGGTCCTATAAAGCGTGATCTAATCATTCTTTGTACCTGAATCCTTATAATTTCTCTAGATGGAGAAACCTTAAGAAATTTTAATTCGTATTTAAAATGCGTTCAAAATTACACGTGTCGGTAAGACTTTTGTTTGTCCTTAGCTTTTCTTATTCTTTGCCTTATTGGGCAGATATCTTAATCGTTTCATTTACAACGTCAGGACTTTATACCTTTTCTCACCTACTTTATTACAATAAAGTGGTGGTCGATACTTTTTTCCAAAGACAATGCCTCATAAAACTATATTGATCGTTGTTGGCGGCTACGGTCGTACATAAACTTAACAAGTGGTACACCACGTTCTCACTTGCACCTTGGTTTAACACTTATGTTCTATCGTATCCTTAGACGTTCATACTGTCGCTTTCGATTGTCTATCCGTGCGTGAGTGGACATATATGTTAAGGCTTAACCTCGTATCTAACTCCTTTTGTGAGTTAGTTCAAAATCTAGGGTACTCTTGAAGTCTCTATCTCGAAGCGATAGGTTTTGGTACTCCTTGTAAATATCGATTTCCTTTATATGCGGTGAGCTAACTTATCGGATCTATAAGTCATCCGATTGGCGAGACAAAACATAATTAGCGAGTCGATCCACTACTAGCCATATAGTAGTGCGACTTCTTTATGACTTTGGTAAAATCTGTCATAAGATTTATTGCTATATCATTCCATCTTCATTCGTGTATCTCTAGAGATTATAACCTTTTATAAGGCCTTTGATACAATGCCTTTACTTGTTGATAACCGAGACACTGCTCGACAATCATGGTTACATATCATTTCATTCCTTGCTATCTAACTTTTCTCGTAAATCATAATACATCTTAATAATGCCTGGTTGGCGGTATGAGAAGGATCATGAAATTCATTCTTGGTTTCACTTCTAAGCTTATTATTGCTTGGAAATATATGTATATCTCTCTTGAACAATATAACACGTCCGTCATTCCTTAAAATATCCTTTAGCTCTTCATTCCTTATTTTAATTTGTATTCTATTCTCATCTTCATTTTCTCTGTTTAGTCATATTTCACCTTGGTTGTGAGGGTACCACTTACGTTCGTCCTTGATTTCCCGACTATTTCTGTTCTCTTTTTCTTAACCTTTCTGATGAGTTTTCCTTTTCTATAAGGACATACCATGATTTAGACTAAATTTTATTCTTAGGCATTAGATTCTACATTAACCTTCCTTAGGTGATTATTTATCACAATTATAATCTTTTACTGATTCGTGCCATCTTTCCTATCCTGTATCCAAGTTTCTTTGCTCGAAGAATAAGTTCAAACTTTTGTAAATTGTGAAGGGTTCTTAATTTATTGATATAGGAGTGAAATTTCCAAGACTTCGGTATTTATACCATTGTTACTATTCCAAGTCATGAGTTGGGAAATTGTATTCATGTGGCCTAAGTCATTGTGATGCATAAGTTATTATCTTTCTCATATTAATACATAGCCTTACTGTTATTAATCTATGTGATTTTGATTCCTTTTTGGGGTTGCTATGTTATTGGCTTTGCTACTTTAGAGGGTTCTTAATGGTCCTCTGATAGTAGTCAATTAATATAAAAACTGCTGATCTTATTTTAGGTCATCGACGTCTTTCATTCTTAATTGTTTTGTCCTTTACCAGATCTACATTGACTTCTTCTAAGGACACTAGGTGTCTGAGGAATATTTCTCCTTTAAGCTGAGATTCTTAAAACTGTACTTAGTAAAATTCGCCCGGATCTTAAAAGTCGTAGGACAGTCCTTCAATGTCCTTTATGTTCTTTCTTGTCCTCTGAATAGATAGGAACATCATCCATAAAGATTGAGATAGAAATTTATTTAAGTACTTGTGGATCACTCGATTTTTAAGGTTTATGGTCAGGGCTGGTGCATTTGTTAGTCCGAATGGCATAACTTGTAGGGAAAACGTATGTTAACCCTCGCCCCGAGGATCCATCTTGGGTGTTTAATTCACCATACATTGATTATAAACCTAGCATGCGTCTATATAATTAAATCGCAACACGTTAGGGTTTTCACGCGTTACTTTGGATCGAAGAGGTCGATGGAGCGAGATGAGCGGATCGAACGGATCGGACTCGTGCTTTGACCTTCTGGACTGTATCCCGATTGCCCAAACTCCAACGTCGAGTGAGGACGATCTATGGAGAATACTACAAGAAATCACCCTAAAACCTAGGCAAATTTTCGAGATACACTCTTATGAAGTGGACGAAAATTTCCTCTCAATACTCAAGCATTAACCTAGACTTTATCTCATACCTTATATTTATAATGCACTACCTTAATCCTATATGGAATATTACCATAATCCTATATGGAATATTACCATAATCCTATATGGAATATTACCATAATCTTAGGATTATTTCCATACTCGTGATTATTTCCATACTCTCAGGATGGAAAGGATCTATGCATATACCATAAATATAATTATATCATTGTGGGATAAAGAGAATAAAATCTTTCCTTTGAGAGCAGAGGGGGCCGATTTCTTCCGGTAGCTACGGGCTGGATGGGCCGGCCCAGGATCAAATCTGAGGAATAAAGATGGGCCTCAAATAAATTAATTATCTTATGTTCACCCGAACATAAATTAATTTATAAACATTCGATCATGCCACTAGAGAAAGAATGTTGACTTACCCCTTTATTACCGAAGTTGAGTCGGGCTTGCACTTAGACATTACGAATCCCGTATTTAAGATATCGAACGTCCATTAATCCTTTATAGCAATCATCGCTTAAAGCGATTAATAACTTTATTTCCTTAAGTAGTACCACTCAACCTTATTATTGTACTTGAGCTAACTCAACTGCGGGGTTTAGTACAATAAACCTTTGAGCTCCTTAAGGGGCGTCATCATCCTAAGCGGATACGGTGACTCGTCTGAGATAACTAGCGTGACATACAAGATCGCCACCACCCAAGATGCGGAGAATCTTGGGTTAGAACATATAACCTCACTCATAACAAGTCAAAGTGATGGTCGACAACTCATACTCACCTAATACCTTATCGAGGTTTAGATCATCGTAAGTCACCGAGATCTTGGTTCTTCACGGCGGTCGGAAAGAAGAACTCATCTCATCTGTGATCCTTCAATACGTCGAGGCGTACCGGCATAGACAAGTAACTAAGTCAAGTCACTTATCTATCTGCACCCTAAACCGACAACTCGTCCTTAAGTCGTCTCATTTGTGAAACTTTTTATATCTCATTAAGCTCGACTAATCACGGACTTACGTGATCTTCTACACCTTGTATGATCTAACTTATATATGAGATAAGGGGACACGGATATATGCAATCAAGTATTCAAATCGGATAGGAGATTGTAATAGTGGTAACGAAACATTGAATACAAGCTCAACCAAGCGCTTTCGATTATACAAACCAACAATCTCACTTATACTAAAGCAAACTTTTAGTATACAATGTGTCTCTACTAGCTATTACAAACAACCATCACTTTGCTTCTCCCACTTATACAAAAGTTTCCTTTCTAAGTGGGTGCCATCAAGCGCAATCCAAGTCCTCTAACGTGTCCATCGTAGACTTTTGCGGCGAGCTCTTCGTGAATGGATCGCTAGATTTTTCGTCGTATCAATCTTTTCAATCAAGACGTCACCTCGTCTAACGATTTCTCGTATGACATGGTACTTTCTCTCTATGTGTTTGGTCGCGTGGGTCCGTGGTTCCTTCGAGTTTGCCGCTGCACGAGTTATCACGAGAAACTATGATACTCTTGGGCAAACCGGTACCACATCTAGATCCATGGTAGTTCTTGAACCATCTGACCTCCTTAGAAGCCTCAAGGCGGCTACATATTCGGCTTCCATGGTAGAGTCCGCAATGCATCGCTTTGCACTCACTTGAGGATCGGCTCCACCTCCCAAGGTAAACACATGGCCGAGGTTGACTTTTTCTCATCACGGTCGGCTTGGATATCCAGTGCAGATAACCCAAAGGCATTAGACTATCGCATGGTAAACTAGCCTATAATCTCGAGTCCTTTTCGGTGCTTGAGTATATGCTTTCTTGCGATCAATGAGCTTGTCCATGGTTAGGCGATATCTAGCTACTATGCCTCTTGCATAGCGGATATCGGGTCTCGTGCATAGCATTGCGTACATGAGACTTCCTACGGTGAAGCGTAAGGAACTTGTCTCATTTCTCTATCTCCTTTGGTCATGGGTGATTGCGTCTTGAATAAAGGAACGCCATATGCGAAGGTAGCAATCCTTTCTTGGCGGTGCGCATACTAAAACAGTAATCACGGTATCAATGTAAGGCGCTGAGATAAGCTCAACATTTTCTTCTTGCGATCTCGGTAAACCTTGATCCCAAGAATGCAGCTGATCTCCTAAGTCTTTCATTTGAAACCGATCGGATAGCCAACTCTTTACGTCGATATGACTTCACGTTGTTGCCAACTAGAAGGATGTCATCTACATAAAGTGCAAGAAATACCACATCACCGTTGACATCTAACCGATACACACAACTCTCGCTAGAATTTGGGTAAATCCATGGGACTTTACCACCTCGTCAAAGCGTAAGTTCCATGATCGGAGGCTGCTTAAGTCCATAAATGGATTTCTTAAGCTTCCATACTAGATGCTCTTCACCCTTTACCACATAACCTTGAGGTTTTGCATATAGATGTCTCTACCTTCCTCAAGGTAACCGTTTAGAAAAGCGGTTTTAACATCCATTTGCCAAACCTCTAGGTTCAGTGGGCTGCTATGGCTAGAAGAATTACGATGGACTTGAGCATTGCTACGGTGAAAGGTCTCATCGAAATCGATGCCCTCAATCGAGTGTACCCTTCGCCAAGCACGGCTTTAAAAGCGAAACCTCTCCATCGGAATCTCTTCCTCTTGTATATCCACTTACTACCTACGGCTTCCTTGCCATCTGGTAGAGGTGTCTTTCATATACATCCATAGCCGTTATGGACTCATTTCTAAGTCCATAGCGGTGTGCCATGATCTTGCATCAATATCTTGTATCGCCTCCTTGTATGTCCATGGGTCGATTATTGCATGTTAAATCTCTGGGACTAAATCAGAAGATTCACCCACGAACATAAATCGCTCGGGTTGACGAACAACCTCCCACTACTGACGAGGTTCTACGAGCACAATGGCAGCGGTGGGTGCGAGATACTTGTGGTTCTCTAACTTGCATAACTTCTTTGTGTAGGTACCACTTATGCGGTCGGTATCTCCGGTGAACTCGACCCACTTCAATTTCTTGAAGTATCGGTGTCGATCCTCCCACTAGACTCGACATCTCGCACCTTTGGCTGTCGGTGGTGGAATCGATCATCTTCTAATTCTTGAAGAATGATTTCAACTTTGGACTTATGATTTTCATATAATCCTCTTCTAAGAATCGGGCATTAGTGCTAATAATGACCTTCCGATCCTTAGGACTATAGAATAAACCACCTTCGTTCCTCTAGGATAGCCAATAAACGACCTTGCGTCGGATCTAGCCTCCAACTTGTCGACTTTCTTGTTCAAAGACGTGTTCGGATCTGCCCATATCTTTATGTGGCTTAAAGCGGGCTTCATACCAAACCACAACTCGAAAGGGTCTTTTCGGTGACTTGGGCGGTACTAGATTTAGCAAGTATGCACTGTTTCTAAGGCATATCCCGAACGAAATAGGCAATGTAGCATAACTCATCATAGATCTAACCATTTCCAAAAGAGTCCTATTTCTTCGCTCGACACACCATTTTTTGTGGTGTGCCCGGTGAAATCTTGTTGGGATGTAATCCCACACTTCACTAGATAGTCCATAAACTCGTTCTTGAGGTATTCTCCACCGCGATCGAGCGCAGTGACTTGATACTTTACCTAGCTTTGTCTCCACTTCCGCCTTAAATTCTTTGAATTTCTCAAAGCATTCAAACTTGCGGTGAAGCGGTATCGTATCCGTACCTTCGAGTGTCGTCGATGAAAGTGACAAAATACCGTACCTCCACGAGCTTGTGTGGACATCGGTCCACACAGTCGAATGGACTAACTCAACATTTCTTTGGCTCTATAACCCTTCGCTTTGAAGGGTGCAGTCGACATCTTACCTTCATGAGATTCGCAGATGGGAATGGAGTAGTAAGTGAGATTACCAACGCTCCATTCTTAGCGGTCTTTGGATCCTATTTAGATTGATGTGACCTAATCTAAGATGCCAGAGAAAAGTAGAGTCATCTTCTGAAGAAAACTTTCTCTTTTAGGGTTTGATGAAGATGCTGACATAGTTATAGGTATTATGTTTTGCGAGAAATAGTATAAAGCGAATTATATAAGGTGCTACACAGATAACCGTCATTTCTTATGATAGAAACACCACTATCAAAAATAATGAGAATATCCATGAGTAAATAATTTGAAACAGAAACAAGGTTCCATGAAAATCCGGCACATATAAAACGTCTTTCAAAACTAAAGCTGTTGTCCCAAAACATAAAGAAACATCTCCAAGCGCAGCAACTCGACTTTGCGCGCGTTGCCCATGGAGATCGTTATCTCGCCATCAAACAGACTCCCTTGTCGCGGGAACCCACGCAGGTGTAACAAACATGATCGGTTCGCCAGTATCTACTACCCAAGAATGGGTAGAACAAGTCGCTAAACATGTTTCCGTCACTAAAGCAAATGGCGTACCTTGAGCCTTGAGCATAGGGCACTTGGCCTTCCAATGCCCAGTCTTACCGCACTTGAAGCACTTGCCCTTCTCCTTTGGCTTCTTCAAGCCTCCGGTGGCAACCATGTTCTTGCTCCCATTACTCCCACTATTTCCTCGCCTCTACCACCTTTGGTACCCTTTTCTATTTCCATTTTGCGATGAAAATTTTGGGCCCTTAGATGTGCTAGCAAGAGCATGTGCTCCTTTTCCCATAACTCCTTCCGCAGCAACGAGATCATTAAGCAACTGACTAAGTGTAAACTCGGTCTTGCTCATGATCGCATTCACGCGAAAGTTCTCAAAAGACTTAGGCGGTGTATTGAGGATGATATCGACCTTGGCCGCCGTCAATACCTCCTCCCAACCGATCAAGACTATCCATGAGATGAGTCGTGTGGGAGATATGTTCATGGACCGAACTTCCTTCTTCCATCTTACACGCCAAGATTTCTCTCATTGTGTGGGCGGATCGTCCGATCCGATCGCCCAAACTTACTCGAGACTTGACCAAATATCGATCGCGTCGCCATCGATCGATCTTGCACTGCAAGCCTTTGGACATCGTAGTCATCATATAGCATTTAGCCATATTGTTTGACTTATTCCAAAGTCCGCTTGACTCTGCTCATTAGTCGATCGTCGATAAGGCATCGGGTTTAGGAGTAGTGAGAACAAACATGTGTTCTTCAATGATAAGAACATATTCCATGTTTCGTTTCCACTCGATGAAATTTGGACGGATAACGGTTTTGTGCGAGCATATTGATAATCGGCGTAAGAGACATATCTCAAAGCGATAATGTAAACACATAAGCATACGATCGCAAATAATTCGTAACAATAATATTGTAACCTTTTGATAAAACAATATTAATTGAAACCTCCAATCGCCCGAGGAATTCCACATGCAAGCCACGCGTGTGGGCGTTTAAACATGAACCCCCGACCGGACTAAAATATACCTTTTAGTCGTTTAATTTCAATCCATGTCAACTTATCCTTATGACAAATGAAATTAATGATTCGACCTTACTAGACCACATCACTATCGCAAGAAGGGACTTGGCGGGAAGTTGTACTTGAGGTGATGTCTAGCAATGACCACAATTTTAACGTGAGAAATGAATTCTTAGAATTGGTATACTCTCTCGGACCATACCGCTTCCAATTCAAATTCTTTTGTTATCTCATTTTATATCTATCTCTAGAGAACTTATGAAAATCGCACATGCAAGAGCCAGCGTGTGGGCGTTTACATGAAACTCCCACTTCTCAATAGATTTAAAAGTTTTATTTAGAAATCTCATGTAACAAACTTATGATAAGCGATGCAAGCAAGCCACGCGCGTGTGGGCGTTTACTCACAGTCGTCTCACTTTGTTTAGAGATCAAAAGTGGAGGTCTTGACATTTTAATTTGAAAAATTAATTTGTCGGGTTGCTTGCTTAGTCTTTTTATTCAAAAGGTTTGTCCATGCAGATCACGTAATCTAGCATGCTTTTCTATAGAACTCGACATGTAAAACATGCTCGCAGAATTCTAAAATATGCTTGATAAACGCGATAAACCTAGCATGCTTACTATGCGCGTCCAATTCGTAAAACACTTAAAGGTTTGTCAGCGTAATATAAACATACATAGCATGCTCTTGCATAATTAAAACATCCACGACATGCATATGAGCGATAAAAATAAAATAAAGCGTTCATCGCGGCCCAATCATGAAACACCGCACATTTAAATCTAATCTATTACATAGATTTACAAAATGCAATTAAACTTGACGGGCCTCGCGTGCTCGGCACGGACGGATTCAACAAATGGGCCTCACGTGCACGCGGCACGGGCCGAAAATCTGAAAACGGTCCGGGGGTCGGTCGGCCCAAGATGTCTTTGGGCAGCGCGCTGAGGCAAAGCCCACCGCCGCGCGCCCGAGCCTGCGCGCTGCCGCCCGCCGCGTGTTCGCGCGGGCTACCTCATGATCGCTAATGCGACCGTGACCCGTCGAGCACGCGCGCGGCCGAGCTTCTTCCACGCGCCCAAGCGCCGAACGTCTGCCGAGACGCGTCGCGCCCGCTGCCATTCTCGCGACCGCGAGTTACGCTCGTGAAGCGCCGGGTTTGCCATGCCGCGCGCCCGTCGCCTAGCTTCGCCGCGGCCGCGAAGCTCGCGGATACTCTCGCGACCGCGAAGCTTCGCTCGCTAAGCGCCAGGGTCTCGTCTTGCGCGAACGCCGCCCGCCGCCCGCGCCTCGTGATCGCCCTCGCGACCGCTCGCTCATTCAGATACCGTCGAGGGACCGCCGAAACCCTGTTTTCCGTCGTTTCGTTCTTCGTTCTTTCGTCTTCGTTCTTCTTTTACATATAAGATTTACATAATAAAATCTAATCTAACCACGGATTTTCTCGTGGTGTAAAACAAAACCAACAAAAAACAATAAGCGAGCCACGATGAGCGATGATCCACAATTATTAAAGCGCACGTAATAATCAAGCGTGAATTAATCCAGCGAGCCAAGATTCGATCCCGGGCTCGATACCAGTGTAGGAAAACGTATGTTAACCCTCGCCCGAGGATCCATCTTGGGTGTTTAATTCACCATACATTGATTATAAACCTAGCATGCGTCTATATAATTAAATCGCAACACGTTAGGGTTTTTCGCGTTTACCTTTGGATGCGAAGAGGTCGATGGAGCGAGATGAGCGGATCGAGCGGATCGGACTCGTGCTTTGACCTTACGGACTGTATCCCGATTGCCCAAACTCCAACGTCGAGTGAGGGCGATCTATGGAGAATACTACAAGAAATCACCTAAACCTGGCAAATTTTGAGATACACTCTTATGAAGTGGACGAAAATTTCCTCTCAATACTCAAGCATTAACCTAGACTTTATCTCATACCTTATATTTATAATGCACTACCTTAATCCTATATGGAATATTACCATAATCCTATATGGAATATTACCATAATCCTATATGGAATATTACCATAATCTTAGGATTATTTCCATACTCTCAGGATTATTTCCATACTCTCAGGATGGAAAGGATCTATGCATATACCATAAATATAATTATATCATTGTGGGATAAAGAGAATAAAATCTTTCCTTTGAGAGCAGTAGGGGGCGCCGATTTCTTCCAGTAGCTACGGGCCTGGATGGGCCAGCCCAGGGATCAAATGCAAGGAATAAAGATGGGCCTCAAATAAATTAATTATCTTATGTTCGACCCGAACATAAATTAATTTATAAACATTCGATCATGCCACTAGAGAAAGAATGTTGACTTACCCTTTATTACGAAGTTGAGTCGGGCTTGCACTTAGACATTACGAATCCCGTATTTAAGATATCGAGCGTCCATTAATCCTTTATAGCAATCGATCGCTTAAAGCGATTAATAACTTTATTTCCTTAAGTAGTACCACTCAACCTTATTATTGTACTTGAGCTAACTCAACTGCGGGGTTTAGTACAATAAACCTTTGAGCTCCTTAGGGGCGTCATCATCCTAAGCGGATACGGTGACTCGTCTGAGATAACTAGCGTGACATCTGACCTTTGCCACCACCCAAGATGCGGAGAATCTTGGGTTAGAACATATAACCTCACTCATAACAAGTCAAAGTGATGGTCAAGAACTCATACTCACCTAATACCTTATCGAGGTTTAGATCATCGTAAGTCACCGAGATCTTGGTTCTTCACGACGGTCGAAGAAGAACTCATCTCATTGTGATCCTTGATACGTCGAGGCGCATACCGGCATAGACAAGTAACTAAGTCAAGTCACTTCTTATCTATCTGCACCTAAACCGACAACTCGTCCTTAAGTCGTCTCGGTTTGTGAAACTTTTATATCTCATTAAGCTTGACCAATCATACGAGACTTACGTGATCTTCTACACCTGTATGATCTAACTTATATATGAGATAAGGGACACGATATATGCAATCAAGTATTCAAATCGATAGGAGATTGTAATAGTGGTAACGAAACATTGTATACAAGCTCAACCAAAGCGCTTTCAAGATACAAATCAACATAACTATCATCTCATAGTAACCATATCTTGTTTGGAGCGATTTGTTTCGTATTTGGATATCATTCTATACGAGACCATATAATACTTCATCAACATACCTTAGTGTGGACCTTTTACACATTAATTACTAGGGTCGGTCTATCGAGTCGATCGATTATAAGCGCCTAGTTCTTTTACGCACAAAATTTTGACACCTCTTGAACATATTCACAAAATTTTCCAAACTACGCTTATTATACATATTATAATCACACCATTATCATCATAAACCATTATCTACATATAAGTCTTATATGATCCTAGGATTCTAGGTCTCTGAGTGACCTTCGTCGGAGTTGTACTCCTCCCTTGGAAACTTGTCTTTCTCCAAGTACGTTTTTATTTCATATTTCGATGATTATTCTCTTTGGGTCCAGCTGCTCCCCGTTTCTTCTTCAATACCATAAGTTGGTGTTACTTTTATCAGAAAGTATGGCTGGGTTGGTAGCGGTAATTCTCCTAATCCGCGAGGGCGATAAGATCTTGTCCTTTTGCCCTTCTCGTCTCTTTCTAGTACCATTGATGACACAGGACGTGGGGCGGCGTTTGGAATATCCGAGTACAACCATTCCTTTATGCCGTGTGGTGTAACTTGCCGAGGACCAGGACAAGTACTCGTAGGTGTCGTTCCACACGCATTATATATATACTTGGGTATATTGACAAATCTGGTAAGTTTACCCAGACTTTGGAACTTTTCTCATGGAGAAAATATTCTTTTAATACTTCTTTTGCAAAATTTTGCTAATCATTTGGCAAATGACAACACGTCATTGGGTACCATCCTCATTTGACACTCTATAGTTACGAGCATCCGGTCAGGAGGTGCAAAATTTCTTCAAAAGCATACTCAATCCATGCCTAGTTCATAATAAAAGAGCCGATCGCTCGTGTGAGTTATAAACTTGTAGGCCTTGGGGTTAACTCTTACCCGTTAAACTCCGTTTTTCGTCATCCGTAAATGGACATTTCTAGATAAATCGACTTAATTTAAGCAATGGAGGATTTCTAAACAAGAAGGATCTCTTAAAGAATTAAACACTTTAAGATATATATAACCTTGTAGACAACTTTTGACACGACTCATGACATTATCTTAATACTCATTTTACGTTTACACCTTCAATCGTATATCGCTCTAAACTTATTCGTATATGCGAATAGTGGGTGTGATATCTGTCGTAAAACCTTTTAACGAAAAGATTAGGCCTAGGTCACTAATCACGTGAATGACAGCCATATCCGAAACCTTTTGTCTCTAGAATTATATCTACATTCCACATAGATATAATGATCCAAATCATTGGATAGAATTTTAGGCGATTCTAGGCTTGATTCCATGCTTGAGCCACACTTGCGGTGGTCATGATTCTCGTATAGGTAAGGAGATTCTCATCTCTTGATTACACCACGAATTGGGTTCTATCGCTTCTACGCATACTTGTGCGATGTTAAAAAAGCGAAGCACCTATATTGAACAAAATTCGATGGGTGTTACGAGAAATTTTCCTCATACCTATCCTACCCTTTTGGTTTTTGTTTGTTCTATTTTGGTGCGAAGCATAGGCTTTGGTCAACGGTCTTCCCGTTTATTCAAGTGAACATCTATTTCATATGTCATTGTCCTTTCCATTGGGACCTTATGTTCCTTCGCTATGGCCTTGTACATTTTCATTCACCCTATACTTCTCGATATCAGTATAATTATGCTTTTATTGATAGCATTCTGTGGTTAGGTCTATATCAACCTATCTTTTGATATTGATATCTCAATAATTAAATCTTATCGTAAAGATCGTCATGTCTCTATTACTATCATTCATTCTTGATCCCGTATGAATGATTTAATTTCCTTTGTCACTTCATTGATCTTAGGGATATATTTCTCATATATCCTTACTTTAAACTCTTTTCCAGAGAAATCCTTGTACTGGCATTTAGTGCCATCGTTTGTAATATCCCTTTTTGGATATACGTCATTTCTTCTTAGTCTTTTATTGATTTATCATGCAATTTCGCATAAGATAAAATCCTTTGTCTCTTGGGGCGTATTATACTTAGACATGTTTTAGGGCGGAACCGCGGTTTAGGGCGGGCCCGGCGGATCGGCGGTTCCAAATGTGACGGCCCTAGCCCGGCCCTACAAACTAGTCGGCGGTTTAGGGCGGGCCTGAGCCCGGCGGTCCCGGTTCGGCTCGAACCGCCGGTTTAGGCCGAGCCCGGCGGTTCGGCCTGTTCGGCGCAGCGATTTTGTATCGATCCGTTCTCTCTCGTCCGAGCTCGATTTTCGATCCGTTTGCGCTCACGAACTCGTATCGCGATATACTTCAACTCTTATGAAGGGTAAAATCTCCAATTCTATCTCAATTTTTCTGAAAATTCAATCAAATATGCAACAAGTATCAAAGTCCAAGATTTTAACAAACTTTTAAGTTTTAACTTTTAACTTTTAAGTCTAAAGCTTAATAAACTTGTAAATATTTTTAAAGTTGTAAAATTTGTAAACTACTAAACTTGTAAATATTTTAAATTTGTAAGTGATTTTTTTATGTTTGAACTTGTAAATACTTTGCATTTGTTAAAATACGTATAAATATAAAATATGTGTCAACACTTTGCATTTTTAATAAATGATGAGTAAAATTACATAAATCCATTTATGACTTTTACATAGGGATGAAAAATAATAATAATAAAGGACTTGAGCTCAATTTAATTTCTAAAATTGAGTTGCCTACATATCCTCATAATCATAGAGGAATCAAAGTCCATGTAGTTCTTTTAATTTCTAAATGCTCTACTCCGTCTCCGCACCCGATTCCGATCGATCCGTTTCGGTGAAGGCCTCATCTTCGCCTCGTTACCATCTTCCCATTGTGGTTCTTGAGCTCTAAGGTCGGCCCTACACCAATCATCGAGCAACATTGTAGCTTCAATGTTCGCGGCTTCATGTTCTTCTTCTTTGATCAAGCATTAGTCCTCCAATGCTAAATGCTTGTTCAGCGGATACGATGGATGCGGGACGGCAAATAACTCCTTTGCCATGATTGAGAGGATTGGGTACTCTCTTTCTTCGACCACCACTTCAAGACATCGATCGAAGGACGCTATCTTCAACACCAAAAGACAAAGGAGTTTGCAAATATATATCTAATTCACTATTACCTTGTCCTCTGGCCTTTCGAATGTTCTATTTTGGTACATCGAAGTCATTTGTTGCACCAAAGGATCAAACTCATTCATATC
Organism: Salvia rosmarinus; assembly: GCA_036937905.1. Taxonomy (NCBI): domain Eukaryota; kingdom Viridiplantae; phylum Streptophyta; class Magnoliopsida; order Lamiales; family Lamiaceae; genus Salvia; species Salvia rosmarinus. The sequence goes on from CM072818.1 coordinate 83,468,004, forward strand.
AAAAGGAAAATTAATTGAAGACATCATAGAAGAAGGAGGTGGAGTTTGAATATCATCATCACTACCATATTTCGACCTATATTCTTGAAAAGACTTCTTAAATTCTTTTCAAGATTATATTTGATTTGATCTACATCCGGAGATCAAAATAAACTAATTCTCCTTCTATACTAGCACCTTGAAAATCCATTTGCCTAAAAGCATCATAATAAACATTAAGCATTTGACAAGTACCATCATATTTCCATTTAGGATCTAAACACTTAGCAAGCAAAAAATTGTAGGTATCTCCTAAAATATTTTAGCCACTTTTGAACCATAAAATAAATTACACCACATAAAGATGGTTTACTAAAACAACTACGAAAAGACATGGCAATATGCATGCAATGTTCTAAAACCATAACCAAGTGCAATAATAAACTCCGATAATTGTTTCGTTGCACCATGAAATACCTTTAACAATCGATATAAATCCATGCAAGCATCCCAATGAGACTCATTAAGATGTAATTGAATAGATGTAAACTCTTTCTAAAAAATCACATAAATGACCCTTATATGAAATAGTACTATTAAGCATTTCATAAGTAGAATTCCAACGATGAAACATCCAATTTGAAACATGTATAAGCAATATTTTTTATCGACAATATTTTTGCCATTTCTTCCCATAAGTTTTGAAGCATGCAAACATTTGATAGCATCTCTAATAGGACTAACGGATTCTTGAAAATACTAAGTGCATCTTGAACACATAGATTTAAAATATGACAAATGCATCTAGAATGAAAGTATTTTCCTTCAAAAGAAGGTGCAAGATGCTTTGATAAGTTGAGGAATACTAGCGGTGTTTGCGAAGCATTATCAAAACCAACGGAAAAATTTTATTAATCAAAGAATACTCATTTAACACACCAATTATAATATTAGCAATACCTAAAGCATTATGAGGCTCTTCAAACTCTCTAAAAGCAATTAAGCGTTTTGCATAACCCATTTCGAATCAATCCAATGACAAGTAATACCCATATAAGAATTCTTATTATAAGCATCCGTCAAACGTCGGCACAAATAGAAACTTTATGACCTAAACGAACCAAATATTTCTTTAAATCATGTTTTTTCCATGCATTGTCTCCCAATCTTCTTAAGCATAATACTTCTACTAACTTTGCATGCATTAGGACCAAGTCCTCTTTATAACATTCTTCATACGTAACTCTATCGGCATAATTAAAGGGAGTTTTCCATAGCACAATATCTAGCCATCGCGTCTTCATATTTTCCTTATCAAATTTAAATAAAGTGGGACGTGCCGTTGTAGAATATTGAGAAGGGTTTTAATTTGAGCTTGGTTCGTTGATATTCCATACTCATGAGGATGAGAACCCTCCATGTGCCTATTGAGCGTTCCGTAACCTCCTCTCGATCCATTTGTAGGTTTTCGTGCAATAGTTGCAATAAGCAACGTATCTCTTCGACCAGTCGGGAAGAGGTGCTTGCCTAAGACTTCCACTTTTCTAAAGAAAATATAACAAGATATTGTAAGAACTATGAACATGAAATTAAAATTGTGAAACTAATTTGTAAGAAACGAAAATTTACGTACTAAAGTGCTTCACAAAACGTCGGACTTAAGTTCCTTTGATTTTGGTGGTTGTGGCGCGTATCTTGGTCAAAGTCGTCATATTCTTCGTCGCCTTCTTCGTTGCCTTCTTCATCGTCGTCTTGGTCGTTCGAGCTCACGTCACCGAAATTGGGACTTCTTTCCATTCGATGCACCATTTCATAAAATCGAGCATCTTCTTGACTTGAACCTTCGACAACTTGCCTCGAGATTTCCTCCGCCGCTAAGGCCCTTCGTGAACGTTGAGTTGGAATGTTTCCTCCTCACTGGAGCTCCTTCATCGGCGGCTTTCCTTTCCTTGTTTAATCGTTTAAAGAAAGACATGATGATTGATGAAGTGAGAAAGTTTGAGAGTTTAGAATAAGAATGAGAGATTGAGAGCTTGAGAACTTGAGAGATTGAGTTTGAGTGAGAGAATGAGAGCTTGAAAGCTTGAAAATTAGATGTAAATGAGTGAATTAAGGTTGAGAAAATGAGAGATTGAAGTGAGGATAGAGTTAGGATGATGGATATATTTATAGGAGTGATTTTGGGGTGAAATTAGAATATAGCCGTTTCTAGCCGTTTTTAGCCGTTGGAACCGCGGTTTAGGGCGGACCACGGTTCCAACGGCTCTAAAGCCCCTTGATTCGCCTCGGCCCGCTGCCCTTGGTTCGACCTTAGGCCCGCCGGTTCCAACGGCTATAACCGGACCGGCGGTTCCATACAAAGCCCGCCGGTTCGGACCGGCGGTTAACCGTCGGTTCCGGGCGATTTTTGCCGAACCGAGCCCGCCCAGGCCCTAGCTCACGGTTCGGTTCAGTTCGTTGACCGCCGTCGGGCCCGAACCGTTGACTTTAGGGTCGGACTCAGGGCCGCCCATGGTTCGGAAAGCCGTGCACGCCTAATTATACTTTTGCTTTGACGTCAAATATCTTTACCATTTTCTCGTCATTCAATGAATGCTTCACTCCCATGTCAGAGATACTTAATATCCCATTTTACTGATCGTCACAAATGTGTGGGGGATAATCTTTCCAATTGATTTATCTTAAAGTCCTCAATGTGAATCTCTTCATGTGTTCTTCGATGGATTTCCTTGCGGGATCCATAGAAGCTATCTTGCTTGTTAACTATTGAGTTACAAGACAAGCGTTTTGTGTCATTATAACTTAGGGTATTAAGATTCATTTCAAAATAATGAACTGTTTCCTTACTTCAAAGGAATTACCTTACTTATCAAGTCATAACATCTCTCAAGCTTATATCATATCGTGAACTATCTAATTGTATAGCTCGTAATTTCTTCTGCTATTTTTGACTTTTTGTCTGTTTTCATGAGCATGGTATTTGAAAGTAATCTTACTTTCGTTATACTTCGGTTTTCCACTTTCAGGACTAGAATAGTTATCATTGTCGTATGGCTTGGTAGGGTAGTACATTCGTACACCATAGCTTAATTCTAAGCATCTCATTACCATGTCTTCGACTTTGAGTTATTTCTCCATACTTAGTTCACATACTAGGGCTATCCTCGTCGTTCACACAATCTTGAGGATTATGATTCCTCAATCTCATTATCTTTTGTTTAACTAAGTTTTAATTACTCGGAATCGATTATGCTCAAGCATAATCTCATTGACTGAGGTATAAGGCGAGAGATTTATTGTCTGAGACGCTATCATTTCCTTATATATATATATATATATATTCTTTGATAAGAATATATATTTTTTTTACATGCATCTTTATTCTTTTAAACATGTCCAATTACTAACGAGGTTTTAGGGACAAACAACTATCTTAAAAAAATAAGTTGTAATCGCTCTCGTCATGACATAATAGGGGAAGTCATATCCCATGGATATTATATACTTTTCTTTGTTTTTATTCTTGCATTCAATGCTAAAGAGTATCTTATTCATAACTTTGTTATCATAACAGTCGTATGAAGGTATAACTTCACTGTTATCAATCTTTGCAAAGCCCATCAAGGGTCATCACATCCATGTGTATCATAGGAAAATATTTCGTCTCATCGAAATTTTCTTTACATCATAATTTCATTGCCTATCACTTTATCGGTGCGAAATCTTTGGGTGACCGGAATAAGTCAACCTACATCATCCCGATGTTTATCACTTTACTAATTCCAAACTTAATCGACAAGTTAAGTCAACTTTTTCTTACTTGATGGTTTCAAAATCGTGAAGAAGTTATCACGACCACTTACAAGAGGTACTATTTCACAATCGAATAACATCTTTTAATGATTGAATCAATATGCTCTTTAGACCGAATGAATGGGGCTCTAGGGTCCCAAGACCGTAATGACGACTCACCGAGATTTCTTTGGTCATATGGGTTTGGCGGACCCGCCACAATTATATTCTCACACAAGGCTTTGGGTTCGAAGGACACTTTATGAATTTTGGGTTTGAAAATTTTCTTCAGAAAAGTGAGAAACTCGAATGAATTCTCAATTGGAACTAGGTCATAGAGTTAAACTCAATGACAGAAATTGGGTAATGGATATAATTTGAAAGCTTATATACCCGTAATAGGTCATCAACAAAGTTCTCATGTATGTCAAGGTTCTACTTAGACATCTTGAATATCTTACTTTCTTAGTAACATTCTAGGATTCGTATCATACTATAACATTCTTACTCTTTTCAAATCATAGAACTAACTTCAACTGATTCTCATGAATTCTGGAGTAGGAATCAGGGATTTGGTCCTTCATAAGAAATGAAGTAGAGTGCATTAGGAGCACGTAGATGAAAATCGACGAATCGGAATTCACACGACCGAGAACGAGTCAAAACAGAATCACCGCGCGGTGCGGGAATTTTGCGTGCTCGCCGAGGTCATAGCGATGCCGACACCAAGGTCGTGCATGCCGCTACCGATGCCGGTAGTACAGAATATTGCCGACACCGAGGTCGGACAAACTACCCGGTCGACATGTCAAAGGCGATGTTATAAATGCCGATTTCAAGTCGACAATCGCATGCCGAGGTCGAACAATTTTGAATAAATCTTTCACTTTTCTTCACTCAAGATGGAATGAAGTTCTCAAATCCATCACTAATCTTGTTCTTGTAATTGAAGGAAATTCTTACTTCTATGTGTTCTTTCGTAAAAGGGATCATGCGTCTATAAAGTCTATGTTACGTTTGAACTAGATGCTCATCATCATAATCAACTTTGTGGTTTGAAGTAAAACTTCAAATATTCGTACGTAGCTTCATTTATGCAAGATGTATTTCGTTGAATTTCAAGAATTCAACATATCGTATTTGACAAATAAATGTCCAATCTCAATCATTTTAAAACATGAATAATCATAACTTTGTTCATAATAATGAACCCTTATTACATTCCAGAAATTCAAACATTTCATCTTTGGCATATCATGCCAAAACTTTCTCATATCATTGTCATCACCTTTCTTATATCTTCCTTCTTTTCATAACTTTCTTGACAAATCATTTGTCACAACGTTCGTTCTCAACCTTTCTCATAGCTTTCATTTCACTTGATAAAATTTTGTTTCACTTTCAAACTTTTCGTTTTCAAAACCGAGAAAAATAATTTCATAAACATTCGTCTTGGCCAAGCTAATTTTCAAAACTTTGGAAAAAGAGTCATTTACCTCATTTCGGTTGAGCTTGATGTGATGGAGTGTTGAGCATTGTCAGCTGATCTCTAGAAGTCTAATGACTCAATCTAGACTTAACCCTAAAGGAGATTTTAGTTCAAGAGCGAACCTGGCGCTCTGATACCACTCTGTCACAGCCCCTTAATCCTAATTACGGATTAGCAGGGACTATAACTGTAAACATGAAAGAATAAACATGGAGACTCTCATTAATAATGAGCATAATACATATGTCAAGCATGTTCTTAGACTCTAGTACATAAATTAGGTTCTTGCAGCGGAAGACATGTGATATGTACATATGATGATGTACTATCAAGGTATAAACATATCAGCGACAACATTCTTATTGCTCAACACTGCTCCATCCATCATGTGCTCAACCTGCATATTTAAAAACAAACATGTAGGGCTGAGTACAAGAATGCACTCAGTGGACTCATGCCAAAAACATTTTATCATTTCAAGATTACATCGCCACATCATGGTAAGACACGCGGTTTTAGTTGAAATGCCTTGTGCTTACTAAAATCATTTTCATCATTTCTCAAAATCATCGCCTGGCCAGACATTTTTCTGGTGTGTATGATCCATATCCCTTAACATCCTTTCATCATAACATCATAGTCGAACGTCGTGAAGGAGGCCTCCTCACGACGCCGTGATCGATCGTGAATTGTCCTTACAAAGACGGTCAAATACCTTAGGTGTACACGTTAATCCTAGCCAGGTATTGTCCTTCCGGCATAGGATCCGATATCGATTTCATTCATAAGTTGGGAGCGACCCAACACATTCATATCATTCATTCCGGATAGGATACATACACAAAACATAAACATTTTTGGCAGGTAATCATGTAAACATTTTATCAACAGTTGAAATAAGCATCGTAAATAAATATTTCAAAAGCATTTTATTTTTGAGTAGAGTAAAGCCCATCTGGACTGTCGATTGTCTAAATCGATTTCTTGGCAAGCCCTGTGCTTAGCCTATCTATTCTCGGCCGAGGTTTTGGAGTTGAAATATCCATCGGGTCTTAGAACCCATATTTCTACTTTAGTGTATATCAAGGTATGATATACACTCAATTGAGCATGTAGGAAGCACCTATTCAAATGGTTCACGTTAGGGCATGCTCCCGTAAAAATATCATGTTGTGTTGTTTTATTACAACCGTACATCTTATTAATGCTCTATCGTACCTTGCGACATGACATAATGAATGCATCGATTAATAGTATGTTAGTCACATAAGGCATACTTCACATAGGGGTTTCCAACACTTAGTCAAATTTCAAGTGTTGAATTTCAGCAAAAACAGCTTGAAATAACCCAAGTGACAAACTTTGACGATTCATAACTCTCGAGTTAGAATAAGTATGGCCGCACAAAGATGCATTCTGGAAACCTCTAAACATGTACTACAAGTTCTAAGAAGGAATTAAATCCAAAAGAGTCGTGGTTCGGGAGATATAAGGTCTCAAAGTGGGCAACTCAAACTGACTTCCATACTTAGAAAATTTTTCAAAATTTTCAGTTTTAGCTTAACGAAAAGGGGTTTTGCGAGGCTCGTAACTTTTGACTCACAATGCCAAAATGGATGCAGGCTACCAATTTCGAAACCTTGTAATAAGAACTACATATTTCATGAAGACCATACTGGAAAATATCTGACGCATCGAGAAATACATAAGCCCAAAGTTGACTAGTTGGAAATGGACAATTTCCAGTAGGTGACTTTGGGTCGATGAAAGGTATACCTATAAAACTTGTTTTGGGATCAAACTTTCCAGATAATAACTAGACATGGTGAGGAACATTTCTTATGAAGAAACCCAAGTCCAAATCGGACTACAAACGGCTTGAACATCTCACGTAAAAGTCATACTCGAACAGCCTATTACATGGAGAAATTCACTAAGGCAGTTTGTCCAAAAAGCTTACTGTAATGTATCAACTTTAAAAATTCACCGAGGGCTCATTATAAGGAATCTGGGAATACAACCCATCATATTGAAAAGACACTTAAGTCTAGTTTAATTCAGAAAAAACCTCACTTAATGATTCAAAATATATTGGGAGATAAAAATATTTTACTACAAGCTATCACTTCCGTGACAGTTTTGTGCAGTTAGATTGTAAAATCTGGAATAAATAGTAAACATTTTTATAAAATTCTGAAAATTTACATACATCTTATAGACATGCTGAATTATGTTTCTGCCAAATTTTAGAGTTTTATCATTATCCAAACTTAAAACGAAAGCCACGGACTATGGGTGATGAACACGGTGATTTCACAGATTTGTGCAGTGTTTTTGATAAATATAATTAAAATAGTAAATCAAGTTGTATTGACTTGAAATTTTACATAGGAATACTAGACACATATAATTTCAACATATTAAAATTTAAAATTCATCGGACCACTGTAACTTAGTCAAATAAATTGGTGAAGTTGATGTTCGTCCAGATCAATCAACATGCAATGATCAAAAGTCTTGAATCTACCTATTAAATCAACATGCAATCATATATATAGCACATACCTACCATAATAAGCATATGAACATCTATGCATGTGTAAGAATCGATCATCCCTAGGATCTAAGGAGGTGATATTTACCTTAGTCAAGGAATCGAGAGGGATGGAGAGTGGACTAGGCTGTCTTCCTTGGGGAGCCTTGATTTGTTGCCGTGAGAGATGGAAGGGTGGGGGAGAGCTCTCAGCTTCCTTGCAGATTTTTGAGAGAGGGAGGAGAGAAGGGGACGGCTGTGTGTGGAGTGAGAATGGCTGAAGTGGTGTAGGTGTAATTGACACCACACACACTTCTACCTACACACCACACACATGCACGATTTTTACATATTTATCTATGTATATATCTGATTTTAATTGATTAGTTAGGTTATAATTAATCACATTGTCATATAGTAGATACATGCAATAGGAAAAATCAACAAGATAAACTTGTATACATAGGTGTATAGTTTTCGGCTTTTACACTATGCCAATGAGTCTAATTTTTATTTTCCATGCCAAACATCGATATATGTTATAACATATAGTTTAGATGATAAATAATATCATAGGATAAATTAATGGCATCATTTTATACGATAAAAATCGAGTTCGAAAATTAGGGTTTTCGAACGTTTGAAAAATTGGTCACTATCAAATCTTGATGATCTAGCATTGATTTAATGCTAAATAATACTGTAATTACATATAATAATCATAGGAATTTAATTTCTATAATTCCTTGATCATTAAATTCTCTTTCATTTCGTCACTAAACGTTAACGTTTGAAAACGTTAAAACGCTCATTATTGACTCATCTCGAAAAGGTCGTAATAAAGTCGTAATCACTTTATTAAAATATTCCATTAACAATGGAATTTAATTCTAAGCTTAATTGCTTAGAAAATTTCATGAAATTTTAACTATCGATACGCGATCGACGTTAAAATAATACTGCCGATACACTTTATAACATTCTATTCTTTGATTCACAAATCTCGGTGAATATAATATAGGAATTCATTCCTTCGTAAACAATCGAAATCATTATTCGATATCTTACTGGTTGAATAACTCAGCGAAACTCTAATTTACGGGATTTAAGTACCGTAATTAGACATCTAATTCTGCGGGGTATTACAATTTTAAATTTATTTAAAACTATTTCTATTTGCATAACATACTATTTAAGAGAGTTTATTTGTAAGGATTAGCTTAGATAGATAAAATTACTGTAGAATAATCCATTGTATATCTAGATAGATTGGAATTTTAGAATATCCCGAATCTATTGATGATTTCTCCCGATGAGGATAAAAATATTTAATCATATATTTTATCAATCATAAAGATGTAAAATAAATAATTAACAATATATTTTACATAGTTATCGATTATATGGCTATGTTAATGATAAGATCCAGCGAGAAGCGTTTGGTATGCCATGAAATCGGCTACACGAAGCTCTACACCATGGTTGCGAGCCTCCATGTGAGTTTGTTGAGCCGCCGGCAAAATCAAAGATTGACCCGATTTTGCCATACGCGACTAAGTTAGGCCGGGATGGATTTTATATTATTTTTATTACTAGTATTGGAAATTAAAATATATAATTTGTTTAGTTGGGAAATTTAAGTATAAGTTATTAATTTATTATAACTAATCTCGAAATCGGCTGACGGCCAAATTGAACTACACACCATTCAATTTAAGAATCCAAATGTTTTAAATATATGCTAATAAGGTGAAAGAGTTATATACCTATCGTCTAAACCCTATAACTAAGGAATGTAAATTAATCAAACGCAGAAACAACAAAAAACGGGGAGAAAAAAGCAAAAAATATAGCTACTCGGAAATGCTATGTAAAGAAGGCGCCCAGGAGCGCTGACGTTGAAGGTGCGAATGATCAACGGCGTCGATGAAGCGGGAGAAGAGTCGGTCCACAGGAAGGTCGTGCACCCGTGCAGTAGCGACGAGTTCCTCCAACTCTCTCTTTGTGATCTTGATCTTCACCAATGGAGTTGAAACTGCGGCATCCTCAGCCCATTCATTCTCCACCGGAGCCTGCTTACGTGGCGCGATCTCGTCCCACTCATCCAGAGATGCCCATACTGTCGCCGATTCACGTCTGCAACAGTTGCCCATGTAATTAATCTCTCTTCTGTCTACAATGGGAAGATATCGTGATCGGCTGCACCTTTTCTTTTCGTGTGTGCGCTGAGTTTTGGGATATTTATAGGAGCTGATATTGGGGGTTAGATATTATTTTGTGCAGTGAAATTGGTGGCATTTATGATTTATTAGATGTGTAACAAGAAAGTGGGAGAGACAAGTCTGAACGCTTTGGTGTATGGCATAAATTAATTCCATGGGTATGAGACTAAGAGGGTGTTTGGTTAAGCTTATTTTAAAGAGTTTATAAGATATTTTAAGATCTTATCAGACATAATATTTGAAGAGCTTATAAGTTGTCAAAGTGTTTGGATAATTGAGCTTACAAACTAGAGAAAAATTGTGCGTTAGAGAGAGAAAATCATAGTTAGAGAAAGAAAATTGACGAGAGATGAAGTCGATAATGTATATGTAAAAAATAATGAACCATAATAAGGTTATTTTGATAAATTCATTATTACTTATAAACTTATAAAAAAAAATAAGTTGGGGTTGAACTACTTATTTTTAGGTAGTTTATAAGCTGTTAGAGCTCATTTTCACAACTTATAAGCTGTTTATGAACTTATTTTGCCAAAAACTTTAAATGAACTTATAAGCTCATAAAGCTTATAAACTTAGCCAAACATCCTCTAAGTAGTAGCAAGTATATATATTACTAGCTAGACCACCTATTTCAGGTCAATTTGGAAATTTCTCATTGTTTATTTATAGCCTTAGTTATATATATAGCATATTATTTTAACATCTATATGTTTAAAGCATAATGTAGATTGCCTGGGCTTTGTTTTGGTAGGTTTTTCATTTCCTTAATATTATGAATTCAGTTTTTAAAAGTTCTGGACACCATAATATGCATCAGTCACATTAACATTATTCTTTTTTATTTTATCTATTTATTTATATTCTAATACTTCAAAAATTATTACTGAGATCATTAATTTTATAAATTATATAAAAATCAAAACTCAATTTGCTTTTTTTATTCCTTTATTAATTTGATGTTAGAGGGAAAATAACAAATTAAGCTTTGATTTTTATATAACTTATAAAATTAATAATAATAGTAATAATAATTTTTAAAACATTAATAAAATATAAATACAGATAAAACAAAAAAATAATGCTAACGTAGAAACGTGAACGATGCTGGGCGCGAAGATGAATTACATATTATTTCTTTATTATTATAAGATATGCAACATCAATCACTTTCGATTAATACTGGTTATTTAATAAATTAATATAAGGCATTCGGAAACATATTATCATTACACGTATGACAAACACTAATTAATATAATAAAATTACACGAAAGTAAAATATTGTGTGTTGGTGTTGACTCTTTCAACGATATATCATGCAAATTAGCGACAGAAGAGCAAGAAAATGCAATAATTGATAGTGATATGCTTCTAGATAATCTGGAATTTCAGTCGAAAATTGAAATGGCTAAGGATGATTTTTCTGCTGAAATCATTCTGTAGTTGGCTTAGCATGCAGAGTAATCTTCCAGGTAACACCTAGAGTTGAAACTTCTGCTGAAATTTTCAAATATATCTTCTTGTTTTTATTTTGACAAACACTCTCGTATGCACGCCCCCGCCATACGCGCAGGAGTGCTTAGAAGTATTAACTAGGGTGATTAAAGATAATTAAGGTTTATTAATTTTAATCAAAATTAGGGTATTTTAATTCCAAATAGGTTATCAATTCACAATTAAAGTTGATTAATTTCAATTAGAGTTTATAAATTCAAAAATAGAGTTTATTTAATATGCTAGAATTAATTGCATCCTAATTAAATAAACACACTTTAATTAATTATGTAATTAATATTCCCTCTGTCTCATCCAAGATGATCCATTTCTTTTTGGCACGGTTATTTAGGAGAAGGGTGTAAAGTGATTAAATTGATAAAAAGTAGATATGTCCCACAACTTTTGAAAAGATAATTATCTACTAAAAATGAAACATGTCATCTTAGGTGGGACGGTCCAAAAAAAAGAAGAAGATCATCTTAGATACGACGGAGTACTATTAACTAAATGCATGGTTTCTGTGAGGCGTATGCGGCCGAGACCAGCTCTTATTTTTCAAGCTGCGTGGCATGGAATTGTACCATGAAGTTCACCGTTTGTATCAGAAAGGTCAACAAATTAACTTGACCTCAGCAAAGGGATTAAATATATATCCTTTAAGTCGTGAACGAACTCTTAACAAGTTCAGAAATGTTTTAAGTCCTTTACTCTTTTTTTTACATAGAATTATCTTTTATATATAATTATTAGTTCATTTTCACTTGTGTTAAATTCGATATAAATGATGTTTCATTGCGATTTTTATATTTAAATCATTTTGTGGTAGGGTTGAGCAAATCCGAACAGAAATCGAAATTGACGTTGGATCGATTTTTTGAATAGGTTTGGTTTGAAATAGTAAAATTGATTTTAGTTTGGTTTGAGTTTACTTTTAGCTTCATTTTTTTTATAACTCAAATTTGACTGAGGTGTATCTATGTATGCATTTTTAATATGTATATATATAGTGGAAGGTAAACGTGAGAATCATTTTTTATTGTGAGAACGTAAGAATAAAAAAATGATCAATTCATTGGAAAAGCTAATGAATTCAAGAAATAGAATTTTCGCTTTTAATGGGATTCTGATGCAGCGTGCGTGCGTGGAACAGGAAGAACAAGATCAAAACTCGTTGATTCAAAGGAATACCGAGAATTGACGAAAACAGATGAATCTCGATTTTATTAAAATGTCAAAAGCTGCCAACGAAAAGAAACAAACGGAGATTAAATACTAACCCTAATCTCCGAAAATACAAGAAATGCCAAAAAGGCCCAAACAAAAATCCGAAATTGCAAAATAACCCCAAAAAACACTAAACTGCGAATTTGACCCTCTAAACGATGGAATTTGCCCGAATTGCGGCAATTCTTCGGATGATCCGCACGTTTCATAAAATCATCCGCAACTTGCGCCGCATCATACTCGCCGGGGCAGAGAAGATTCGACCTCGAATCTAGTGCGGCGTCATCATCAGAAGAAGAATCCCCAACAAAAGGCACAAGATGCTTGACATTGAACACGTCAGAAGTGTGGATGTGGCTCGGCAGCAGCAGACGATAGGCATTGGGGTTGATCTTCTCCACAATCTCAACAGGACCAATCTTCTTGGAAGCAAGCTTGGAGTACTCACGGGCAGGAAAACGATCTTTGGTCAGAATAGCCCAAACAAAATCACCAACACGGAACTCAGCGGTCGGCGCTGAGGTCGGCGTGGGCTTTATATTTTCCGTCGAGGCCACCAACCGAGCATGCGTCGTTGATGAATCGCGTCGGTGGGCAATAAGATCATCGGCGGTGGTGTGTTGACGAACCTTCGGACGAGCGAGGAGATCGAGGGACCGGGGTGATAGACCATAGACCACGTGAAACGGGCTAAAACCAGTGGAACGGTTCACAGCGTGATTATGGGCGAACTCCGCCTGAGGAAGCTTGAGGTCCCACGCCTTGGGATGATCGCCAACTAAACATCGCAGTAGGTTACCGAGAGACCGGTTGATAACCTCCGTCTGGCCGTCCGTCTGAGGATGGTAAGCACTAGTGAAGTTTAGCTGAGTGTTGACCGCGCGCCACAGACTCCTCCAAAAATGGCTCACAAAACGAGTGTCGCGATCCGACACAATAGAAGCAGGGAGACCATGAATGCGATAGACATCACGAAAGTAGAGCTGGGCCACGGATCAAAACATAGATAGAATCATTCCCACGTTGGGTACGAGGGAGACCAAGAACAAAGTCCATACTAACATCAGACCAAGGCTGGGTAGGAATAGGGAGAGGCATGTATAAACCAGCATTGGTAGATACACATTTAGCCAGCTGACAAACACGACAACGGGCCACAAACTTGCCAACTTCCCTACGCATAGAAGGCCAGAAGTAGGAAGTAGCAAGCGGTGGAGGTCCGATCACGACCACGTGGCCCTCGTTGTGCGACTCACGAATAATCTTCAACCGGAGGCTACAAGTAGGGATACACAGGTGAGTTCCCGAAAAGAAAACCCGCCTCAATGAAACTCGGTCGGTTCGCCCTGCTGAATCTGAACAAGGACAAGAGAGAAATACAGGTCATCCATATACAAATCCAAGAAGGAGTCAAAACCAGGGACATGGACACGCATTTCCGCCAGAAGGCTATGGCGGCGGCTGAGGGCATCAACGACACGGTTAGAAACCCCACCTTGGCTTAATGAAAACGTGAGCTGCGAAGATAAGAGATCCACGATGCATGCCGGTGAGAAATCTTATCTTGGCGCCAAGATGTTTGAGGAGTCATGGTCCGTGTGAGAACAATTCGGCGAAAGAGATAATGGTGCGGTGTTTGATTGCGCACAATAGCATAGAATTCAACATCATAGGAATCAAACGAAGCTTGCACCGTAAAGCTTCTCATTGAAAAGCGACAGCCGTCCACACTGGCCGAGAACAGACCAATACCGGTCTTGGAGGCATCGCAATGCGGTTCAAAACGGAGAGAAGTCGAGCGTAATCAAGATGGGGGCGAAATGGTATTGCTGACCTCGAAAAGCGGCATCGGCCTCCGCGGTCCACGTAAACTTACTCCCTTTCATGAAATCGTGAGGGGCCATAATACCACTAAAGTGAGGTATAAAGCGCCCGGTAAAGAGGCGGACCATGGAAGTCGCGAACCCGGTGATGGATGAGGGCTTGCCAATTAAACAAAGAAGATTACCTGCGGGTCAACCATGAGACCATCACGTGAAACCACATAACCCAAAAAGCGGGTAGATGCCGTCGAAGGCACACTTGCAGGGCAAAGATAGAGCTGGTCACGGGAGGACAAGGAGTCGAAGATCTTTGGAGATGCATGGCGAGTCGAGCTATGACCAAAATGTCATCGAAATAAACGACAACAAACTTGCCCGATAAAAGGCGGGCGCTTGATTCATAACTCGCATGAAGGTCTTTGGGCGTTAGAGAGGTCGAATGGCATGACCAACCACTCATAGAGGCCCTCGCGTGTTTTAAACGCTGTCTTCCACTCATCGCCCATACGAATGCGAATCTGATGATAGCCACTCTTCAAATCCAGTTTGCTGAAGACACGAGCACCACCCAACTGATCTAGCAAATCATCCAAGCGGGAATGGAAAGCGATAGCGAAACAGTGATCTTGTTGATGGCGCGGCTGTCCACACACATACGCCACGTGCCATCCTTTT
This sequence comes from Salvia rosmarinus, assembly GCA_036937905.1. Taxonomy (NCBI): domain Eukaryota; kingdom Viridiplantae; phylum Streptophyta; class Magnoliopsida; order Lamiales; family Lamiaceae; genus Salvia; species Salvia rosmarinus. The sequence goes on from CM072818.1 coordinate 83,483,240, forward strand.
TGGGGGTAAGGAGGGCAGGTACGGCACAAGGACTGAGGCTCTCCCGGATGTGGCCTCGGGCAAGGAGCTCTTCAACATGTCTACGTAACTCCTCATGCTCTTTCGGACTCATCCGATAGTGGGGTCGGTTTGGTAGCGCAGCACCAGGCACCAAATCAATGTGGTGCTGAATATCCCGCAGAGGTGGTAATGCAGAGGGCAAAGATTCGGGAAACACATCAGCAAGCTCTTGTAATAAAGGCGTACCTCAACAGTGGAGTGTAGGGGCGGTGTCACCTGTGGGCCAGCCAACAGACAAAGACGAGGCGATTCCTCCATGGCGATGCCGAGCGGCACACGGAGATGAGGGTTGTCGGGTAGGTTGGGCAACTGTAGCGAAGTGGCCTTGGGCTTTGTAGGACCAACACAATCGTCTTGCCTCGGAACATGAAAGAATAGGTGTTGCCACGCCCATCATCTTGAACAAGATTGTCATATTGCCATGGACGCCAAGAAGCAAGTGACATGCATCCATGGGAACCACATCACAAGATATAGAATCTCGGTATGTGGAGCCAGAGAGAGACACCAAAGCACGTTTAGAGACCATCACATCCGTGCTGACCGAGCCGGAGACGATCGATACGGTTTGGGATGTGGTTCGATTCAAGGTTCAACTTGGAGACAACCACCTCGAAATGACGTTCTCGCAACTACCGCATCAATGATAAAGTGCAAATCTTCCCACCAACAAAGGCAAGTAGATTGGAGCAGTTATTACGCAACCACTCAATGTCGGTACGCGGAGATAAAAGGTTCGACGAATAACAATAGAGGACCAACATCACCGAAACATATTCCTCAATCACGTCGGCAACATCATCACCATCATAAATAGGATTATCAAACACGGAACAGACTCATAATCAACAAAGATCGTAAAAGGTCACGATTACGGAAGGAGGCGAGGCGATCCGCGCGCCGGTGGCCAAGATCACCACAATCAAACATCCTCGGGTTCCGGACGGCCTTGGCGGTGGAATACCGCGAGGAGGGCCGAGGTGGTGCAGTGCGTAGGCAGGACCCAGGGCTGGTGCCGACGAACTGGACCCATTGTGGGACCGGAGGTGGGCGAAACCCGGATCGCACGTCGGGCAGCTGTTTTACGCTTGGAAGCCGATGCGCTTGACCACGATCAATGGGTCGAACATGTTGAGAACATCCTGCAACTGGATTCGCAGGCCACCAATATACCGAGAAACGAGTTGAGTGGGAGACTCGTTAATGTCAACACGGCAAGAAACTCATAGAACTCATTGAGTACTCATCCACAGAGCGAGGACCACGGCGAGATTCTCGAAACGGCGGTATAACTCGCTCAAAGTTAAAGGCAAGAATGCGACCACGAGACGCTTGCGGAACTTATCCCAGCGGTTGATTTTGGTTTGCCACATTGCGTGCGGGTGAGTTTCGATTCTCGCCACCATGCTTGGGCACGACCGGAAGGCGCATCGTCACCGAGAAACACGGCGGTCGTCTGGAACCTCCTTGAAGTCCAGGATTTCATCGACTTGGGAAAGCCAATCGATCAGCTCTTCCGGTTTGGTGTTGTTGCTGCCGGAGAAGGGGGGAATCTCCACCCTGAAACCCTGCTCCCATCGTTGATTAGGGTTAGGGCGGCGGAGGGCTCCGAAAGCATTCTCATCCGAGACAGTCACATCGTCCTCCTCTTGGCGATGGAGCTGCGTGGCTTCATCCAATCGTTGCGTCAACATTTCGACCTGCTGCCGTAACTCGGCATTATCGCGACACGGATCGGCAACTTCGGCGGCGCGGGGATCCGCGGGCGACATGTCGCAGGACGGCTGGGCTCTGATACCACTCGATGCGGCGTGCGTGCGTGGAACAGGAAGAACAAGATCAAAACTCGTTGATTGAAGGAATACCGGGAATCGACGAAAATAGATGAATCTCGATTTTATTAAAATGTCAAAAGCGCCAACGAAGAAACAAACGGAGATTAAATACTAACCCTAATCTCGAAAATACAAGAAATGCCAAAAGGCCCAAACAAAATCCGAATTGCAAAATAACCCCAAAAAACACTAAACTGCGAATTTGACCCTCTAAACGATGGAAATTGCCCGGAATCCGCCATCAGACATTGCAAAGCAATGACTACTTTTCGGAACGTCGATTACACCCGAAAAACACTAGATTTTCCTCGAATTCTGAAACTTCCCAGAATTGCGACAATTCTTCGGATGATCCGCACGTTTCATAAAATCATCCGCAACTTGCGCCGCATCAGATTCTCATTTGAATCCAACCCTCTGTATGTATATATAATTATACATTATCTAATAGTAATAAAACAAGTGGTGTTCACTGGTTCCATTCATTGTCCTCCATTTCAAGTTTCAATTGTCAACTACGCCACTCAACTTCTTCTCATTCTTCCAAACACATAGTTTACCTTCCCTATTGCCAAATTCCAACCGGACTACTTTTCCGACAATCCGACTCAGCCCCGTCACGGCGTCGCCTACACCTTGTCCGGTGCGGCTCCACTGTCGCGGCATTGCAATCGCTGTCGACGCGTCGCCGGGCCGCCGACTGCTGCTGCTCTGCATCACCTCCCCCTCTCGTTGAGTTCTCCTTTCTGTTTTCTCAATCACAATAAACTTGTATTTTTGACTTATTGATGAGCAAGTATCAAATTTTCTTCTGACCCTGTTTTGGTATCTCAAATTTTTTAAAATCTACAGTTGTTGGATTTTAGTAGCCATCCTTTGAGGTAACTTTTGTTAAAGAAACTAGCAACGGTGACAGTTTTAGTGGTAATCATGTTGATTCTATTTTCTGGTAAAAAAAGGGTTTGATATTGTGGAATATATTCACAGGGTTTTTAAAGAAAAATTTGTTTTACCCAAATCGAATCAAACCAATTTTTTCGGCATAATTTGGTTCGATTTGAGTGAGCAAAACGATTAATTCGGTTTGAACTTTTTAAATCAATTCGGATTCAGGTTTTTCGGATTCAATTCAATTTGAAATTTGTTATAAGTGTGTATAGCATATGAGATGGGGAATGAAAGTCCATTTTATTCAAAGAAAAGAGCGCCTATATATACATGTGAATAACTCTAATCCTAATTGGATTCTAACCCTAATCCTAATAGGATTCTAATATGCATCTACCATATGTAATATATTTACATATATAACACTCCCCCTCAAGCTAGAGCATAGATGTTAATCATGCCCGACTTGTTACAAAGATAATCAATCATAACCCAAAATAAACCGTAAGCGAAAACACGAAACTTAAATTTCAATCGAAATCTCAAACATAATTCAAATCGATCCAAACCGAATCCAACACCAATTAGATGCAGACCAAACAGTATCCAGATAACTCACAAATGTCGACCCAACCGAATCCCACACCATCGGATGTTGACCCAAACAGTATCCAGACAACTCATAAATGTCGACCCAAATGAATCTCACACCAATCGGATGTTGACCCAAACGGTATCCGACAACTCACAACCGTTGAGATGAGCAAACCACAACAAACCAAATGAATTCCATTAACAAACGTGCTCACGAGCACCAAACATCAAATCTAACAACGGATGATCTCGCATTGCACCATAGCCGACCCAAACAAGTACTCAAACAGACACGACGGCGAGGCGAGTCGAAGCAGGATCAGCCGAGCTAATTCGACCACGGACGCGACCATGCGTGCGAAAAGTGTGCGTAAACATTGTTCACGCAACCGCTCACGCGCATGTGATCCACACGCATCGACTCCGCGACCGGTCTTCCGGCGAAGGTTGGATGGACGGTGACGCACCTCCCTGTGCCGGAGGTGTCAACCGGTGAAGCTTCAAACTCAAATGGGTGGCTTTTCCCTTTTTTTCATCCAAATACCCTAATTTTCAAATTTGAAACCCTAATTTGAAATTTCGAAATTCCAAACCCTAGATCTGGAACGTAGCTCTGATACCATGTTATAAGTGTGTATAGCATATGAGATGGGGAATGAAAGTCCATTTTATTCAAAGAAAAGAGCGCCTATATATACATGTGAATAACCCTAATCCTAATTGGATTCTAACCCTAATCCTAATAAGATTCTAATATGCATCTACCATATGTAATATATTTACATATATAACAAAATTGAACCATCCGTTCGAATACTTACCCATATTTTGTAGTGGCAGTCATATGAAAATAAAATTAGAAGATAACAGAATGTAACTCAAAAATTATAAAGATAACAGTGTTATGTCTAGCGTTTGCAAAGAATGTGATATTTATGAATTGAACGTTCATTGGAGATTCCATTATTACATTCGGTAATAAGTAATAAACGAACAACTGAATGAAATTTATACTAAAACACCAAATTATACCTGTTTGTTTAGTTCCATTTTCTTGCTTGTAATATGCAAATATTAATATGTTGTATTTTATATTTTGAATTAGGAATGAGGGGGATGTGATTCATATCCAAAATCACCCCCGTTTAAGAAAATTATGTGAAACTAAAAATTAGTAGATATAGACGTAAATGCACTATATAAACGATAATGGACTCGAACACAACGTAACTGCCTATTATTACATATATATAATTTTGTATCAAATCTGCTGTCTTTATTGATTAAGAATTAAGAAATTTAGGAGAAATTTGAAATATATATATAGGAAGAAGTAAGGATGCACCTACTAATGGATAAGTGCATCGACTACATATATAATAAATTTAATTTGCACTTTAATATACGCATAAAAAGGTTGTATAGAAAATGGTGAAAGCAATTTATAGGGCCTAGATGGCGCATGAAATTTAGTGCAATTGTAAGATACTTAGACAAGCCAGATGCCAACATGCCCTCAAACTCCTCTGCCCCTCACACACATACACATACTCTGCTGATTATTAACTGACAAAATTCCCTCGGACAATTTCACCCTTCCACCCACGCACACACACACACTTGTTGATTTGTACAACGTTTACACACTCTGCACATTTCAAATCCACATGGAATCCAAGAACTTTCGTGGACAGCGGTGAATGTGATGGTTCCCGACGTGCAACTCACGCGGATTCCCCGCCGGAATGGAACCCAATCCTCCACTCCTTTTCTGGGGTGGAAACAGTCTCGAGGGGACTCGGCGCCGCCGGTTTCCGCCAGGAAGCTCGCCGCCTCGCTCTGGCAGTTGACTGGTCCCGACGGGTGGCAATGTGGCCTCTCATTTGATCGCCTCGCTTTTCAGGTGTTGTTATATCATTTGCTTCTTCCTCGAGATTTTGATTACATTGTTTGAGTATTTGCGGAATTGAGTTTCGAACGACATTAAAGATTGGAAATTTGCTTCTTAACTTGAGCACGCTGTAAATTTTGACCCGGTTCATATTAATGGTTAATGAAACTTGGAATTGATAGTAAAGAAAAGTTGGTGTAGATGCTGCCTTTAGTAGTAAGCTTTGAATGATCGGTAAGACCTTTTTTTTTGTCATAAAAGTTTCTCTTTTCCATAATTTAGATCGAATTCTGATTTATTTAGTTCCTTCTTGACGTGAGGTCATCATGGTTTAAAATAATCAAACGTCAAATAGAGTTATATATATACGAATTCTCTCTTTTTGTTCTGGAATATTGAATGTCTCAAATTTGATGTTGTGGTTGTATTTGTCATGTTTGTGATCTTAGTTTTGTTCATCATTGCGGATTCCCAATTCCGAAGGAGCTACGAAATGGGATTCCTGCGACTCAAAAGCCAGGCATTGTGCTCATGATTTTCACAACAATGTGAAGCCTAGCTCAGCTGCACTTTCTAAACTGCCTGAACTATTCAAATCTCGAAAACATGTAAATGAACTCGAAAGGAAGATGAAAAAGATGGATGAGGAAAGGGAATCAAGTATGATAACACAACACCACTTTATGATGCGTTCTGCCATCAACAACTTGGCCAAGGGTGTTGGAATCGAGAGGAGAATGTGTAGAAACATCGATAAGATGAATTCAAATCTTCTCCGCGACATTGCTGAGGCTAAGCTATCCGCTACGAAACTCATCCGGAGCCTCCAAAAGGAGAAGAAAGCCCGAGAGGAGCTAGAGGGCTCGTGCTACGACCTTGCTAGAGAAATCGAAGCCAGAAAAGCAGAAATTTGGGAGTTGAGGGGTCAGCAAGAGAGGATTCAATTGGAAGTTGAGGAAGAGAGGAAAATGCTGCAAATGGCTGGGGTTTGGCGGGAGGAGCAGGCGCAGATGAAGTTAGCCGATGCAAACTTCATCTTAGAGGATAAGTATGCCGAGGTAAATGGCCTCATAACTGATCTCAAAGCATTTTTGACAAGTTCGGATTCGGATTCAAATGCAGGCCTAAATGTGTCGAGCAAGGCAGAAATTCTAAGGCAGGTTTTCGGCCTTGTTATGAACCAAGGTGCTAATAAGGGTTTTAAGCACTCGATTCCTGAATCAGACAAAGCGTTTGCAGTTACCAAGGATTCGAGTGGTGTGGAGACTGTGAGTCGAGGTGATAATGGCGAGGGGTCAGTGAATAAGATGAGAACAATATACAATGCAGCATCAAACAGAAATGAGGCTACTGAAATTTGCTCTGTTTCACTGATGCAGCCGGAGGTGAAGACTAAAGGCTCATCAATCGTGATGGAGGGGAGCTCAGATAGATCAACGAGTAGGAGGAATCCGCATGTCATTCGGGCTATGAAGGGCCACATTGAGTGGCCGTGGCGAATGCCGGCCGGTAACCTTGTGGAGGCCAAGTTTGAGAGACGGAAAATGCTGCTGCGGAATGTTCTCAGACACAAGGCATAAAAGTTTAATGATATTTACTTGCATAGTTACATGACACCATACACTTGCTCCTTAAACTTTTAGAGTTGACTTACTTTTGCTTTCCCTATTTTGCTTAGGTCATATCATGTACAAAATAGGGAAAATGATGGGAATATTGTTCGAAAACAGTCGAAATAAATCATGAGATGCGTGGTTTCATAATGGCCATTTGCAGATAGAGATGCCTGAATGCTGACTCATCGATGTGTTCATTTTGTTATCTTTTTTTCTTTTCTTTTTCATCCTCTTCGCATAATTAATGGGTCCCCTTTTACCTCAAGTTCTCCATGTTGATAGAGAGAGAGAGAGAGAGAGAGAAGTGTTCCAATTGTTGATGCCATTTCAGTCGTTATAGGTAAACAAGTATCCGATGTATGATGTTTGATTAAATATGTTTTCTTGATTCCAATTTCCTTAGACTCAGCCGACTATATATTAGTTGAGATTTTTTTATCTATTTTTCTGGATGATGAGGCAATATCCGCAATCACTATATGAAGTGCGTGCTAGATAAACATGTGCAAGAATCACATTTGAAAATTTAGGTCTCACAGACTCGACCTAAAAAGTGCTCGTGGAATTCTAAAACCTTCGGCCTCAAGAATAATATCAACTATTTACATTTGTTGAGATTAGAGCTCAATTAGAAGCTCCATGTCGGTTGAAATGAAAAGCCCAGGCAGAGCCCAACTGTAAAATGGCTGATAGCCCAATGACGTTGATCGCACCTCCAACCATCTGGTTTTGTAAATTATAATTATATGGAAGCAACTCATACAGTAATAAATGTTATACCACAACAAAATTCTTACAAGATTGAATAGAATCTTCGAATCGTCACGGTTATTACACTGACAGACAGCTGAGATAGCCATTCATATAAAAGTAAGCGAAAATGCATTCACACTCTGGGCGATTACCCATGACCCATCATTTTAGGGGGTACAAATTATTTCAAAAAATTAATTTTACTTATAGATATATAGATTTATTTGGATCCAAAATATTATATCATTAAATATTTTATTTTATTTTAAAGTTCAAAGTATTAAATCTTTATATATTTTACTTATAGATATATGTTTTCATTTGGTCCCCAAATATATTAGAAAATATTGATGTTGATGTGATTATTAATGGTTTTGCATATGCAAATACTCGAATAAATTATTTTTTATGATATCGTATCGTAGATAAGAGTTGAGATATAGAAATATAAGGATGACAAGTAAATTGTACATGTTTTTTACAATTTTTTGGTTTAGTCGTCCTGTGTCGTTTGCAAACTATTATAAAGAAACATAAGTTTTACCTAGTACGCATAAAAGATAATGACTAATGGTTTTATATGAATTTTAAAAATATAGGTCTATATTCCTTATTTGACTAGAGCCTATAAAATGTCAGGAACGATGCTGACACTCGTGCATAGTCCATTGGCAGTAGAGCATGCTCTGGAAAGGCTTTAGTTCAACATGACAACTGAGAGGCAATGCTATTTGCGCTTTATAAAGTTGGATTAGTCACACACACAGGGCCGGTCCTGCATTATGATGGGAGTGCAATAGCACAGAGATACAAGGGGCCCAATATTTTTTACTATTATATATAGATTTAAAAAGTTGACGGTCCAAAAAAATATTTATGTGGAAGTTAAAAAATTAAAAAGAGAAAGAGAAGATTAATTAAGAAAATCACAATAAGAAGCTCTTGATAGATTTGTTATTCAAATGATAGATATAGATTCTCATGACAACTTGAATCAATCAAATGAAAATTTAGGCAATCAAAAAATCATGAAAATGAGAATGATGAAATTGATGATCTAAGTGACCATATTGACAAGCCAAGTATATTTAATATTGAAAATGTTGTGTTTATGAAGAACAAACTAGTCCTCATTCTGATATTTATGATCCTAGAAATTGAAAAAAACTTGTTCCAAAATTGAAAAAAACTTGATAACAAAGCTAGAGACATTTTAGTTGAAAAGGGTCGTATAAGATAAACTGATTGTGATTTTCCTATGGATAAAAATCCTAGACATTTTCCATATGTATATTATTTTAGAAAAATTAGCAAGGTGAGACTAGTGATATAAAGTGGGTGTAAGTTTGTTAGCAAATGAAGGATTAAGTGGGTGTAAATTTGTTAGAAATTGATTGAGGTTAGTTTATTTCAAATATTTTGATAAAGTATATAATTTATGTTCCAAATTGTTTAAATCTATTAGTAATATAATATGTTAGCAAATGAGGCATTAAGTGATTGAAAATATCTTAGCTAAACTAAAACAACGTCAACTTAGTGCTAAACATAGCTCTAACATGAATACTCGGAAAGAATTAAGGGTAAGATTGAATAAAAATGAAATAATTGATAAATCCTTGCAAGATGATATTATGAAAGAGAAAGAGCGTCGGGGACAAGTTTTACATAGAATATTTTATGTTGTCAAATATCTTACTAATCAATAATCTTGCTAAATTTTGATTATTTCTTTGTAGATCATTTGAATTTTAGGTAAATTTAAAAATCTGATCTGTTTTATAAGTGTAATATAAGGAGTCATGTATTTCATACTGTGTTTAGGATAACGTAGAGAGAGATAGAGTGAGTTGTCATCTATTGAAAGGGGCTACGAATCGTTACATAAATCAACGAGAAAATGCCCACATCCTTAATTATGTATGAGAATTCAACTACAATAATTGAGTTGGAGTGCACACACGCATCACCACATTTCTAATTCTCGAAATTTAGATCATAGCATGAATAATATTATCAAATGCGCTGATTGTCTCCAAAATGACGACAGGTTTTACTGATTATGCTTTAGCCCAGAAAGTGAGGTGAGAAAGTAAAGATTATCATGCATTTAATGATTAAGATACAACTACAAGATGGAGACAGTAGTAGTACCTACCATTCATGAAAACGTAGAAAAACCCCACCTATTGTTGAAAGAGGTTTTCATGTGGGGATAACATATCTAAGCTAATTGGTTTCTGTTGCCTGTCACTCTGAATCAGTGAATTGGCTCTCCTTTTTTCAAAAAAAAGAAAAAGAAAAAGAAAAAGAAAGATAAAGATTATATATGATGATTTTATATGTGGGGAAAACATATATAGGCCACCAATTGACTCTGAATTGTTATGATGTTTTGTTTCCAATTTTTTTTAGTCTGCATTAGGATGTCAATGGGTGGGTTTTACCCAGACCGATCCGGAATCGTTCAAAACCCATTAAATTTTAAAGCAGCGGTTCTGGTTTCGATTTCGGTTTCGGTTCCAGACCCCCTTTAGACCCGGACCGTTTAGATCCATAGTTTGATGGTCCGATCCGGTCTGGATCTGATTCTGGTTCCAGAACCAGAACCAATACTTATTTATTGGTTATGGTCCGAGTAAAACCCGTCTATTGACGAGCCTAAGTTTAAATAGGCTTGTCAATGAGCTAGTTTTATCCATATCGATTCAAAATCACGCATACCACATTAAATTATAAAGCAACGGTTTCGGTTCTAGCTCTAGTTCTTGTCTGGTTCTGGTCTGGTTCTGGTTCCAGACCCGCTGAGATCCGGACCGCTTAAGACCCATAGTTGATGGTTCTGGTCCGATCCGGATCCAGTGTCTAATGGGTCGGATCCAGAACCAAAACCATTACTTATTTACTGGTTCTGATTCGGGTAAAATCCATCCATTGACATCCCTAGTCTGCATGTTCATTTGATAAGGTGTGTGTGTGTGTTGGCCTAGTGGTAGGGTGGTTAATGCCCGAGGCCAAAGATCTCGGGTTCGAGTCCATCGTAACGCAACCTTTAAAATTTCTGTATTAATTGACAAAAAAAAAATGTTCATTTGATAAGAGAGATTATATATGATGATTTTAATGCTACATTTAGCATTTATGACATCTTCTTAGTAATTATAACACACAGTTATTTGTTTTCCGACACTAAATATACTTCATATTTTTGGTTGATTAATGTTCTCTTGGGGTGGGTTGATAAACGTGTCATATATATGCAAGTAGCATATTAATATCAATTTAGGACTCTGAAAGATAAGAATATTAATTACTTTGGACCTTAAAGTATCAATTAAAGACGCAAGTGAATGAAATTATCATCTTAGGCCCAAATCACATGTTTCATACCTTTTTTAGTTCTTAATTAATTCCACATCATTTTTCATGAAATTACTACATACATGAATGAAGACTTTCTTTGCGTCTGATTCCGATCGTGAAATTACTCTTGCTTGTAAATATATTTCAAATTTGTCTCCATTTATTGATTGACCATCTTGTACATGCATGCATGCTATAAAGCAAAATAAAACATGAAAGTATGAAACTATACATGATAGTACGAAACAAAAAAAAACTAAAATATTTATTTATAGATATGCAAGCTGTACAATGAAGATGAAAACGCGGCAGTCTGGTCTACAAGTGGAGGATTCCTTTTCTAAGCTGTGAAAAGCTAAGATTCTGGTTTATCTTCTGTAATTAAATAATTATTGTGCGCTATTTTTTGAATATTAATAGTTAAATGTGATTCTGTACCTGGTATCATTAATTTTATTAGGGTTATTGGCGTAAAAATACATTAACTTTGTGTCAACTTTGATTTTTTTTCACGAACTTTAAAAATTATCACAAAATACTCAAACTTAATGACTTTAGTGTTTTTACCACGATTTCAAATTCAGACCAAATTAGATCTGTCTTGACATATCGAAAATTTACTATAGATTAACCGGTTAGTGATACAAACGACATCGTAGAGATAGGACATAAAACATAATCGTTCCATCAAAATAAATCAGATTTTTTTATTTCTATGATTCATCACGTCAACGCTCATTACAAAAAAATCAAGTATTCTCGTTTGTTTCATTGTCTGGTTTTAGGTGGGATCAAAAAAATCGATATCTTTTCTCTATCACTAATCGTTTTATCTATGATAAATTTTCGAGATGTCAAGTCATATTTAATTTGGCTTAAATTTGAAATCGTGGTAAAATCACTAAAGTCATTCAGTTTGTGTATTTTGTGTCAGTTTTTAAAGTTCATAGGAAAAATCAAAATTGACCCAAAATTTGTGTATTAATTATATGCCAATAACCCATTTTATTACTAACACTGATATCGTATGCTGTCTGGTTTGAACATAAACTCATTATCAAATAATTATGGTTTATACGATTGATATTTGCTGTACTGATTAATGAGATTTCAGGTACACGAGAATAACATGGGGGAAATTCGATCGATCGACATCGATTTGACTGGAATACTGCATTTAAACCACCAAAATTGGAATCTTCCTCTTCATTACAAATCTGAATTGTATTTACTGTTTATTGATGTTTTATCGTGACCAAATTGGGTACGTAAGTTTCATTTATGACTTAGAAAGAGTTAAAAAGTGAAAACACACATATAAAGTAAATGGATTATAAATTTGCATTTGAAATATTGTACGATAGCAAGTGTAGAAGAGAGACGCCTTAATGAAATATTTTATTTTCCTACAACCATTCCCAGAGAGAGAGTGAGAGGGAGAGAGAAATAAAAATTGATAATGATATAATATAACAATAGTACAATCATTGAGACCTAGAATCTGGGGTATATCGTTAATTGATTAACTTATAGGCATATAGCATTAGTCACCAATAATATGAATAAGTAGACACGTGTGCATGTTGGCCTAGTGGTTAATACTCGAGGTCAAAGGTCTCGAGTTCGAGTCCATCGTGACACAGTCTTTAAAAAATTTCTGTATTAAACTGATCCAAAAAAAAAAGTAGGCAGTTCACGATTTCACACATTTAAATATAATTTTGGTTTAAGTAGTAGGTTTTCTTAAGTATGAATAAAAAGCTAAAATATTCCTTTGTTTTCTCTTAAACAATTCGAAAAAAAACCCCCAGATTAAAAGGAATGAAATTATGAAAATAATCTTTTTTAGATAGTGAAAAAAGAAAGTCACGAATTTAAAATGGTGATATTTTAAGTAGAAATTGTGTTAAAAATATATGCTATCAATATATATAGATAATAATTGGAAATTTTATTATACGATATACTAGTTGATAAATCTATTCAAAATATACAAATAATAGCATCAGAGAGCGTTTACGTAAGAGCGTTTAACATTTTTTTTAAAATTTTTTTAAAACGTGTGTAACACATTTTTACAACGTAAAGTTCATCACCGTTTAAATCAAACATATAGTCCAGCCGCACCAATAATTCTTAATGATAAAAAAAAATTTGTTCAACGCTCTTTCATTAATTCTCAATGGTAAAAAATTTTATAATACATTTTTGATTTAATTAAAATTAATAACTTATATTATAAAAATATTGTTCCGTTAGTTTCGATAAAAAAGAAAATTAGTCAAATTTTTTTTTCTAAAAAAAAAACAATGCCATCACTATTCAGAGCAACACCTTGATTAAAATTACAAACAAAAGATAACTTTTTTCAAGAAAATCATTTCCGGATCACCTAATATAAATTTATATCATATTATATAACATTATGTTACTTATTAATCTAAAAATATATACGATTATAAAAAGTATTAAATTAAATATTTTAGTTTCATAATATTTTAATAAAATATTATTATATGAGAGGTGGTTATTGTGCATATGGGACAAAATGGTGGTGTAATGGTTAGAGACATAGAGTTGGACATTTTGTTTTGTACTAAAATGATGCAAGGCATCGGAGTTGGCTATAATTTTATTTTATTTTTCTATATGTTTTCTGAGAATAGTTATAACATACTCCTTTCGTCCCCAAAATTCTTTCCTAGTTTTTTTTTTGGGAAAGTTTCAATTTCCTTCCTATCTATTTTTAAAAAAATTTATTTTCAACTTTACCCTCAATAAACTTTTTATTTACACATTTTACCATCCATGACCCATCACTATTTCTCTTTTTTACCCTTAACAACTTATTTATTTATACCTTTTACCACCTATGGCCCACCACTAACTAATTTAATATTACATTAATGTGGAACCCTTATTCCACTCAAAATACACTAAACAATTTTCATTAAAACCCTCACCCAAGATTCCAGGAAAGAATTTTGAGGACAGAGGGAGTATATACGTATGTGCGGCCACAGCCTCTTCTCCCTCGAATTCCATTTCTCTCTTTTCTCTCTATATATCTTTACTTTTTCTTTTTGTTTTCTTTGCTCTCTCTTCTATATATTTATATAATAGCAAAATACATTTAAAGGTCTTCGTACTCTGATATTTTGTTTTGATAAATCTTTGTATAATTTTTTCGTTTCCAAATAAAGCCACAAATTAGGCAAAATCTGCTCACACTCACTCTCTCCAAATTAAGCCACCAAACATCACTCCATCGACAATCTGCAACACTATGTCGGAGATCGCTTCTACCTTCGATCTTGCGATGAAATCGAAGAGCTCCAACTCCTTCTCCGACCTCTCCTTGTCTCACTCACCGCCGCAGAGCGGATGCAGAAGGACGGATTTACAAATGGTGTGTTGCTTGCCGTCCAATTCTCCCCGTATTCTATTAAATTATGATGCGGAGTTTGTTTTAGTATTAAATCGATGTGGAATATAGCTAACAGAAAAATTAACGGATTTGATAAACTCGTAAAAAATGATCTAATGATATAAATCACAGAATTAGAAGGACCTAATAAGACAAAAAAAATGTAGAAGAACCTATCAATACAAAAGACCAAAGTATTAAGACCTCTAAATATACTTTAACTATATAATATTAAATTTTATGTTATATGTATATGTTATGACTATGCTATATATCACATTGGTCTCGCTCCGTTCCGTCAATAATTCCTAAAAACAACCACATGAACACATATAAAATTGAGTTATTGTTTATTAGTACGTAAATATATGAACTTTTGGTGTATTTTGTACTCGAACTTTGAGATTTGTGAATAAATACACAAATTTAAGCATTATTGTAATTCCCCAATTTTGATACCCCCAAATAAATCATGGCAGTCCGTTGACATAATTTGAGTGAGATGACGCGTGGACGCGTGACACCATTCCAATCAAAATGATTCATTTTTCTTATAAATATATTTTGAAAAATAAAAAATATTTCTAAATTTTTAAAAAGAATATGTTTGGTTTCTTCTAGTGTATTATATAAGCAAAATGACATCTTTTTTATTGGAATGATGTCATGTCGATGCCATGTCAGATCAGTTTGAGTGGAAATTCAAATTGTGAAAAATCACAACAATATTTAAGTTAATTATTTATTAATAAATTTCAAAATTTATATGCAAAACCAATATACTGATAAAATTCATGTAGAATGCTAATAACTTATAAAATTTATCTTTACTGTTGTCATTTAAGGCATAATATATTAGACGGCAAATATAATAATAAAATGAAAGCTGACGTTTGTTGTATCTTTACATAAATACACAATGCAATTTTTTATTTACTTGACGCAAATAGAACTGTCTGTATGAACGTTCTTCTTAGTAATCAGAATATAAATAAATACTTTTAGAAACTAAAAGCATCATTATATTATTAAAGGGGAAACGTCAATGGGGCATTATGATTTGTCTTTTATTATTCATACTAAATAGACAACGGGTAATCTATAAAAACACAACAGTCTTGTAGGGGAAACGTCAATGGCGCTTTATGACTTGTCTTTTAATTATTATTCATACTAATATGATAAGGATAATCTATTTGAGGCCCGTGTTGGATATATAAATCTAATTTTTATATAACAATTCGTAAATTATATAAGAAAGATAAATTATATTAAGAATAAATAGTGTAACAATATTGAGGTATTGATGAGAATTGAATTTAATATTTTTGGTCAGATTCAACTTTGTTCTTTATTTAATGCTTTGTGTTATTTAAAAGGAACGGTATATATGAGAATTATATACAAGGCATTTCAGCTTATATATATATATATATATATATATATATAACAAATTAAAATTCTATAGAAATTAGTAAGATAGATTTTCTACCCAAAAAAGAAGAAGCAAGTGGTATATCTTCAAGGAGTATGTTTTAACAGTTAGTATACTAGTATTACATTGTATACAACTACTTCTACACTTTATTCATTATAATTTTGACTATATGTGTTGATATTGTAACTTTTATTTAAATAATACTATCAATATATTGTTAATAACATTGAAAGAACTTTAATATATTGTAACCTACCATAAATTATATTGTATCATATTAGGAAAAATAAAATTGAGTGTATATATACACTTAAAAACTTGCAACAGATAACCGTATAAATATGTTTCAAGTATGTAAAAATGGTGTAATTGCTCTTTGTAAAAGTTACTAATTTTATGCAGGGTTTATTGACTTTGATTAGTAAATCACTAATCTAATCTGTTACTATTATAGAAGTATGTATTCTTACTAATTGTATGTATGTATTTAGATCTATAAAATCACTTATTTAACGTGTATTATATATACTTTCTATTAAAGAGTCAGACGCACTACAAGAATTTGCGCGATTAACGACGGAATTTTTCGTCGTTATACCGAATATGTCCGTCGATGATCGTAAATAACGATGGAACAACGACGGTCGTAGACCGTCGGTAAAAACATAGTCGCTATTCCGATCAACGATGGACTCAAAGTCCGTCGTTGATTCACTGGCGGACTCTCAACGGATACATGCGTCACCGGTGTGTACGCACGATCATCGTCGATCAATGACGGATCAACGACGGACAGTCCGTCGTTGACCAACGACGGATAGTGATCCTACTATTGTCCACAAAGGAAACAAAAGAAGACAACTCATATGACTGGTCCTAATATTGTCCATGTTCATGCATCACGTAATTACCACACCAAGTTCTGTCAGCGAGTTTACTTCATATTCATAATTTAATATTTTTATTTGAAAATAACTGTTATTTAAAATATGAATTTTGATCTAATTTGCAATTCCAGTTTCACTTTTTAAAATATAGCAAATAGGTACTCGATTAAACTTTTAATATTTTGTAATTAAAACTCTTCCAAATTTTTTGGTGATCCAAATTTTCAAACTTGAGATCTTAATTCGAGAAATCAAAGTTTGGGCTTCGATGAGCTTGATGATATTAACATTTTCAGCAGATAAATTTCTACATTTTGTCTAACAACAATTGTTGGAAATTATTCTCATAAAATTTATCGTCGTTAGCAAGAATTGAACGTGGACTCATATGATAAAATATTCATCTTCCCAAGTCCGTCAAACCAAGATTTTGCTTTTTTGATCAAGATTTGAAAAGACAAGAACATAAAAATTTGGGCTGCCAAAAATTTGGCGGGTTTTAACTGCAAAAAATTAAAAGATGAGTACTTCTTTGTTACGTTTAAAAAAGCAGGGCGAAATTGCAAATCGAGTCAAAGTTTGTGATTTAAATGGGAATTATTTCCTTTTATTTTCATCACAAAGATTTCTTCAATCCTAGCCCTTCAAGTAGATATGAGTCAAACAAGTTATCTCAAATTGTAGAAATAGTTAAAGACTTTAGGACATTCCAAATTTCTTATCCATATTAGTACATAAAATTGATTATACTATTTTTTTATCTATATTGACTAATCTTGAATGGTAATCGTCACATTACACTCGTAGTATCACGTAAAATGTAATAATATCACATCATACACGAACTACATCTCAAGTCAGTGGCAGAGCTGAGTCAATTTTTAATGGTTTTTCCATCTTACAAGTTTGATTTTTATTTTTATTTTTGAAAATTTTGACTCTATTATCTTTGTAATCGAAAATTTTAAAATATTAGTTCCCTCCCAATTATATATTTCTGATTAAGTCATCTCTCGAGTGATCACTGTGCAAAAATAGAATTTGACATACAGGAGCTCCAAAGTCCAAGGTTAAAACATCGACAAGAGCAAGGCCGACAAAGGCGAACAGCAAGTCACCGCAACCATGGGCTCGACACTACCAAAATCATAGGCAACGACGTGTCCGTATACCTTT
This sequence comes from Salvia rosmarinus, assembly GCA_036937905.1. Taxonomy (NCBI): domain Eukaryota; kingdom Viridiplantae; phylum Streptophyta; class Magnoliopsida; order Lamiales; family Lamiaceae; genus Salvia; species Salvia rosmarinus. Next base: position 83,501,168 of record CM072818.1, read on the forward strand.
AACTGTATCAATGGAACCAACCTCGTCATTATCATTAACAACTAACGATATTCATATAGTTACCAACCTCTTCATTAGCCTGCAATCTAAAATCGTACATAACATATGAAGTAATCGAAGAGATTAATGATAATTTTGGAGTGGTGTGGGACCCGGTGAGTTTGATTGTTGAGTGCCCACCTTTGATGGTGAAATGATGATAAGGTTTTCCGTTAATTTTCCAAGACGACAAGTAGTTTTCTGGACCCGCCAACTCTATTCTCGGCCGTCCAATATGCCCCTCGAAAGAGACTTTACCTTAATCTCGCTGTACCGCTCCGCACACGAACAAAACCACTCGCTTCTTTGGTTTTTCCACATTATTTGAGCATCGCCATATCTCGCTTAAAAATAGGGAACAGTTGCTTTACCTTTGATGCCCCCACCCCCAATAACCAGTATTTTTATATTTTATTGAATCTTGAAAAGTTTGTCAAACTCGATCTAATGGCCATTTGTGATTATTCCATTTGATATCCGCCTAAAGTTTGTCAAACAACTTATCAAAATCTATAGAATACAAGAGGTTTTTTTTTTTTTAATCATGGAGAGCCTGTAGCCATTATTTACGATCTCATTTTAATTTGAGCATCGCCATATCTCGCTTAAATTAGGGAACAGTTGCTTTACCTTTGATAATAATAACCAGTATTTTTATATTTTATTGAATCTTGAAAAGTTTGTCAAACTCGATCTAATGGCCATTTGTGATTATTCCATTTGAATCGCCTAAAGTTTGTCAAAAAATCAAAATCTATGAATACAAGAGGTGTTTTTCAAATCATGGAGAGATATTTGATGAGATTCGAATATATGAACCTATCTTACTATTGGGTCATCCCTAGGGGACAATGCAAGAGGTATTTGATCACATGCAATGTGGTAAGTAGATTGTTAAAGACTCAAGAAAGAAAGAAACAAATAGACATTCAGATTTGCAAGAATATATGAAATCAAAACATAATATCTAATAGGATATGGTAATATTTCTTTGCAACTAAACAAGATATTGCACAAATCAAAGCACTAGACGACGTGCATAAACCAACACACGAAGCCAAGGGGCATTCACATTTCTCCCAACACTATTATTTCACCTCTATTCCTCAATCCAGCAGATTAGACACAAATTCAGTTTCCTTACGCCTCACATCAAAAATCAGTAGATCGAGTGAAGCGGTAAGAAATCAGAAATATATAAAACAGAAATCCAACCATCTGGAGGAACTATGGTGAAACAGGGGCTGAGAGTGGCTGGGCATCGCTGGAGAGTTAGGGACAGCGAGATGCGATGCTGCGGTGGCGCGAGAACCAGTGCCCCGTGATACAGCGCGGCGCCGGTGGTTAAGCGGCGGCCGGACTGGAGGAACGTCAACGAGAGTGTGCGACTGTGCGAGAGAGACTGAACGTTGACGAGAGAGTGAGACGGAGGAATCAGGAATGATAAAAATAATAAGCCCCAATTCAGTAATTCCTATTTGAATTCTAATTAAGAAAATAATAAAATTAATATTAATACATTATAATTAATTTTCATTGATTAGGATATATTCATCGGTTAACCGGAGATACTCAAAAACCCGAAATACACAAAATATATAAATAGAACATCGAATCAAAATCCTAATCCGATGGTTATCGATTGGAAGCAGCTATAACTTGTAACAGATGAATCGATAAATCGATAATCAGCCCTAATTGATACAGTTAGAAATGAAACAATTTGATTTTGAATTCTATAGAACTGACAGAAAGATAAAAGTAACTAATAATGCTCTTGACTTTACTCATTGTTTTTCCACTCCCACAAGTGTCTAAAAATGATATGATTAATTATGAGATACACATTTTTGCCTATATTCAATAAACCCATTCGTCTGACAAGACAAGCTTTCTTCTAGTAACACGCACGTACGGTGCACGTGCTTCCGAGTTGGTCATGGGAGTTCTTCTTTGATTTTACAGTTTCGTAGCCATCTTCCCATTCTCAACATGCTTACCTTGTCCGTATTGAAGCATTTGCGAAATCCAGACAAAATGAAACCCAAATTCAAATGAAATGAACGGGCTGGGCCCCACACCGTTACGCAATGAAATCATTATATATATATACGACCGCAGCCATCGCAGTTGAGTTCTGTGTACATGCTCAATTATTATTTACTTACGTATCCACATTTCTTTTACATTTAATTATTATTTTTCTTTCTTTTTTCTTTTCTTTTTCTTTTTTCCGGCAGCCGGAAAATTAAGATGCCGGCAGCTAGAGCTCCATTACAACAAAATCTACTCATACAAAAACCGATTTATTAAAATTCCGGCGAACAGCTGGCCGGAAATATCCAAGTTTTTTGTTTTCGTTGGTTTTCGTTGTAGTCAATTAATGGCCAAGGGTCGGAAACTGACCACCAGCCGCAGCGAACGCTATCTAGGAAGCTTCAGTGGGCAGGCGATGGCGAGCTCTGCACCGGAGCTGAGAGAGGAAGACATCTGGTCCGTCGCCGATGGCGCCATCAACGGTAACGATAGCTCCGCAAATGGAGACTGGAGCTCACGCGCCTCCGCCGACAGCAGCAGAAGCTTCGGCGGCTACAGGGGCCGCCGCTTCTCGCCGCGGTCCGAGCACAGCCAAGTTGGCGGCTTGTCGTTAGCCTTCGACGACCCCAGCCGCGCCGCGTCGCATCGGATCATTCACCAGTTCCGCCCGCAGGAGGGCGTGGCGGGATCGCCACGTGGACGCAATATGGCCACGTCGGCACCTGTTAACGTGCCCGATTGGTCGAAAATTTACCGAGTCGACTCGGTGGAGTCGTTGCATGACTCTGACGATGGCTTGGACGAAGCTGAGATGGTTCCCCCGCACGAGTACCTTGCGCGTGGGTACGAACGTAGCCGGAATTCGGTTTTCGAGGGAGTGGGGCGAACGCTGAAGGGGCGGGATATGAGCCGGGTCCGAGATGCGGTGTGGAGCCAGACCCGGTTCGATGGCTAGTTGTGCTTGTGAGTCAGGTTGGAAGCATATATGTTTATACAGTCACTAGTGAATTATTGTTTCTTTTTGATATTTTGGATTTATTTGAATGGGTAATGAGTGACACCAAGTTGGAGGCCGTTGGGCCCTAATCACACAAATAGATTGGTTTTAATTCCTAGTGTTGCTCTTCGTTGTATGGCTCTAAATTAGAGCATTTATTGCCTAAAAGTATGTGCTCATGTTGCATCATATTGCCTAGAAGTATGTGCTCATATTGCATAGTACACATTTAATATCACGTTTATTTCAGCTTAAAATGGTGAAATATAGAACACTATCAAACATTCAATCTTATGAGATTAGAATTCTGAGCGTTGTCGTTTAGTGTCACAACAAGAGAATCACGGACCTTCTCGACATTGAAACAAAACTTTGAAGAACAATAATTCCCATGTGCCCCCAAAACAAACCCTCAAAATCGGGAACCCTTGAGACACGATTGCGCTTGTGGGATAAATGTGAGAAACACAAAACTTGTGAAATTGGGACCGCAATAATAGTAGGTGAATTACTCCAACGTTATTGGACCAGGAAATGTGGTTTAATTTTACACCTTGCTATATCTGTTTGGCAACATGGCAATTCTCTACTTAGTTACTCGTAAAATTTTTGCCCTTTTTTTTTAAATCATGTGGAACCCGTAACCGCTACATTATACATGATTTGAGAAACCCCACGTTCTCTTGTCTGATACCGCAAACCACATAAGATTTTTGCCCTTTTTTGTTTCTTGCAGTTGTGTGCTCACGTTATTTTAACGCACTATGTTATGTACCCATATTTTGTGACCAACCGTGACCCTTTTTACCACCCATTTCCTACACTTTTTCTTGTCAATTAATTCAATGCAACTCTTGCTACTCTTCCGCTACATTATTAATTTGTCGTGTACCTATTCATATGTTATACATGCACGAACTTCCGCATTTAATTCAATAAACACAAAAATGTACATAAAATTGATATATATTTGGATCAAGATACAATTGTTTGAGTTCGATCTCTATTATATTATTTGATTATACTCTTCGATTCTCTTCTCAAATGATTTCTGAATGTTCTTCAAAGTATTTGGATTTGATGACGATCGTATAAAGGACATTGATCTTGTTTCAGATCGACCATTGGATTTGGTATGAAGTGTTAACAATATTGATTCACATGCAATTATATATGTTATGTATGTTGATAATATGATTTTTATTTACATTCACCCTTTATAAAATACGTGTGCATTTGGAAACAAACAAAGGGTAAGAGTCACAGCCCCTGGAACGTCTCATTGAATTTAAAATATATAGAATTTATTCGTCCCAGGATCAGGGAAAACCACACAAAAATTGAAAAAGAAGTCGAACTAGTGTTTTATCGGAAGGTGGTGGATGATGTAGGGACAGGTTACGCAAGTGGAACGAAGCTGGGTGTAAATATATATAAATATAATTTAAAATTAAAGTTTGGAAGAAGCAAAAATATTCAAGGGTAGATACCTACTTGCTTACCGTGATAATATTTTATTAATATAAATTAGATAGAAAGGGATGCTTACCTTTTTGAAGAAAGGGATGCGCGCATTTATTGCCTTCACCATTGCTTAGCTTTCATTTCCTCCTCCCAATTTGGTGAGATCCACTTCCATAAACAACGCACTTCTTTACAACTCAACAATTCACCTTCAACAGAATATCAACAATTAAATATTCAACTACATAATTATTATTCAACTATGTTTGTCGATTATGAACCAACTACTCTTAAAATAATGTCATTCCATAGACTGCGCGTATTAATAAATTAACAACAGCAGGTGGAAAAATAAAATAGCACTTCAATAATAGTCGATGGAATCCCAAATAGGCACTTAACTAGATATATACCATCTAAAATTTTAGAAGATTATTTTTGTATAGAACGATTGAGCTTTTAGTATCACCGGTATTCAGTTAAAGACTTCATTAAATAAATGACCGTTATTGATAGAATCGGTTTAAATTTTTATCAACAATATAGAAGAAATACTTTTTGAAAATCGTTGACTGAAAGACAGTTGAGATGAACTAAATAGTTCTATCAAGAAAAAAACATTGGAGGATGCCTCAAAGAGAGAAAATGCAGAATCTCAATGTGATAAGTATAAAAGGCATACTTTTACATGAAAATTTAGGGGTATTTCTAGTGAGATACCCTTGATTCAAAGGCTTTGAAGGCAAAATGAAATAAGTATTTGAGGGAACCAGGAATAAAATAGTCATCTTACAAAGGTCATGCACGACACACTCGGTGCCACATAGGCGTACAAATTTGATACTCTTACAAGTTAGTTAGGAATATTCGTATGAAAAAGCGTGGAGTGACCCAGCTCAAATCCCTCACCGCTTTGAATACTGTCCAAAGGAATGCATATAGTGAGACCTATTACCTCAGTATTGATCAATAGATTTGTTCTTGGTAAGTCATTTTCGAGTCTCTTCCCTTGGCCTTTGTCTTAAAAACAACTACCATATCTTGGAAGGCTTACTAGTTCTATTCTAGATCTGACTCTAATTAGGGCATGGGCCTTATATGATGTTTTGATGGCTGAATACTCAAGTCCAATAAAATCTACTATGAATTAGTTCCGATCAATTATAATTTAGAGAAAACACCTCATATTATCGTATATAGTGTTTTATTTCCTTTTTTCCTTTTTTCCTTTTGGGATGATCCAGTGGTATAGTAGGTTCTTGTGATCAAAAGGTTACATGTTCGAACCTCACTAACAATTCTATAGGTATGAGCCTATCACATTTGATTTTTCGAATATGGTTTACCCGTCCTATGTGAACGTGAGTCTACCTAATGCACATCGAAAGTAAAGACTGCGGGTTCCCATAGGCCATAAATTAAAGAAAAAAGGTTTTGTTTTAGCAGTGCAGAATACATGTCACTTTGAAGAGATATTAAGCTCACAAAATCGGAACATTAGAAGAAAAAAAAGTGAGGGGAGTGGGCTTTTGTGGTAGAGGCGAAGGGGGTGGAAAGCATTCCCCACCAAATTAAATAGAGCATGCACTCATTTATCATTCTCTGTTTTTCCTCTGTTGTGAATTCAACAGTAATTCCGTAACCAAATTTGAGAATGTCCTAATAACGGAGAAACTCCATGCACTTGCTTCGGAAATGCAGAACCTGATGACGTACCTGCAAATTCTGAGCATGTGCGTTCCCTCGCAGCCCAAACATTTGGGCCTCAACAGATGCCTATGCAGAGCCCAGCCCACCTAATTTCATATTCACATCAAACTATTTAACCATACAACTTCGACTGCAATTTACACTGGCATTTTCTTTCTTGATATTTTTTCGCTATTCTATTGCATCAATGGTCATGTATATACCGTTGTTGATATCATTATTGTAAAATATGGTAATAACACAATATAAAATGATATATTATATTGTGATACTATATAAATTGTAATTCACAGAGTTTTATTGTGTATGACTCTCAACAGTGAAAATTGTGTTGTTTAAACATTACATCACATGTTATAAATAGACGTTGTCGGATTCCAAATGAATTAATTTCACATCATACATAATGATGTGACGACAATATCCCATTATTCAATAAAATAGCTGAATTTGAGATAGAATAATAGCATAGCCGAAAGCATCAGCTTCAATTGTTCTTAAGTTATAAACATTATTGAACTGGTTTTGTATGAGCCCGGTGGCAAAATGCGGTGGATTCCAACTCTTTTATTTATCTATTTATTTATTATTTATTTAATTATATATATATATATATATATATGTATTTTAATTATGATTAATAGATTTTAATTAAGAATCAGTAAATCCTAATTTGAGATTAATTAACTCTAATTTGGAATTAATAAATCATAATTTGGGAATAATAAAACTTAACTGAGATTGGTGAATCGTAATTATAGATTAATAAATCCTAATTGAGATTGATGAACTTTAATTGGGATGAATATATCATATATCTTTATATACAAGAGTTTTTGCCAACATTATTACGCCCACCAATCCATTAATTTGGGCCATATATACTACGAATTTGTTCCTTTTGGTTGATGTTGCAAAAAATAGTACAATCTAATACTTCCTCCATCCCGTTGAATATGATTCGTTTTTTTCATCACGATTATTTAGAAGTTTATAAAATAGTTAAATGAATAGAAAATAAGTAAGAGAAATGTATAAGTAGTTAAAATGATAAAAAATAGTCTAATACTTTTGAAAAGATAATTATTTCTTAAAAAGAAAATAAATCAAGTTCAATGGAACTATACGAAAGGAAATACAGACGGATGAATAGAGTAATTGATTAGTCAAAGAAACTATGTATTCAAACCACACAGTCTTTACTAGTGAATATTAATTATTGGTATTAAATTCAGGAAGATAGACAGATGAATTCGCGAGTTAAATCTTACGAATTTATCACTTTAATCTGGTTAAATCTTGCATTTCCGCAAATTTTCCTCTTACTGCAACATTGACACCGTCGGACACAGTGGCCGGCCGCACGAAATTTGGGAGAGAGTTGGAGAAGAAGAAGGGTACTATTAGTAAGGATATCTTATAAAATGAGTTATCATTTATAGTTATATATCTGTAAGATGACTGATATATATATATATACATACATATTATTTTATCTTATTATTATATGTGGCGGTGAATTAAGATCCAAAGATATGAATTCTGAAATACAATTTGTCAATCCAATATACTATCATAGTCTCAAGAAAGTCTCTGAAAAGGTTGGAGCAGATTCAGTTTGTAAATTGAAATGAAAAAATATAGACTGAGATTTTGATGTTTATAATAATGACACACATTTTCCAGGCTGGTTGATAAAACAAAAGAAGACAATATTAGACAGAGATAAATTAAAAGTTGCGGTGAAGTAAAATCATTAAAATTAAAATTACAAGTAGCGAGAGATACGCTCCTCACGTGCCGCGCCTGTGATCGATGAAAAGCGTAGGCGTGCAATGCAAATTAAGAGAGAGAGAGAGAGAGAGGCAGCTAGCTCCATGGACTTTAATGCATCATGCTCTCACCCCTTTAGGTGGTTGTAGCAGCACAGCATATGGTAATTACCGGAGTTTTTTCCTCACCAAGAGAAAGAAGAAAATCACGGTTATTTTCAACTACTATTTGTAATTTTGCTCCGGTAGTGGGGCCTCGTCAGCCTCTTCACAATTTATGTACAGCTATTGTTGTTGATTGCTGCCCTTTGTCCCCACTAACTTAAGCACCTCATTCATGGCTGCCCCAACCCTCTTCCCCTCTCTATATTCGCCTCCAACTCCTCCCTAAAATTTTGTTTCTTGTCTCCATCTCTGTTCTACCTTGAGCTCGAAGTCGCGTTCTTGCTCATAAAAAACTAGATTCTCATTTTTTCTTATCTTTTTGAGGCGCATTATTAGCCAATTTGGTTACATTATTGTTGTAGCTAAGCAGCATCCGGAATGAGGAGACCGCCGGTTCGGAGTTTGCACATTTGTGCTACAATTGTGCTTCTGGCTCTTCTGTGTGAGAATTTTTAACTTTAAGCTTTTCTTTAGGTTCTTTGCTTTTGCCTCGTTTGTTGAATGGTCTTTTAAATTTGATGATTTCGTTAATCTTGGGAATTTTTCGGCTTCCAAGAAATTAGTAGGGTTGGTTTGTGGTCTGAATGCGGTTTGAAGAGATGAGTATTTTTTGGAAATTGAGTTTTTGGGGCAAGTTAATTAGTGTTTTTTTCTTCGTATTAAGAATTCCTGCATTGGCCATCTCAATTCTTGAACTCTGGTGAAGTTTACTGGAATGGTGCCCAGCTCCTTCAAGATATGTAATACTTATAAGAAGAAAAAAGGTTCCCTCCTCATGTGTGGCTGTTATGTGTTTGATAATGCTACTCGAATTATTTTTCAAGGAAAACTATTAGGGTTTTGAATTGGGGATTTCGTGCTTTTTCCTTTTAACGCGTGATTACGAACATTCTCATGAGTCATTATATGGCTCTTTTTTAGTCTCACGAGTAATTATGGCATTTAATATGTTAATCTATAATTAGATAATAGTCATGAGTGTTTCTTATGGCTTCCGCATTCTGTATTCACCACGAGGAAAAGATTCCCAGTGACCTCCATTGGGGAATTTGTTATGATCAAGCTAGTTGATCATTTCTAAAAGCTATCAAATTCTCCAATTCTGAAGTGAATACAAAAGCTTTTGAAGAAGACAAACTAATAGGAACTTTATTGTAAATGTGCATGGGTTTGCTAAAAGCAATACATTCTAAGCTACGTGCTTTACAGAACTTTTCATTATTTATAGTAATATCTCTACTGCTATATTTGATATTCCAACAACTAGATCGATTTCTATTAACAAACTCAAACAGTTTACATACTCCTTGCCACGTGTCTTCCACTTATGCTTTGGGTCGTTATCTTCTTGTTGGAGCCGTTACCTTGATTGATCCTTCATAACTCCTTTATGTTAGTCTGTTGCTTTACATTGCGATCTGTTTATCATTCTAACCGACTTTGCCTAGTATGACAATGCCCTCTCTTCACACATGACTTGACCTCAAGTCATGAATAATTGAAACTTGGTATGCATGGTTTGAAAGTCCTCCCAAGTCGCTTCTTCTTCCGGCAGACGCGACGACCATTAACACTTGCAGCGAGGGGCTGTTGTTCTTCTTAACGATTCTTCGTGCTAAAATCTTCTTTGGAATGAGCATTACTTTCCCATCATTATCGAACTCGAACGCGATACGGTGACCGCATGATTGTCATAATGCCTCGTTTGAGAAGACTAACATGAAACACGGATGTAACTTGGATGTGGTTGGTAGCGGAGTTCATATGCGTGAACCCAATCTTCCGAGTATGTCTGAGCGGACCGCATACCGCGGACTCAATTTCCATGCCTGTGCAATCTGAGTGAGAGTTGGCGATAGGGTTTTAATTTGAGGTACACCCAATCATTGACACGGAACTCTCTCGGTCTCCTCTTCCGATCAGTAGAAGCCTTCATCCGATCTTGAGCTTTGCAGATTGCGCTTGAGATACAAATGAATATCCATCTTATCTCTTAGGGTAGCTTCAACACCAACTACTCGAGGTTCCGTGTAAGGCGAGGGCCGTAGGTGTGGGTTTATACCCATATAGAGCCTCAAGCGAGTCAATTGTATTGATGTGTGGTAGCATGTATTGTGCAGTCGGCCAAGGGTAACCACGAGGCCCATTTCTTAGTGCTCGCCCACATGCGGCGAAGATATGTTTCGAGACATTGATTCACCCTCTCGCTTTGCCCATCTGTTTGAGGATGGTAGTCGTACTCAAGTGTTGCTTTACTCCCAACGATGCAGTAATTCCTTCCGAAATGGCTTGTGAAAATGCGATCTCGATCGAGATAATCTTGATAAGCAGACCATGAAGTCTGTATACGTGTCGAGGAAAATCGTTGCGCCTTTGTGAGGTCAGTATATGGATGTTGTAGCGCCACAAAATGTGCATATTTAGTAAATCTATCCACGATTACCCAAATGGAGTTCTTGCGGTGGATAGGGTAGTCCTTCGACGAAATCCATAGTAAGATGTTGCCATGCTTGTTCGGAATAGGGAGTGGTTGAAGCAATCCGGTGATCGAGAGGTTTCATGCTTACTTAAGCGGCATTGATGGCACTTCTTAATTAGTTCTGCACTTCATCCATAGCGTTGGCCACAAGAATGTCGATCGTGCTCGTTGATAGGTCGCGTTGATACCGAATGACCTCCGTAACTAGAGCTATGCATATATTCAATTATCTTTGTTCGTAGAGCACCACTCGTACCACAAACGACTTTCCTCTATATCGTAGCAATCCCATTATAAGAAAATAATGATAGGTTGTAGGGGTTACCGTGCATCTTTGCCATAGCGTCTTGAGCTCTTCGCATCGCCTTCATAACTATCAAGCACTCGCCCGTCCAAGATGGAGAGCGGTAATCGCGTGACATGTGCTATGGGATGCGGCGCTTGTCTTGATAATGCATCCGCTACCTTGTTGTCCAACCCCTTCTTGTATTCTATTCGGTAATCAAACCCCGCAGCCGTCAGTATTTATCTTTGGACGGTGTGGATAATTTTGCTCAGCAGTACTTTGAGCTTTGATGATCCGTTCGTATAACGAATTGAGCATGAAGCAGTAAAACGCCACTTCTCGATTGCCAATATGATAGCCAAAATTCTTTCTCATATGTTGAAAGCCCTTTATTTTAGGGGCTAAGGCTTGGTGATGAACGCAATGGGATGGTTGTTTTGCATAAGAACCGCACCAATCCGGTTGTATGACGCGTCGGTCTCCAACACAAATATAGTCTTTGAAATCGGGAAGAGCTAGAACAGGGGCGGAAGTCATAGCTTGTTTCAAAGTCGTGAATGCAATCTCGACCTCGTCACTCCATTTAAAACACCTTTCTTCGTGAGATTGTTCAATGGTTTAGCTATCGCTCCGTATCTGCGTATGAACTTGCGGTAGTACCGGTCGGACCAAGGAAACCGCGTAATGCTCTTAAAGTTTTGGCTTGGGCCACTCGGTCATGGCTTGGATTTTACGGGGATGCGGAGCTACACCTTTGTCAGCGATAATATGGCCCAAATACTCGATTTGATTACGTCCAAACACGCATTTTGAAGCTTTGGCAAATAGGCGATTTTCATGGAGTTTGATGAAGACCAACTCCAAATCTGCAGATGTTCCTTCATAGACTTACTATACACCAAAATATCATCAAAAGACAAGCACAAACTGACCGAGATGTGGTTTAAAACCGAATTCATGAGAGCTTGAAATGTGGTGGGTGCGTTTGTGAGACGAAGGGCATCACCTTAAACTCGTATAGGCCACTAGTAGTGACAAATCTGTCTTGTGTATGTCTTCGTCATTCATCCGTGTCGATGATACCGCTCGAAGGTCTATCTTTGAGAACACGGTCGCCTCCTAATTCATCGAGAAGATCATCGATCAAGGGTATTGGAAAGCTGTCCTTGATTGTGAGGCGTTGAGTTTTCGTAGTCAATCACGAGAATCTCAAGATCCGTCCTTCTTCTTGACTAGCAATCTTGGGGAAGAAAGGACTCGTGCTATGTTGAATGACTCCATTTTGTAGCATTTCTTGAACCAATTTTTCCACCTCCATGCGTTGTAGGTAAGGATATTTGTAAGCTCTTTGTTTGAATGGCACCGTGTCCGGTTTCGACATTATCTTGTGATTGTGACTCCGTTGTGGTGGTAGCTCCGACGGGGTTTCAAGATTGATATGTACTTTGTAATTAGTGGAACTATCTCCTCAGTTGGTCTGCAGTCTTGGATCACCTTATCTGTACTTATCATGCAAAGGCAGCCGAACAAAGCTCCTTTCCCTTTCTTGATAGTCCGTTGATATTGCTTGGCTGAAATCATCCTTATCGACACTTCCTGCCGCACTCCTTGCAATACAACAGTTTTTTTCCCCTTCTTAAACGAAATGCTTTGATTGCCGAAGTCGAAAGTAATAGGCCCCATTTGTTTTAGTAAATCGACACCCACCACCATATCACATCCTCCGAGCTGTAAAATTCTTAGTGGTGCGCTAAATCTGCAGCTTCCCATCTCCCACTCTAACTTGGGACATCTTGTGTTACATTTGATTTGCCCTCCGTCAGCCACTGTCACTAACAATGGATTAGTATGTTCTAAATCACATTTCATCCGTCGATGCGGCTGCCAAGTCCAAGAAGTGTGTGTGCTCGGTGTCGATTAGTACTGTGATTGCATGACTCCACTTTTCCTTGAATTCGATTGTATCCATAGCTACTTGGCCAGCTAATGCACTCAACGAAATCTGCAGATCTTCTCCTCGGCCTCCAAATCTTGTAGAATTAGTTCTTCCTCTTCCTCCTCACTTTTGCAGATTATGGTGAACAATTTCTTGCATTTATGCCCCAGCTGGTACGGCTCATCATAATTGAAACATAGTCGTTTCTTCCTCCGTTCTTCAATTTCTGCGGAGATAACTTTTTGAAGGTGGTCGATTTCAACGGACCTTCGTTGGTTACAGTACCAATATTACTCTCACTTGATCTTTTCAGCTATAGTCAGTACCTTTATTGCTTTGTTTTGATCCCTTTCCCAACGCCGCCAACTTTAATTCTTGTTTTGTGGCTAGTTTGATAGCCTGCTTCAGTTTCTTCGGTTCAAACATCTCTACAACACTTGAGATTTCTTCCTTTAATCCCCCTACATAACATCGTATGAAGTATTCTTCATCCAAATTTCTATTACTTACCGCGATGAAGGCTTTGAGTTCCTCAAATTTACTAGTGTAAGTGGCCACATCCGATCCTTGCCGAAGTTGGTTGAACTGAGAAATCAGATTTTTCCCTTTCACTTCTGCAAATCTGTCGATCACCATTTCACTAAACTTTTTCCAGGATAATTCCTCTATCCCTTCCACGTATTCTAAGTACCACAAGTCAGCTATACCTTCCATGTACATTGCTGCCGTGAAGATTTTTTCATTCTCATGCATGGGGTTGACTGCAAAATATTTACCACACTTTCGAATCCATTGCATTGGATTTTCTCCATGGAACTTTGGAAACTCGAGCTTCGGCATACGATAATGAAAAGAATTCGATTGACTGGTATTGTCTCTTCCTTTATTCTGCTTTGGTGTACCCCTCCTCCTTTCTTCTTTGGATGTACTGGTTTCATCATCCCCGCTGTCCTGCTCACTGTTGTTTCTTGCTCGTGTTTCCTTCCTCATTTCCTCGAACTGCATTTGAATCATTGCTATCAGTGACTCTTGCTGCTGCTGGATTTTTGCAACTTGTGTTTCCATATTTGATACTCTTGCTTCCATCCTCGTTTTTCTGGGCATGAATTGCGTATATGCGGTTGACGTGGTTTCTAGCTCTGATACCACTTGTTATGATCAAGCTAGTTGATCATTTCCTAAAAGCTATCAAATTCTCCAATTACTGAAGTGAATACAAAAGCTTTTGAAGAAGACAAACTAATAGGAACTTTATTGTAAATGTGCATGGGTTTGCTAAAAGCAATACATTCTAAGCTACGTACTTTACAGAACTTTTCATTATTTATAGTAATATCTCTACTGCTATATTTGATATTCCAACAACTAGATCGATTTCTATTAACAAACTCAAACAGTTTCTGTTACTCCTTGCCACGTGTCTTCCACTTATGCTTTGGGTCGTTATCTTCTTGTTGGAGCCGTTACCTTCAGTTGATCCTTCATAACTCCTTTATGTTAGTCTGTTGCTTTCTGTTGCAGTCTGTTTATCATTCCTAACCGACTTTGCCTAGTATGACAGAATTCCAGAGAAATAGAATTTCAATTTATGTTTGACAACCCAAGCTAAGCTAATGAATACTTTCAAAAGATTTAGCAGGAAAGGTGATTGTCAAGTTTACTGCAGTTCTCATGAGTCTCTATTCTGCGCAGTAGTCTAGTCATCTCAGTCTCTATAGATAGATGTTGGACATATCTGTAAAACCATCCGTTCACAGTGCTCGATGATTGTTTAATTAAGGAGATATTAGATTCAACTATGTCAAGAATTTATCAGCAATCTACCTTCGTACAATTTGATGAAGCAGTCAAATAGAGCTTATTTGTGATTAATAAATTCTGTAATTATGATCTTCATTAACATTATATTGCATTTTCTTGTGTTTATTAAGACATTTTATTAAAGAATGCAACCTTAGTCAGATTAAGTGAAAAAATGATTAAATCCCACTTGAACATTATGTACTTATAGTGATGTCCATGATCTATACATTTCGGTTTGGTTTGTTAAATACCCTAAAATTTCAATCCTTTGTACTGGGCACTTGCTGCTTATACAGGTGTACATGAATCATCTGGCAACTTTTTGGGTTATTCCAAAAGTTCTGCTCTGGCAGAAAGAAGGGCAGATTTACTTTTACCCGAAACTTCCCCAACTGCAGCTCCTCAGCCATTTCTTCCTCTTCTGGCTCCATCTCCATTAACACCATTCACAAATAGCACATTCCCCAAATTATCTGGTTTGTCTCTCACCTTTTGCATTCATGTCATTTCACATTTGTACTTATTCAAATTTGAATCTATGCAGGTCTTTGTGTGCTGAATTTTACGGCACTATCAAACATGATGATGTTGACATCAACTGATTGTATGGCTGCATTCGCACCAGTTTTGGCTAACGTTGTGTGCTGTCCACAAGTGGAGGCTACATTGGTGATTCTCATTGGCCAGTCTAGTAAATATACCAATACACTAGCTTTAAATGGAACACTTGCCACACATTGCCTTTCAGATTTTCAACAGATTTTGGTGGGTCAGGGAGCCAATGATAGTTTATCTAAGATATGCTCCATTCATTCATCAAATCTAACTGGAGGTTCTTGCCCGGTTAGTGATGTTTCCGAGTTTGAGAGCACTGTAGAAACATCTAACCTTCTTGCTGCCTGTGGGAAGATTGATTCTGTCAATGAATGCTGCGAGCAAGTTTGTCAGAATGCTATTCTTGATGCTGCTAGGAAGCTTGCCCAAAAAGCTTACAGTCTTCTAAGCCTAGATGGTTCTCATGTGCTGTCTGATCATACAACTAGGATTAATGACTGCAGAAGTACTGTACTACGGTGGCTTGGAAGTAAACTCGAGCCTTCTCGTGCAAAAGAAGTTCTCCGAGGACTATCTAATTGCAGAATTAACAAAGGTAAACCTGATCAGTGATCACTATATGATATAATTTATTTGTAACAATTTTCCAAATGTTTGGCTCTGTATTTATCTCAACGTTATGTTGCTTTTGAAATATTTTCTACATATACAAATTTTATGCATGCCTAAATAGATTATTGATATAAAATCCCCCCATTGTTTCTAATCCATCAAAGAAAGAATGAAAGATGTTTCAAACTTCTATGACTGACCGAACTTTCTCTACCATTCTTTATATCTACTAGCTTTTTATAGTCTCTTCGTACCTCACGATATTTCTTTTGTTCAGTCTATGCATTATTAAAATGATAACCACTATCCTGTAAAAGCCTGGACTCTTCCTTTACTATTTATGCCCTTAAAGGCATTTTCATTATGTTGTTAATTTCTTTTCTGTTTGTTCTTCTGAAAAAGTTCCCGCTCATTTACAAGTTCTGGATAGCATATCTCATTTTCTCACTCAAGATACTAACACATGCAACTGAGAAAAATAATGACATTCTTGAATTTAAGGAAATTTGTATTAGGCCCATATTTTAATTTTGAGTATCTTCAAGCTCTTTAGAGATTTTACTCTTCTAGATTCACTTAAAAGCAAAATGTCTTTTTATTGTCGACTTTGGTTACTGGAGCCTTTAGTTTCCTTATACTTGGTCTAGGCAGTGGACAAGCTGTTCTACACCACTTCTGTTGCCCCACATTTTGGTTAATTAATTATGTATTAGGAGAATCCCTAAATATATTAGTTAAATTTTAACTTCTCTTCTCCTCTTTCATTGCTACTGCAGTATGTCCTCTGAATTTTCCGAACATGAGCCATGTCATAGAAGGGTGTGGTGCACGAAAGAGTAATCAGACAGCTTGTTGCAGTTCCGTGGAGAGCTACGTCTCTCACCTGCAAAGGCAGAGCTTTGTCACAAACTTGCAAGCTTTAAATTGTGCTGCATCACTTGGAGTAAGATTACGGAAAGCAAATATTACCAAGAATGTCTACAGCCAGTGTCATATTAGCCTCAAAGACTTCTCCCTCCAAGGTTAGTTTGGTCTGGATAGCTACTTGTTCGTCATTACAACATAAATGCAGAAAGAGCTGCTTCTAATGCTGACATTTTGTTGTTTTGTATGCTGATCTGATTGGGCATTGGTCACGCTACTACTGCAGTTGGTATTCAGGGTAATTTTCTAAGCTTTTGCATTCTCTATTGTGATCACTTTAACCAACTTGATAGGTTTGATTATGTTTTCAATACCTTTTTTTAAAAGAATTGATACACGCTGTAAAAAGTGCACGCTATAAAAAAGCTTTTTAAGCTTGTTGCACTCAAGATGAGAAGTTTCGTAAAGATATATATATTTGTCTAAGTTCTTTTTCAAATTCAAATTCACAAAAAGTTGATAGTGCTCCTAATGGATCTCCATTCATGGCTTCTACTTTCTAAATTGGCAATCTGGTTTTAAATTCTTGTGGATAAAACAAATAGTTGTAAATGAAATCAAATCAGATTCAATAAAATTACTTTTGTGCTTTTCATATTTTTACAATTTTTTGATTGATTGTAATCTCACTTGTTCTCATTTTTGTTTTGAAATAGAATCTGGATGCCTTCTTCCCAGCTTGCCATCAGATGTAGTATTTGATCAATCTGCAGGGGTTAGCTTCGTCTGTGATTTGAATGATAACATTCCAGCCCCTTGGCCTGCAACCACGCAGTTCCCTGCTTCGTCGTGCAACAGAAGTATGTTTGTTAATCTACGTGGTGCTTTGTGTTGATGTTTCTCTTCATAACTACTCACAAACATAACTTTTCCTGTGCAGCCGTCAAAATCCCTGCCCTTCCTGCAGTGGCTTCTGGGCAAAGTAGTAAGTCCATTCTATACACTACCATTATTCTACTTCTTAGCCATTCTTGAAAAGTTTCATGTGGCATATTGTAATGATCATCATCAACGTAAAACTTTTATATTTATCCACTTTTGATGTTAATTTTCCTACTTCTGTTTCTAACACGGAAAGTTTTCTCGTATCAGATTTTCAGCAAACGGTCTCAAGCTATATGCTGTCTTTGATGGCCTCCATTGCGCTCTTGATTCTGATCCTACTGGAACAAGCTGTGCTTTGATAGATAAGAAGCTAACTCTACACTTTTGCTCTGCCCAATCTGAACCAATGAGGTGAAAGCGAAAATGCTCAAACGCAAGCCAAGGAAGTGCACCTTCAGCTAGGTTCGGAGCGACCCTCAGTCGAAAATTGACTTAGAGGTTTAAATTTCTTACAGTTACCATTTATATCTCTTGTGCTAGTCTAATAAATTTTATTTGTAAAGAAGCTCCAAAAGGATGACCAAATTATTGTTGATTGCAATGCCTACCGTGTATATTAGTTTGGAATGAATTTTGTTGCCTTGCGCGTTGCCCCATGCATTGATTTATAATTCGTTTTCAAATACAATGGTGATATAAAGTGTAGAATTACAAATATTTTAAAACTCAACTTATGTCTGATGATTGCCTTGGTATTCTTGTTGGCATCTCTGACAACATTGGCTTATCTTAATTCTGACATTGTTTCCCCAAATTATGAGGTTTGATTTAAGCCCTTTACTTTTGTTTGAGCAATATACTGGGACTGGAGGGGCTTATTTTTTAAGACAAAAACTTGGGTGAGTTCCGCCTCACCGTGAGTCCGTCCTTATTTTTGTTAAAATAATTACATATTAATTATGGTGAATAATGATAATTAGGTTTTATTAATTTATAATTAAATTTATTAATTTTTAATTCAAAATTTAAATTTATTAATTCATAATTATGGTTTATTGATTCACAAGTAAGGTTTATTAATTCATAATTAAGGTTTATTAATTCAAAATTAGGATTTATTAATTCACAATTGGGGTTTATTAATTCAAATTATGGTTTATTAATTCAAAGTTAGGGTTTATTATTCAAATTAGGTTTTATTAATTCATACATAGGGTTTATTAATTAAAAAATAAGGTTTAATATTCAAAATTATGATTTATTAATTCCAATTAGGGTTTATTAATTCAAAAATATGATTTTTTAATTCCAATTAAAGTTTATTAATTCAAAATTAAGATTTATTAAATTAATTAATTAATTAAAAACTCAATAAAGTGGTCTCACGGAGACCACCATTTTCTAAATATTTGAACATTCCTTTTATACTTTAACAACATTTGAAGCTTCTTCAACTTCATCATTGACTTTATAGTTTTCATTATCTATTGAAAGAAAAATAAATTACAACAATATAATATAATACAGTTGGATATAAAACTTGATAAAAGAACAATACCGATTATAGTTTCAAATTGGCTAACTCATTATAATTATTTGAATGACCGCCTTATTGAATTGCTATCAGTTTATGGTTTCAGTCCTGACTTTGATAGAGTACATAATTCTGCATGGATTGGGCGGAGGGATTATTTGTTGAACACCTAACTCAAAAGGTTTATTGATTACTCACTGCCCACTCCAAACTGGGCAGGCCCATATAAAAACAATATGAACGGCCATGAATTAGCAAACCAATCGTGGGCTTGTCTGCCTGCTGGGCTTATGATACTTTTGGTTCTCAATCGTAATTTGAATACTTCAACAAGTTTTTGCTTTTACAATCTTTTTTCTACTTCCTTTTTATTTGCTTATCATCAAGTAAGTATTATTCATTCGTCCACTAAAACTTTTATTTAACTTTTTATTTGTTCATCCGTAAAAATTGCTTTTTCTTCTTTTTAACATCTTTTTATACTTATAATATAGGGACTCTTCTGCACTCACTATAATTTATAAAAACTCATGCCACCAAAAACAATCAAGTTTTTTGTGGACGGTTGAATAATTTTTATGTAACACCTCATTTTAAATGAATTATTAAATTATTGATTATGCCGTGGAGAGAGAAAAAAACTGTTATGTGCATGATATCGAAAGAAATGCAGAATTGATTTTCAAACTTTATACTAATTAATCAATTTGTTCACCTGAGGTACATATGGACATAATAAAAAAAGTATCATACATTTCTAGTATTGAATACTTAATACCTCGATGGACTGTATAAAAGGTTTTCAATTATCGATAAATTTTGAATATCCTTATGGGTTAATTGCCGTTAAAAATATGAATTTTGATATAATTTTGATTTGTCATATAAATTTTAAATTTTGAATGGCTATACACAATCTTCAATTTTTTTGATTTTTTTATGAAATTGAATTACCAAAATCGAGTCCAATTTGGCAACATATCACCCCCACGACACGTGTTGGCTACTGCTGCTTGCGGGAAGATGAAGGGCTGAGATGGTGAAGGCTAAACGGTGGTGGCTCGTTTAGATGCTAACGAGAGATAAGAGAAAGAGATGAGTTAGAGGTGTTTGGTTGAGCTTATAAGCTCCCAAAAACAGCTAAACAGTTAGTTGTTTTTGGGAGTTTATAAGCTCAACCAAACACCCTCTTAGACCAAATTAATGTGATAAGAGAGAGGTGAAGTGGTTGGCGTGGCTGAGAGAGTAGGTGACGTTGGGGTGGCCGGCGTGGTTGAATGTGGAGGCCATTAAAGGCATTTTGCAGATTTTGAAAATCCAGAGAAAAGAGGAGGAAGGAAAGAGGGTGAGGTGGAGGTTATTTGGATATTCTTTTAAAAAAAAATGTGGTCATCAAAATGACGTTATTTTATGATCGCATCATTTTTTATTTTGTCAAATTGGATTAGATTGGATTGGATTGGATTTGGGGATAATTCAAATTCATGAAAAAATCAAAAACTTATGTACTATCATTCACACTTCAAGGTTATGTGAAAAACTAAAATTACGTCAAAATTCATATATTTAGCTACAGTTAACCATATTCTTATGTTGGAAAAGGTGTACGTAAGCAAGATGCACGTCAGACATAACGTATGAAACGTGAAGAAGGTAGGAGATCAAACTAACAATGAATTTGAAAAGCAGTAAATACAATCGAAATCAGAAACCGTAAGCAGATCTGCCGAGTCGAGGAGGCCTCTTCCATAAACGAGATACGCCCGGTAGTGCTCTCGGCCTCGCGTATCGTCCCCAAAGATGAAGCGGCGTCTCGTGAGGTGGCGACCAGTAGACCAACGAGCTCCCGTGAACCTGGGCGGAGGCGATGAGCTCGACACGAAAATATGTATGAGGAGTGCTCTAGGTATCTTGGAATGCTTTTGCGATGGTTGGCTTATCTTTGAGGAGACATGTCCTATTTATAGGCGCCGCCCCCATGGGAAGCATCTTTGAGTCAACACCGCATTGATGTCGGGTGTTACGGAGTTATGTCCCTATCGAGTCTTGTGGCGGTTTACGGAGACAACGTGGGCACGTTTCCGCAGAGCCATCATGTCGGGCGCATCGCGGTTACGACGAATCTGACAACGCGTGCGCCCGGGTTCGTTGGACGTATCCGGACGTCTCTTCAAGTGCAAAGAGCCCAACGGATTGGGCCACACGAGTTGGGCCCCGGACCAACTCCATCGCACGCGAGCCCAACGGATTGGGCTACACGAATGGGCCCCGGACCAACTTCATCTTGCTCGATCAAACGTTGATCCAAAATATAGCGACAATGGCCACGGAACCAGCCCAAAGCAAGCCCACGAACAGCCCAAAGAAAACCCCAAAGACCACCCAAGACCAATTGCCAAGATCCAAGATCCAAGATCCAAGATCCAAGATCCAAGATCCACGATCCACGATCCACGATCCACGATCCACGGACCACGGACCACGGAACCGAACCGAACGGAGCCGAGCCGGAGCCGGAGCCGGAGCCGGAGCCGGGCCGGCCGGGCGGGCGGGCGCGCGGCGCGGCGGGCGGGCGGGCGGCCGGCGGCCGGCCCGGGCACCGGCGGCCGGCGGCGGCGGCGTGTCTGTGTGCGTGGGCTTTCGACCCATCACTGCACATAATTATACTAAGTGTTCAATGACCCACTTATATAGACAATTAATGAAGGTACATTAATCAATGTGGGATAAGGATTAATTAATCCATGCTTATCCCATTAATCACATAACTCCATGTTTAAGTGACCAACTTTGATCCATTATTTCTCACTCACCGAAATCGGATTTGAGAATGTGAATACACCACAATCATCTACTCGAACGTAGATCGATCCTATGCCGTTAATTTCACAAAATTAAACGTTACGTCACTCAAAATCTTGGTCAAAGTAGCTTCTCGGAAACTTGACCACATATATAATATTATATATATATGCACGCGATTTTCAACAATCCCCACATGAGTGGAAATAGCCATATGCATGATGCGCATTTCAGTCCTCAAGAGATGTTAAAATATTTGGACAGTGGTTTATGGCCTGAACCTTCCATAGTTAGTACCATCGAGTACAGTGCGGATTAGTGGACACGACGCCTTGAACTATTCCCACACGTAATCGAAACAATGGTATTAACACTTTAACACCTCAACCTCATCCGCTCTCACGCTTGATTCCATTTTGGCCATGGACATCCACTTTGGATTCATAAGTGTTTTGTTCAAGCGGCCCCACTCGCACTTACATAGGTGATTCTTTACCGAGTATCTTGCCATACTCAACCTCCTCGAGGTATCTTAGGAATCATTGAGAGTCAACGACTCAACCTCACCACTAGCAAGTTTTTCAACACTCGCTTGCTTTCTAGGAATGACTAACTCGAGTGTTTATACACGAACTCATATAGCTTAGTTCTCCCATCAACCAAGTTCTTGGGATCTCCAGGTCATCATGGTTGGGTTACCACTATGATTGTTCTTAAGATGTGGATTTTAGTCCCATTCCTCTAGAACTTGATCATTTGATCCGGCTCAACCCTTTGGTTAATCGGATCCGCCAGATTATCTATCGACTGACATAGTCAATTGATATAACCCCACTGAGATCAAATGCCTCACGGTATTATGTCGCCGACGATATGTCGAGACTTACCATTATACAAACCACTTTTCGCCCTTCCAATAGTCGCTTGGCTATCACGGTGAATCATCACCTGGTGGCACGGGTTTAGACCAACATGGAATATCTTCCAAAATTACTGAGCCACTCTGGCTTCCTCACCGCCTTTATCCAAAGCTATGAATTCGATTCCATGGTGGATCGGGCTATACACGTCTGCTTTGTGGATTTCAAGAAACAAGACCTCCCCAATCGTGAACACGCACTCCACTTGTAGAAAGTGAATCTTTCGTGTCGATATCCAATTGGCATCACAGCACCCTTCAAGCACGGGATATCTCGTGAAATGCAGCCCATGATTTTGAGTATACTTCAAGTACCTCAAAACTCTCACTAAAGCCTTCCAATGCTCCTTGCTTGGATTGCTCGTGTAACGACTCAATTTGTTCACGGCGCAGCTATGTCGGGTCGGTGCAATTTGTAAGATACATCAAACACCCGATGACCTTAGCATAGTCTTCTCGCCCAACGGGTTCACCGTTTCTTACTCAAGTGAACATTGAGCTCTAATGGGGTCTTAGCAGCAAACTATCAAACGCGTTGAATTTCTTAAGCACTTTCTCAACGAGTGAGATTGTGTCAAGACAATTCCGTCTCGATCTTCTTAGAATCTTGATTCCAAGAATCACATCACTAAACCCATATCCTTCATGTCAAAATTTCTATTTAACATGCGCTTTGTGTCATTAATGACTTGAGTATTGCTACCCATGATCAACATGTCATCTACATACGGACACACTATAACATAACCATTATCGGTGTTCTTAACGTAGACACATTTGTCACACTCGTTGATTTTGAAACCATTTGCCAACATTACATTGTCAAATTTCAGTGCCATTCAACGGCGCTTGTTTCAAACCATATAGAGACTTCACGAGTTTGCATACCTTGCCTCTCGACTGTGTACTACAAACCCTTCGGGTTGCTCTATATATACCTCATCCTCGAGGTCACCATTCAAAATGCGTCTTAACGTCCATTTGATGAATCTCAAGATTGTGCAAAGCGGCAATTGCGAAGCACCCTAATAGACGTAATCCTCGTCACGGTGAATAGGTATCAAGAAATCGACCCTCTCTTTGTTTAAACCCTTCGACAACCAAACGGGCTTTATACTTTTCAATTGATCCATCCGCTTGTACTTCCTTTTAAGGATCCACTTGCATCCTAAGGGCTTACAACCTTCGGCAAATCAACCAAAGACCCAAGTGTGGTTTTGCAAAATGGAATCAATCTCACTGAGCGACCTCTTGCCGAGCATCCCGTCCGGCCGAGCATAGCTACTTTGATTGAAGTTGGTTCTTCGTCCAACATGAACGCAATATAGTCGGGACCAAAGTCCTTGGCGCTCGACTCTATTGCCACGTCTCGGTTCCGACCTCTCCGGATCGACCTCGATCGCTTATGCGATATCGGTTCTTCCTCCAAAGGTTTAGAACTCAAGCTTCACCATCGTTCTATTGCTAGAATTGGCTTCACTTTTATCCTTATCTTTCTGAGGATAAACACTTTCAAAGAATATAGCATTCCTCGACTCAATCGTCGTCCCCACGGTCATATCCGTACCTCGACGTGGATCGAAACGATAGCGCTGCTTTGTTCAAGCATACCCAATAAAGATACAATCGATGTTTTAGGTCCAATTGTAACTTGTTTTGGAAGAGGCACCTCAACCTTCGCCAAACACCCCACACTTTGAGATATTTCAGACGATGGCTTTCTTCCTTTCCACAACTCGTAGGAGTGACATCCTTACCTTTGAGTGGAATCTTGTTCAAGATGTAGTTGGTCAGTCAAAACAACTTCCCCACAAGTTCGGGGCAACCACGAACTAATCAACAAAGCATTCATCATCTCCTTAAGTGTTCGATTTTACGTTCAAGAACGCCATTAGACCGAGGTGAATATGAGTGTCGTTTGGTGTATTATACCACTTTCGTTGATAATGCCTCAAACGAGCTACATATTCTCCCTCTATCACTGAGCAGCCTTAATTCGACAATTAATTGATTCTCGGCCGTTCTTGAAGTTTTTAAAAGCTTCAATAGCCTCGCCTTTACTTCTTAGAAGGTAAAGATAACAATATCTTGACAATCATCAATAAACGTGATGAAGTACTTTTACCACCTCTAGTTTGTACAAACTTTAAATCACACACATCGGTGTGAATAAGTTCTAGAGGCTTAGTGCTCTGTTCTACCGAATGAAAGCGGTAACTTAGCCATTTTAGCTTCCACACAAACCTCACATTTCGTTTGTGTATTAACTTCATTTAACTTTAGTAAATCTAAATTTACTAATCTTTTATTGCATTTAGATTAACATGTCCTAATCTACAATGCCATAAATCGAGCACTCGGTCAAGTAAGAGGAAGTAGATGCTTTTCATTCATCATAATTTTGGGTACACGGCGACAAACCATTACATTTAGTTTGAAAAGACCCGGTGAGATAACCTCTACCAAGAAACTTTCCAAACTTAGTCAGACAAACTTGTCCGACTCAAAACTAGTCTAAAACCTTTATTAACTAGAATGAGCTCGACACTAAGTTCTTGCGAATGTCCGGGACATGCAAGACATCCTTCAATGTGATCTCAATGCCGGACGTCATCTTGAGCACCACATCACCAACTCCGCAACCTCGGACGAAGCTTGGTTCCCATGTTGAGCTTCCTCCTCAACAGCTTGTAGGTGGAGAACGATCTTTCGGCGACACGTGCTAGTTGCGCCAAATGTCGATGAACCATCCACCTTGATTCTCGACGTGATCGACTTCTTCGGTCACCACAGCAGCCAAGTCATCCTTGTCCCATTTGTCAAGTCCTTCTCGACAACGTTAGTAACTTGCTTAAGCCTTCTTCTTAGTCGTACGGCAGATCTTACTCGTGTGGCCATGTTTGCCACAATTGTAATGATCCCGTCAAACTTACGGAAACCACCTTCCTTTGCATTTATCTTCGACATGGGACGAACACGTTTGTTGGAGGACCGCCTCTCCAACAGTTGGCTCAAAGATCGATCAAGCCTTTCCTTTAGTTCTAGCTTCTTCACGCCGACTCGATGCGTTAATCGACGATCAAGTCTTCAGTGTCATATCCTTTCGCCAGGCTTAAGGTAGACCTCAAGTCTCTCCACCCGGGGTAGCTTCTCAATCATCGTAGCGACGACAAAGCCGTCCGAAACAAGGTGTGCCTTCGGCTTCGAACCTCGTGCACAATGAGTTGAAACTCTTGCACTTGGTCCATGATCGGTCGGAATCGACCATCTTGTAGTCCAAATATTTGGCTACAATAAACTTTTAGTACTGCATCATCACTACGGTGCTTCTTTTCTAGCGCATCCCACATACTTTTGGATGTCATAACAAAGATAAACACTATACAAGCTATCTTCTAAACTACCAAGTATAAAATTTTTACAAAGGTAGTCGCGGTCGCATGATTGTCATATCTTCGCTCGGACGTGAAAGTCCGTCACTTGACCGGAACGCGGGCTCATCTTCCACCAAGAAGTTGGCGAAGCCCAACGTCGAGGTAGAAACAAGATCTTTTTTGCCATCTCAAGTCGGATCCTCCAAACTTGGCGGCTTTCGCGGGCGGCATCATCCTGCGGTATGAACAGCGCCGAGATCGATCCATGACGGATCCACCAGCACCACTGAAGTGTCTTTGAAACATGGAACTCGAATGAGAACCACGGTGTTAGATCCTATGGATCCAACAATCGACCCAATCGAAAAGTGCGATCGTCGAACCAAAGGAACCACTAAAGTGGAACCAATTGTTGAACCACTAAAAGTGGAACCAACAATCGACCCAAAGGGTCCCATGGTTGACCCAAGGCATCGAACCAAACATGACCCAAGCCATTGTGCGTAATTGGCGGGCGGCGGCGGCAAGCAAGCGGCGGCAGAAGTGCGGAGGCAGAGTCGGTGGCGAGAACAATGACATCTCCAAGCAAAGGTTTAGGTTTGAAAGTTTTAAGTCAATTTTAAGTCCGA
This sequence comes from Salvia rosmarinus, assembly GCA_036937905.1. Lineage (NCBI taxonomy): Eukaryota > Viridiplantae > Streptophyta > Magnoliopsida > Lamiales > Lamiaceae > Salvia > Salvia rosmarinus. Next base: position 83,528,030 of record CM072818.1, read on the forward strand.
CTCTTCGTGGCAAGTAATATCTCGCCTTGCGATTGTTGGAAAAGTGTATGCAACAAGACAAGACTTGCCGGACACAACGTGAAATGTAGGTAGGAGATCAAAACTAACAATGAATTTGAAACAAGTAAATACAATCGAAATCGTAAAACCGTAAACAGATGCCGAGTCGAGGAGGCCTCTTTCCGCAAGACGAGATACGCCCGGTAGTGCTCTCGGTTCGCGATCGTCCCCAAAGATGAAACGGCAGCGTCGTCTCAGTAGGCAAGACAGAGACCAACGAAGCCCGCGAACCGGACGGAGGCGGGACAGAGCTCGACACGAAAATATGTATGCGGAAGTGCTCTAGGTATCTTTGGAATGCTTTTGCGTGGTTGGCTTATCTTTGGGGAGACATGTCCTATTTATAGCGTCGTCCCCGTGGGAAGCATCTTTGAGTCAACACCGCATTGATGTCGGTGTTACGGAGTTATGTCCCCATCGAGTCTGTGGCGGTTTCGGAGACAACGTGGGCACGCTTCCGCAGAGCCATCATGTCGGGCGTTCGCATCGCGGTTACATTTAACCGGACAACGATGCGTCCGGGTTCATTGGACGATCCGGACGTCTCTTCAGTACAGCAGCCCAACGGATTGGGCCACACGAGTTGGGCCTCGGACCAACTCCATCGCACAACAGCCCAACGGATTGGGCTACACTAATGGGCCCCGGACCAACTTCATCTGGGCTCGATCAAACGTTGATCCAAAATATAGCGACAATGGGCCACGGAACCGGCCCACCGAACAGCCCAAAGAATGCCCCAAAGACCACCCAAAGACCAATTGCAAGATCCAAGATCCAAGATCCACGATCCACGATCCACGATCCACGGACCACGATCCACGAACCGCACGGACCACGGACCACTTAACCGAACCGAACCGAACCGGAGCCGAGCGGAGCCGAGCCGGCCGGGCCGGCCGGCGCCGGCGCCGGGCTGGCGCGGCGCCGGCGCCGGCCGGGCCGGGCGCCGGGCCCGGGCGGCGGCAGGCGTGTCTTGTGGCATGGGCTTCCAAACCCATCACTTGTGCACATAATTATACTAAGTGTTCAATGACCCACTTATATGACAATTAATGAAGGTACATTAATCAATGTGGGATAAGGATTAATTAATCCATGCTTATCCCATTAATCACATAACTCCATGTTTAAGTGACCAACTTTGATCCATTATTTCTCACTCACCGAAATCGGATTTGAGAATGTGAATACACCACAATCATCTACTCGGAACGTAGATCGATCCTATGCCGCTTAATTTCACAAAATTAAACGTTACGTCACTCAAAATCTTGGTCAAAGTAGCTTTGAAACTTGACCACATATATAATATTATATATATATGCACGCGATTTTCAACATCTTATTCTCCTCATCTCCAGAAAACTTATGTATGAATTTGAAAGAAGAATCTCTTGAATAGGGTAAAACTTCCACCAAATATTAATCATTCATTCATTTTTGAGATATCCCAAAATTTTAGTTTAATTTCTTAATTGGAATTATATTAATACATTCTTTTACTAAAATAGCTTTATTCAATGTTAGTGAAAATAATATTCCATCTAATACCTTTATTTTTTATTTATTTATGGAAAACTACCCACCAAATATCCATTACTTACTACACCCAACAACAACTTTTATTTACACATTTAATTATCAGTAATGGTCAACCACTATCCCTACTTATTACCTTCAACAATATTATTCATTTATACATTTTAATGCTCATGCCACACCCCTAAATAATTTAACATTATACTAATGTGAGACCCCTAGTCCAATCAAATAACACGTAACGATTTTTATTAAAATTTGCATCGAATATTCTCATAAATATTTTTTGAGAATGGAAGGAGTATGTAAAGTAAAAAATAAAAGTAAAATAGAATAATTCTATATAAATTATATTTCCCAAAAGATATTAAATATATATTTTTAATTTATATAAATATTAAAAAATGAACTAATTTCGTTGGATAGAGGGAGTAATTTTGTTAGGAGGGCAAACACAAACCATTTAACCAGTCTGGCAGCGGTAGTGGTCCTAGTGGACCTTAAATTTATTAGTGATATTAGCGGTTCAAATTCTTCCATCTCATTTTCCATAGTTTTTGGACAACCGGAACTCAAACAAGTAATTACAGTCAAAGACTAATGAGCTGCATTTGATTTTTCATAGTTAGGTTTAATCAGGTTTTTTGGATAAGGTACATAAGTATCCTCTAGTGACTCACAGATGCATAGATTTTTGTAGTAATTAAACTACGTCGCTTTATTAGTAAAACAAAATTAGTGATATTATAATTGTAAAAATAAATATTCAAACTGTAGTGTTTTTAAAAACATGTAAATTTCATATTAATAATTACTATGTTGTTTTCGATAATTAACTCTTAATAAAACATACTCCATCCGTCCCATTATTATTGATCTGTTTTTCTTTTTGGGTGTCCCATTATTGTTGGACGGTTCCAAAAAATGAAACAATTTTACACTAAAAAGTATCTCGAATTTCATTCACACACTACTTTACACAAAAAACATAACTCTTCTTAATCTAGATGTAAAAAAAGAAGTCATAAATATTGGGATGGAGGAGTACTATTTTTTTAGTTTTAACAATATATGATCCGCAAATCTCGCATTTCGTGGAGCATGTTGCAATTAGAGAATCATCAAACCCAATTGCATTCATGCCGACTTTTGTAGGGATTAGGGAAGCTTTAGTATATCACCATTACTGGCCATAAGTACTTGATCCCAAAAGGAAAAATTAAAATAAAATAAAAATTGGAATGGATGAAACCTTTTTAATCAGAATTAAAGTATGATGATTCTCTATAACTGGTGAGTCTTAAAAGAAGGATTTGATGGCCAGTATATGAAAAGTTGTAGGTGGACTATATTCCTCGTGCATGGTGGAATAAAAGTATATTAAAACAACTACTCCTCTTCGTGAAATAAAATGGTGCACAGTTGTCCCTTTGGGACAACCCAATGATTAAGGTGGGTTCCTGTAATCGAGAGATCACAGGTTCGAACCCCATCAAACGTCTCTATGGGTTTCAGCCCGTCACACTAGATTTTTCAAATGTGGTTTCACGTGCATGTGATTTGCGCGCTATTACATGCGAACGTAGGCTACTCAAGTCTTGTACCAAAAGTAGCGGTTGCGATTCCTCATGATACCAAAAAATAATAATTTAATAAAATAAAATGGTGCACATTTCATATATTAATTGCACTGCAAAAATATTGCACATCACATGGTCCACCTCTTGTTGACTTGTTGTCGCTTGCATTTCATTTTAATTCGTAACATTATCAATTTTTTAATATGAATGGATTGGATGAAAATAAATTAATTAGCGGATGTGGTTATTTCTGTAATCTATTGGACTTTGTAGGCTCTCCTGGAAAACATGTCAATAAGATATGAAATATGAAGTCCGATGAATATAACTCGTCCTTAAAAATAAGAAATTATTAAACTAGATGCAACTTATATTTTTATACTATAATCAGTAATAATTATGTACAGTTTTTAATAAAATAATTATTTGATTAAAATGAAATATTTAATATTTTAAATATAAATATAATTTTAGAATGCTCGTTTAGGTTTGATTAAGCTTGTAATCTCAATATATTCGTTAAACAAAGTTCTATATTTTTTTTTAATTCGATGATATGCGAACCAAATTAAATTACGATAATAAGAGGACGAGGCTACTCCAGTCACAATCCTAGTCGAATGACAACATAAATGTTGACTAACGTGCCCTTAATTAAGATGTTATGTCACTTTTGTGTGTGAATATATAGAGAAGTATCGAGCTTAAAATTTTCGTAGTTGGACATGTAACTTTATTCTATAAGACTCTCTATTAATTATTAATTAATTGATTATTCTTGGTCCCATGCAAAATGGTGCAAAGATACAAGGTTCCAACACCGCACATCAATTTAATGATATTTGTGTGTGTGTGTTGGCGCAGTAGTAAGTGGTTAATCTTGGCGTAGCCAAGGTGCCGGGTTCGAATCCCACCGCGTATGCAGCCTTTAAAATTCCTGTATTAAATTACCCCAAAAAAAAAAAAAAAATTTAATGATATTTATTTCAAATCAAATTTGATGTTTTATTATATTGTATATAGACAAAATCTTGCATATTGAATGGTATCTATAGCTAAATAAATTGATTTATATTATTGAAATATAGAAGTAAGTGGAGAGGAAAAGGGAAAAGTTGGTCTATTACAGGTCTATCTTCCTCAGCAAACCACAACGTCCTTTTCCTTAAAACTGAAAGAAAAGTTTGTCCCTCAAAAAAAATGGAGTTCGACTATAAAGTATACATGCTGTATCTTGTGCCCATATCTTATGGTTGGCTATGACCATGATGTTCCACATAGTAAATTTGAAGAGATAATCTCACTTTATATGAGCATATATTTTGAAACATCCTTGATGAAGAAAACGACGAAGAAGGAATAACTTATACTATGACAGACTCAGATCGATGGAATGATCACGTTATATATAGGTTCAAATTTTCTAAGTTGAAAATATATCATGTGATTCTCTAATATAATTATTTATTATTTGTAAACTAACATGAGCTAACTCTACCCACAATACATTTAAAAATAGCAACCACATCCAAGTTTTAGTCGTTGCAATAGCAATAGTATTATTAAAGATGCTAAAGTTTCAAGATTGAATCCTCACAATGTTATTATTCAGCTGAATTAGTTGCACTGTGTCGTGTGCAATTTGTTCACTTCAAATGATATTTCATCAATTATATCATAAAAAATAAAATACTACAAATATTGCATGTGTAATGCACGATCATGGGATGTAAAAAGGAAAAAAAGAGTCAATAACAAGGAAAATATAATTATATATATATGGGTTAACGTGAGAACCATTTTATCGTGAGAATGTAGGAACCAAAAAATGATGAATCCACTGTGAAAGTTGATAAATCCGTTGGGTTTAGTGAATTCAAAAAAATTGAATTTTCGCCCATCATGAGATTCGAACCCAGGTGAAAAATTCTGAATTTTTAAATTCAGCAACTTTCTCAACAAATTCATCAACTTTCATAGCGAATTCATTTGGTTCTTAGTTTTTAAGATAAAAGTGGTTCTCATTTGAACCTAACTATATATATACATGTGTGTGTGTAATCTCCACTGACAAGTGACAACGAGATCATGCTATACCCTAGGATGGAAATTCTAAGAAATAGATGAAAGAATAGAACCAATTTAGGGTCAGCAACCAAATTATAAATGTCAATTAAATTTGAAAAAGGTAATGGCAAAGTTGCTTTTTAGACTTTAATTTAGATGCCTACCTCTGGTCGTATATAAATAATAGGGAATACTGATTTTTCGTCTTTTCAGTTTTCACTGCCATTATTATATTATTCCGTTCTATAGTATTAACGGTAGTAATTATTTGTCCCAGCTAACTTCAGCGTTTTCCAATCATTCAACGCTTATTATCATAATTTCTTTATCTCACTAATATATATTCCTTCTTGTGTTGAAACTTGAAAGTGAAATGAATATTAAATACAACTTTGTTTCGAAGGGAATAAAAGATTTTGTGTACACAAAAGAATTATATATGATGATTAGTTGTATATGACATGACGAACCTCTTAACAGATATGCAGCGCATAGATCGTCCATTAATTACAAAAATTAATAAAACTATTAAGAATTAATATTCAACTTTTGTACCGACATACATATAAATGCATTAGAAGGAATTTATTATAGCTGATAAATCGCAACCTTTACCTTCCAAAGTCGTACTCCATTGGCAGTCATATGTCACCTAATTTTTTTGTGACACATGCACGCTTAAACCATGGAAGATGTCCAATTTTTATCTTGTATTTTTTCTATTAAGGAGAAAAATCGGAAGCCGCTACTTGAGGTGTGCACTGAGAGTCATTTTCTTCTTTGTTATATGTAACACAACGATAATGGAATATACCATCAAAAAGTCGAGATAATGTGAATTTTGATTCTATTAACGAAATGGAATTACAAGGTGGAATATATGCAATGAAATAAATAGAGGATGGAAGTATATATTTATACATGTAAAAATATCATGTTTGTAGAGAACATCACTGTATTTTGATCAGCTTAAAAATTGACGAGGTTATCTTGATATATATCGCACTCGAAGGTTTTAGAAGACTAGAAACAATAAAGTTTGGCGTATATATGTGATTTATTTTCAAAATAGGTTAAACATTAAATTTAACTGACAGTAATCAGATAATTTAAAATATTAAGGATCTAATCACAAAGAACAAATTTGGTTACAATGTTTCAATTAACATATAGTTTGGGTGACAATGGGAATTAATAACGGTAAGTGGAGCCAATGTGTTTTGAGCTTTAGAGTTGATAAGACGTTCTCATGCTTTTTGTACTTGAAATATTCTACAACACCAAAAGCAATATATGATTAAATTTTAAAATATGATACCACGCCACTAATATGTTTTAGAGGATTTAATGATTTTAACACCCAAAAGTATAAGCTATGAAATCACAACTAGAAAGATGAAAGGCGTCAATTTAGATTCTGGTCGAGTGAGATTATGAATATAAGACTAGAATATGTCATATATTATGATTGGTTATTTTTTATTATTCTTATAAGTTGTCAAAGTATTTGGAGAATTGAGGTTATAATCTATAGAGATAATCTAAAGTTAGAGTGAGAATATTATGATTAGAGAGAAAAGTTGATATAATATATGTTAGAAATAACAAATCATGGTAAATTCATTGTTATTTATAAGTTTAAGAAAAAATAAATTAAAGTTAAAGAACTTATTTTTTGATGAGTTTATAAATTATTGGAACTTTTTTCATAGTTTAAAAGCTATTTAAAAGTTTTTTATCAAATATTTTTTTGATAACTTATAAACTCCCACAGTTTATAAGTCGGTATGAAGAACTAGAAAGCTCAACAAACAACCTCTAATACGATTGCTGTCTTATTCGGCTGCATCTCTATGATTATTATTTTACTTTCCTCTGTACTGCAACCATTTCCTTCCTATATATCTCGACTGCATACACGCAAACACACACACACACACGAGATTAGAGAGAGAAAAGCTGGTATTTTATATGGAGCACTCCGGATACGAGCACAATCAACCAGCAATGCAGCAGTCACCACCCGAAGCTCCGGTGACCTCCGGCGTCACTCATTCGAGCTCAGAGCTGGAAAAGGTGCTGTCAGACATGGATTTGGCATGGTCGTCGCGGTACAAGAAGGCCTCCTGGATCGAGCTGAAACTCCTCTTCAAACTCGCCGCACCCGCCGTCATGATGTACCTCATCAACAACTCCATGTCCATGTCCACTCGCATCTTCTCCGGCCACCTCGGCAACCTCGAGTTCGCCGCCGCCTGCCTCGGCAACCAAGGCATCCAACTCTTCGCCTACGGCCTCCTCGTAATCAAACCCTATCTCCATCGATCTATCATGCCTCTAGTTAATATCAATTGAATTCTAATTCGACCTAATATCGCAGCTCGGAATGGGGAGCGCCGTCGAAACCCTCTGCGGGCAGGCGTACGGCGCGGGGCGGTACGAAATGCTCGGCGTCTACCTGCAGCGGGCGACGGTGGTGCTGACGCTCTTCAGCCTCCCGATCGTGGTGGTTTACCTGCTGTCGCGGCAGCTCCTGGTTGCGATCGGCGAGGAGAAGCAGGTGGCGGAGCTAGCGTCGGTGTTCGTGTACGGCCTGATCCCGCAGGTGTTCGCGTACGCGGCGAATTTTCCGATGCAGAAGTTTTTGCAGGCGCAGTGCATCGTGGGGCCGAGCGCGGCGATCTCGGTGGGGACGCTGGCGGTGCATCTGGCGCTGAGCTGGATCGCGGTGTATCGGATCGGGATGGGGCTTCTGGGGGCGGCGCTGGTGCTGAGCCTGTCGTGGTGGATAATCGTGGCGGCACAATTCGTGTACATTTTGAGGAGCCAACGGTGTAAGGACACGTGGAGGGGGTTCAAGTGGGAGGCGCTGACGGGTGTGGGGGAATTCGTGAAACTGTCGATTGGGTCGGCGGTGATGCTGTGCTTGGAGGCGTGGTACTTTCAGGTACTAGTCTTGGTAGCCGGACTGCTCGAGGATCCTCAACTCTCCTTGGATGCTCTTTCCGTATGGTTAGTAAGACTAACAATTCCACCTTCCTCTTATATACATATATAATATTGCCGTATCATAAAAATATTTAATTTCGCCTAATAACATATATGATGCAAATGATATTATCTCAAACTCTCGGGAGAATTATATATGGAGATTTAATACTACAACCTGGCTCCTATAAAATATAAGGAGACTCGTGATTATTTTTCACTTCATATAGTTATTAACTCAGCGGTATAGGTGTATATATTCTTTTTAGGGTAAATATCAATTTAAACCCTAAACTATATATGTTTTATCAAAAATATCTTGAACTTTCAAAAATATCAATTTAAACCCCAAAATATCAAACTAAAAATCTCCTTTTCATGTTACTTCCTCCACTTAAAAGTACTTACTTTAGCAAAATTATCATGTTAATCGGAATTCAGAAAATAAAAAATAAAAAATTATGGTATATCTTTCTATAATTACCCTCAATCTAGAGGGATTGGGGGACCGAAACTCAGTCTTTAATTCATATAAAGGTCAGAATGCTAAGAAGAGGTAGGTGAGTTTACAAAAATGTCTTGAAAATACTATTTTTTTCCAAAACATCAATATAAGGTATCATAAATGTATGCTTACAAAGATTTTCGGCTGGCGTTTCTGCAGCATGTCAGTAAATGGGCTACTGTTCATGGTCGCAATCGGATTCAATGCTGCTGCCAGGTTGCACCTCTTAATTTCCGTATATATATTTGTCACATCGGCCGTTGCTTGCAGTCAAGAATCAAGATATCAGTGTGAGTCTGTTGGCCTAATGGTAGAGTAATTAATGATCCAGGTCAAAGGTTTCGGGTTCGAGTCCACCGTGACTCAGCCTTTAAAATTTCTGTATTAATTGACAAAAAAAAGAATCAAGATATTAAGGGGGGGTTTGGCTAAGCTTATTTTAAAGAGCTTATAAGAGGTAATGTCTCAAGTGCTTATAAGTTGTTAAAGTGTTTGGATAATTGATCTTATAAGCTAGAGAAATAATCGTGAGTTAGAGAGAGAAAATCGTAGTTAGAGAAATAAAATTGACGAGATGTGAAGTTGATAGTGTATGTGTAGGAAATAACGAACTATAATAAGGTTATTTTGGTAAATTCATGATTGTTTATAAGTTTATGGAAAAATAAGTTTGGGTTGACCAACTTATTTTTAGGGGAAGCTTATAAGTTTTTCACAGCTTATAAGCTGTTTAAGAGCTTATTTTGCCATACACTTTGCAACAGCTTATAAACTCTTAAACAGCTTATAAGCTGTTTTAAAGAGCTTATAAGCTTAGCCAAACACCCTCTAAATCTACCCGACAATTACTCAATTATTAACAGGTAATTCTAATATTGTAATTTAAAAAAATAAAAGTAATCTATCGTAGGTCACAGCTCATAGCAATAAAAAAGAAGTGTAGTAGGTTAGATAATTTCAAATGAAATCGATAGAATAATTAGGAAACGAGCATGTTCCGACATATATGTGTTACATGTTTATATATTTTATCCCAGGCTGAGGTGCCTTTGAAAATGAGTTTTATGCTCTTAAGAAATAGGGAAAATATTGATAATGATTGGGAGAGTTAAAAACAGTGTGAGAGTCGGGAATGAGATCGGAGCAGGGCACACCAAGGCTGCGGCGTTCTCGGTGGTTGTGGTGAATTCCGTATCGTTCGTGGTGGCGGTGATCGAGGCCCTCGTGGTGCTGTCGCAGCGCCAAGTCATCAGTTACGTCTTCACTGGCGGCGAAAGAGTGGCCGATGCCGTGGCGGATCTCTGTCCTTTCTTAGCAGTCACCCTCATACTAAACGGCCTCCAACCGGTCTTGTCTGGTAATATTATTACTAATCCCTGGCTACGTACTATTTTACATTATCCTCTATTATGTGTTGCCAACTTATGTTCGACTTCCACTCACTTGGTTTGTTTGAACCTTTCACTTAAGAAATTTAAAAATTTACTAAATATTGGGATTCTTAATTATATTCTATACATACGTACGATCTTATACCATTTTTGTGAAGATTTTGCATAATGATGCAATAGAAGATCCAACTTGGACAGAGATAAACATGAGTCTATATTAATGAATTTTCGTTTTTCCATTACTATTAATTGAACTTGTTCATTCGGAAATGGGAATTTTTGAAGGAGTGGCGGTGGGGTGTGGATGGCAAGCATTTGTGGCATATGTGAATGTAGGTTGCTACTATGTGGTGGGAATTCCACTAGGATGCATTCTTGGCTTTAAACTCAATCTTGGCGTTAAGGTAACAATTGTAATAAACATAATAGTTACATATTTTTTCACCACAAACTCCTCAACAATCCTAACATATATATATGTCGACAGGGCATCTGGTCCGGCATGATCGGGGGGACCATGATGCAAACTTTCATCCTCCTATGGGTCACATTTCGCACCGACTGGAATAAAGAGGTATATATGTATGTACGTTACTTTCATTTAAAATAAAATTTCTGCATTCATGCATGTGAGTGAATGCATGATGATTGATACGTACAACAGCAGATGCAAGTTAACTTGACATTCATAGTCTGGAAGATTATTAAGCAGTGGTGTCTGCGTAGGTGGAGAAAGCTAAGAAACGTTTGGACAAGTGGGAAGATATTAAAGAGCCACTGCTGGTGAAGGACTAAAAGTGGTTGAACAATTTTATGATGCCAATCAAGACACCCGGCCCTACTCATCATTTCACTTTTTTTGTCCCAAAAAAAAGTATATAAGAGCTCTGTGGTTTTATCATCAGTACTAGAAGCATGTATCGCTTATGAAGTGATGATGATTCTTCTATATATATATGTATAGCTTGATTACGAATGATATATATTTCAGCAATAAAATTAAATAAATGAGATTGTAGCCACAGGCGAACCTGAGAGGTTCCGGCAGCGTTGAGTATGGCTGTCAATTGTGATGGGCAGTGGCGAGCGAGACAGACGGAGACGATGGGATTGAGTTATTTTCGTTTTTACTATTACTACGAGCATAGGATGCTACGTGCTATGTACGCAAAAATATTAGATTTAAATAATGAATATATATGGAAAAATAGGTAAATCACAATTGTTTAAAGAAAATAGATACAATGGGATTCTTATTTTATACAAATTTCATAAAGTTAACTTATATATTGATTATTAAATTATCCTAAAAGATTAAAATAAGTAAGCACATAATCGGTGTATCCAAAATTTATATATATCATATTACACTATTTTCCTTTGGATTGAAAATACACTGGAAATATAATAGGCAGATCAAATTTTGTAAAACAAAGCTCTTTTATGTACCGGAAAGAAATGAGAGATAGAGGAAGCTGCCAGTCAAATGGGCTGAGCTACTATTAGTGGGCCGTTATCCTTCAACCCGACCCGCTATGGATTGAGTTGACCAGACAGACCCAACCCGAATTAATAGCTTTAATTGTTGCGCTTACATCTCCTCAACCGGTCTCTAGCACTATAGACACATCACACTGGCTATTTATACTAAAAATGACATATTTTCTACTATTTTGTCGATACTTTAGTGGTCGCTTTCCTCGTCATATGGCATCACTTCAGAGTATGTGTGAATGAGCCGCTGCCACACAATCAAACATGTGAATTGTCTCGATACAGACTACTCCCAACAAGAGAAATATTCCTGCATAACAAATATGACAAAGACACGTTGAAAGAAATAAATGTAAAACGACTCATGGCATGGGTGGCCAGAGAGAGAAAGATAGAGAGAGGAATGTGCTTCAAAATGGATTCTCGATATATTACATATTCAAGCAATCATGTAAGAAGTGACAAAGAAGGCTCAAGGCAGTAAGCGAAGGAACATATGAAACCTTGTGTTTTCATCCCATATCACCAAAAGAAAGATGACTGCTCAAAACTTTTTTAATTTTACACTTGATCAAAACACCACATCATCATATTATTCATCTCCCTACATAAAGTAGCAAATAATTCGTAACGGGCAAACTGCTATGCCTCGAGTATGTCAACTGTGAAGGTTCAGCAAACAGCTACAGCAAATTCGAGAAACAACCGTCAGTCGAGAGAGTGGGCTTTAGGTTTGCCATTACATCCCAAAAGATGGAAGTGAGAAGAAACTCACAGATCTTGGGTGAGAAGGATGGCCGACGATGCAAAAACACCATAAATCCAAATCAACAACTTTCCTGGACTTGGTTTGTAGAATCAAAGTCCTGTTCAAGGGCACGTTAATCAACTTCCATATCATCCCCTTTACTGCTCACATCTGATTCCCTGTCGTGCTTGGATTTTGTCGCATGTTTGTACACCCTGAAAACACATTCTCTTAGGGAAACAGACAGAGAAAGATATAATATCAAAACAAAACAATTCCTGCATATTCCCCTATTATGAAGAGAATATGATATCTGATGTTGAAGATCTTATGTTAATGCCAACATTATAGCCTAAACAATTTGGTGGTTCTTGCAGACTCGATCTACCTCTCTTTAGCCAATGAAGAATCAAATTTGAAGCAGGTGGAAAATAAGAGAGACATATTAAAGTCCATGTATCAGTAGCCATTTTTAAACAGGCATGAATTATATGTTTCACTGACTATAGGGGTTCCAGACATACGCATGTAGAGCATCAGCTTTCCTTGTGATTTCACTGGACCAAAGTATTGGATCTGCATTCTTAGGCAGTAAATCTTGCTGCTGTCTTTTCTCTTGGAGCCACAGCTCTGCTTTATTGCATTCTCCAATAACCTTCAAAGATCAAAGTGAAGACAGTAGTGACATTTTCTTCAGAATAAAACAGGCATATTATCATAAACAATTAAATCCAAATGGTTTTATGCTAAAGGGACCCCACTGCATCTCTTGCACTTGGTGCAAGTGATCCTACAGCCATCCGAAACTCCTTGATGCAGTTCAATAGGTTTCTAGTTGCTTGTTCCTTGGCAGCCTCATCTTTATATCGATTTTCAATTGGATCCACCATCTGATAGAGATCGAGAATAATAAATACATAGTGAACTACAAATTCGAGAAGATAACAAACAAACTCAACAAACCTTTTTCAAATCCTGTAACCTTTCAGTGTAAACATGTTCGGACTCATCAACTCCATCTTCATAAAGCCACTCTTCAGTTTGCTGCAAGTTACTGGAAATTCCATCCTTTTCATTATCAGTGACAAAGCTCCGGTATGTATTTAAAATCTGTTCAAATAATGTCAGAGAAAATATTATAGGACAGCAAAAAAGAACAGTTGAACATTCTCATGACAACTGAATCAATGAAAAATAGCAGTAACAACATACACGTACAAAACAAACAAAAAGAAACCCGTCTGCACCTTATTTCGTGTTTCATATACATAAGCCTCCAGTGCATTTTTCTTCTCTTTGGTCCTTTCCATCTTTATGTCTTGCTGGGCCATCTGTATCTCTTTCTCTTGAGCTTGGCAGAGCTCATTAGGTGTCATTCCACCATATACATTCTCATCAACAAGTATGTTCTGCCGTCTGACAGCCTTTAGCCGTCTCATTTCATGACCCTACAAAAGAGACCCATGGTATTTTGACAACCATATTAGCTTTAGGAGTTGAACAAAATAATAGCTTCCCATGATTAATCATTTGAACACCCAACATGCCCAACTTTTGCAGTACTTCAAAGAAATCCTTTTTTGTCATACTGCAATCAACTTCAATATATTCATTAGTAAATCATCATAAGCAACAGCAGAAATGATTTTGTCATTTTTAATAGAGAAAAAATGCAACATCGTGTTTCAAGAGTAATCCAAAAACTAGGGAGGTCAATCTACCAAAAAACAGACCAGTCAAAGAGAACAGCAAATGGCATTAAAGAGGACAAATGGCAATCCGTAAGCCTGACGAAGCACTATAACACGGTTAACCAAGGAGTTATAAGACTCATAACTTGCAATCCATGTCATATAAACTATCAAAGTGTTCAAGATTTTTCTCATGAGTAGACTACTATGCAGTTCAGCAAGAGAGTCACTCAAACGGTGTTTAAACAGACTTACAAGAGGACCATTTGCTTTCTTAGATGACTCAGAATTGCTAGGCTCTTCATTTGACTGGGCATCAAAGCTGTTGTTTCCAGAAGAATCGTCCACATTATCACCTACCAGCTGCATAAGGATGTATAGTGTTCCCATAAAACTTGGCACGACACTATCAAAGCTCCTAATTTCATATGCTTAATAGAGTGACACATAGACGCACACTTACAGAGGCAGAATCTATTGAAACAATTCCATGCAGATTTAGCTGAACTTTGATTTTAATCTTCTTTGACTCCTCATTGGGAACTCTGAATGGCCCAATCTGCATAGTGGACATTTTCAGATAAAGAAAAAGGCAACGAGATATTCTGTTCAAAAACATTGAGAAGAGAGTTCAAAAACATTGAGAAGAGACAAACAAGAACTTCAACCTAGAAAGCAGACTCAGAAATATGTGAGCAACCCGAACTTCTAAAACTACCATTTTCTCTTAGAATATAGTAAGGCCATTTGCTTTAAGTTCAAAAGGTTCATCTAAGAAGCAATTAGTTAAGAATTCAAAGGCTCCCCTCTTCTTTCCGCAAGGTTCCAGTTTGTAATTCCCTCTGATTATAGAATTTTCCATCAAATTGCACAAGTGCATTGTGCATGCAACTAAGCTAGGCACCTGATACTGTGGCAGAAACCCAATCCAAAGTTCAAGCATTGTCTTCAGGTGTAGTTTTTCTGTTGTAGATCATTAATACATATTATAGTGTCACACTAGTATTTTGACTATTTTCTAATGATATACCCATGATCCGCCAAAAAAGTGTGTCAAATTTTTATATAAATAACAATTCATAAAAATTATACCCAGTCAGCACTAATTCTGAACGCAAATACAACACATCATGAAAACCAAATCTCCAAAATGATACCATACAGACAGATCACTATTGTAGATTAGTTACTGCAAGAATAAATATAATACATTCCACTCTTCTGGAAAGCAGAAGTCTGAGTCTGTGTTCAGAAGTATAATAAGTGGTTCTGAAATTTTGGCTTTAAAGCCAAAATTATATTATGAAAAAAATCATTTCTCTAAAACATTACCACTATGGGAAGCAGCAACCTGACAGCTTGAAAGTCAAATTAAAAATCCTCCCCCTCCCTCCTTCGTTTAGTATTTCAAAAATTGTTGATTGATTTGAGTAGTTGAATAACTTGATGGAGCTATACCGTATAAGAGCTGATTCTTGTTGAGACGCCAGAAGGCAACTCATTTTGATTTGCATAGTAAGCTTCCATGTGAAATATATCATCTCTGTACAATGTAAGAATCTTCATACTTGGAAAAGGATTGCCTTTAGGAAACAACACTCTGTCAGCTAAGGAGCGAACTGGCCCTTCATCTGATGCAAATGCAATTGAGAAAGGAAAGCAGTCCTCTACCTGCAAATAAGGGGAGGATACTTAGGCTCCTGTCAGTGATTAGGAGAACATTATCTTTATGATCTCTACAAGGGCTATACTCTTTCATCAGGATTCAGGACTATGAAGCTTACAAGTGCGAGATAAGTACAATTTCAAGTAAGGCACCACATATTCTTCTTTCCATTTTCTCCGTACGGTTATTTCTCTCTTTTTATTCAGCTGGCTTGCAGGTAAGATTGGTTGGTAAGGGCTTGTAAGGCCGACGGACAGAGTGTTAGGAGGCTAATCCGGGTCCAGTTTCCTAATTTTTAATTCTTTGGCTACAGTAAGACCACTGTTCCAGAAAATCACTAGAGGGTGAGAGCCTTAATGCAATGTTTTACTTTCTTCTATAGGTTGGACACATCTCAACAATTTTTCCATGTCAGCTAGCACAGAGGATACAATCGTCGAAGTGTTAAAAATCTTCTTGTCTGCAATAAATCAGTACAGAAATAGTGATTCGTAAACTACCACCAGCATAATAATCATCTTCAGTATATTTAGCACATTCATTTATTTTCTCACAGAAGCCCTTAGTTCTTTTTTGGGGGTGAATTAGAAAGATTAATAAGTTGCACGGAGGTCCTGAAAATAAGAACACAAGCCTTATTGACGTGAAATATAATCCTATTAATTGATCCAAAACCATTCAAACAAAGTTTTTAAAGCCACTAACGAGTACCGAAACAGTAAAACGACGTTCTATATGACTTTTGGAGCAGTAGCACGGAGCATTTGTTCTTTAGTTAACAAGAACTGGGAAACAGGAAGAAGAAAGAACTTAAGGAACCTGTTGATTTTAAATGATCATTAATATTCTGAACACTGACCAACAGAAGTTCTCTGCCTAAAAATTAGAACTTCCCAGCATATACTAGTTATTTGCATATATTGTTTTGGATCAGCCCATACTATAGTTAGCTAGTCATGCCCCAGACAAAATGATTATTAAGCAGAGTGAAACTCCAAATGTAAATGAACTAATTCTCACACTAAAACAGCACCATACCTGAAGATTTTCCTTACATACAGACTCAAAATACGAGATAATTTGTTGCATAAGAATGGGAAAACCACAAGGAAGGTTTAGAAGATGAAGATAAAAATTATCTGTTTCCTGAGCAATTATAAGTGGGAACTGCAGCTTCAATACATATTTTCAAAATAATAATTAAATAGATGCATGTGAATAACTGATAAAACAAACCTCATACTCTCTCACTCGGAATATGGGGCTTAACATTGCACACTGAAGGGCACAACCACGAGAAACACACTCACTGGCATTCAGAGTCCTGCCAGGTTCCTTTCTAAAAAGTGAATTTAACATCTTTGTAACGGCAGGTATTCGAGAACCTGACCCGACAAGCTCAACAGTGTGAATCTTCTCAACACTCAAACCTGACTCAAGCAAAGCCTTGTGACATGGAATGCTAATCCTTTCCAGCAATGGAGAAGCCAATTTCTCAAACTCGTCTCTTTTGATGTATCCTTTAACATCTTTCTCTTCCATCAAGCATTCAATATTCAGCGGTGCCTCTGGATTAGCACTCAAAACTTTCTTTAATTTCTCACAAGCTGCTCTCAGCCTTATAGAAGCCCGAGTACTTGAATAAACATCAATATTGTATTGTTCCCTAAACAGAGCAGCAAAATGTTTAACCAGAACTTCATCAAAGTCTCTTCCGCCTAAGTTACTGTCAAAAGCATGGGATAATACCTTCATATGCCCAGGCTCAAATGATACCACAGCAACTTGTGTATCACTATGACCAATATCTACAAACACAACATTTGCTGGACCCCTGTTTGGGAACTCTGATTTGTATATACCGTAACCCAGTCCAACAGCAGTACAGTCATGCATCAACCTAACTGCACTCAACCCTGCAATCTCGGCAGCATGCAAATATGCACGTCTCTGCAAAGCCGTGAAGTAACATGGTACACCGATTACACAGTTGGCAATCTGCATCTCAAGATTTTTCTCTGTCATCTGCTTTAGGTGTGCAAACAGCATCGCCAAAATCTGAACAGGGGTAAAAGTGTGTCTTTCATTCAAGTATTGCAGATGAATCAGGATTCCTCCATCCGGTCCCTCCGACGTCTCGAAGGGGAGCAACCTTAGGTCATCCTGCACAGAAGGTTCGCTAAAATTCCTACCAATTAATCTCTTGACCTGAGTTATAGTCGACTTGGGATGCATAGTTGCAGATGCAGCCCCAGCAGAACCCAAAAACCTCTGCTTTTCCCCAAACGAAACCACTGCCGGGTTTTCTCGTTTTGACTCATCATTCAACAAGACATCAATTCCTCGTTGCTTAGCCACTGCTATAACAAGGTTCTCATTTCCAATGTCAAACCCCACTACACTCATCGCCATCTTACAGCAACCTCAACTTGTGGCTATCTACATAGAATTCCAGAACAAAATCACAGGTTCAATACCCTACAGCCAAATACCCCAGCAAGTATCATATTCAGACCTCATGATGCAAAACAAATCCAATTATTTGCACAACATTCTCATCATGTATAGATATCAATTTCAATTCTTTAAAATTCTAAAAATTACAGCGAAAAATTAACTCGATAGTTATTTCAATTTGCAGCATTAGCCTGGCATCTTCACATGGTAAAGTAATTCGTACAAGTATAAAATGGGTAATAATTATGCGTTATAAATACATGGCCCAAACAAGCGAATGTGGTCGCGAAAATTAACGTTGAAAGGATTGAGACATGAAACATACCTCTGCTCCAATAAACGGAAAGATATAATCGGAATCCCTAAAATTTTAAGGAGATGAGAAGACGGATGATTGCAAAAAGTCCCCTTAATTTCTTGTAAATCCAGAAATGAATTTCTTGCAAATTAAGGGCGAAGAATATTTCGAAGATACTTTCCTTATATACCTTGTATCGATTCTGCGTAACATCAACATGAGATTTTACGGTTTTACTTTTAGAGTTAACGCTATTTCTCCTTGATGTCTAAAATGGTATTCTGGATAGTTGGCAGGCAATGCTGAAAGATCCAACTTTAGTTAGTTGTATAAAAGTTCTTTTTGACAATACAAATTTACGAGTTTATTTTAGAGCAAAGTTTATGCAGTATTATCTTTGTTGGTTATCAAACTTCACTTTTTTTTGTTTTTATTTTGGTGGTGGAATCAGGAAAAGACAATTGGGACTACAGTCTATTATATTTATTTTTAGTGTTAATACGAAAAATTATCTTATTTGATAAGTTGCACATGAAAAATATGATAAGTTACACGTGAAAACTACTAAAATTAGAACGAATGCATAATTTGTGTCAAGTTAAAACACAAATTACTACATTTTTAAAATTCAGCCATGAAATATATAACAATATTTTCATATTTTTCGATTGTCAAGTTAAAATACAAATTTAAAGTATAAAAAATTGAGGATTCTTATTTATGACAAAAGTTTAAACTGTAATATTTTGGTACCAATATTTACATACTATTACAAAAATGTTTGGATCACATTTTCTGGTCTATAAATTGACGTGCCATGCTTCCATGATGGCAATTTCTCTTTAGGAAATTACGAATAGGGGTGTGCATCGGTCGGTCGGTCGGTTCGACCGATCGATCGAAATTTTTAAAATCGAACCGAAAATATTTTTTTGAACCGAATCGAATCGATTTATAGTTTCGGACCGATCGAAAACCGAACCGAGAAAACCGATCGGTTTAGGTCGGACCGAAAAATCGACCGAAACATATATTATTTATATATTTTTTTAATAAATATATTTTAATCCTAATTATTTAATTAAAATATTAATTAATTATTATATAAAATATATAATATATAAAAACAATATTTTCGGTTCGGTTCGGTTACCGACCGAACCTAAAATATAAAACCGAAAACCGAATCGAAAACCGATTTTAATTGAAAATTTAAACCGAACCGAAAACCGACTTTTTCAAAAACCGAATCGAACCGATCGACATCGATCGATTCGATCGGTTTTTTCGGTTCGATTCGATTCGTGCACACCGATACCATAACAACGTTCATTCTACTCACAGGTGAAAGCGATGCATGCATTTTTTTTCTTTTAATTGATGGAAGAGAGATAATAAGAATTGTCTCTTATATCCCCAAATGATATGTCGAGTTTTCAAAACCTAAATATCTGATTTGGAGTCATTTTATTAATACCGAGTAAATGATAGGTACTAAAACGGGTGTGGTAAAAGGTTGGGACATTTTTCTAAACTGAGAAAAAATATAGTATATTTTCCCTTATTTTATTTATGACTCGGAGAGTATAGAATCGAAATTAGTCCTAGTTGAGCCCAAGAAATGGGCTTTTATCCGTAAAACCCAACACATTAATCAACCCAATCCCTAACTAGCTATATGCGTTTGCAAACTAGCACCGGATCGATCATCCAATGCGTAGGGTGTTGCTATCAACCAAAACGTCTAAATTGTAGTAATATAGAAATTAATTAGAACGACAGTGCATGATTAAAATAGGATGCATGCTCAAGATTTAATTACAACGTCAATAAATTCTTATATTTCTACGATCATCCTCTTTAACTCTCTTTTGAATTTTGACTTTTAAAAAAATAACTCATTTGAATTGGGGTTATTGGTGCATAATTACACCAATTTTGGGTCAATTTTGGTTTTTCCCTCGAACTTTAAAATTATCATAAAATATACAAACTTAGTGATTTTACCACGCTTTCAAATTTAAGCCAAATCAAATCTGACTTGACATCTCAAAATTTTATCATAGACAAAACAGTCAGTAAT
Source organism: Salvia rosmarinus (assembly GCA_036937905.1). Classification (NCBI taxonomy): domain Eukaryota; kingdom Viridiplantae; phylum Streptophyta; class Magnoliopsida; order Lamiales; family Lamiaceae; genus Salvia; species Salvia rosmarinus. The sequence continues at coordinate 83,548,600 of CM072818.1, forward strand.
ATAAAGGACATCATAGAGAGAGGATATTGATTGTTTTGATCCCTGCTAGAACCAGACGATGAAACAAACAAGAAGACTTGGCTTTTGTAATGAGAGTTGACGCGGTGAATCCTAAAAATAAAAAAAATATGATTTATTTTTATGAAACGACGATGTTTTATTTTGATGAAACGACGATGTTTTATGTCCTCTCTCTACTATGTCATTTTTATCAATAACCATTTAGTTTATAATAAATTTTCAAGATGTCAAGTTAGATCTTATTTGGCCTGTATTTAAAATCGTGATAAAAACACTAAAGTTATTAAATTTGTGTATTTTATGATATGCCAATAATGGTTTGAATTATAAGGGAAACCGGAAAATGAACAAAGTGTATATTTTCAATGAGCAAGATACATTACGATCGATTTATATGACGTGGATGAGTACATTCACTATGAAACGTGTATAGAGAAATCCGAACTGGAAAATCATGTGGCTGCAGGTTGCATACAGATCTTAAGAGCACACATGAGTAGGTGTATAAATAAATATGGTAACATGCCCAAATTAAAATGGCGATATCCATTATCCCATTGAGAAATCAAACCGGCTTGGATAGTTGGATATTATGACTTATGATTAGTTAGCTGGTCAAATTGTCTGTACGGCTGTACCTTGCTGCATCTATTAATGAAGCATCCGAGCATTATTGATTGCATTAACTCACCGTAACCATTCTTCACCCGGTCGCCAAAATCTACTGATTGTAATTTTAAGAGTTCATTGTTGAAAATAACACAGTATTTACGTGAATTTGTAATTTTCACATAATCTTTTGAAATCTAAAATCACGACGCCACTTTCTTGTATTTTGGTATAACATCTTTCAGTAATAAATCTAGGTCGTTTCATAGGCAAAACGACATAATTCTAGGATACATACTTGTTGATATGCCTTGAAATATCTCCCACTTCGAATAGTTAGACGGGGGTCATGCAGTGTTGGGCCTTAACACTTGTTTTGGGCCTTACTAGTCGTATCGAAATTTGGCCATCCTGGTTTGTTCTTCAAGTCTTATATATATATGTGCTTTAAGAACAGAATCAGAATTCAAACCCTAGCCGCTAATAAATATGTTCTCCGTTTCTGCCCGTGGACGTAACCAACTCATTGTTGGTGAACCACGTAAATCTATGTTTGCTTTACGTTTCTATTTATTAATTGCTCAATAATCCTATTCTGTCACAACAATACTTGACAACTTTGATGGAAAAAATTGGGAAGGGAGTAATTGCAAAAAAGAAAAAAAAAAGAAAAAAAAAATTGCGGTGGTATAATTGCAGTGTTTCAGAAGTCAAAGTAAAATTTCAAAATTTGAGTAAATATATTGGTATTTCTGGAAATCAACCCTAATTTTTTGTATAAACATAAAAACATATAAAGTTGAAGATTCGTATCTTAAAATGATGAAAATATTGTTAAAATCGGGAGAATGTTTCCGAAGATCTATACTACTTATGGACATAGTCAGATCGGATGTACCAATTTGCATTTGGAATCGAGATGTCACTGTTAATACTGTAACGAATTTGTATAGATAAATTTCACAGGCGCGTGTAGCACAGCACAGTTGCTGCTTCTTTAATTATTTCATATTTTGGAATGAGATTATTTAGATAATAGCCAATGCTAAGGTTGTGTTTATCACCAACTAGTCCAACCATCAATATTCATCAATCATCCAACTTTTATAATATTTAATTAACGAATGCGGTCGAAGGATTCGGATCGGCCGAGGTGAATTTTGTTATGCATTTATTGATCGGAAAATTACGTAATGGTTGGCAAAAGTTTTGTATTCCATGTCACCAATATTCATTATAATCAAATCACATCTATGATTTAGAAGAAGACGGACTTATGACTAAAATATAAGGTGTTATGACCGATAAGTACCTTTAGATCTTCGAAATTCTATTTATCTTCATCCCGGAACTCGATACTTGGCTAGGGTATAAACTCATGTTCTGAAGACATGTAAATTTTAAAAGATATCAACTACTTTTGATGCATTAGCTAAATTTTCAATCATCCAACCTGAATATTATTTGTAATTATTTTATATCATTTATAATTGAAATATAATTAATTCAATAAAATATATTAAAATTGTAACAAAATGCATACAATACGAAGATAAAAAAAACTAATAAAAATATAAAATATGACAAACCAAGAACATAAATTACAATAATTGAAATAAACAAGTGATACTTCAAATAAATGATAAAAATTACACGTACAGTTATCATCACCAAAGAAATTTTTTAAAAAAGAAATTGGTAAAGTTTTTTTGGAAATTATATAGAACTACCCACTATGTTGGTGTCTATTTTTGGATTGTTAAATTACTTCGTAATTTGCATAATTATAGCACAAATACAAATCCATCTAAGATAATCATTTGACGGTTCATATATATATATATATATATATATATATATATATATCGGAATAATCATGAAATCAAGATTATTTTTACATATAATATATATAAAAAAAATAGATAAAAGAGATTTATCTTAAAATTCGAATAACCAATCATTTTATGACAACCGTCACAAAATGAATGGTTGTAAACAATAATTTGAATCGATGTAACACAGGCAAGGCAGTTGAGTTTTGATGATCAAATATTTATTCTTTTAAACGTGACTGTTGACCACACCTTGATTTGGGCACTTCTAAAGGTAATCTAATCCAATCCATTAATTTTTTGCTAAAAGTAAAAAAACATTCAACCAATTTCAGATCCATCGACTTGGACCCACTTTAAGCCCAACATGATTTGTATACAATGTGATCCTGTCGCATTTTTACAAGAGAAAGGGAAAAGTTGAATGAATTCAAGTTTCAAGAGTAACGATATGTGACGAAATTATATTAAACAATTAGTAAAAAGAAAAACTTTTGAGAGCATGGAACAACCAGCTTTGAGCGAAAGGTCTAAGATGTTAGGGACTTAGGCCGGCTAGCAGGCCAAATATTAGGCAGATTTTATTGTATTTGAAAGGCCAAACCGTGGAAGTTCCCCAAAATTCCAAAGAGGCAGTCATACCTCGTGACATGCCCAGCATATGCCTTAAATTTAGGCCTACTTTGAAAATTCTGCAGCTGAAAAAGAATAATTTATGAATTTAAGATCACCGGAGACAATTGGAGTACTATTTTAAAATCACATTATTGGTAGTTAGGTATATGAAATAAAAACATTGATATTGACATAATGAGTAGCAGTGGTGGACGCTCGTCACGGCACGGCAATGGAGTGCTAGAGTCCTCTTTCTTTCTTTAATTCTTTCTTTTTCTTTTTGAAAAAAGAAAGAAAAAGAAACCCTATAGATCACCGGCTTGCCGGAAAATTTGGGCAATGGGCGAATGCCCCTCTCACCACTGAAAAGGACGACATTGAATAGCCGAAGGCACGATGAGGGTGTTGTCAATTTCAAATAATTGTGTGCAAATTAAAATAACAGTTTAGTCCCCTAATATCTTAAAAAGACTGAAAAATACATACTTTGCTTAGTGAAGAATTGGACCATGATCCTCCTCCAAAAAAAAAACTATATCATCACCAATTCACCATCCCTTCGATCTCCCTCGCAGCAGTCGTGTCCCGTTCGCCATCAACGCACGACACAATTAATGGCAAATCTTGTCGTCTCCGATACACAATGCAGCAGCCGCGCCCCGTCTCCTTCGCCCGTCAAGTCGGGTGTATAATTCACGAGTGCACCAAGATGTTAGTAAGGATATTTTGGTCAAAAGGATAGACATTCTATCTTTTTAAGTTAGTATGTATTCTATTTTTAATTTTTTCTGCGACCGACATTGACGCGCAGCAATTTATACTTCTAGTCGTGTATGTGTGTTGGCCTAGTGGTAGAGTGGTTAATGCCCGAGGCCAAAGGTCTCAGGTTCGAGTCCACCGTAACGCAGCCTTTAAAATTTCTGTATTAATTGAAAAAAAAAAATTTATACTTCTAGTCATGCCAACCATGTTTAATGTTTTCATCCCCTCTCTCTAGATATATGTTAATTATATATTTTGAGGAACAACCATGTACCCATCTAGTTTCCGAATAAGTGGTCCTCCATGTTCTGTGAGGTTCCAAAGTTGAGAATGGGGAAATTCTACGCAAAATTGGTCTAGTTTAATTTATTATTTACATGATAAATTAAAATTTAAGGCAAAGGTTAGTCAAAAAATTTCGGAACACGTCAACAAATTATCGACTCTGCAGCGAACGTGATGGCCACTGATTCAATTAATTGAACCACAAACCTCAGTAATCATCGACTGAATCAACGAGAGGAGAAATATTAGTATTTTTGTTCACACGCAACACAACACACTCAAAACAAATTAACCACTCTTAATTAAGCTATATATATATATATATAGGGAATTATTATTGTAAAAATCATCCTTAAAACTATAAACTACAAACTTCTGAAATCGTTTGAATTCACAGTGCAAGTGTCTGAATTTAAAAAATTAAAAATTCGCCCCTCATGGTATTCGAACCTATTCGTTTGAATCCATCAAGTAATGTGATAAATTCACTGTAGATCTTCACAAATCAAAGATTGAAAATGGTTCTTATTTTATATTTTAAGATTGGTTTATACGTGATCTCATTCTTATATATGTATGTATTAACTTTTTAATTCATTCCAAGAATCAATCAGCACCAATGCCCGTTGGACTTATGTCTTCACAAAGTAAATGCCAAAATATTTCAAAAAAGGAAAACGGAACAAAATTATAAAAAAATCTCTCAGAATATTGGATGAAGAGCCGACTCCTGTTTGCCATGTAACAAATGCTTGCAAGATTTGAGCAGAAACGCAATCTGCTTGTAGAAATCGGCCTTAGCAGAAAACAAGACCGATGAGGAGAAGCCCTTCTTCAGTTTCTTCAACCTCTTCCCAATCTTGATCTTCAACTTGAACATCTTCACTCGCAGCCACGACGGCCGTCTCCGGCCGTCGGCCTTCTGCAGCGACTTGTAGATCAAGAACTGAGCGCGTCGGTGCTTCACTTCTTCGAGATCTTCGTTCTCGATCTTTGCATAGGCATATGGTCTGTTTATAAGAGCCATTGTTCTCTATCAAGATCAAGAAATGAAGAGGCGATTTGAGTGAGATAGTCTATTTGGTCATAGTTTAGAGTTTGGTGCTGTATTTATAGAGAAATGAAGGCTTAGGATTGGAGTGATCGAAGGGAGTGTCTTGTGGGGATGGAACGGTGCATGTGCCATTCTCTCTCTCTTTCTTTCTAAAAAGTTTAATTTAATGGGTTGAATTTAGTAAGAAACTGAGCTGGCCATAAGGCAGGGAAATTGTTGGCCAGAAATTTAATTTCAATAATGATCTGTTTTGATATGTAAGAGTCACTTTTTCAGTATAGGATTCTATAAAAATGGTATCAATAATGTAGTTAAAATAGAGTAGAGAATCATTGTTTCTAAATGCTAATTTTGGAAATGATTAGCAAATTTCATATTATAAATTGATACTAGCAACATACAAGGAAAATAATTAATAGAGCACTGCACTACATATTTCCGTCTGAAACCATTATTTGGTACCTCACTATTATATGCAAATATTAGTTGGTGAGAACAACACTTTTAGTATATATATGGAATCCTATAATTGGAAAAAATAAAAATAAATTTTAAAAAATGAATTATGAACTATTTTTAGCCGTTAAATAATAAAGATCTATAGTAGATTCATTACTTTACTGCATGAATTCATGCACATGAATTCAAATGCAAAAATCTAATTTTTTAATTAATCAACCTTCACAACAAATTCATACGAATTTAACATTATTGTTTAGAGGTTAACAATAGTTTATATGTTAACCTTCATATTTTTTTTTTTTTTGATCATTCAAATGCAAAATCTCATTTTAAAATTCATCAATAGCCCGCAAACCAACAACGAGATTCATACGGAAAATTTAACATTATAATTTAGAGGTTAACAATAGTTTATATGTTAACCTTGACATATATTATTATTGTTATTATTATGGGTGCTTTAATTATCCATTTAAAGACAATTCTCTGGACCAACTTCTTTGATAATTATTTTTACTCTGGCAAACCTGAATGCTCTAGGATTTGATTATATCCACGACGGTAACTTTCACTTATTTTGATTAAAGAGAGATATAATTTCTGCAGTTGGGCTTACTCCTGAGGTCAGCAATCATATATAAATATTACTAATGTGATAATAGAACTGGGGAGGGCGGCGGCATTATTACAAGGGGACGAAGTTATTTGCCAAAATAGTTGAGCAGACTTGTATGATAAAATTAACAAGCAATACAATATTAATTCATCCAACTAACGTCATCCTTCTCTGCATTATTATGGTTGTCTGTGTTAAACTTTAAATGCTAGAGTACTTGTGACGTCTGACATCATGAGAGGGTATCCCTGTCCCCATCCCTTCCCAAAGTCAACCAACGGACATGTCGTTTTGGCCTCCCACCACTCTCTCTCTCTAAACGCCAGCCATCGCTCTTCTTGTTCTTGTGCTCAGATTTCAAACCCAGGGCCCCAAGAGAGAGTTGAGGCCATGCCTTTTCCATAGTCAACTGCAATAATTCTTGTTATTATGTGGCGGATTGAGGGTCAGGCATGACTAGGCCTTCGTCCGGGAAGATTTTTATTTTTAATATATTTAGTTATTATTTTAATATTTTATCCTTCCACTTATTTGTATTTTTTACATCTATTTATATATACAGTCTAGTGATCATTTTTTTTACTTTCCACCAAAACTTAAAATATCTTATTTGATATTCCCTCTCAATAAATTTATTGAATTTTCACTTCATTGTCTTCTTCTCACTTCGACTCTCAAAACTACTAACTATACTCTGAAAGTTTGAAGAAAAAAGAACACAACAAATATTTCATATTAAAGAACTCATCACCATCAGTAAGTTTCGCTATCTTCTATAGAAATACTATTGGTTTATATAATTTACTATTTATAATTTATATTATTTATATTTCAATTTGTGTAGTATGTATTTGTATTTTTAAATGCTATTATTCAACAATTTGTTTGTGTTTATGTTAAGAAAAACTCACATTTACTATCCAACTTCAAAGCTTTTGGTTTCTACGGCAATATAGAACATGTATTAATTCTCCACTATGAAAATTGTGAAGTAAAGGTTGCGGAATAAAATGAAAGATAATTTTTTGTCTAGTTCTCTGATAATATTTATCGAGAAAGAAATTGATCAAAGCTTTAAAATTGATTCAATTATAAATGAGTTTGATCTCATAAAAAAAGTAGGTCATAATTCAGTTATAATTGTGAACAAAATAAATATTTCAAAATTCAACTCGGTTCTTTACTTTTATTCTAAAAAATTATATTAAATTTTTCATGGGATCTCGCCCGACCAATTTCAAAATTCTGGCTCCGCCCTTGATTACGTGGAATTACATTATCACTAAATAATAACAATAATAATGATAAATAATAAGGGTAGCCATATGGTGTTGCAGTTGCTCGCATTTTTTTAAGCACCGCTACTTTTTGTGATTGAAACGACCTGACAACCTCATATTCGCTTTGTAGGGTTATGCCACTGTCTTATGTCATTTTTTAAAAATAATTAGTGATATTTATTAACATACCATACATGATAAAATAAACTATGAAATAATTGAACAAAAAATATAATGGGAGATAAAATATATGTATTCTAAATACGCATAGTTAAAAACTTAACTAAGAGATTGCCGCAAAATATTGAGGAGGGTCTAATTGGAAAGGCCAAACAATGTCCAGATGACTGGGCTTGGCCCAATTATAAGAGCGCACCCGTAGGCTATCATTCCACACCATCACACACACACACACACACACAGAGAGAGAGAGAGAGAGAGAGCTGCTGTTATTGGTCTGTGAATATAATTTTACACGAGTAATTTATTTCATATATTTTTCAACTGTAACAAGAATACGGCTTGTGTGGTTATTACCTTTACAAGTTTTTTACATATATCGTGTCTGCGACCATTTCTAAAGAAAGCAGATGGGTACAAATCAAAGGATCAAAACTCACAAAGTTAGAAGATGTACGCAGATTACAGTTCAACTGGGAGCACATTGCTTTAACCAACCGATCCTTCAAGTTTCAAGCTCATGAGCTGGTTTACCTCCGCTCCAAATTCATCTGGTAGCTCATTGAAGACGTCCCGGCAGAAACCAGAGATCATGGCAGCCATAGCTTTCTCATAGTCTATACCTCTCTGTTGGAAATAGAATAACTGATCTTCCCCAATTTTGGAGGTCGTGGCTTCATGCTCAATGCGAGCACTGGGGTTTTTGCCTGTTCACACAACAAAAAGAGCAAGGGAACTTGTTTAAATTATTCGTCAAAATAGGGGACACAGCATCAATGTATGGCAATAGCTACTTTTAAATGCATCTATCAACATTATTATCCTTCCCATCTAGTATCACTGACATTGAAACGATCAGCCAAACATTAGATATCATCAAACAACCTTAATTCAGCCATATCATGTTGTCCTCTTCATGAAACAGTATCATATTTCCTATTTCAGAAAGCTTCCTGCTTCAGTTTACGAACAATCAGGAAGACTAGAGCCCGAACAGAGACTCATTTATCACATTTCATGTATATATAACAAGAACAGAAGCTTAATAAAGACATCAAGACAATAGATAAAGGATCCCTATTTGATGTCACTTCGTATCACTTGCTATTTTTGGATGCTACTTCTAATCCAAGAGCGAAACAGCAGATATTAATGAATTATATTACCAAGAAGATGAAACCAATTCACAAAGAACTTCCATAGACCAGAATATTTCAAACGAGCCAAATATAGAGGAAAGACTAGCAAATATAAATATTTTAATAATGTTAGATAGATAAAATCCCGTAATGAACATAAAAAATAATTATTACAGATAAAACATCTATCATCATACTAACCAAACTCTAACGCAGAACAATCAATCTAAGGAAATTGGTGATAAAACAAAAGGAAAACACAGAAATAAAGAGATCTTATAGCAAAAAGGGCACACACAAAGAATTTACCTGAATGTAGGGATAGGTGTTCGCAGCAGCCTGGTCACCAATGAGCATCGAGTCACACTGTGAGGAATTTCTGGCGTTATCTGCACCGGACATCACCTGTACAAGCCCCCTGTAGCAATTCCTCGAACGTCCAGCAGAAATTCCCTTAGAAATAATCCTACTCCTAGTGTTCTTCCCCTTGTGTATCATCTTTGTCCCCGTATCCGCCTGCTGGCAGTTATTTGTCAACGCCACAGAATAAAATTCGCCAACAGAATCATCACCCTCCAAAATAACACTAGGGTACTTCCAAGTGATGGCGGAACCCGTCTCCACTTGAGTCCATGAAATCTTTGATCTAGGTTCAGCACAGAGCCCCCTCTTGGTAACAAAATTATATATCCCTCCTTTCCCATCCTCGTCTCCAGCATACCAGTTTTGAACCGTGGAATACTTGATCTCCGCACCAGCGTGGCAATACAGCTCCACCACAGCCGCATGCAGCTGGTTTGTGTCATATGAGGGAGCAGTGCAGCCCTCCAAGTACTCCACGAAGCTCCCTTCCTCTGCAACTATCAAGGTTCGCTCAAACTGCCCCGTCTCCATGGCGTTTATCCTAAAATACGTCGAGATTTGCATGGGACACTTTGTATTCTTCGGTATATACACAAAAGAACCATCACTAAACACAGCTGAATTCAAAGCAGCATAGAAATTATCATCAGCAGGCACCACTCTGCCTAAATACTTCCTAATTAAGTCGGGATACTCCCTGATAGCTTCAGAAATCGAGCAAAAGATAACGCCGGACTTCTCTAGAGTCTTCCTATGAGTTGTAGCGATGGAGACGCTATCTAGAACTGCATCAACTGCTACATTAGCTAATCTATTCCTTTCATTCAACGGAATCCCAAGCTTCTCAAAATACATAACCAGCTCAGGATCAGCTTCATCAAGACTATTTAAAGTTGGCTTCTTTTTGGGCTCCGAATAATAACAAATATCTTGGAAATTCATTTTGGGGTACTGATTATCAGACCATGAGGGCTCTTTCATCTTAACAAATTTCTCATAAGACTTTAACCTAAACTCCAACATCCAATCGGGCTCCTTCTTTCTTGAAGAAATTAACCTGACACTTTCTTCCGAAAGCCCCTTAGGAATTGTGAAAGAATCAATTTCTTGCGTGAAACCCCACTTATAATCTCTTTTCAAGAATTTCTGAAGTGGGTCATCGTCGTTGGATGATGAGTCTAAGGATTTCTTACCTGGAGAATCGACGCTGGTCTTGGGCTCATATCCGACATCAGCCCTAATCTTGAAGGATGTTCTTGAATTAGGGATTCTGAGAATTGGGGATTTGGGGATTGAGTGCAATAGAGGCCCCTTTGGTAATTCGCAAAGGTGCTGAGACGAAAAGGGGGAGATCCCGTTGGTTAGAAGCGAGGCCATGCGGTCGCGATTGTGGTGATGCAGTGTTGATTGTGGGCGACACAAGATGAAGATGACGATGAAGATGAAGATGGAAATATTTGACTCTAGATTGTTGTTTTATCGCAATTCAGCAGCTTAGCTTAGCGGCTTAGCCGACTTTCATAATTTTCTGAAATGAATTCCATTTGTTTATGTGGCCACTGCTCGTTGAGATTTTTCCTTAATGTCGTATGCTGACCGCGTGTCCTAGACCCGTTTAAAAAATTAATTAATTAACTTGTCGGATACTATTAGGGCCGGATTTTTTGTATTTTTCTATTTTAGGTTGTTGAACAAAGGGAAACGTATGGATTGTATGGATTGGTTAATTCATTTTACAATTCATCACGCAACAGTTTTTATTTTTTATTCATATTTTTAATTGTTTATCTTATGTTTTTATTTCATGTTTGTCTATTTTTGCCACATTAATTGTAATTGGCATTGACACGCAAAATTCCCGTTCACTTGGTCAGTACTCAGTACTATACCTTATATACAAATGAAACTACAAAATAACCAAGTCCCTATAGCACCTTTACAAACATCATTTTAAATTAAATTTACCCATTAAGTTATGTAAATATGTCCAAGTTATATTTTGGAACCCTAAAAGTTACTTATTTATCTAGCTTGTTTATTGTGCAATTTACATATAATTCTTTTTATAATATTTATTCAATTTGTATCTTGTATTTATCTTTAAAAAACAACAACAACAACCACAACCACATGCTGCAATTATCTAGTTTCATAATTATTTCGAGGTGTTATGGTTTTCTTCAAACACACACCTGATACATCCGTGTTAGTTAAATTCTAATTAATAGATTATAGTTGAGGACTAAAAAGTCCTACTTGAGAAATAATTAATCTTAATAAGGATGGGTGTACTATCTTAATTGGATTTAAATTAGGATAATATATCCGGATATACACAAGTAAGTTGTTTTTTTATGTGTTAACAAATAAATTTTAGAGACGTATAACAATAGATTTGAACTTAAGGCATTTGACCCCAACATTAATCACTCTATCATTAGACCAGCATGCGTGCGTACACACAAATTGTTGATTAATTTGTGATAAAGATTGAGCAGTATATATCTATGCAGATTTGTTATATATAAAAGGTTATTCTCGATAGAGCTAGTGAGCGATGGGTGAAGAGAAAATTACTCCACATCTCCATGACAAATTAGAACGGCCCAACTAATGGAGCATTCCACTTGAGATGCTAAAAACATGCAACGATACACAAATCTGCTCTGTGGTCAATATTTGATTCGTCTCTTTCCTCTCTTTTTTTTTCTTTCTATTCCTTAATTCTTTAATGGCGTAGATTGATTCATAGATTCGTATAACAGAAACACACCCTCTTAGTACAACTGACACTTTTTTAGTTTTTCCTATTCTTTTTATTATTATTACTTTCTTATTTTTCCTTCTTCAAACTCGTTGTAGAAACAGAAAGTGATACGCAGAGACAGAATTTCAGGCTACGCTCATCATTTTCATCCCTTATCTCGAAGCCTTAACAGAGGTAGCTTCCCATGCATGCTTTGTTGTTATAATTTGAATCTAAATATGTTGAAAATTTGTGCTGAAGCAATGTTGGAAATTAGTGAATTAATGGTTTCCTTTTGTATGTAGAGAGGTGACATGCACCTTTCTTTTGCCAAGAGGCTTCGATCAAATCAATCGACGCAGTCTTATCTCGTAATTGAGGTGACGGTTTATTAATCTATCATTCGAATTATGTTAAATAGTGTTTCATATGCCAAGCATTAACGTGATTTTTGGATCCTCTAATCTGGACTATGCTCATGCTAGAAATAAGATTTTATTTCTATTTTTCCAGGCTACAAGCTATGCTCTTTCTAATTGATAAAAGTTATGTATTTTTTGTATCACTTATTTTATGAAATTACCGTAGATTTTGGATGATATATTCAATAAACAATACACAAATGAAGCCAACAATTTACAGGTGAAACTGATCATCGAGTAAAACCTGTTGCATCAAGTCTAGACGATGGCGGACATTTCAGTCACCGTGAGGGCCAAGCGCAAGCGTGGCCGTCCGCGCAAGGACAGCAACCTCTGCAGCGCAGGTACCTTACAGTCACCGGAAAATTCAACTCTGATGAGAAATCACTGCGCCGATCAGTTGCTATACCCGACTCCTGCAGCAGCAGATGCCATAAAGAAATGTCCAGATTCCGACAAAAACTGCACAAGCGATGACGGCATGGTAGGGAGCATGGTCTACGGCGTGGTGGAGGGCTCATTTGACGCCGGATACCTCATCTCCGTCAGAATCGGCAGCAACCTCACCCCCTTCCGTGGTGTGGTCTTCCTGCCGCGAAAGGTCGTCGCCGTCACAGCCGCAAACGACCTCGCTCCGCAGGCGAAGATGTATCAAAGGAGAGAAATTCCCATTCCGGTTTATGAAGATCAAAGAGCGCCGCTCCAGCCTCCGAAGCAGACGGTTGTCCGCCCTCTCCTGCCGCCTTACGCGGTGGCCAATCCCGACGACATGAGAACCGGAAAAATCGCCCCCAGACAGTTCTCATACGTCCATCCCGCCGAGAATTTGAGGATGGTGGAAGAAGACGACGTGATGCAGGCTTTCGAAGTGTCCACGTCATCGGGAGGGTCTAAAAGTAATTTAGCTACCAATGGCGGAGACACAACCAATCAGGAACCGCCAAACAAACCGCCATCGAATCTGCAGAACTGTTACCTTGTACAATTGTTTTCTAACCCTATAAAAGGGTATCGATTATGATGAATAAAATCAACCTTTACAGCCTCTCTTTCTTCTAGTCTAAACTACAATACAATTTATTTTGTAACATGGTATCGAGCGAGGCATAATCCGGGAACTCGAACAAATTCATCATCGTTCCAATACCTTTCGCGTCCAACACCAATCAAGGCGATTCGCTTTTATCTTCTTGATCACGAAACAAACAGATTCAAAATGTCAAACGACATACAAATCCCAAATTCCACAGCACAAAATGAACTAACTCTACAAATCGCAAATCTAGTGCGAAACTCCGACAATGTTACTCTCGGGTTCAAACTAGACGGCCACAATTATCCTCTATGGGCTCGCCTCATGAGGGTAGCCATCGAGCGAGGCAAATCAAGCCACATAACCGGGCGACCACCTCCACCAAATCAGCGGATCCAACATATTATCAATGGGAGAAAGCAGTTATCGGTGTTTTCATGGATCATCTGAACATGGAAGGAAGATTGGTCACAAACTTCGCACAACATCAAACTGCAAAGGCCGTGTGGGAGAGCCTTGCAATTACATACGGGAGTGGTGCAGACCCGTTTCAAATCTATGATTTGGAAGTGAAGGCCAACAAAGTCGGTCAGGGAGAACTTACAATCAACCGTACCAAAACGCCGGCGAGGTCGGGGCTTTCAAATATTTTCGCTATTTGTTGATGGCGCACTAGGATGACATGGGTGTATTTTTAAAACATAAATCCCAAGTTTTGAAAAATTCACTCATTTCTATACTATGGTTCGAATACGCTTTAAAAATATTCAAACCCTTAGAACCGATAATGGGGAATTTCTCAATAATCCTATGAAAACTTTTGTCGACAAAAGGAATTATTCACCAAACCACCGTCCACATACACACAGCAGAATGGCGTTGTCGAGCGAAAAATCGGATTCTCCTTGAAATGACACGGCCATTATGATTGACTCCCATGTCCTTCACTTTTTGGCCCAAGTTGTGCCACCTCCGTATACCTTCTAAATCGCCTTCCCACCAAAATTCTTGACAAAACACCATTCGAAATTATCTACTCGCCGACATACCTCTCGCCTCACTCTTGACCGGGTATTCGGTTGCTCCGTCTTTGTCCATATTCCCAAACATGAAAGAACCAAACTATCTCCCTGTCTATTAAGTGTGTGTTTCTTGGTTATGGTGTCAACCAAAAGGCTATAGGTGCTATAATCCCAAACTTCCAAGTCTTAACCACCATCAACTGTGATTTTCTCGAAAGCGAATTTTTTTGCTAACCACCTTATCAATGTGAGTGAGAGGAAAGTGAGATTGACACCGCTAAGTTGGTTACCAATACCGAACCGTTGCGAGGCCGAACGAGCGGTCCCAACAGAGGTAGTTAACCTTGCCACCGAGCATGTCTCATCCACCCAAGAACAATCGAGCAATCAAATTCCGCCTCCGTTGCGGAACCCATGTGTCTCCACCACTGATATCTGAAGAAGAGAATACAATAGATGGTGATACTGGACGATATGTGCTACCACCCAGGAATAATCGGGGTATTCCTCCCAAGCGATACACCCCAGAGAAAACTGTGCGGAATACTCGGTACTCCGTTGGAAGTATTGCCAAAGGACAATCTGAGCAATCTGAAATTCCGCCTCCGTTGCCAGAACCCATGTCTCCTCCACCACTGATATCTGAAGAAGAGAATACAATAGATGGTGATACTGGACGATATGTGCTACCACCCAGGAATAATCGGGGTATTCCTCCCAAGCGATACACCCCAGAGAAAACTGTGCGGAATACTCGGTACTCCGTTGGAAGTATTGCCAAAGGAAATTTATCCAAAAGTGCTATGGCTTATGAAGCAGCTTTATATGAAGAAGAGATTCCACAAACCGTAGAACAAGCCCTCAAGATCGAACATTGGAAGAATGCGATGAAAAAGGAGATAAGTGCGTTAGCCCGGAATCATACATGGGAGAAATGCAAGTTACCAAAAGGAAAAAAACCCGTAGGATGCAGATGGGTTTTACAATTAAACGGAAACCAGATGGGTCTATTGAACGGTACAAAGCTCGACTTGTGGCAAAAGGATACACCCAGACATACGGGATAGACTATGCCGAGACTTTCTCACCTGTAGCAAAAATGAACACTGTCAGAGCTCTTCTATCTATTGCTGCCAACAAGGATTGGGTTCTACATCAGTTTGATGTTACCAATGCTTTTCTTCATGGGGAATTAGAGAGAGAGGTCTATATGGAAGCACCCCAGGGATTCTCAGATGAGTTTGAAGATGGAGAGGTTTGCAGATTGAAGAAAACCTTATACGGGCTAAAGCAGTCTCCGTGGCATGGTTTGGAAGATTTACCACGACTATGAACAAATTTGGATACAAGCAGCAATTCGGATCACACATTATTTATCAAAAGAAGAGTAATCGATTACACTGTTTGGTTATCTATGTGGATGATATGATCATAACAGAGATGATTCGGAAGAAATCCGAGATTGAAGAGAACTGTTTAAAGAGTTTGAAATGAAGGACTTAGGAAATCTAAAGTACTTTGGAATTGAAGTACTCGGATCGAAAGGAATCTTCATTAACCGTAAGAAGTATACTGGACCTTCTTGTTGAAACAGAATGCTAGATTGTAAGCCGGTGAGGCGCCCATTGTTGTGAATCATGGGCGCAAATTGTGGAGGAGCCGAATTAGCGGATCGAGGAGAATACCAACGTCGGTAGGGAAACTTATTTACCTTTCATACTCGACCGATATTGCCTATCTTTGTTGGTGTTGTAAGTCGGTTTATGCACCAACCTCAAGCAAATCACTTAGAAGTCGCACTAAGAATTGTTAGATACACAGAGAACGTTTGGCTATGGATTCTTGTTTAAAAATCGGGACATCTAGAGATACAAGCCTATCTGATCTTGATTGGGCGGGCATGGCACCGCCGCCGTCTGCATTTGATCAGATGCAGCAAGATGAGATTATCTGCCGAGAAACGATGGATCAGCTGCAGGAAATGAACGCAGTCGCTGCAGCTCAGAACCGCCCTGCTCCGGTAGAGCCTCAACCACTGAAGACGCCGCAGGTCCGGCCGACTAATCTGTTCCAAGACGTCAATTTCCACGAAAATCTCTTCAGCGATCCTCATAATTCAGGAGAGCAGGAATCGCTAGCAGCGCAGTGTCCGAATCTAAAGTTAGACTTGGCTTTCACAGTTCATAAGGAAAGGCAAATGGCGGAGGCGCAAGGCGGCGCTGGCAATATCTATTCAGTTATCAACGGTATGAAAAACCCTAATATCGGGTTTCACCAAGCTTTGGTGGCTGGGAATCCGCTTCTGCTGCCTCCGGATCTTATGGGTGAGCCGCTGGAGTTCATGATGGATAAGCCTAAAACCCCTCCTAGCTCGCAGGAAGCTAACATGGAGGTTCAGTCCAGACTGGTTGGGAGCGGGGAAAGGTTCCAAAGCGGCGGAGGCGGAGTAGGCGATGATGCGATGAACAGTGCGGCTGCTGCATCACCGTCGGCGTCGTCGTACAAGCTGGAGCTTGCTCCTCCTCAGTCGGCTCTGAACACGAGGATAGCTGACATGGATTTCGTTATCAGCAACGCCATGCAACAACCTGCACAATCCCACACCAATAACTAGTTATCATCGAATTATGCAGGCCCAATAATGTTTGTGGGACGATTGATTCGTGAATCATCCACCTACTACTTTTTTTTTCTTTTTTAAAAGTTTGCATTAAATAGTAGCTTACCTTTTTCATTTTCTTTTTGAATTTCGTGGGGATCCGCATTAACTTATTTTATGCGAGTTTCGTTATTTTTCTTTCTGACATTCTTCATAATTTGGTCGTTTTGGATCAATTATTAGAATACGATACTTTAATACATATTGTATATATTAGTGTATCTCTTGTGTATAACTAGGAGATTATTATTCAAAATATAACTATGAATATACTAAGATCTTGTCTAATTAGATGCGTATCACAAAAAGTTTTTTATTGAGAAAGGCAAGCCGAAGAAAATTCTAATTTGAAGGGAAAATACCGAGATCTAGGATTGTAAATGAACATATATATTCGCGAGCTATTTGGAATGTGGTTTGAGGAAGGTTCATTCAGAATTCAACTCAATACTAAACGATCCAAGCTTGAGCTTCATTTTGAGCTCGATAAAATTATCGAGTCGAGCTTGAGGCTTACCATGCTCATATTGTTGGTTTAGCAAATATGTTCGAATTGCTTTATAATCAAGCATGTTCACGAGCTTGTCATTCAAGCCTGTTTAGTGAGCTTGTCAAACAAGTTTGTTCGTAGGGCTCGAGCTCAAGTAACAGGTTTGATCAAGAGTGGATTTTGAACATTTTTTTCATCTTTCACAAGTGTGTCACGAATTTGAACCGAATACTAGTCGAATATCAAATAAGTGAGCTCAAATGCCACGTTATCGAGTATCACATGACCTAAGCTCAATCAAGAAGATAAAAGCTCAAGTCAACCAAAATATTCAGCTTGGCTCAACTCAATTACAGCCCTACCAAGATCTCATCTAAAGAACTTTTGTGGAATATACCGTTGGATGTTGACTATATTGTCCTATTTTTGTTTCTTACACATGCTCAAAAAAATGGATGAAAGATAGATTTGTGTATGAATCGTTATAAAATAATTGTTGTACATACAATTTAATTACTATAGTTTCATAATTCAACCGTAAAATTGATAACATTATTTTAAGAATTTCGATTGCCAAATTAAAATAATAATTTAAAGTATAAAAATTTGAAAATTTAAAGTTAGTAATGAAATTGTATATTCCAACTAAAAAATACTCCTCCGTCCACCAAATACATTCATTTAATTCTGTTTTGGTCCTTCCACAAAAAATGTTCACTTTCATTTTTTGGAAACATCAACTTTATATTTTTACCCTAAACCTATCTACTTATTTAAAAAAAAACACATATGACCCACTTTTTTACACTCACAATCTATTACTAATATATTCATTTATTATCCCCGTGACACACCTTTTTATACTCACTTATTTTACACTAATTACAATTTATTAAAACTCGTGCCACCAAAATCAATGAACAATTTTGGTGGACGGAGGGAGTATAAATTAGCAGCCGTTAATAACGACTAGTATTTGGCCGAACGGCTAATGCCTAATATGTCAAACACTTAATTAATTTTGCTTTCCTCGTGCTTTTATTTTGTAGTTAGTGTATAGAATTTGGATACCAAATACCCCTGTTATGAATATTGTGATGCTATAATAAGGCCCCGTTTAGTATGGGAGATAAGGCCCAGATAGCTTCCATTTCTATCGTTATCCATCGTTTGGTATCCTAGTTTCACAACCCTCGGCCCGTCTTTTATCTTGAGCCTCTCTTAAATCACTATTGAACCCGATACACAACCCACCCAAGTGACAAGATATGAATTCCAAAATGCCTAGTTTACATTTGCAACGGGCAAAATTACCTTCTTCCTCATCAATTTTCATACGTTCCTCGGGCAAATTGTTTTGCAACATCTAGCAAGGATAGCAATTGTTGGAATTAGCCAGAGATACAAATTAGCGAGAGAGAAAAAAATATATCGTCGTTTTGCCGACCTAGTCGCTTTGGAGTTGATGTGGCTTTGGAAAATGAATCTGGCGATCTTGAAGTTGATGTGGCTTTGGAAGAGATGATCAATCCAACTGCAAGATAATCACAAGAACAAGCTAGAGCTCGAGCTCGGATGCTGTAATAAAGAAATTTCTTGTTTGAACTTCTGTTCTAGGATTCATTAAAGCAAAGTTGTCTTTGCAAGAGTAATTGTTTTATATTGTATCACCTTTTTACGAATTGGATTGCAGATTGTGAAAATCCTCAAAGTGAAATGGTGCGATGGAAGAGAATGCTACTTTTCAAGATATATTTGTCATTTTAGAATTGTAATAAGGTTATATATGTAATTTTGTGACTAATCTAGATTTTACCAAACATGGGATTTAAGTTATCTATATTTTATATCTTAGCTACCAAACCACGGCTACAAAATAAACTTGATTTGTTATAGTGTATCTTGGCTACCAAACATGCCCTAACGATTTACAAATAATGTGCACAGTGGTACAATGTAAAGTATGTTAAATTTTGAATTAGCAGTTCGATCGGCTGGTTGTTATTTCCGATCGGCTAATATGTTTTTTCATCGCAAAATGTAATTACATTGTTAATTTTCAATTTCTTATACTATAAATTAGTGTTTTAATTTGAAAATTGAAATTATGAAAATAATATTATCAATATATGGCTAAATTCTGAAAATTAGTGATTGAATTAAATTTATAACAATTATTGTGTAATGATTAATTCACAAGTCCAATCTTTCACTCAGTTTATGCATGTGTAAGAGCCAAGTCACAAGTACATTCCGTGTAAGAATGACACATAAAATCGTGCAATCAAATCAACATCCAAGGGTATTAAAGTCAATATACTATAACTTGATATATTTCATATAGTACAAGTTAATAAAATAGGTATTATTTCACACACAACTTTGCAAAGTAGGTATTTTACATTTTCACCTTTTATATATGAAGTTGTATTTGGGTTTTTGGTGAAGGGGAAACAAAACTACATTTACCGTAGCAATTGAATAAGATTTTGTGTATTTTGGTTCTTTCATAAATAATGTAAATTGTTTTTTTTTTGTATCATGGGAACCCAGGCGCAGAACCACACAAGCATACGTGAAACCACATTTGAAAATCGGTGTGACAAGCTGTTTCAAACCCATAGATGCGTTTGATGGGGTTCGAACCTGTGATCTCTCGGTCACAGGAACCCACCTTAATCATTGGACTGTCCCTAGGGAACAATAACCGTAAAAATTGAAACAAAAACTTTACATACCACTTTATACTTGTGTATTATAGACAGGTCAATTTTAATAAATTTTTAAATAATATTTCATGAATTTATTATCTTTTTATATATAAATACTCTGCATTAAGTTAAGCGATAATGAAAATTGAACTTACTATTATACTCCATTTTACTAAGTGAATGAATATCTAAAAATAATTCGAAGGGATTCACAAGTTGGTGTAATTCTGCCTTTTACTTTTCCTCCCATTCTTTTAACTTTTTGATCAATTTCGTATTTCTATTTTCCCTCCTTCGCTTCCGTGTTCGACATTCTTCTCCCATTTCTCTATTTCCTCCGGCGCTGCGCCGTCTTCACTCCGCCCCCAGAGCACCACTCCAGTTGGGTTGGCCGCCTTGCCACCCGTCCACACAATCGAGATCGAATTTTGAGTCTAATTGGAGGAAAAGATGGATATAATATCTCAATTGCAAGAACAGGTGAACACAGTAGCATCTCTTGCCTTCAACACATTTGGAACGCTTCAGAGAGACGCGCTACCGGTTCAGCTGTCGCCTAATTACCCAGAGCCTCCTGCTAACCCCCCTGTCGAGGACGCCGCTAATCTCGGCGAACAGCCTAAACTTCTTAGCACTGAATTGGTCAAAGCTGCCAAACAGGTTTGGTTTGTCGTCTATTTATATTGGTCTGTTGGTTGGCTGACTCCCGTTATGGCGTTCATAACACTTGCTTAGAAAAATGAATATCATTTGGCTGGTCTGATTTTTTATGAGCTTGTATTTTTGAGTGCTTTAATTTGATTATTATGTTGAAAATCTGGAATGAATGCAGATGAAGTGTAATAAGATGGGAGGTCTGTAGTGTTTCCTTAATTGATTTTGTGTGGCCCCAAATAGAGTTTAAAGTAATATGCTCAAAAAGAAAATTCGGTAATTAGGATCAAGTAAGAAGAAAGAGGATTTAGGGTTAGGTTGCAGCCTGAGTATTTTACTGCAATTAGAATCAATATATAAATGGATTTATATAAAAAAAGGACGAGATAAATATTATGAATTAAGCTTATACTGACTAACAAAGTTGCATTTTTTTAAAATTCATACCAATTTGTTGAATCTTTTGATTAAACTCTCTTCGTCTCATTCTTAGACTCAAATTACAGTCCACTTGTCTAAAGTCTGCTTAAATTTTTATTGGATTCTCCTTTCACAGTTTGATGCTTTAGTTGCTGCACTTCCATTAGCTGAGGGTGGTGAAGAACCGCAGCTAAACAGAATCGCAGAACTCCAGGTATGAATTCTTGTAACTGTCGAATGTTCTCCCAAAATGATTTACAGTCTTGTCTCTCTCCTTTTCCTGTGGATAATAAGACTCGTGCAAAGTACTTCCAATGTAGCATAACTGTGTTGCTTTCAGCCCGAATGTTAGGCTATCCCCACTGTGATGCTATTAAATTGCTTCTCACTGTTTGGATCAAGAATAACTTGGTAAATGTTTGTGTAGATGATAACTCACTACTGATGTAATCGAATCAAGCCTTTCTAATCTAAAGAATCACTTACAGGCTGAAAATGATGCCATCGGGCAGGAACTTCAAAAGCAACGGGAAGCTGCTGGTAAGATCTTTACCTTCATCCTTACAGAAAACTATGGCTGGTGCTGGATTTGAGTTTTGATGTCTTCATCCTACTTTAACCGTCGTATTACCAAGAACATGATATGCTGACATAAATTACGGTTAGCCTAGTTCAGGTAGTTCATGAACTTGGTTGTCACTGTATATGCATACTTTCTGTTGATGGATTAGTTTATTTCTTCCAAGTGGATGCTCAGTCTGAATTTTGATGCGGCAGAAAAGGAACTTAGGCAAGTCCATGAGTTGTTCAGCCAAGCAGCGGATAACTGCTTGAACTTAAAGAAGCCAGACTAAAGCGAAGGGTAGCGGTATTCTGTAAAGGATGATCGCTTTTTTGACAGCCAAGTTCATGGAGTTTATACTTTTCAGCACCTACTGACAATGTAAAAGTTTGTTTCCTTATATATTTTTTGAACAGCTCAGTGTCTTCTACTTTAGGAATAGGTGTTTTCTTCCATGCACTGCCTCAATTCGAACTCTGATCAAATAAAACTGTTACCTTGTTTCTCTTCTTCGATTGGGACGCAGTTCGTGCCTTGTTTGAAATCCATGTTTGATATATTCTAATCGATATATGTCGGGCACAAAATTAGATTGTAAGTATTGCAGGAACCCACGTATCTCGGGGTAATCTTGCAAGGGTAAGGATTTTATGTTTAACTTTATAGCAAAAATTGTTTCCACCCTACCTGTATGTCACATATGCTAATCAAAACCGTCTAGCTCACAACTTTACTCGAGGCAAAAAACAGAAGCTATGTTCAGAGCAATCATCTATGATCTAACCAAAGACAAATATAAATCTGATGTGCCTGATCACATCAGATAGACAAATAAAAATGGAGGCACAGAATAGACATGAAAATAAAGGAAGTTTCTGTATCCCATCACATAACATAGGAGAAAAACAAGAAAAAGCACCAAACTTAGTTCAACTATTGATACCGTTGAGAACACTATCTAGCAAAAAGGGTCTTAAAATCATATTCGGTAACTGCTACAATCACAGTAAACCAACAGCCAGCGCCCTTCTTTGATTGCTGCTACCTCTGGAAGCTGCTATACATCCTTTGATTAACACAGATCACTGCAGACAAGAAACTTAATCAATACAAGATGGAAGAACAATTCAGCTAACAAGTAGGCATTGTAATACAAGAAACAAACAAAATTACAGAATACTCCGAGTCCAGAATTTCTTAATATGATTTCTCATAGAATTGAGTATGGATTTTTTGACTCTGCATCAAAAGTAACAACATTGAAAAAAATTACACTCTGGCTCTGCCACTCTGCAAAGAGCTTATACAAAACTGTTATCATAGTTCATATGTTAAGATTATACAAAACTAAAGCATAGGCATGGATGCGGTCTAGCCATAGTTCTGGAAAGCACTTGTCTAAAGGACCACTTGAAATTTAAATATATGCAATGTGCTAAACACAATAAAAGAGACGTGCCGTTACACAAAAAATCTATCATAGACCCTCCAAAAGTCAAGGAAAGTGGAAGCTGAGAAAGGTAACCTAAAATGATGGAAAAAGCCTCAGGTACGTCACCATATAATATATATACTTTAAAACAATCACATATGCACCTGTGGTTGTTGCATCATCTGCTGTTGCTGTTGCGGTGGGGGTGGGTAGTTCCCATATCCAGGATATCCTGCATAGTACAAATTTGGATCCTGTGCTGCTGGAGCATACCCATAGGTTTCATATCCAGGGGCATATCCATAATACCCACCACCACTCCACTGGTTGGGGTCAACCTGATGCTGGAAGTTTAGATGGATCAGCATCCTGCCAGTAGAAAGGTAACATGGGATACTGAAATGAGATGGAAGTAACCTGTTTGTTTGAAGGGCTACGGCCCCATGACAGACGAATACTCTGTCCTCCCAACGGGGTTCCATTTAGCATCCGAAGTGCATCTTCAGCACAACTTCTGTGATTTTGCATGAAGAACATGAGAAGACTAGAATCCCTGAATCCTTGACAATCAACCAAGAGAAGAAACAACTGGCAGACTTCTCAATTACCTGTCAGCAAATTGGACAAAACCACATCTTTTGCCTACAGGTATCTTTACATGAAGCAACTGCCCATATTGTCCAAACACCTGCCTTAGAAGCTCATCATTGACATTGGAGTCCAAATTCCCAACAAAGATCTGCAGGAGAGGAGATACAAAAACATGAATAAAACTGCAGGAGAAAATAACACAAATCAATCTTCTCCAAATATACTAACAGTGGTGTTAGTTGGATCATCCTCGCTTGGAGTTCCTTGTGAAGTCAGGGACGAGGCTGCAATTTCAGCACAGTCAGTTAAGGAAAGAAGAAAATAGTGTCAGGGGAAGTTGGGCAACAATGATGTCTTCTCTTGATTAGCATTCTATCAACTAGTAGATATGTAAAAGTACATATCTCAAAATTAAAAGCAAAACAAAGTCAACAGTCTCAACAATCAATCTAAACAGAACAAACAAACATGGATTTTATACTTATTTTAGGGAGCATTTGATGCCAATTTTGAGTGGAGATCGTGTTTCAATGAAGCATTTCATTAAGTGTTTGCTTGACAATGGAACTGATGAAGAGATAAACTTTGTAAACTTTCCTCCTAATGGTGTCAGACTTGGACAGCAAAAAGACTGGAAATTGTAAAACAAAACCAACTGAAACAAGCGAGAAGAATACTAAGACCATTGTAAAAGTATTCTTTGCTGCACAAGCCATTGAAATCTGCGTACTGTAAGCAGTTTCACTGAACTTAGATCCTCGCCCACACCCCATAATCAGCCTTTTTCTAACAGAAGTAGATAAGTGCTTGGAGAGTAACAGGACCAGAACGAAAAGAAAAGAAAATCTAATAATCGTCTAATGGCACAAAGGAAAGTGGTGCATGGAGATAGAAAGTATTACTTCAGCTGTAATTAAAATTGCATATTAAAAGAAGGCTTGAATAAAAAAAGTAATTCGACTGGGAGCTTAGAATGTAAAAGGACTGCTGGAGAAAAGAAATTGAAAGTTGTAGTAAAATTAATGCCTGAAGGAACCAAAAAGTAAAAAACATAAAATAAAACTGACCTACACAAAACCAGGCACTAAAAGGGTTATCATTTCAGCTGATATTGGCTCCAGGCCCCTATATGATAGAGCCTCCTGACACCCTGCTTTGAGACAATGGGAGTTTTTATGAGATTATGCAAGTTTTAATACTTCAGAACCTAAAACTTTTAAATACTGGAAGGAAATGAAGTCTGTGAGCCCTGCTTATCCTCAAGAAATCAAAGAAAGCAACTTAATAGCATTGCTGAACAAAGATACATCTGTAAGCAAAATATTCCGAAACAAAATAGCCACCAACCAATGCATGGGAACTGCCAACTTAAAAAAAACAATCATAGCACGAGTGTGAAAGATAACAGCACAATGGGTGCAATTTGGTTTGATGATCTAGAGCCAAACAAAAGCCTGAAGAATTACCTTTGGCCTGACCACCAACTTTTTGTTTGTTAGCAGCTGGGCCAATTCGCATGGGCCTAGTGGAACAGAACCTTCCATTCATCTCAGTCATGGCGTGCATCTGTTCACTTTCATCACCAAACCTCACAAATCCATATCCCTTCGTGCGTCCTGTGACTCTATCTGTAACAACCTTTGCCCCTTTAACTGAAGGATAATTTGCTCTAAAAGTTTCTTGAAGCATGTAATCAGTGACATCAGCTGCCAAATCACCAACAAAAACTGTGTACTCAGGTGCGTCGTCCCGTTTTTCACCAGCACCAATGGATGCCCAGTTCAGTCTGAAGGTTTGCTCAACATTTGGCATTAGGGCCCCATTATACGTCAGCAGGTTCCTTTCTGCAGCAGCATGACTAGCAAACTCAATGAATCCATAACCTTCTGATTGGCCAGTTTGCTTGTTGCGGATAACTTTAGCAGACACCACCTAGAAAAATAAAGAGATTCCATGATTTCTAAGGAATGTGGCAATATGCAACTCGCAAAAAAAATATTTTTCCCAAAGCTACATTGCAAGGCAATGCTTCCTGTCATGAGTATGATTTTGCAGTTAATCATCAAATACAAAGTTACATAATTCAGAAGTAAAACCTGAAAAATCTAACATTGATAAAAAATACTATACCGACACACAAAAAACGAAAGAAGAAAACAATTAAATAAAAGGAAGAATTTCAACGACCCATGGGCAATGAAATCTGGAGCAGTGAAAAAGAGAACAATTTGAAAGAAAATCAAAAGGACTCGCAACCGTTTACTTCCTAGATATGCATTACCTCCCCGGCGGTGCCAAAGCAGCTGTACAAATACTGCTCGTCCATCCAATATTGCAGATCTCCGATCCACAGACTGCGAATCCCATCATCCGCAGGCGCCGTGGCGTACTGCTGCGGTTGTTGCGGCGGAACAGCGGCCGTCTGAGCTTGCGGTGGCTGATAGTAGTACCCCGCGGCCGGAGGTTGCTGCGGCGGTGGAACATGGTGCTGCGGCTGCTGCGGCATCCACTGCTGAGAAGGCTGTTGCGGTGGTTGTTGCTGGTATTGCGGCGGTGGGGCCATGGGAGGGGGAACCATGGAGCTAGCCGGCTGCATCATCGTCGTCAACCTAGATTAGATCGTGGGGGAGGTGAGCGATGAGAGAGAAACCCTAATTAGGGTAATTTGGGGATGATGCGAGTGGGAGGGACCTGGAGGAGGCGATAAAGAGATTTTAAAGGTGCAATGGACGACATACCAGTCATGCCCCTTGATTTTGATTAGATACACAATATGAAATACCAGTCATGCCCCTTGAATAGTCGATAGACATTGGATACAATCCATGCATCCAATAATGTTGCCTTCTTTTAGTTTGCCAAAAAAAAGGTACGAAACAAAAAATTCAGTTTTTAATTATATATTTTTAAATTTTGCTTATTTTAAGTTTTGATGATATGTTTATTAGTATTTTGTTTATATTCTTTTTTTTTTTTCACGTCGTGTAGTACATCGGTTGTTATTCTCATTTTTACTTTCAATTTTCTCCAAACTTATCTTATACTTTTTTATGAATTAAATATATAAATTTTAAAGGTCACATCACGATGGACTCGAATCTGAGGTCTTTGATTTCGGACATTAACCATTCTAAGATCTACCACTAGGTCAACACACACACGATATACGTAATTTTCAAGTTCTTATTGATGTCTTCTGCTGATTTTATGACATTGTATATTTGCACCATCAACCCTTTTAAGTTTTTCCATGCATTTTGTAAATATGTCTAAATATTTTAGTCCATATTTTTATATTTTACAGAAAATTTATAGTTTTGTAGGGTATGAAATAATATTGTTTATAGTTTAACAAGTATGATATTGAATTTCCATTCTTCATTCCGACTTAAGAAGGACTATACTGCATCCAACAACAAGAATAGGCAAGCCCAAATGAAGGCCCATTGTTCTCTTACCCTCGAGCTCGACAAATGTTGACTATGGCCTTATCGCAATCTTGCTTCAGACAGCAAAATATGGTATGAAGCTATGATCCCTTACATTCTACCACACCAACACACACATACAACAACAACAACAATATCTCATAGTTTCCTATGTGTACAACTGTTACCCACAGCTGAGATTCTTTTCTTGCTATAAAACTTGATCCTTTTCGAGTGCATTTAATAGTAAAGTTGCAATCTTCGACTGCAAACTCGCGAATTAGATCTGCTCGTTGGGGAATTTGTGGAGATTGGAATGGACGAGCACTTAAACCATCTGTTCGGAAGATTTCGAGAACAGTTCGGGTCGGGTCCCGGGCTGGGACCCGGATCTGGAACATGCCTAATGAAGATCGACGGAGTGGGGCCTCCTTTTATCAAGTCGCTGTACAAAGCCGCTGCATCACTGTACCGGACCGATCCGTGGCGGCGGCTGCGGCCGGGGCATCTCTTCGGCGTTAGGGTTGGGAAGGACCGCGACTGGTACGGCCGGAAGCACCCGTTCCCCTGCGTCCAATTCATCGGCGGCGACGGCGGCGATTTGGGGATCCACATGTTCCGGTCGCCGGAGGATGCTCGCAAGACGACAGGCGGCCGGGAGACGATAAGAGTCGACAATGTCGAGCTGTTTCGGGTGACGTATGAGGTGGAGTCGTTGATGTTTGCGTCGAATAGGCGGATGATCAAGCGTTTTGGTTTGGAGAGTTGTGGTGAGGATCGGTTTCCGGTGTTCGATGTGGTTCGTTGCAGGGCTGAGGGTGGGCTGGAGTTCAGGAATCCGACGTTTGAGGAGCTGAGGTTTTGCTATGGTGTTTTAATGGCGGCTGCTCTGGTGCATCCCCTGCTGCTGCAGGGAGATGGTGCAGGGGCGCCCAGCTACTGTAGAATGGCGGCGTTTCAGCCGTTAATTGAAACGGTGGACGTTCAGTGGCCTGCAGAAATCGTCAAAGGGAGTGAGATTGTTGCTGTTACCGTCTCGCACCAGCCCAATCAAGGATACCAGGGAAAGATCACCAAGCATTCACAAGGATCGCATTTTTCAATTAATTAAATCCGAGCAAAAGGTTTGTTGTAATTTTTTCTATCATATATGCATTATTTGTTTTCTTATTTAACTCGAGCTAACCCATTATGTTTATTATGCAGGGCATGAGACTGAGGGTGATGGAGAGTAAGAAGAGCTTAGTCACGTCACATATGAGATCTTGAGGTTTTTGGTTATTCATATGAGTAACCATGTTGTATGCTTGTTCAAAGTCTACAGATTTAAGTTTGATGTGTCTTTGCTTTATTTGACACGCCGTAAATGTACAAATTGGTAGGTAGGGGTGAGCAAAATATCCGAAATCCGAATATCCGATTCGAACCAAATCGAAATTTATAATTCGGTTCAGATTTTTTGGATTTTCGGTTCTGATTGGATTGATATTTTTCAAAATTTCGGATTTTCGGATTGGATTGGATTTTTTTAATCCGAAAAAAATCTGAAAATCTGAATTATATATAATAATAATAATATTTTATTTAAATATTCTTAAATATAATATAAATATATATAAGAATTAATAGAAATTGGTTTGGGATTTTCGGATTTTTCGGTTCGGTTCGGATATTTTATAAAATTTTTGGATTTTCGGATCGGTTCGGATTATGCAAAAATCTGAACCGAAATCTGAATGTTCACCCATATAAATTGGATTGTCTATTGATTATATGCGGCATTACCGAGGATTTATGATTTATATTAGAAAAATATACACCTTAACATATAGCAATCATAAATTTGGATGATTCATGTTTTCATTTTCGATCTGAATTATCATTCGCAAAAGAATATTCGCAAAAGAATAGTCATTTTATTCTCATCATCATTCCATTTTCAAATCTATTTTATTCATATATAATTTATTTATATGTATCAACTATCACCTTAGCATTGATACATATCATCTGTATCTAATTTATATTATAGAGAACGTCATGCAAATGGATAATAAAGGTTATACACGTGTGCAATGTACATATTGAGAATTCATAACCGAACAAACTCTTACATATTATGAAGTTTTAAAAAGTAAAATAAAATTCAACAAATAAATTGAGCATAAATAGAAAGATTTGGAAATTAAAATTACTCTGGAATTCAATTTCAATACTAATTATACAAAAATTCTTGTACATTCACCCGTATCGTACGAATGGATAAAAATATCATTTGTTATTAAGAAAATTATAATTTATATTGGAAAAGAAATACTCCCTCCGTCCCGTCATTCATGGCTCCTTTCTTTTTGCACGTAGATTAAGGAGAGTTGTGTTTTGTATGTAAAAAGTATGTGACACGAAATTCGAAATGCTTTTTAGTGTAAAATTGTTTCCTTTTTTGGAAACGTGCCAACTTATTGGGACAGCCCAAAAAGGAAACGAGCCAAGAATGGTGGGACGGAGGTAGTATCAAATATCATTTACATTGAAAAATGTATCAAAATCCATATATAACGAATATACATGAGATCACCTCTACTAATTATGATAATAGACTCGACTCCTTTATCACAATCTCAAGATTAAATGAAAACAAACCATATTTTGAGTAATGGCACAACTAAAATCTTTAATGTCAAAATAGTGTACATAATTTGTACGTTGGTTCGTTTTTCTTTTTGGGTTGTCCCGTTCTAAAAAATAAAATAATTTTATATTAAAAAATATCTTGAATTTTATACCATATATGATTTTATACATAAAATATAATTTTTTTTAATTTACGTATAAAAAGAAATGAATCAATAATATCTTAACGGAGTATTGAAGAAATAGTACTCCCTCCGTCCCCCATATTCCTTCTTATGAATCTTGAGAGCGGGTTTTAATAAAAGTTGTTGAGTGTATTGTAAGTGGAATAGGGGTCTCACATTAATGTAATATTAAATTAGTTAGTAGTGAACCA
Organism: Salvia rosmarinus; assembly: GCA_036937905.1. Taxonomy (NCBI): domain Eukaryota; kingdom Viridiplantae; phylum Streptophyta; class Magnoliopsida; order Lamiales; family Lamiaceae; genus Salvia; species Salvia rosmarinus. The sequence goes on from CM072818.1 coordinate 83,578,998, forward strand.
TAGGTGGTAAAATATATAAATAAATAGGTTGTTGATGGTAGAAAAGAGAATAGTGGTGGGCCATATGTGGTAAAAGATGTAAATAAAATATATTATTAAAGATAAAATTGAAAAGATAATTTATATAAATAGATAGGAAGAAATTAGGGGACCTCTCAAAAAAGAAAATTAGAAAGGAATACGTGGACGGATAGAGAATAATACCATCAGGCTGAAGCCTTTTATCGTAAAAATGATACTTCTTCTGTCAGAGCCGTATAGGAGTTTGCATATCACCAGACTACACTCTTTTTGCTGAGTCACGAAAAAAATAAATAGCTGGGTGATGGGTGGTGAGAGATATAAAATCATTTCCAATGCTTGTTGTCAGAGGTGATTCGCCTTTAATAAAATAAAATAAAAAAATAGAGGTGATTCTTAAAATACAATTTCTGCACGGCCACGGTATTCTGTATCTCAAATTTCTATTTTTTTTTTTCGTATCGTTGGGGATTGAATCTTTAGATATTTTTAGCGTGTAGCAATATTTTTTGAAGACAGCTTCAATTTGGCAACTTGAGTTCGCTTTAAATGGGTGAAGAGAACTCCATCTCTTCCCGTCCCACACCCCTTTCGCATAAACAGAGCATCCATAAATCAGTAGAGAAGGAGAATATGGAAGCCGCACCATTCCATACTTCAATTTACAGCTATCTCTTCCCCTCCGCTAATCTACTCCCCCATCATTTGATGCATTTTCCCCCTCAAAACTATGTGCACTGGAATCAGACCCCTGAATCCCACCTTTATTCGGCCGACATTCCAGGTTTTTTTTAGGACATAGAAAAAAAACGGAAAGCTCGTCTGAAATTTGTTGGTCATCGTATTGCAAGATATAATTTCGTTGGTTGGATTTTTGTGAGGCAGGTGTGCGGAAGGAGGAGATAAAGGTGGAGGTGGAGGACTCCAGGTATCTCATCATACGAGCGGAGGCGGAGGAGCCGCACCGGAGCTTTAGACGGAAATTCCGGCTACCGGAGCGGGTGGATGTGGACGGAATTTCGGCGGAGTACGTGGACGGCGTGTTGAGGGTGAAGGTGCCGAGATCCTACATCAGGAGGGGGGCTTTCATTGACCCTGCTGACAGGCCTCAGACTGTGGATCTTCTTGCAAGGGCTGCTTGATTTTAGTATTTACAAATATTTATATGTGTGTGTAACTTGGATTTCATTATTGGGTGATTCGATTCAAAGTGATGAAATTCTTGGAAATTATGTGTATGATCTCATCAAGCGTGCTATTGATATAGCTGCTAACTGAGATACTTTGATGGGGCCTAGCCGCCTACGGGGGTGCTAGGGAGTATGAGAAATCAAACCAGCATCAGCATATTCCTATTTTATACAATTAGGTTTGTTGCACAATTTTGTTCAGTAGTTCAAATCCAGGAGAAAGGAAAACAATAGAATGAAAAATGGTCGCAATTTGGGATTTGAAATTTGAAGGTATGCCACTCAAAATCTAATCTTTATCATCAAAATATGTTTCTATTAAACGAAACAAGATGCAAGTGGGTGGGTAGGTGTGGTATTGTGGATCCCAAGATTCCGATTCAGTGGGGCCTGTTCAAAACATAATTCAAGGGGGGCGGCTGGTTGATGGCACAGCCCTTATCAAAATCAATGGAGTAATATTAATATAAGTTAAAAACTGCAAATTGCCGAATTAAATTGATCGTCATAATCAACAGTGAAAAACAACCTTTAGATCCACTCAAATTCAATGAACCCGACTACTACATGATTTTTTATATTTAGCTTATACCGACATAAGTCAGGGTTATAATTAAAAACTTGTTGCAGTAGTCCGGTTATTGACAAGATATATTTGGTAAAAATATGCCACCTATTTAGGGGTGTCTAAACGGTTTCGTTTATCGAAAACCGATAAATTCGGTTATCGGTTCGGGTTTGATTCTGATGAAAAAAATTTGTTATTGGTTAACCGATAATCGAATGATTCGTAACCAAAAACTGTTTTTATTTTTAATTATTAATTAATTAATTAAAAATTCTGAAAGTTAATTTTTAATTATTATTTTATTAATTATTTGTTAAATATTTTATTTATTTATAATAAGTTTTAGTTTTTTAATTATTATTTTATTATTAATTAATTTTAATTCGATTTTTTGGTTAACCAAAAACCGAACCATCAGAACTGATCGGCTTTCGGTTAACCGAAAATTTAAAACGGTTCGGTTTCGGTTCCACTTTTTTGAAGAAATTCGGTTCGATTAACCGAAAAATTCGGTTCGATTAACCAAAACCGAACCGTTTAACAGCCCTACACCTGTTGAATTTATTTCTACGTATATGAACATCGAAAGTGGAAACAGTAACAAATTGAAACGCCCTGTTTTTAACACATTTACAAGTTGTTTGAGATCATAATTTTCACTTACACAAACTTTTTTAGTTTTTCATTGTTTTTATTGCAATATTCATCAGTATATGATTTTACGGTCTTACTCAGTTCAATCACTTTAAAAGTAAAAATACAAATCACGGTTTATAAACATTTTACAAAATGTAAAAGATGTTTGAAAATAAAATCTGTGCTTGCAAAAGGCAGATTGTCATGATAGAAACATGAGCAATAATCCAAACCAGACACATACAAACATAACCCTGGCAAGTATGCCAACTAACACTCAAATAATTACATCACAAAGCACCTTCAGGCTCCAACCTTGATGAGTTTCAGCAGCTCAACAACCTCTTTCAATCTTCTCTCCTCATTTTCTCTGGCTGGCAAATTCTTCCATTTCCTGCATTCATTGCATAGAAACCTTATACATAAATAATTACATCATCCAAGGAGATTATTCAGTTTAAATTCAAATAGAAAACTGCTGCTCTTTGCTGACCTCTTATCATTCCCTGCCTTCCTAGTCAGTTCTTCAGCAAGGTTGTTCAACCTCTTCAAAATAGCCGGTGACTTGCGAAGAGCTCGGGCCCCATTTTCGATTTTGCATATTCTCTTCAGCAACTCAGAAGCAATGAAATACCCCTCCTCCTTGTTTCTGAAGAGGAAAGTGATTGTGATTGCATATCAATATGGTGATACAATGACCATAAAAGTTTGTACTAATATGTTAAGAGAATGAGAATGCACCGTAGGAACTCCAGGAAAACAGTTTCCACACATCCACGACTCTCTACCAATACGTGGGCGAGGGGTGGATAGCGCGCAAGATTTCTAAGAGTAGAGAGCGCATGCTTGAGAACTTGTTGATCTGGTATGCTCCGGCTGACAGAGCGGATTAACTTTAGTAAAGTGGCTACGGCCCCAGCAGTGACAAGCTCCTCACAGCATTTTCCTGATAATTCTGTGGCCACATCTGTTAAAAGCGCACCAAGATTAATGCGATTTGTATCATCTAAGCTTCGGACAAATTATTATGCATAAACAAGATGTTCAAGACTCAAAGGTGTCCTGCAAAGTATTGTAGTATGTATACTCATACCCAGAGTTTCACACGTGTGCAGAATACCACTGACACTTCTCATATTAAGAAGTTCTGAAACTGCTGAAACAAGCCTGTTTATTAAGCGCCTGCTATCATCTACATTTGCAGCAGATTTTTGCATTCTCAATCGCAAGTCCAGCAGCTGCCCTTTTGCGTCTTTGCGCGCAAGGTAACCTTTCCAGTATGACTGCCAATAGTGAGAATTCAAGGTTAGTTGAAGAGAATGAGATGGCACAGCCTTAACGATTTTGTTTTTTACATGGACTCAAATAATGGAGCACACATTAGACTGTTTTCAATTCTTATGAAAAGAGGAATCAAAACTTTGGTTGTGGTAATTTCTTCATCTTCTTAAGTTGAAACCTCATTCAGAAGCTGTATGTTAACAAAGCTCAAGCTCTGCTATCAGTTATCATCAGCAGAAATAAACAAGGTGTCTAACAATACATTGGGAAAGTTCATTCATCCCCACTTAGCAAAGCATAATGAAGCGTGCGAAAATGGAAGACTCACTTGAATCACAACCGCATGCTGCTTTGCTTTTTTATCCATTTGCCTTGCCATCCATCCCCGAACATACGTCTGAACAACAATTGCGGATTTTGTTTTGATTATAAACTGCCGATGCCGCCACCATCTTTGCAACTTCAATACTGATTGAAGGAGTATTCTCAATTTAAGACTTTGGAAGCCATCCTTTGTGGACCTTACAGAACAGAAAGCTCCTGCATTAAAGCGTATTCAATACAGGTAGGATTAATACCAAAAATATTCAGATAAAGAAAGCCTTTAACAGAAGAATTGTTACCGAGAAGTCTTCTCCTAGTGGCCTGCCCTCTAATAAAACGTTGAATATCAATTGCAGCAAGCCTTCGAGAAATGAATGACCGACGACAAGTCATGCAATGAAAAGCACTTTGGATCTTTATCACAGCATCCTTCTGAAGCAATGATTCCTTTGTTTGCATCCACCCTCTGCAGAAGCTCTGGCCAACATTAACATATAACACTCGTTATAGATACAATTCATGTGAATGGAAAACAAAGAAAGTGATTCATTTTTTACAATAGCCCATTCTCCATTATAAACCAAAACAAATTATCATATTTCATTTAAATTCATTTTCCTAAATGTGGAAACAAGAATAACATTTAGAAATAGGAGAATAGAATTCCCAGTGGACTGTCAACTAGGCTATATGATATCTACACAGAGATTACAACATTTGCATAACATAACTCTCTCTTTTAAGTAATAAGGGAGAATATATGGTAGGCAACAAGAGATGCAGGTCTCCAAGGTGGGATTGGCTTGAAAGTTAGTGAATCACTTGAAGTTTGTTAACATTATAGTCTAACCAGCTGGAATAAAAGGTTAAGTAAGCAGCACTATGATAACTGAATGTCTAGTAAGATGAATATTACAAAGTTATTATAACCTCTTCTCAGTGCAACAAGGGATGGCAAATAAAAACTTACTTGCATCCGAACAAAAATATATTTTTCTCTGTGAACTTGTCTACGAGCCATCCATCCACGAAAATGAGATTGAATGATGATCGATGCATTTTCCTTCCTGTACATCAGAAACTTCCTTCTACTCCTCAAACATTGGAAAGTTCTTTGAATAGTTCTTATAGCTTGCTTATTGCATGCAAATCTTTTTCTTTCCAACCAACAACGATACTGACTCTGGATTTTAGTCGCAGCAATGTGCTGACTTCGGATTGATTTGTTGATAATATAGTCTTTCCAAGAATTCTGAATTGCTCTTATTGCTCGATTCTTGCATGCATAACTCTTTCTCATCAACCAACCATGATAATGACTCTGGATTTTAGTTGCAGCCATGTGCTGACTTAGGATAGATTTGTTGACGATGTAGTCTTTCCAAGAATTCTGAATTGTTCTTATTGCTTGCTTCTTGCATGCAAAATTCTTTCTCATCAACCAACCACGATAATGACTCTGAATTCTGGTTGCAGCCACATGCTGACTTCGGATAGATTTGTTAACAATGTAGTCTTTCCAATAATTCTGAATTGCTCTTATTGCTTTCTTCTTGCAAGAAAATTTCTTTCTCATCAACCAACCACAATAATGACTCTGAATTCTGGTTGCAGCAACGTGCTGACTTCGGATAGATCTGTTAACGATGTAGTCTTTCCAAGAATTCTGGATTGCTCTTATCGCTTGCTTCTTGTGTTCAAGACTCTTTCTCATCAGCCAACCACGATAATGACTCTGGATTTTGGTCGCAGCAATGTGCTGACCACACTGGATGCCAGAGGCAAAACCACTGAGATCCATTTTCTGTGTATTACTAGAAATGGTCTTTGCTTTATAGTGACTCCGAGCAAGCCAGATCCTTATGGCCTGCTGAATGACTAGGATGGACTTTCTCAAGTTAACAAAGTAATGCCTGTGAGCCATAAGTGTAACATAGACGCCAAACTTTTCCGAGTGCTTCCCCCTAGCTGTATTATTAGCTATATATCACATAATGTAAAAAAGAAGGAAAAACCAAAAACACATATTTGCTCAAAAGAAATACAGACAAGATGATGATCCTAGCTCACTCCTTGTGACAAGCTCCATCATAGTTTTCTTCTTCTTCACTGATAGCCAAGCCAAAATGGAACTATGCAAGACTAGAGCTGCATTTTTAATCTTCATATAATTTCGATGTTCCACTAATCGTCTATAGTGAGATTGTATGATTGTTGCAGCATTCTCTGAAACGCAACAATATCATTATCAGAATAATATGACAGATGACTCTGCAAAAAAAAAATCAAATCTAAGAAGAAATAAGAGAGCTTGAATTTTATTCTTCCCTTTTCAATTAAAGTAGGAAGGTTATGGGGAGGATGTGAGTAAGCAACATGACAAATGTTTGAGAAAACAAATACTTCCAAAACCACAAAACTATTGCAAATACACTGGAGACAAGTATCTATAGCATCTTTTGTGCTTTCAATGCATACATTAGATAAATGCGGACATAGATAGGAAAAATGCCATTTCGAAATGGGATATTATGCTTCTTGCAATCACATTAAAGCTAACTGGACATTTCTTAGAAATGATGACGATCATAATTATTCAATTAAGAATAATCCAGAAATATCATATGGATTCTATGTTTGAGAAAGGTTAGAAGAATACTTAAAACAGCACATCAGTATACATCAAAATTAAAAAAATTTCTGTATAATGTCACCTCTTTGAATAACATTGTCCTTTTTGTCAGTTGAGAAGTGTTGTGCAGAAAAAGCATCTGACTTTAAGCTACACTTGCCATTCTGTTGAGCCATATCTTGCCACCAAGCTATGATAGCTTTGAAATCTCTTTTAGGATCTGCACTGACAAGTTTATTGGACATGAGAAACCAATGAATTAGATTTCCTTGAAGAATGATCATTACTTAATAACCATCTTGAAGAAAAACGCTAAATAAGATCAACAATTTCATTATGATATTGACAATGCTGCAATTCATTTTTATAAGTTAAGCGAAACCTTTCTCATCACTCCACTCTGAAATTAATTGTCTGCTGACTGAATTTTGGCAACCAAAGCCCAGCAGTTTATGAAAATTTAACTTATCCTGAAAGAAAAGAAAATGTCAAATGAGCTCCAGATGTCAACAAGTAAGGTTATGAAGAGCAATGTGATTCAAAATGTTACCATATTTCTCTTCACGAGTAGTTGAATTGAGAGAAACACCAGAAGGACAATTACACTCTTTCCATTACATGCCCCATTATGTTCTAATATGTCACTCACTTGTAAAACCTGGGTGGCAGTCTCATGCACATTAGTCAACAAGATGACACAGAAGCAAGTATCAACTTTACTATACTTTAGAGACACTGTCAAGCAATGATCATGCTAAAAGACCTGTTGCTAGATTTCTCTATAGCTTGCCTCATGTGCTACTACTTCCTACCTCTGGACAACATCACAGACTGAGGAATCAAAATAAGTTTAACCTTGTTCCCTTGAAAATTGACTTTATAGTTTCTGAAGCTACTGATAAACTGCTTCTATCTGAACTTATCGAATAATGACTCGTTGCCTACAGAATTTGGAGAATGAATTCTTGCACCAAACAGATGTACTTATCCGAAAATGAGTGGATAGCTTTACAGAATTACATTAATTAATCAGATTAGTCACTGAAGTGTCTTTGGATGGGTATACCAGGATATATGCTATTAATAACACTTACTCAAAGTAATAATTATGGTAACATAAGAGAACAATTTGTGACAAATGAGTTAGTTGCCTATCACATTATCCTTCATGCAAAAAATCCAACTGGAACTAATTCTCATCTATTTATGCTGGCCTGGCATGATAGTAAGGGTTTGTTCCTACATCCACTAGTGCATGGTAAATATTGAAAGTTAGCATACCTCTGGAAAGTTCCCTAACAAAGTTGTTAATTTTTGAGACAATATGAAGTTGTGAACTGCATCTGTGTATTCAATTGCTGACATGATAGAAACTTCGTTCTTCGTTCCACTTGGGTCCTGGTAACCATAGTGGAATAAGTTTGCATTTTGACCAAATTGCAGGAACAAGAAATGTAGGCAAATTACCTTAAAGGAACAGGAACAATCATGCTCTTTGCGAAAATAGAAATCAAGCAAACACCACATGGCTTTTCCGTCCAGTAATGAAGAGTGACTTTCAACTTTAAGCTCGTAAGTTGCACAAACTGCCTGAAGGAAAGAATGCCTTCTCTCGTAGGTTAGAAATCCATCAAATTACTAAGGAGAACATACAAAGAAAATAGTGCATACGAGCTTATGTGCTTACTCTCTCCCCCCTCCCATTCTCTCACTCAATAGCTTATACACAAGAAAAATTCAAGACTGCCTAATAATCTTAGCCAAATTACTCAACCTGCTATGTGTATTTTATTCCCTTCTATAAACTTAAACTTGACATGAAGCACTAGGGGATCTCAAGGTCCGGTCCAGAACACTAGTAATAAGGTCTGTTATATTCTTAACTTCTTAAACTAATTTCTGGGCTTGCTCCCTTCCAGAAAGAACAAACTAATAAACATTTTTTTGTTGTGCACCCACTCTCTGTGAAAGGTGAGTGAAACATCAGCAAAAGCTTAAGAAAGATATATTTGCTTTATCAACTGAACACCTGAACCCAGTTCAGTAGCAAATCCAAGGGCATCTGGGTGCTTGAATTATCCTGCAAATAGCATTGGAAACATTGGTGAGCGATTGCATTATCAAACTGTAATGATTATGAAGCTCTTATTAAAAAAATCACTTATATAGGACAAATAGATGCATGTTTAAAACATGCCAAAGTTTATGCACATTTTACACAGAGAATTTTTCCCTTACAAGCAGTAAAAAGAGTAATAGCATAATTGATCATACCATAATTCCTCGAATATTTGAAATTTCTTCTGATATAAGTGTTCTGTTCATTAAGAGAGGCAACTGCAAAAAATATGAGGGGTTGAATCAGCAAATACTCCCATTAATACATTCAAATTATAAAGATAATAAGAGGCTGAAATATCTTAATCAATGTAAAAAACAATAAAAAAGAATGCCAGTTTGAATTATATATTAATGACATTGAAGACCAAATCTTTTATTTTAAAAAAAGATGTGAATTAATAGAACATCACCGCCCACCTGTAGGTCAACAAACATGTTCCAGAGCAAGGAAAGTGTAAGCTCTTTGTCACCATTAACTACATCTTCTCCTATAATTTCTGTTCCATCTTCGTCAAGTAACGATATGCCAGCTTGTCTTAGATATTTCAGTGCAATACCACAATTAGAAAGGCTCTTCTTCTGTGTGTCAGATGGAACTACCACTTTCTGTCAAAACAAGAATTTAGTGTCATGACATCATATTAAGCAGGAAAAAAATAGAACAAACTAAACAATCTCTACATCCAGCAGACCATGAGAATGGAGGAATCATGTCTTAGGAGTCCAATGGCCCTGCAAAGCCTTATGCCATCTCTGAGATCTTCAAATAAATTAGAGATTCTGAAATCATACTCGACCAAAGGATTCTGTAGCATGGAAGGGAAGTGATCATGACTTCGTTGAAGTGAAAGGTAAGTTTGACACAAAAATAAGAACATATATATATATATATATATATATATATATATATGGATCAAATGAGAATATATCTTTTTATGAACCATATCTATGAAGCATAACAAAACTTTCTAAAATATTTTGTTGTGCAACAATTTTAGAAAGATCAAACTTCATAGTTCTCAAGTTCTCAAAAAGATAAATGATTCAACCCCTATATATATATATATATATATATATTATCTATGAAGATAAGATAAACTTCCTCGAAAATGTATAGAAAATTGCCAAGTTTCTTACTTGCTGGTGAGTTACATTATATCCAACAATCGAAAGATGTGCTAGAACACTTCCTTCCCCATGCATCACATCAGACGAAAGAAAGTCTAGTTTGAGGAGAGAGAAGAAAAGTCAAGTCATGCATAATTAGTAAGATTTAAGCAACTATAACAAGTAGCACAAATCCAAACATATGCGCAATGTTAACAAGAGAAATTACCAATAATCAGTTGGCGGCTTGATTTGATAATCGATTTTGAAGTAAACATTGGAGGAGACCCACCATCCAGTCCATCAATCCCGTATTTAAGGGGAAGACTTGTTTGACACTTGGCTCTGTCAATAATAATAACAAGTAACAAGAATCTCTTCAAAATTACATTCCCCAGCTTTTCATAGTAACCTGGCCTGTATAAACCCTCAACCTGCTTGTTGTAAGCATGAGCTTTAGCCAGTCCAGCATGTGAGAAAAATTGCTTTTCGAGAACCATCCTCAGGAATTCATTTTCTGGCTCAGAATTGACATTACCATTTGGCAACAAGGAGTCACCACCCAAGATTATGTATAGACCAATTCGAAGCCATGTAGGGTTATAAGACATGAGAACTTTCATGGCTTTCTCCTTCATCCCAACATCACTCATTATGGGGCAACTTGCCCTCATTTTCAGTCGTCCTTCGTCTATGTTCTGAAAAATAAGACAGAAGGAGTTACAAGTGATCATGCAAGAATAGCATAACCCAAGATAAAGCAGGAAAAACTTTAGTTGAAACCATAACAAGAACAGGTAAAGTCTGGATTGTGAAACCAAAAACTCCAAGTTCCCAGTTACTCAATAGGAAGCACCGCAGCAGTTAAATTTATGAAACATTGGGATGATCAGAATTCTCCTTGGTAAGACAATCTTGAGCCAGCTCAAACCTTTCTTTGGAATAAAATTAGCTAGAGAACGTAAAAAATAAAAATTACTTTGTTAGCTCAGAATTGCAAGAATTAAGATAACATTTATTACTTAAAGCAATATTTTATCATTTAGGATCATAATGAGCTCAACTATGCAACAGCCTAAAATTAGATAAAAGCAACTTGCTCTCGCTTCCCAAATTTACCACAAATTGCTCATGGTGTCTGGCAACACGTTAGTAAGCCAAAAAATGAAAACCAAATGATTTTTGTCAAATGAAGTAATGAGAATAATTTTTAATAAAAAAAGTATTCCTAAAAGACTAAAACCAATAGAAGACATATTCATATTGCGCTTTGCTCGAGTCCATCGACATAAAAAGTTAGTACAATTCAAATTTCTAAAATCGCAGCCAGAGAAAAATGAGAATCGCACCTTTGTTACTTGAGTCATTGCTTCGAAAATATCTTTGCAACTACCCAAGCTCAAATGCATCCTCATTCTCTCCTTCAAGTCGTCAAAACTACATATCTCCTGCAACGAAGCCCTTAATCCAGAAAACATGGAATTTCGGAACCCACTTTTCGCCAACTCATCGTTCCCCTCCCCTCTCCAAAGCGAATCCCTCTGCCTCTTCGGGCCTCTCCAAGGCCCATCAACTCCCACGCTATGGCTTGGCCAGCTTTCTCTCTTCCCATTATTCACAATTGATTCCTTTTTCTCACCACCTAAACTAGAACCAGAGCTGTTAAGTTCTCCAGTAAAGAGAGCCGGATCACACCCACATGAACTAGGGTTTTCGAACAAAAAGTTGAGCCATACAGTAAGCGATCTCGCAAGTGATCGGAGCGATTTTTCCTTCTCACTCTGAGCATTCCGTGCAGACTTGGATTGCTCGAATTCAAATGCCTTCAACCTACGGGCCGCCTTCGATTTCAAAGCCGACGTTTTGGGGCCACGCCGGAAAGAGGATGACGGGGTATTTCTCAGAGAAGTGAAGAACTGCGGGGAAGCTGGGAAAGTCGGGTTTCTGGACGGGGTTTTAAGATTCGAAATGTCTCTGAAAATTGAAGAAGATGGTGGAGGATTCGGCAATGGCGAAGAATGTTTTAGAGCGGGTTTCCGTTTTCTTGAATCCATTGTTGAAGAAAATTGTTGGTTTCTTGAGTTTTGCTTTATGGGAGCGTTTCTGACTTCTGAGTGTCTGAAAGGGGAAGTGGGGGTAAATTTTTCGAATTTGAATTGCTCTTTTCTACCGTTTGTGATTTGAATTTTAATGTTAAAACCATTGGCGGTTCATCCATCCAACGAGTTGTGAGATTACGGAATTGCCATTGGTCCATTTTTTTTCCCAATTAAATATAAAAATTTAAGGTCTATCATCGTAAATTTGAACTTGAGTTATTTGACCTCGAACATTATCCACTCTACCATTAGACCAACATACATATTTTTTTATATCTTGTGGTTGCTTTGAGCTTTGGGACCATATTTTCATTAGAGTGAAAGTGGTTTGATTCCTATAATGAGAATAATTAAGGGGTTAATTAAAAATTTATCAATTCATAATTACAGTTTAATTAGTTTGTACTAGTACGGTGTGGACGTCTATAATGGAATGCAGCTCTATTTTCAATTGAATATGTGGTTAATATTTTTAACCTATTCTCATATTATGTGAAAGCTATTCGTGTAAAACAGTAATTTATTCGTGAAGTAGAAATACCAATTTATAGTGGACAAGAGGTCAGTAACACTGTAACATTATTAATTAACTCAGGCTTATTATCTTATTGATACGAGCTTCAGAGTATTCTTTTCTTTTATGGTAACTTTCTTTCATTCTTTAAGTTTATGAATAAGAAGTAACAAGTAACAAAATATTTTGTTTTATTCCTACTAACAAATCAAAATATTTGATCGACATATAATTTTTTTTTTGTATGTGTAAGTAATATGTGCAGTTTCTATGACGTACTAATGGTTAGGAAGTCTAAATAAATATATAACAGCTTTCTAGTTTTTAGGGGAAATAAAAAAAATTATTATATCCAATTATACAATATCCAATAAATATCAATTTATACATGTTTTATCAAAATATATACACAAACTACATATTGTATTTTGTATTGGTGATTTAAAAACTGATATTTTTCATGATATTTTTATAAAACTATTCAAATGGAAACTGTTTTCATATCTTATTTTAATTTGATTCTTACTACAATATATTAAATTGATTAAAATTGAAGTTTTAATTTAATAATACAACAAATTTAGCATCCTTTCAAAAATTATAAACATGTAACTATTTTATTCATTGATTTGGGTTGGGTTGGGTTGGATTAGGATCTGTTTCACGGTATGACTGGTTCACCTAAGTGTGCCAACCCTTTAATAATATATACATTTATCTCTCTTTTACATCACAAGTATTAATTACAATAGTCTTTTATTTAATTCAAAAGATCTAACAAAAAATATAAAACATATTCTATATTTAAAATTCACATTTTTAAATATTATACAAACTAAATTTACATAAATTGAAATTACATGCATTAAAATTACATGAAAATAAATAGATTCATTGTCCAAATACGATTATCATTAATTAGTTTTCATTTTAGTTCCTCTTCTTCTATAGATAAATTATATTTCAGCAACAACGCATTCAATGTTTTATGTTTCATTCTTATACCTGTCATTTATAACTTTTGGTGCTCCACGTCGAGTTTAACAATCGTCAGATTTCTTATTATTCAGTTTCATTGTCTATAGAGATTATGAGTGCACTGTTTTGCATCAAATTCATTAGTAAATCAATGTTTATTTCTTTGAATTTATCTAGACTTTTAGCTTGCTTGTCGTGAGACATTTTATGACTACATGTTGTGACACATTTTATGAATTTATCAATGTTGTCTTCTACATTATGGACGAATATATTGAACATATGCAAGCGCCTTCCAATATATATTTAGATTAATATTTAAATGTGACATGACTTTTGTTTGTGTGAATATTTTATGTCTGATATAATAAAATAGTTAAACATAGCCCAACGATTGTTCCTTTTATTATAAATACAGCCAAAATATATAACTTGTGAGCTATATTTATAATAACGGAGTAATTATTGAGCAATATTTAACTAACTATGAGATCACAAAATTATCACACGTACACAAATCAGACCATACTTAAATATTAATCATATAATTTTACATGCGTTGGTGATGCAACATAATATTATGTACTATACATGCAATATATATTGATGGGGTATTTACTTTTCATGATTAGCATTTTGAAGGATTGATTATTTAATAGATAAAATATGTGATAAAATAATTTTTATCTACCAATCATTTGTTTACTACAAATGATTAGTGAATGATTAAAATTAGGATAAATAATTCTCCTTTTATTTGGAGGATTATTTCAATCATACCTATATTGGTTGGATTAAAATTAATGGAGAATAATTCAAATGATTAAAATAATCACCGACTTTGGGTTATCTTCAAATATTAATCCTTAAAGATAAACACTTGATTATGTTGAATTAATTATATCTATCTAACATAATCATACAAAGTAAACGCCTCATGACAGTTTATTTCTAATGGTTATTATATATTACTAAATACGACATATTACAACACAACGTACATGAAAAAATAAAGTCAAATTTGAACACCTTGAAAAAGTTTATAATATGCGCATGTAAATATGTAATCACGTTTCAGTCATAAAACAATTTGCATTAATTTACTTTGGTAACACTATTAATCACATGCGTGGGTTTTTTAAATGGTATTTAATGTAGTTACTAAACTAATAATTATACGTAATATATATATTTAAAATTGATTTTATGAATATTCTGCATTGATATTTATGAAATGCAATATTTTGTTATATCTGGAAAAATTATATAAGTTTAAAATATCTGAAAATGTACGAGGTTAGATTTTTTAAATGGTATTCAATGTAGTTACTAAACTAATAATTATATTTAATATATTTAAAATTGATTTTATGAATATTCTGCATTGATATTTATGAAATGCAATATTTTGTTATATCTGGAAAAATTATATAAGTTTAAAATATCTGAAAATGTATTATGAACGCTATTTACATAATATGTTTTGGTTTTATTTTGTCAGATATAAGATTGATATATTATAGTATTATATACCAAATTATAACAACTTTTTATGGACAATTACAACTATACTATCGATTGTATCCATGGATGCTACTCTGGTTCAGATTCATAAAATACGATAATGGCAAGTGATGGGATATAGCCCAACCGATGGGCCCACTAACGGTGCCCAAGCCGAGTGGCTAACATTGGTAGAAGCAGCCCACGCGGTCGGCCGGCCGAGCCCCTAATCATCGCCTAAAGCCACAGCCTCCAACCGCTACCCCGGCCAATGGAGAGGACGCCTGTAACAGGTCAGCGCCACCTCCACGTGGCGCACGAAGACGAAAGGTCCCGGCCCGCCAATGGAGGCATGCTGGAGGAAGAGTCACACCACGACCAATGGAGAGGTCGGGCGCGCCGTGGGCAAAGTCGGTGTATAAATAGAAGGAAAACGATGTTAGAGGGTTAGCAATTTCATCGAATACAAAGGCAGAACCAATACTCTGCATTTAAAAGCTCTAGTAAAAGTATTGAGGAATCATTCCTCCGTGGACGTAGATCTCATTAACGATCGAACCGTAAAAGCCCGGTGTTCTTTATTGCTTTATATAAATCTCGCACATTCACACACTAGATTCATCATTGGCGCCGTCTGTGGGAACCCCGAACAAGAAAGCTTGTTTCCTCTACAACTAAATGGCAAGAACACGCACAACCGCCGCCCCACCGCGGCAACAACCGGCCGAGGACGACCGGTGGTCACCGTCGCGGAAGGAGATCGCGGACGCCACGAGCGCCACACCGAGGGCAACATGGAAAATGTTTCCACACACCTCGGACCGCCTCCCAACGTAGGGAAGATGTCGACTCAACGAGGACGAGCAAACAACTCATTCGTCCCACGAGGTCCTCGGCCGAGCGTGAGCGAGTTCCTCCACGCCAATCTCGGCCAATTCCAAAGCTTCCTCAACCAGAGGACCAAAGGCGGGTCCTCTAGGCCCCATCATCGAGCTCCCACCGAAAAGGAGATGCAAGTCGGTCACCGATGCAAGCAAACAAATCTAAAAAGAAGAAGCTACGTACCTGGGGAGGATGCGACTAAGCTTGGGCGGTACCCGACTCAAGGCGGCCCCGAGGTCATGACTCGAGGCCGGCTGGACCCCGGCTCAGGCCCACTCATCAGCTGGCCCACGCTGTCCACCTTCTTCGGGCCCCTACTAGGTCCAGCCCGCCTCTGCTTTTTCTTCGCCGGCTCCCTGCCCGGCGATGGTGAGCCCACCTCATCCCTCAACTTCACTGCGTCAAAAGAGAAAGATACATTAGCACAGTAAAATAAGACGAATAAGGACTAAGAAAAAGGCGATGCCCTCACCCCGTCCAGACCCCGGTCCCGACGCTTCCGACCCGAAAACACTTAGCCCGGCCTTCTTCAGATCGTCCTCGGTGTAATTTATGGATGAGATCTCACCAAGGCTGCTCAACAACTCCTCCATATGGCCCAAGGGCTTGATTTTCGGTCCACCGTGCGATACCCCACTCATACCGGCCGGCCTCACCGCAGAAGAAATACCTATTCTGCCAATGGGACACCTTGGAGGGGACGGTGACCTTAAATTTCAGCCGGGGTGACAGATAGTACACCCCTCCTATGGTCTTCACGCTAAAAAAGCGCATCAATACCTCGAAGGACAACTCCTCGGCAATGCCATAACAAGAGAGCCCCAGCCCCACCAACGACCTAACGGAATTGGGGTCAATTGACAAATGGGATCCGAAATACTCTGAAGGCTAAGATAAATGGGGGATGAGGGTACCTAAGACTGCCTCAAACTGCCTACATGACGATGAATGAACCCTCCGGAGGGCCATCGCCCTATCGTCCGGATGCGGCAGACACCACCACGCCTCCCCCGGAATCCGGTACTCCCTCACAACCTCAAAAAGTTCCTCTAACGTCAAATCCGACCGCCGCCCACCTTCGCACCATCCCATATAGAGGATACCGGCGAAATACTAGGACTCAGCCCTACAGACCTACCCAAACCGTTGTAGCATATATAGTCTCTTACACCGGGCAACTCACGCCCATAACCCGACGCGGAAAGAGAACTTTCAGAGCGAGAAGAAGATGAAGAAAACATACTTACTTTTCAAAGTAGTATACGGCTACTTCAAATAAAAATCGGGATCAACTCGAAAATCTCTCGTAAATTCTCTCTCGAATTTTTAAGTGTCGAAGAAGAAGTGAAGTGAGCAGTTGCTCTTTTGCGCCTATTTATAAGACTAGGGCGCCGCAAATTGCCGTTTAAATTCAACACGTGCTACACGTGATTGGATGTCGTTACGCCAAGCACGCGGTTCGAGTGCTCAACTACCGCTGGCGCGTCGACGTCGCCAGATAGGACGGGCCGCCGCCCGACCTAGCAATCATCATACGGACCGGCGTCCTCCGGATGGCGGCGCCTCGTGTAGCACCCCGTCCTTCCCACAAATGCCAAGGAAATCCACATCGGACCTCGGCGCCTGTCACCGGCCGCCCCATCGACCTAGCAATCATCATACGGACCCGGCGTCCTCCGGGACGCGGCGCCAGTCGCACCCCGTCCTTCCCACAAATGCCAAGAATCCACATCGGACCTCGGCGCCTGTCACCGGCTTCAGCCTTACGGAAAGCTACAACCAGATCGGACCTCGGCTAACGAGCCGCAGAGTCTCGTGCGGCCCGGACACACCACCAAGATCCGTCGAAAAGGCGGTCGCTCGGTCGGACACCGCAGCCACCACAGAGTAATACCACTGCATCCGCACTCGGCATAACCAACGCAGAGGCGTTATCCGTGTCGGACTTGACTTCCTTCGGTGCCACATCTTTCCAAGCGACGGACAATAAACAACCCAACTCGGATCGGCACCGAAGACCCTCACATCCAAGAAACAACGGTCAAGCCACACCTCACCTCGGCGGTTACCGCTGTCTTCACTCCACCTCGGCCTCGCTGTCCCCGGCTATTCGTGTGGCTATGATGGGATATAGCCCAACCAATGGGCCCACTAACAGCCCAGCGGTGGGCCTAACATTGGTAAGAGCCCACGCGGTCGAGCCTGGCGAGCCCTAATAATTGCCTAAAGCCCTAGCCTCCGTAACCGCTACCCGCCAATGGAGAGGACGCCCTGTAACAGTCGGCGCCACCTCCACGTGGCGCACGTAAGACGAAGGTCCCGGCTCCGGCGATGGAGGCATGCGGAGGAAGAGTCACACCACGACCAATGGAGAGGTCGGGCGCTTCAGGGCAAAGTCGGTGTATAAATAGAATGAAAGCGATGTTAGAGGGTTAGCAATTTCATGAATCTGAAACAGAACCAATACTGCATGCGAAAAGCTCTAGTAAAAGTATTGAGGAATCATTCTCCGTGGACGTAGATCTCATTAACGATCGAACCACGTAAAAAGCGCAGGTGTTTTTATCTTTATATAAATCTCGACATTCACACATTAGATTCATCAGCAAGTAATTTAGTATAGAAGTCGCATTTATAATACTCAAAAGCGTGAAACACGCCCAAAGAATCGCCGCCCAGTAGGAGAAAAGTATTTTTTACTCACGAACTAGTTAGTGACATCACCGCTCCCATTAATATGCATCCTATTGGTCAGAACCACTCGAGCTAGCACTCCATTGGGCCGTGTCTCACACTTTATCTCTACGCGCGTCTCGACAACCCCCACGCGGTACAGAGAAATATCTAGCTATAATATCAAAGGCGGAGGAGAAGAAACAAACAAACTAAAGCAGAGAGAAATCACCGTCTTCTGTTTGCTCTTTATTTCGCACCTATACACACACACACGACACAACCTGTATTTCTATACACACATGCAGAGAAACACTGAAATGTATAAATGAATCTCCGGATTCAAATTTCAGCGTGTTAAACAAGCCCCTTCGTTTTTTAATTGGACTGCTTATCTGGTTTTTAACGTTTTGCCGGCATTTACATCTTTCCAATTTCGCCGGGGAATATCGGGCTAGGGTTTCTTGTTCTTAGGTTGATTGATTGCAGGAAATTTGAATAGATATAAAGAATGGCGCAAGCAGTGGAAGAGTGGTACAAGCAGATGCCGATCATTACGCGTTCGTACCTGACAGCTGCCATTGTCACCACCATCGGTTGCTCTCTTGATGTAATACTCTATCCCTTCTCCTCTATTGAATTATTCTGCGATGGATTAAATAGTTGAGTTTCTTGATCGAGGGCGTGATTTAATTAGCAGAGCCAGAAAGAAGTTTTTGTTCTATTATTTGTGTTCGGAAAGCTACAAGTTTCTTCATTCTCTGTTTTATTCTCTGAGATCGTTGGGTTTACTGAATTAGTTTTTTCGTGCTACATGTCAAATGGTGTTAAAGTCAATGCAAATTTTTGGGGTATTTCTGTGTTAAACAATAGAGGAACTTCTTATTTGATATCGCGGTTCTGCTTTCTTGGTTATCTTTTGGGAGGGCACTTGGCTGAGTGGAGTTTCTTTTATCTGGCGATTTGCAGATAATATCTCCATACGATCTTTACTTGAACCCGAAGCTTGTAGTGAAGCAATATCAAATCTGGCGCGTCATAACCAATTTTCTGTATTTCCGCAAGATGGGTAATTATCAACCTATCCTCTAAAAGTTAGGGTTTATTTTGACTGATTGGTGAGTGGATTAGGTGTTGCTCTATTGGTGAATGGATATGATTCATTATCTGAGATATGATACATCATCTGAGATATGACATTAAGTACACTATTACAATTTGTTGACAAATTTCCACTGCATATTACATTCGGGAGCTTAATTGCTTTTATTATACTTTTACAATAGGCTTGTTTGAGTCCTTACATAGATTGTATATTAGAGCGTGGATGGTACCCTGGATATTTTCAGGGTAGGACTCTGAACTGCCAATTGTTTCTTGTATTGCTTATGCAGCTCAACCCAAATGAAAAAATAATTATAAAAATTAGAAAAGTAAAAGTGGGCATGTTTTGGTGGGAATACTGGCCTTCTCTCAGGAGTGGCTACATGTTTTTTTTATCTATTTTTACTTCTATGTAGCATGGATGCACACACACATGGAAGTATGTGCACACACCATCTGTTACTTATTTGATGATACAACGGGAATAATTGGTAAAGCATCGTCATTTTACTTTAACTGATCAGGGAGTTATCTATGCACTGCTGATGTGATTGAAAATTCAGGTTCCAGTTCCAGAAATGATAACTGATTGATAACTCTTAAGGGCAAAACTATCAAGCAGGAGATGATGATTTTTTCTGTGTGTGGATCATTTCTCCTATTTACCACAATTTAACCTCTTTCTCGACAGATTTGGACTTCTTGTTTCACATGTTCTTTCTAGCTCGATACTGCAAGCTTCTTGAAGAGAATTCATTTCGGGGGAGGACTGCAGATTTCTTCTACATGTTGTTATTTGGCGCGACTGTTTTAACTGGGATAGTACTTCTTGGAGGAATGATCCCTTATGTCTCAGAGTCATTCGCTAAAATAATATTCCTTAGCAATTCATTAACCTTTATGATGGTTAGTTGCATGTTATTAGGAGTTGTGATTCAACAATATTATTGTAGCTTCCTATGATCTTTTATTTTTCCTGTTATTATAGGTGTATGTGTGGAGCAAGCAGAACCCATACATTCATATGAGCTTTCTGGGCCTTTTTACTTTCACAGCTGCCTATCTCCCATGGGTAAGTTGCTTTACATTCATTGGCCACTGTTTGTGGTGCTGCCCTATACTCATGTCCACATATCATGTTCCCGTAAAGATATGTTTGTACCTTATTGCCCCCCTTCATAAATATGTGGCCAGAAATTCTGCTGCTTTCTTGCTTTCTATATGATTGTTTTCGTTCTATATGTTGGTAGTTTGAGTGTGTCCAGTTATGTGCTTACTGTTCTGATGCTTCAATTCTGCGTGCTAGGTTTTTATGATCAGTAATGATTTTTTTGTGGCTGATTGTTTTTGTTAAGACTTTGGCTGTAATTTTTTCACATGTGCTCACCTTAAATGAGCTGCATTATATGCATAAGGACTTGTAATCTGTCCATTGCATGCTTTAACGGTCTTTAACTAATTATTATTTTTTATTGACATGCATTTCATAGTGATGTGTGAGACCTCTGATGTTCACCTCAACAGGTTCTTCTTGGATTTTCTGTCCTTGTTGGTGCTAGTGCCTGGGTGGATCTTCTGGTACGTCTCACTCTATCGCGATTAAGTTTCCTCTTGATATTGCTTGGCGGTTAGGGGAATGTGTTTGGGTTTTGGCACTATTAATCTGGACAGAATACCATTATCTGAGCGTTTACAGGAGATCTTTGTGATACTGAGATCTTCCTCGGGGTTCTACATATTTTATCTGGGGCTAAAAGCCACAGTTTTTCGGGTTATAAGATATTCTTTTGACTTTATAGATAAGATATAATCACCACAATATACATGTCTTGACTAGGCTTTCAGTTAATAATTTCTTTACTGATGCATGCCGAAGAATTTGCTGGTATAGATATAAGAGAGTGTGTGTTCACATTGAAATTATACAGCCCTTCATTTTCCTCTCAATTCTATGGATTGCGAGGTACTATACTTGTGTTATTCACAGAGAGGTTTCTTTGGCTCAGGGAATGATAGCAGGCCATGCTTACTATTTCCTTGAAGATGTATACCCAAGAATGACAGGCCGACGACCCCTGAGAACTCCGGCGATTATTAGGTCATTATTTGCTGATGAGCCTGTAGTGGCGGCCAGGCCTGCAGCTGTGAGGTTTGCTGCTCCACCGGTGGACGACGCTCCACCTCGGTGAAATTCTGAGGTGATGGATGTCTTATGTTGAGCATATGTAATCGAGCACGAGGATCAATTTCGGATCCCTTGTCAATAGAGTTAAAGGACATTGGTTGTCTCACAGTTAGCATGTTAATTACATTGATGACCCACCACAGTTAGCAAATTAGCCCATTTAAGGATACTCTGTTGTTATAACAATCAAGTTTTCGGGGATTTTTATGATTCATCCATTCACCGCCATTTTGTGCTTATTTAATATAAACATTTTTCTTCTTGAAAGTAAATCAATATGTATCAATGTATGGAGAAATTCTATAAAACATGTAGATATATTATATTCATCTCTCATATAATAATATTTTTATTAATTTAATTTATATTAATAAAATATTATCATGTAAGAGAATATATAATATATCTATATATTTTATAGAATTTTCTCAATGTATGTCTCGCAAATGCCATATCAGGTTCCCTTTTGTCACAGATTAGGAAACTATTTTTTTTATATCTTTTTTACTTTTAAAACCACATTTTTATCTTGTACTTTTATTCATAGATCCAGAATAAAACAGAGTTAATAGTTGTGACACTGACAGAACTCTTAAATCTTCACAACTATTAAAACTTAAAACCATAAAAAGCAACTACAAACTATGCTGACACTGAGAAAGGCCAAATTCTGCATAATACAAAGCAACCATGACAAAATGGCAAACTTCTTAACACCATGAGAACCAAGAATTTAATTAATCGCCATCATGAACACAACACAAGACTCCCACAAAATACACGCTGAATGAAATCTCTGACCAGAGCCAACCCAGAGTGATAATAAATCTGGTTGCTTCCAGGCTCCAATTGGTCTTCCCAAGAATGCCAACAAATTGATGTATATGGGCTTTTCGTGCATCGATTACCGGATAGGGTGATATTGAGCCGATGGTACTCTTTTTGGAGGCAGCTTGCGCAAGATGTACAGGACAAGAGCTGAAGGAAGAATCTCAACAAGCTGTTTTTTGCAGGATTACAATGTATATCAGAATTATGTATCGTTATACAGAAATGTAGCTCAGGCCTGAAGAGAGGATGTCCGTACCGTGTAGTAGATTAGATTCAAAACTGGATGGTCCAATACATCAAGATCAGCATCTAAATCAAAGGCTGAGAGCATAACCTGCAGTAGAAAGCGAATGATATGGATCAATAGAGAACGATAAGCAACTTGAAAAAGAAACGAAGCATCTTAATAATTGTGGTCAATTAAGCAACAGGGGAAGTAATATCCATAAGTCACCATAACATTAATGGCTAATTTGAACTTGGGTCGTTAGGCACGATCAAATTTCCCTAACTTGTACTAAGGCCAATTTTTTTCATGTCTGTAAATCTGGATATTTCATTCACTCAGGACTACTGACCAAATAGAATTCTGAAGGTGAAAAATTATGCAGGTAACTAGTGACACTAACTGTACTAAAAGGCTAGCTGCTCCAATTCAACACTGGTGTCACATAGTCACTTGGTCAATTGAAGATTTGGAATACTCAAGAGCTTGGACTTCAAAGATCCTTTTTTTTGGGTATGTGTGTGGATAAGATGATTAATGTTTCACTTGGCACATCATATTGTCAAATGCTTCTTCCCTTGTGGGTATGATGGGGCTTTTACAACTTGAATGTTGAATCTTGCAACTACTGATTTTTCTCATCAACTTAATTCGGTTATTTTCTGTTTAAGAAAAAGCCAAAAGCAGGTGCCTTATGACAAATAACAAAATCCAAGCAAAACTAATCATATATTCATATAATATAAAGTAATAAGGTGAAACAATCGAAACCTTACCACGAAGCATCTTATGAGGAAACAAGTGAAGCATATAGCGGTTACAGATCCAACCTGTAAATGGATACTAATCAGTACACATGGCTCACCAAACAACAAGAAGGATGATATCAAAAGCAAGGATAAGTGCTCAAAGTACATTCCCACAAAGACAGACCCTAAACCTGCAAGATTGTCTAGATTGGACTGAGAATTTTGAGTTTTGACAATTAAATGAAGATGGGTTGTTTGGTATGTCCGGGTTTTGAGCAATAACTAACCAAAGCTGGTTATCTAGAACTTGTATTGCCTCATTAAAAAGGTCATTAACCAATTCAATCACACCCACCATCATGAACAGATAAATAGGTACAAACCTCATAAAGTTTCTTTCTCCTCCCTTTAGATTCAATAGGGAACTGTCTTAGCATGATAAATAACCTGCAAAAGAAAATCGACAAGTATGACACACACAAGTGTAAAGAAATTTGAACTTAAGGTCTGTACAAAGCAAAAGAAGTATATTAATTTTGCTTTGAAAGACAGCCAACACGAAAACTTTGACATTCACCTTCCTCCATATAGCAGAAATCCTAATGCAGCTACAAATGACACCACTGCAGAGACCAAAAGATTTAAGGAAGATCAGACCAGTGGCCTATGGATATCACAAGCAAACTAAGAAAGGCAAAGGCTCCGACTTTTGCACATCTGGAAATGAGAAAAAATAGGACTAGGAATGGTTAACCTGCAACAAATATCTTTCCAACGAATTCTGCAGTGCTGTTATCATCTATCCAGAGGTATACCCAAATACAAGCCTGATGAGAGAAGCCAGGTTACAAGTATCACCAAACTGATGCCAACAAGCTGCTGTAGTAAATGAGTTGAGAAAATAGAAGCCCATGGATCTAGTGGAGAATAGGCCAAAGATTATGTGGATTTAAGAGATCCAAGAAACATCAGAAAGACATCTATAACTGACCTATGCTAGATTTAATATATGGTGATCCACAAATAGACAACAACGTAATAGAAATAATAGCAGTAAAACAGGTATGCTGTAATGAACCTGCACAAAGTATACTCCACTGTTGATAGCAAAGTAACAGATTCTTAGCTTATCCGTTGGCAGACTTCTGGCCTGAAAAATGACAAGGACATAAATGTTAGTGATCTTCATGCGACAACTCTATTTACAACTCATAAGCAATAAAATACCAGCAGAGATGTGATCGGGGTATAGGTGTTCTGAAAAATTATTACACTAAGTTTTTAATCTTTAATTGGAAGAATTTTAATTAGAAATATAACGTATACCTGATGATATATCTCTGCCCAAAAAAGAACAAGAAGAGTATATGTGGAGAAGAAGAGAAGGCCAGGAGATTCCAGCAAAACCAAAGACAGCGCCTGAAATGGGAGAAATTAACATTACAATGAGTATAATAATGAAGCGTGGAAAATGTTTAACTAGAGTCACCAAATCACTTCATTGCAAAAGGGCTACACTGCAAATCCGTGAAATGTGATTTCCATTGAGAATCCAGCACAGGAAGACCCTAAAAGAAAATTTCTGACATCTAGAAATCGACTCCTTTTAACTGAATCAAACAATCCATAAGAAAATGATAACAAAAATGTTCCAGTGAGACAATTAGTTCCTCCCAACCCCAAGTGCACATCTTGCAGTTCATAAATTTTGACAAAATTTTGCCTGCTCAATTTATCTAGTGATAATATTGAATGTACATTGGTACACGTCCATCATGAACATTATTAGCTACATCCTATATCATTCGATTTTTCATTAATATAGGACTGTTCCGTTAATGATCTAGAAAAGCATTGTAAAACATGCTCTTCAAAATTCTTACATTCATATAGCTCAAATCTAATAGGGCGATAACTTGAAAAACAGACTAATCAGGGAGATATCAAACAAAACAGTAAAAAGTACTTCAGGATCTTACCTTAGGATGCAGAAGAAAGGCATTCTTATGAAACCCAAACACAATAGCACGCACTGCAATGAGCAATTCAATGATCAGTCAAACAGGCAGAAATATATATGAGTATCAGGTAAACCGTAAATCTATAATTTCATACCTCCATTTACTATGAAGTTCATGAGATGGAAAACCTTTTGCGTGGTCCAACCATATTCAGGCACCCTAAGTTCAATTCTAATCAATTGAATCTGCAAAAAGTAAATTCAACACTATTTAGGAAAAACATCTATTGCAATGAACTCCTCATAACCCAGACATGCAATCATGGTCATATTACATAATCAACAATATTTTAAGCAAAAAAGTATAATTGAGAAACTCACATGGAAAAATATGCAAGAAATATTATATAAGATTGATTACAAGAGTCATTTCATAAAAGTTCCCAACTTGAAACTTAATTGGCAGGAAAACATTACAAAGAAAAAGGGAAATGAATATGTTTTGAATTGTTTTACTCTTCGTCCAAATTGAGAATCAAGTGAATGGTATGTAAGAATGACTGCTCTTAAATGTCGATCAAAATAAAAACACAATTTCGAAAAGGTCCAATAATTGGTTCCAAATTACATAAAAAAATGTGGTCCAGAAAAAAAACTCTGTTCCCATCACGATAAAGGCAAAGATAATGAAATCCACTTATACTTCTTTGCAAATCCACTTAGAGATAATGAAATCCACTTATAACTGGATAGAATAAAGTAATCCACTTATACTTCTTTGCAAATCAAACTGATAAAGGCAAAGATAATGAAATCAATTTTAATGTCCGATGACTGGGTACGTACAAGCCAAATCAACTAGAAACTTATATAGCATCCATGACTGCCATAACTTAGAGGTTGTCATTTAGATAAGAAAAAGCCATGGATACATAATGCAAAATATAGATTGCACAATCATAGGACAGGTAACTTATCTTTTTGTCCAGCAATATTTAAACTAGATATGCAAAATCCCAATATGATCTATGATAAATAGTCAACTGTAATATTTTGAAGCAAGAATTTAAAGTATTGACATTAGAAACCTACAGTGTTTTCAGCTACTAAAATCTACAACTAGCAGCTATTGCAAACTAAAAATGCCCCAAAGGCATTAAAAGCTTACACTATGAAGCAAATTTAATTATCCAATTAACCCCAGAAGTCTTAAATAACATGGATTTAGTTCGACAAGATTCCAGTAAGAGTTGACCAAGAGGAAGCACTATAGTAATTCCCCTTAAAAGAATAGTTAGATTCAGCTTTGGGAAAAAGTTCCATCGAGGGGGCGGAGCCTGAGTTAGTGTGATACTTAACTAATTAAAAGCTGGTACGTTAATTGAAAAAATCAAAATTTTAAGGCAAATACAAGTAGAATTAGGAAAACCGTTGAAAAGAGTTCCCTAACAAATCAACAAGGAGACGATCTCGGACTTTCATCCCGTGGGTCACAGAAGAAGACTGAAGGCATATGGGGATAGGGGCAATAAATTTGAGAGAAAACAGAATGTCATATATTAGTTATATATTGATTAAATAAATCGAAATAAACGCAGTTAGCCCCGCTCAAATTAGCCCCAAAATTTGCAGTTCGTATTCCTCGATATTCGGGAGGAATAAACACGAATTCAACTGGATAAGAAAACTACCTATATATATATGGATGCGCTATGACAACGAAATTGCATCGAAAGCTATTTAGCTGAGCTGATTTTAACAAGTTCCGATATTTCAGTTTCCGTGTTCCAAGTAAGGACAAGTGTGGCAAGCAAAATCACAACATGAATTTAAACGCAAGCACAAATTCAACAAAAACTACTTGAAATAGCAAGAGTTAACCAAGACTAACAAGGGCAACGGAGGAAACGAGGGCATAGGCGGCGCAGAGAGAGTAGAATATTCCGTCTTGCCATTCGACAGACTCGTTGATCTCATCCCACCAGTTGGCCGGCAGCACTCCGACGCCGGCATCGGTGGCCGGAAAGCTCATTAGCATTCTGGTCATTGCAACTCAGTGCTCTCCCCCGCTCTCTCTCTCTCTCCCTTGAGTTGGTCAAAATTGATTAGCTGTTGGCTACTTGAATAATATTATTTCCAATCAGAGCAGAATATATCAAATCATAATAGGTGACTGTATGAAGTAAAAACTTCAAAAAATAGAAAGAAAGATACGTGCAGTGGGAAATTTTAACTTTAAGAAAATTGGAAGTAAAAGAACAAACACAAATTTTTAAAATGAATTTATAAATAAATGAATCTACTTTTTCACTTAGTTTTTCAAAGGTTCTTTTACGATATCGGGTCTTTCAAAATTTATGAATTAAATTTTGAAAGCCACTTGTAATGTTAATTTTATTCAAATTTTTATTAAATTATCTTGAAGATGTCCAGTTTCATTAAAATATTGTATATCTGATATCGATTTTTATAAAATAATTTTCTCAATGTATTATCTTAGTTACCTTTTTAGATTAAGTTTCGATTAAATTAAGTAAAAGCGTAGGCGTTGGTGTTTCGATAATTTATTTATAATATTAATGAAAATTGAAAATTTAATCTATATAGAGAAGAGAAAAATAATAAGTACCTTTTTCCAATTTACTTTTTGGTCGTCAATTTATGGCTTGAACCCTTGAATATTAGAATGAGCAATAGACAAGCACGTCTAGTGAATTGGCGTCGATCACATTAATCCCCCTTTCATCCCAATGTATTGCGATCCTTTTATAATGAAGTTTAGATAGTGTGGAATTATGTTTCCTATCTCAAGTAGGATTCTGAAATCATATTTGCTATAAACTATTACGGATAATACTTAAATATGTCAATTTTATAATCACAAACTTAAAGAGCAGTATTCAATTTTCAACTGCTTGAACTTGTATATTGGGGCCAGAAAACAATAGAAATAAAAGTGAACGGCTAAGTTTATTCCCTTATTATTCCTTCTCAATCTTTTGGAATATACGTGGACCTTTGGTAATAACTATAACTATTTGTCTCTTTCTTTATATATTTGGACGATAGTTTAGTGAGGATTACAATAATTGGAAGCATAACATACACACACCTTTATATTTATTTCATTGTAAATAAATAGTCCCATAATCGAGAGCATAACATAGTAACACCATTATATTCATGGTAAATGTGGGTTTCTGTGGCTGAGAGGTCACAGTTCGAACCCCACCAAACGTCTCTATGGGTTTGGCGCACACGCTGGTTTTCAGTGTGGTTTCACTGTCCTATGTGGTTTGCGGCTATGCAGACGGGACCGTGGGGTTTCCAGGTCTTGTGACTTAAGGTAGCGGTTGTGGGTTCCCTATGATAAAAAAAAAA
This sequence comes from Salvia rosmarinus, assembly GCA_036937905.1. Lineage (NCBI taxonomy): Eukaryota > Viridiplantae > Streptophyta > Magnoliopsida > Lamiales > Lamiaceae > Salvia > Salvia rosmarinus. The sequence continues at coordinate 83,607,963 of CM072818.1, forward strand.
AAAATAGACGATTCAACTAAATATTTAAATAATTAATATTTAGATGTCTGACCTTCCACCAGGATCCGTGGCGCAATGGTAGCGCGTCTGACTCCAGATCAGAAGGTTGCGTGTTCGATTCACGTCGGGTTCAAATTTCCCGATTCAAAACGGTTCCAAATTTTTTTATTTTGTTTTCCATTTTTTTAAATTCTTAGTTAATTCCCATTTTTTTTAAATTAGTTTATTTCATCGAGATTCTGATCAATTCTAAGTTGATTTGATCGGGAGCGTTTCGATTTTACGCAGGTCCTCCGAGTTAATTTCCATTTTTTTAATTCCTAGTTAATTTCATCGAGATTCTGATTCATTCTCAGTTAAATGATCGGCAGCTCCTTTCAATTCGCTAAACCTAAGTCCTAAATCGCGATGGCACTGCGCCGCAGATTCCTATCAGTAATGCCCCAACGCTGCCGCCTATTCTCCAGCTCAGACACCACCCCACCACGCGGCGGCAGCAAAGAGCAAACCCGCGCCGCCCTGGCCGCCCTCCGCTTCGAAGAAAATCCAGAACGCATCCTCGACCTCTGCCGCTCCGCCGCCCTGACGCCCGACTCACACCTCGACCGAATCGTCTTCTCCAAAGCCATCTCAAAGCTCAAACAACTCAACTACCACGGCATCCGCGTCTTCATCCAAGACTCCATGAACCGACCCGGCAACCGCTCCGAGCGCTACGCCGCGCACTGCATCATCCTATACGGCCAGGCCGGCCTCATCAACGATGCCCTCAACCTGTTCGACAAAATGCCCGACATAGGCATTGAGAGAAACGTCAAAACTCTGAACTCCTTGCTTTTCTCCTGCCTCCTCGGCCGCGAATACGGCCAAATGAGGAAAATCTTTTGGGAATTCCCAAGGAAATACGGTCTGGAGCCGAATTTGGAGACGTACAACACCGTTTTGAAGGGGATATGCAGCTCAGGCGGGGCGAGAGAATCGCACTCTATACTGGCGGAGATGGAGAGGAAGGGCATAAAACCGAGCAAGCAAACGTTCGCCAGTGTGATCGAGGGATTATACAGCGAGGAGAACTTGGACGACGTGGGGAAGATGCTGCATTTGATGAAGAGATACGATATGTCTCCATCGATAGGCATCTACAACGTGAGGATCCAGAGTTTGTGCAAGCTTGGGAGGCTGGCGGAGGCCAAAGCCTTGCTTGATGGAATATTGTCGAATGGTATGAAACCGAATTGTCGGACGTACGGCCATTTAATCTACGGTTTCTGCCGGCAAGGGAAGCTCGAGGAGGCGAAGAATTTGTACGGGGAGATGGTTGGGAAGGGTTTGAAGGCCGAAGCTGAGTGTTTTTTCACGTTGATTTATTATCTGTGTCAGGGAAAGGATTTCAAGGGTGCGTTGAGCGTTTGTGACGACTGTATTTCCAACGGTTGGTTCCCCAACGTTACGACTATGAGCACGCTTGTGCATGGACTGGCCTCCATAGACAAGGTTGAAGAGGCCAGGCGAATTATTGGACTCCTCAAAAACAGATTCCGCAGAAATGCCAAAATTTGGGATCAAATTGAAATGGAATTGCCCAAGAAAACAGAAGATTGATAGCTCCTATGATCATCTCCTACCACCTAGCTTTGCTTTCTATCCATGTCGCTCAGCATTTACTGTATTTTATTTCAGATTTGGATAATTGGGTTGTATTTTATTCTTCACACCCGACTAACTAATTCAAAAATAACAGGGGCTCAGGCAACATGTCGCAGCCCACGTATACAACGTCATGAGATAACAAGAAAAAGATGTCATATATGGTTCACTACGATCTCCCACACATTTTTATTCCTTCATTGGAGCCAAACAACAAAGAATCTAATATTTAAAACGAAGAAAGCATTCCTACACTACAGGCGGCTATGCTTCGGCTTTCACGATCAGAACATCATTTTTGCTCCGTTTCTCCAGTATTGTACCCCATAGGCCGCAGATGAAGCAATTGTGGTAGAAGCCACTAACCAGCTGACCAGATCAAAAATAACAGGAAGGTTAAACAGGTCTAAACAGTAAACATAGCTAAACGAGAATCAAACTTACTACCTCAAATAGTCAATGTAAAGTCGAGTTTCTTCACTTCCAAATCCTGGTTGAAGTAGAGCTGCTGCAACGAGAACCAGCTGCAGAACTGTGTTAACCTACTTGCAGAAGATATTTAGAATTTTAGCCATCATAGCAATTCCAGCATGACTCATTATAATAGGAAAGCCTTCTATCTTGAAATTTATTCAAGTTGATGATAAAAACTGTGGTCTTACATCATCATTCCAGCAAGCAGAATCAACATTTAACCTCTTAATTTGACATTTGATGCATGAAATGCAAAAGATGTATAGTGCCTATGTACCTTGCTGATGAAAAGAGGCTCAACCTTTCGGGCATGAGCGCCATCGAGGTTAATGAAGTCTCGCCAACCATCCCACTAATAAGGAATTCGACCAAGAAATGTTAATAAGACATAGATAGCAACCAATAGGATATCTTAACTGATAATAGCCTTCACCTTCCAATTCAAACTGCTAGCTCTTTTATAGGCCGCACCACTAATAAGAGCAACATCGCGCAGCACAACAAGTGAGACCAATCCAGCTACATGTCAAACGGACTTTATATTTATGAAGTAGATGTAAGTAGAAATAATCTATTAAGCCACACACCTATTCCAGTTTCTAAGAGAGCAAATACAAAGCCCAATTGTCATTAACACACAAGATACTAAAATACCATGTCAGAATAACATATAACCAATTAAAAATCAGTCAACAGGCCCCTCTCGAAAAAGGAAAAAAAAAATAGTCAACAGACTTTATTCTCTACAAAATTTTCTACACACATGCCACTAATCAATGTGTGTCTTTGTGCCCATGTATAGTAAGCATGCAACATTTGCAGTTACCATATGCTTTGATGTTATTATGCTATACATAGGCCTGATAGGCAAAAAAGCTGAATATTTCATAGTTTTTTGAATATTATACATTTTGCTCACACATATCAACAAGCATAGATAGCAAGAAATATCCAAGAACAAAAATTAACACTACAAATCATGTACTTACGATGTAAAAGCCCCTTATCCACCATTGCCAGAGCAACAGATACAATTAAAACCTACATTTTTTTGGTAACAATCAACAGTAAGTAAATTCAATTGACTAATCAGTGTTCTCATAATCACATGAAAGAGTTGATATAGATCTTGAGGGTTATCAAGTATTTGTATTTACCATTAACGAATGGAGTTGAAACTCACCTTGTCAGCAAGAGGATCAAGGTAGGACCCAACAACAGAATTGATTCTCATTTTTCTAGCCATATAGCCATCTAACTGAAAATCAAATAGAATATTAGGCGAATCCTTAGTTAATACTAATGAAGACTTTCCTCACTTTCACAAATAATTATACCCAAAAGAAGAATAGCATCATACCCAATCAGTTGCCCCAGATACAGCAAGCCCAACAAATGCACAGGAATACATATCTTGTATAATCATCCTGCAGTAGAGTGTTCCAGTCAGTTGCATCGCATGACATGCCGATACTAACATCCTGAGCAAGCTAAACCCCTTATTCAAGTTTCTCCTAGAAAATAAACTGAAAACCAAAAGCATACGTCCATATGTCCACCCAGATAACATAAAAGAGGATGCCAGCAAAGAGCCAACCATAAATCATACATCACAAGTTCTTAGTAGCTTTACAATCATGAATCGTAGGATCATTTATCCTTCATCCTAATTTTGGATAACATTATGATATACCATGTTGGAAGCTTCACATGATGACCACCCTTATAGAGCAATGCACTTAATTTACATTCTCCGCTAATCCCCTTAATCCCACCAACCAAGGCACGGCCGCTAACCAATGACATAATCTTCTGAACTGCAGATTGAGAATAGCAAGAGCACGAGGATTGTGGATAAAGACACGTATAAGAAATTACTTGCACCTTAACTATCCCAACAAAACAATCTAATCACTTTGCTATCCAAGCCAAGTAAAAAAAAAACAAATATCTTCAACTTGTATCCGCTTCAATCATACAACAACAAGTGTTCTAGGTCTTTAGACATCCCAAATTTACATTACAAATTTCTGGAGGCAACGAACAAAATCATCCACAATACATCTTATTCCTATACAAATAAAATTCTCAATTATTCTATCCTTGACTATGGGGAATCGTTGGAATTTTTTTCGAAATATTAGCCCATTTTCGAATCGTACTCAGCAGAATATGGAGGTACTTAGGGTGGCCTATTGTCGAATCGTACTCAACAGAATATGGAGGTACTTAGGGCAGAACTATCCTTACAAACGTTGTTTCTATCTACTACTATCTAAAAATAATCAAGTTACCAAATTACTTCCGTTTTCTGCAAATTATCCAACCAATATAACAAATTAAATTAAGATCTTACCATCCAAGCAAAGGACCGGAAAGCATCCGACTAAAGGAAATAAAATTAGGGAGATTCAAGTAACTATTTCTGATCGCGTCATCGCCACTACTAGCTTCAACCTCTGAAACTTCCCTAAATTCCTCATTAACGCTCTCATTCAACAGCCTCGGAGCACTATGCCTGAGATTGTACCTAAATGCCGGTTGATGAAGTAAATTTATTGCACGAAGTTTCAGGAAATTGAGGACAATGTCGGATTGTAGGAGGAGAGGGGTGGAGGACTGGGAGAGTTTCCACGGAGGATTAAAGAGGAAGAGAGGGCCCCCCACCGGAGAGGGAAACCTCGACCGGAACAGGAAGTGGCGGCGGATGTAACCGTTACTGGGCAGAGAATATGGAGATGAAATTAGGGAAGCGGATGCGAGAGAGAGTGAGAAGAACGTTCTAGAAGGAGAGGGATTGGACAGTTTCCTCGAAGATTGAGAAATTAGGGCTTTGAGTGATCGGAAGATGGCCATTAACGAATTCTTTTTACATTGCTGGGAGGGTTTGCGACAGGGTTTTGGAGAGACGGAGACAGGTAATTTGGGTTGACACGTGTGAAGGACAGGCTGCTGCACGTGTTTGACTTGTCCGTTACGTCGCATCCGCTGCTAGTTCTGTAATTCAGGAAAGACGCAGTTTGGGTCATCACTAGCGGCTCTTTTGATTTGGAACATAAAATATTAATAAAGTATTACTGTACGTATTAATGTGTATGTAAAGAAGCATGATTCATCGTTTATGCGAGAAGAACTACCAACATTTCCCTACTAGTCAATATCTATTTTTCATTAATGTTGATTTGGATATTTTTTTGAAGAAAATATGTGGAGTTTTTAGCAAATCAATGGTGTGGAAAGGCATTTCAAGTTTTTATCTTTGAATATTTATTTTTGAATTACTTCTTCGATATTCAAAATTATTGTTGGAATCAAATTCAATTTCAAATAACGCCAAATAATATATTTTTTATTGAACTTTTAGTTAATTAGCTTTTCATCATCATCGTAATTTAGTTTCATATTTATTAAATTATATAATAGACGATCATATATACACCCTAAAAAAGTAGACGAACTTACTATAATACTAATTATATAGCTACATAAAAGAAAATATCATTATGTCATATCATAGTACAGATTGCATATAATCCGAATATATAAAAGAACAAGTACGCTAATAAAAAATAAACAGTTGTCCGTCCCGATTCACACAATTAAACAAAAAGTAATTACCAATAAAAGCAGTAATAATTAACATTAAATCGAAGGAATTATATATGGTCCACAGGATCCACAAAGAGTTGAGTAGGGGTCGTTCCATATTTGCAACAAACAGTCAGAGGATTCAACAAGTCATCGCCTCTATTTAATTACATCATGTACATGATTTTAGCTGTCACCAATCACAATTAATTGTGGTATGCAACACCATTAACTTTTCATTACTATAGTCTATGAACCTCCTATAACTTTGACATACAGTCACAAATATTATCCTTCCAAAAAAAGTGCGACCTTCAAATATCCCAGAATCCGACGTGGTATGAGGTCATTAAGGTGGAATGAAAAGTGGTTGGTCCCATGATTTATTGCTCCAGTTTTTCGTCGGCTTACCAAGTTCAATCCTCTCCAAATATGTTTTAAATTTCCAACTGTATCTGTATAAGAGCCAATCTGTACCCAAATTCTTTAATGACTAATAAGTCTGTTTGTGAAGTTCAACTCACCCACCCAGAAAAAAAGAAGTGGAGAGTAACTAGGACTAGGTAGCATAATCTTTGATGATTTTGGAATTCCAGAGGGAAGGAGATGAGCATTCTGTCTTGTTGCAGGATTAGCAAGAGCGATGCAATCAAGAAAAAACCTCTCAAAACCTCCAAGAGTTCGGTTTATGATGACGGAGATGCATTCACCACAGTCTCTAGAAGTGTGTCGTTGAATCCGGGTTAGAATCCACAGCAAATATCATTTCAATTGTAATTTTGTTTCTTCTTCTAATGTTTTGATTATATGATGAGCAGCAATTAAGCAAAGGATTTTAGCAGAAGAGGCACTCAAGCATCGAAATGTGAGAGTTCCGGCGGAGGTCTTCACCTTCCGGGAACTGGCGAGCGCGACGGAGAACTTCAACTCCGAGCTGCTGGTGGGGGAAGGAGGATTCGGGAGGGTCTACAAGGGATACCTCCACAAGACAAATCAAGTAACTAATATAATATATTTATATGTTAGATTAAAGTTTGATTCTGCAATCTTGTTTTGTGACCAAACATTGTTTATTTTCTTTATGCAGATTGTGGCAGTGAAGCAGCTAGACAGGAATGGCGTTCAAGGAAACCGTGAGTTCCTGGCGGAGGTTCTCACATTGAGCCTCGTCCACCACCCCAACCTCGTGAACTTGATCGGATACTGCGCTGACGGCCGTCAGAGGATCTTGGTGTACGACTATATGCATAATGGCGCTCTAGAAGATCACCTTCTTGGTATACATATAATTCAAGAAATTAACAAGTGCTGCTGCATTTGCTGATCTTGATAAACATATTTTTTCTCTTTTTGTTGTTAGATTTACCTCCAAATCGGAAGCCTCTGGATTGGTACACAAGAATGCAGATAGCGAAAGGCGCAGCTCAAGGGCTAGAGTACTTGCACGACGCAGCAAATCCTCCAATTATATTCCGCGATTTCAAGGCGTCCAATATACTGTTGGACGATAATTTCATACCTAAGCTCTCCGATTTCGGGCTTGCTAAGCTGGGTCCGACTGGGGAGCAGGATCACGTGTCTACAAGGGTGATGGGGACGTACGGCTACTGTGCGCCGGAGTATGCTAAAACCGGCCAGCTCACGACTAAATCAGACGTCTACAGTTTTGGAGTGGTGTTTCTGGAGATCATCTCAGGAAGAAGAGCTATTGATGGGAGTAAACCACCTGAAGAGGAGAATCTAGTTGACTGGGTAAGTTTTCTAACACAAGATAGACAGTGTTGGCAACAAGATTTAGATGATAAAAATGATTGCGTGTTTGCAGGCGAAGCCACTGTTCAAGGATAGAAGGAAGTTCACTATGATGGCAGATCCATTGCTGGAAGGGAATTATCCAGTGAAGTGTCTGTATCAGGCTCTTGCTGTTGCAGCCATGTGCATCCAAGATGAGGCCAGCACGCGCCCTCTCATTGCGGACGTCGTCACTGCGCTCGAGTACTTAGCCATCAGGACAGATGAACAAGTTGCTGCTGAGATGGATGAGATTGAATAGAGCAAACCCGGCTTTCATTCACCACTTTCTTTTTATGCCAACATTTTGAACAGATCATTAGTATTAGAGAGTGTGCTTATCAAATCGATTGCAGAACTGTGAATTGTTATTATTGGAGTTTCAATGTAAAACCAGGGTTGTACAAACACTATATATCTTGTAGAAGTTTATAAATTTGGAGATGGATTGCTTTATCACAAAATCCTGTTGAATTAAACATGATTTGAAACTTGAAAAGATGGATCAAGTACTTACACTATATATATAAGCCAGACATTAGACATCATATCTCTGAGAATGAGCCCTGAGATTTAGGTATCCAAAACCGGGAATTTCATTGAGGCGGTCGCTGTCAGCAACTTCGACCACGGAGCAGATCCCGCTGCTCCTCCTCTTCTTTCTTCTCCAATTCGACATTGAGAATCTGAAGCTAGGCCACGACGACCTACGCCCACCGGTAGCCGTTTCTTGAGAGGTTGTCGTCTCAGCACGCTCCAAGTCGGCTTTTCTGAAGAAGTCGATCTCCTTCTTCAGGAGCGATCCGATGGTTCCGCGCGTGCCCACCTCCAACGGCACTCTTCCACTCATGCTCAATTCCTTGCTTTTCTCATCTTCTTCTTCTTGGCTTGTAATGTACTATTTATTCACATGCTTGAGTTCAAAACCTTTAAAGTGGAGAGCATGAGACTTTTCAAGGACAGAGAAGCATTTGCATCATCTGCCGTTCTGCATTATGATTACAGTAAGGATGGAATGATGATGCTGTGTTGAAGGGGTTATATCAGCACCAATCACTCCTATCAAGTTTAGAATCCATAATTACGCATGCATTACCACTTACCTGGCCCCGCTAAATGGATTTATTTTCTTGCAGCGCATTCCTCTTACCTGTGTATTCGGATACATGGTACATCCGTTTTAATTAAAGTTTAATTGTAATTAATAAAATCGTAAAATCAGGATTAATAATTGGGAATTGGTATACTCTAATTAAATTTGAGATTCTTATCGAGAATTGATGAATTTTAATTAAATTTAATTTGAGTGATATCCCGATACATGCATCTTTAGGCTATTTATTTTAATATTATGCGCTAAACGCATTTTTTATTTTGAATTGATGGGTTTTCCAAATTTATTGGTGACTGATCAAGTCAAATTTATTCTTAGGTGAGCCGTCCAAAGAGTTGATACTTTCTTCACGTCTTCTATTAATAAGAGATGTGGGGATTTATTTTTGAAGCCACATCAATTTTTGTTTTGTCAAGTCAAAATTGATTTGGAGGAATTTAATTTTTGAAAAAATTGAGAGAAATCGTGTGCTAATATTTTTTATCTTTTCGTAAGAAAGAGCAATCTTAACTGTCTTGAAAATGCTGACCCTCGAAAGTGCAATCGATTGAAAACCTTGACGATAGTGATGGAAATCATTTTGTTTAAAGTGGTGGATAGTTTAATAATCTGAAATAAGATAATTATGGCCCCATGAGCGTAACTTTAAACGGACGTTAAATCTGTTATGTCATACTCCTTCGTCTCATTATTGTTTTTTTTTTTTTGGGTTGTCCCATTAAGTTGGCTCATTTCAAAAAATGAAACAATTTTACACTAAAAAATATCTCGAATTTCGTACAACACACTACTTTACTCACAAAATACAACTCTTCTTAATCTACTTAAAAAGAAAAGTCATGATTCATGGGACGGAGGGAATACTTTTTTTGTAAGGATAAATAAATGCATAAAATAAAATGGGGTGGTCTCCTTTGCGCGCACAGTGAGACCACTCCTAATTAATTAATAATTAATCTTAATTAATTAATCTTAATGAATTAATTAGTTTTAATTAAATTTAATTAATTAAATTAATTTTAATTAAAATTAATTAGTTTAATAAATTTTAATTATAAATTAATAAATAATAATTTTGAATTAATATATCTTAATTGTGAATTAATAAACCCTCATTTTGAATTAATAAACCATAATTATGAATTAATAAACTCTATTTAAAATTAATAAACCCTAATTAAAATTAATAAACCCTAATTTTAAATTAATAAATCCTAATTGAAAATAATAAACCTTAATTTTGAATAATAAACCCTAATTGTAAATTAAAATAAATAAGAAACATAATAGTAGGACATAACCTAAGGATGAAAACTCAGACAAGTGAGGAAGGAGAAAAATATTCAGGGAACCAAGAAGTAGTATCTTACAATCTCGTTAAAATTTTGTGAGTAAAACCCCCTATTAGGATAACATACTATAATTGAAGTGAGATAACATACTATAATTGAAGTTCTTTTAACAAAAAAATCCCTCCTCGTCAGATACTCAGATGCTCTACAGTACAAATCTCAAAAATCCGATTGTTTGCTAGCAAATTCAATGCTAGCCTTGGGGTTGGGAGCACTCATATTTGGGTAAATACGTGAAACATATAATTTAACATTTTCCTAATATAATATGCACAATATAAAGTACTACAAACTGCTTCCACATTTTTCTCTTCGGATTTTTCGGCCTTATCCAAACAGAAAAATGTGTAGGCAACTTTTTTTTTTTTGGTCAATTAATATAGAAATTTTAAAGGCTGCGTCACGATGGACTCGAACCCGAGACCTTTGACCTCGGATATTAACCACTCTACCACTAGGCCAACACACACACACATGTAGACAACTTTCGTCATCGAATTTTGTAACAGATTAGGTATTGGCATTCGGCTCTGTCCAAACATAAAAATGAGTAGGCAATTTCAGTCATCTAATTTTGTATCAGATTATATATTTGCCAAAATCTTAGCCATTGAATTTATCTTTGTTTGCTTCAGTGTGCTCTCACCTGACGTTCACCTACTAACATTTATGTGGCGGGGCGGGGCAGGGGCGACAGTTTGACAGCTCTTTCAAACCAAGAACTTGAAAACCACACCCTCTACACAGATTCTAAAAAATCCTGTTCATTTCGATGCAACGGAGTCAGCATAGAGAACTTAACGCGGATCCCCGACAAGCAAATTATCTAGAGCAAAAGCAGATTGTTTTAGTTTAAAAGAGACAGAGTTTAAATTACTGAAGACTGTTTTAAAATTAGTAGATTATAAGTTGAGTTTCGTGAGAGCTGAGGCAAATATTGTCTTCAAATCTTCTTTCACTCTCCCACTTGCAAAAATGAAGTCTATGGCTTTTTGCGCCAGCTGAAACATCTCCCTCTTTCCAAGATCTTGATATCAGAAAGTGAGAAGAAATCAGAAAAATTACTCATGATGCTAAATCAGATATTAACATCATTTATGGGGTAGTAGAATCACATTCACATACAAAAAAAAAGAAAAAAAAAAAAGAAAAGTAGATGTACCAAATGCGGATGAGGCAAGGGCATACTCAGCAGATAGACTGGTAGAGAAGACCCCGCAATCATCAGTGCACAGAATCAGAGGATGGTTTGATTTATATAGATCAGCTGCAACCAACATGAAACTCTTACAAACTGTATATGTAAGGATTTTTGCTTCTTTTCATCAACGTGGAGATTATTATAACACATTTGAGAATCTTAGATCATCGACATTCAAACCATAAAACCTCTAAACCACGTTCAGAAAGAGTCAAGGAATCTAACCAAAGTGGTGAACATCTGCAGAAGCAATTGTCTCAGTTTTAATGTTGGAAGTCAAACAAATCTCCACCTGTTAGATTGAACTGTTAATCAGGAACATCAATAAGCAAAAACAAGGCACCTTATGCAAGAGGCACTGACGATCCATGTTCATTTTCAATGATTAGTTAGGAATACTTTCATAAAATGGGTGGGGTGTTTGTAATGATCATAACCATGTAACCTATGTTCAATTTTAAAAATTAGTTTAGGAATATTATAATAAAATGAGTGGGATGTCCGTAATGAGCAAAAAATGATGTAACATTATTAAGCACGCCTTCTTACAGACTCACAGCCAAAAGAGAATTAATGCTGCAGCAAGTCTCCAAAAAAAAGAAGATGATGATGAAGAAAGAAAGAAAAGCACAGAACAAAAGGAAAAAAAATATAAAGAAAGAAGAACTCTGCAGAAAATATGAAACTTAACTGGAATTTCAAGCCTTTGCAAAAGCTTCCACTCTTGATCGTCAAAGCAACAAGCATGCCCGATTCTCCTGGGAAGAAAATCTAGCATTGCACGAATTTCAACTGGATTGGGAACCTATAAACACTAAGTTGTAGAGGAAGTGCTTAGAATAACAGCAAAGTCGGCACCATGAGAAAGGACACTATAGATGGAACGTATCAAATACACCTCGCCACAATGTAAGGTAATTGGAAGGCCTCGCTTTTTAGCAAACTCTAACGCTGGTAAAAATGTCAGCCTATACAAGAAAAAAATCAGAAATTCATCATTATGCAAACAGAATGTTGGTATACATCATCATCATGTGCGAGGAACAGGTAGTGTAAGCTACCATTGACCAACTTTAGGGTTGCCAGAAAGATCTATTCCCACTACTCCAAAATCTTTGAGTTCCATAGCAAGCTTGACCTTATAAAAAGCAGGTAATGGACACTAACGTCTCTAAATCTGAAACAATTTATAACATGGAGCATCTTCTGGTCATAGACTTACAGTTTCCATAGCAGCTTCAGCTGTCTCACGACGGTCAATACTTAGAAGTAGCCTCACATATATCTTCTTGCTTTCAGTTCCATTGCATAACTCACCCACCGAAAGAGAATGTGCAGAAGCATCTGTCTTCGGTTTACCAGAAAGATCTACCTCGACTGAATCAACAGATCTTATGCCCTTTAGAACTGCTTCCATGTATGAGCGCTTGCTCATACCTTTAGAATCATTCCTCTGCATTTCAGAAATGAAACAAATTATGCACACCAGAATCATCAATTCAAAAACATTGGCAAACCAACCTGCTGATCTAGTAGAAAGATCTGTCCATGATAACAAGATTATCTACTCAGGCATTTAACAAATCGTCTTCAAGCAAATATATAATATACCTTTGGAGTTGTTCTTAATTCTAGGTAAACAACATTATCTGCAGCAAAATCCTCAATAACCTGTCCACATGAAGATGAATAATACATAAGAGGGTAAAACGTGTGGGACAGGACAAATACACCTAAATATCTTTGCGCTCTCACCTCTTTGGTTATCCTTGCAACAGTTTTGTGGTCAGTTGTAATAATATGAATCAAATCAAACAACTTGAATACTTCATTCAGAGCTCGATCATCTGGAAACACACACAATGTTAAAGTCACTTCTAGGTCAACATCTCACCTCAAAATTCAATGTTCATCTTGCCTAAATCCATCCATACCAAACAACTTGAAGTCCATAAGGCACCTAAGAATTCAAAAATGAACTTCAAGGACACAAAAGGAGATCCCAATCTCAATTTGAAAAATAAACGAGAATTTACATATTTGTTCACGAACTTCATGATTAAGAATAACTGCATAGTATTACGAAACTGAAAAGGATTATAACAGAAAGAGGATAGCCACACTTTTCAGAATAACATGCTCGACGTCTGAGAAAACTATAGCACCCTTCTCGCCTAGTTCTCTAGCAAGCTCCCTGCAAATGATAATTTTTCTGATTAAAACGGAAAACCATGCCAAAGATCATTTAACTATCAGTAGCATCAACAGGAAATGTGAAATGAAACAGTAGGATTTCAGAGTTGGGTATACAGAAGTGTGGAATCTCTGAGTGAGCCATTGAGATGCGCGTGAAGTTCAATCTTGGGCATTGACACACACCACTCCATGTGTCTCCACTTGCAACGCAATCTATAACACGATATTAAAGTATACAACAATAAATCAACACCATGAATGAAATGAAAGCCCATACCCTAAACTTGGACTTGAAAGTGAAGTCGAGCAAACAAAATCAACTTAATGTCTTAATCGCACCGCACTATCACGTAAAAGTAGAACAGTAATATTTAAGAACCTACATAAACTTATAATAATTAATTGGACTTAAAGAATTATTTTATTGAAACATCTAGAGTCATTCTTGATTTATTAAAACTTTCCATCGTAAGGAGAACTTCTGAAAAAATTCAGTTTCAAGAGAAATTTTGAAAATAAAAATATATTCTTATTCATTTTCTTCATTTTGGCCAACCCAATCTTATTATCTTTATATTTCATAAGACCCAACAGCATAACCAATTCCAAAAAGGGCCCAATTCTCTCTCTCTCTCCGCAGATTGCGTCTCCCCTCATTCACAAATCTGAAAAATTCTCCCCCTCAAATATCTAATCTTCTTCTTCACTCCTAGATTCCGGTGACCTTCTTCTTCTTCTCTCCTAGATTCTCGGGGAAATTTGCTGCTCAACCACTATCGCCGCAATGCGCCGTCCTCGATCACAACGAAAACACCCCACATCGCCGCCATTTCTCTCCTTCAACGAAAATTACGGCGAAACAGCACACGACCACGCCGCCTTCAACTTCGCCGTTCGGTCTGCAGAGTCGCCGCCCTCTTCTCGGTCACGACTCGGCAACATCCACAAACTCCAATCCCTCCCTGACTAAACAAATCCACTCGGTCCAGATTCAAATCAACAACAACATGGACAACAACTCCCCCTTATTTAATATTCATTTTTAAAATTTTCCTTTCTATTCACAAAACTAGTGTAGGTAGTGAATACGGTTATATGCTTAAGCTAGTAGGTCGAATTTTGTTTCTGTGAAATTGTACACGAAAAATGATTGAAAATAGCTTCATGTGGTTATTTGATTTACTGCAAAAATAAGATTTTGAGTGATGACGTTCTTGTCCTTCAAAAATTCAAGGAGATAAGTAATAGCAAAATTTCTACAATGTAAATAGGCTTAAAACTTGAGTTCAGAAATTACCTGTTGAAGCTTGTAGCGGAAAACTTCCAGCAGGAACTTGCTTTGATAAATTTGGTGTAGTTTGTTGGGAACTTTTTTGAAGTTGAATGTTTAGGGAAGTTGCAGAGAAAATGGTTCCTGGCGAAGTAAAGGATAAATAGCAGTTGACCAACTATAAAATTAACAGAATACCTGGATTTTGGGCTTCTCTATTGAAGTAATTCAGCTAAAATTCGGTCCTAAAGCAACACAACAAAAGTCCAGCATTTAAAGTGGCCCAGCTTTGAATGAAAGTTCTTAAGAATACAAATCAAAGGCCCGACTATTTAATTAGGCCCAAAGACTAGTTCAAGTTATCTAAACTACATTTAAAGGCCCAAAAGTTTAATTTACATGCCACTGGCCAATAATTAAACTAACATAAGGTCGACATGAGATGATGTTTTTCCTATCTATCTATACTATATACATTGGAAGCACCACGTTCATCCATAATCCTATGTGGTATTATTAGAATTTTTTATTCTCAATTATCTAAGTTATTCTAATCTATCCTTTAATGCTCCCATATTTTATTTACCATAATTTCCATAATAACGAATTTAAGTTTCCATTTTAACAATACTAAACTTCCGCTCAACCGATTTTGGAAGGATGTGGAAGGATGGAGGTCGACCCATTTGGTTAGAAAAGTGCCTAAAAATCTTCAATCAACCTAAATTTAAACAAGGAAATATCATACCATACATTTTCAACTATATATGATGATATCAAAGATTTTATTTTTCCTTCAATTCGCCATTGTGTTTCTAGCTTACCGAGGTACGAATTTGAATCTCAATCTGGTTTATACGATTTTCTTTATTTATTGTTATCTCTTATTATTGTTAATTTTATTAGAAAAATGTCTAAAAATCATATTTTATAATTCATACACACTGACAAATTGGCTTCTAGATATTGTGTTTACCTTTTTGCATGGATGGACCGAATCGAAAAAATCGACCGAACCGATCGGTTTGGTCGATTCGATTCGATTTAAGGTAGTCGGTTTCGGTTCGGTTCAAAATTTTATATAAAATCGGTTTCGGTTCGGTTTTCGGTTTACGTTTTAGGTTGGTCGGTAACGAACCGAACCAAACTATTATTTTAATGTATTTATATATTTTATATAATAAATAATTAATATTTTAATTAAATAATTAGGATAAAATATGTTTATTTAAAAAATATATAAAATTTATATTTCGGTCGGTTTTCGGTCCAACGAAACCGATCGGTTTTTCGGTTCGGTTTTCGATCGGTTCAAATTAAATCGGTTGTTCGGTTTGAAAATTTTGGTCGGTTCGGTTTCGGTTTTGAAAATTTGGTCGATCGGATCGAACCAACCGACCGATCACACCCTAGTTTACCTTATAAATGTTGCTTAAAGAGTGTACATCCATTTATTTGATGTTTTCTTCCAAAAAATAGTATGGATAATTTATTTGTAAAACTATTCTGTTCAAAGCCCTCATCCCCTAAATCGGTAGCATAACAATTGAGTTGATTGAGTTGTGTCTCATTAAGCTTTACGTTTTACTGGGGCAACTTTTGTCGTGGTATCGATATTATTACTATTTTATTATTTATTTTTAGTTGGGGGTTCGCAATTTGTATAATACGTTTGATGTTTGTTTTTCATAATACATCAACTTATGAATCTGAGCATTTTTATTTGGTTTTGACGAAATTGAGTGTTGGAATGCTTGATTCTAACATTTGAATTTGAAATAATATTTTTTTAGGAAAATCGTTGCAGCTTCAAAGTTCAACTGAATCTTCACTCGAGGTAATAAGGGTTTACCATCGCATTCTAAATCAATAAGGTGATATATATATATATATATATATATATATATAGAAAGAAAGAAAAAGCATATATTGGATTATTTATACAAGTAAATTAATAAACAATTTCGGTCGTGGGCAAGCACTATTTTTTTTTTGTTTCTAAATCTATTTGTCTATCTATCTTCTATAATATCTACTTAGCATTACATATTCTACGGTTCTAACTACTACAACAATCATTTATCTTATGTGGACATTCTTGGAATTTTCATTTTTATATTTCTAAATTCCATAATTTTCAAATTTTATTTTCAATAATTATCTTCTTGTACTCCTATATCTCAAATATCTTCATGAATTGACATATATGGAAGTAACATAAAATAATTTTTCTTTCTCCAAATAAGATAGTACTTAAATTAGTTAATTGAATCATACATCTATATTATGAATCTTATATTTAATATTATATTTTCTTATTTAATGATTAATTAAGGAATTATAATCAATCAATTAGTGTATTGTTTGTCTGCTGAAAAATATGTATGATTCAATCCGACATTATAGTTAATCAAAGATTGTAGATTAATATACTAATACGTAATTTTGTTCAATGCTACAAGATCAATGGTTACCGTCATTCTTTTACATTCTTGAGGTTGTTACTTTTTTTACAGACGATGACATATTTCTACTTTAATGGATAATCATGATGATCGAAATTGATAGCCAAATAGTATATGACAAAAGGTAAATAACGAGGATCAAATTCTTATTAATTCCTTCCAAAACTTCAAACTTTAATGTTTATTTTGTCTTTAAATGTTATGAAACAAAACATATTGGTTGGTTAATAACTTATGCAGCTCGAAGAGTGAAGACAAATATTTTTATCTGAGATTCTATATTGTGTATATTGATATGTAGTTATGCTCCAATAGGAAATACATTATGGTGTTTTTAGCTATATGTGGATGTATGTTCGACTGGAGTTTCCTAAGGTTCCATTTGTTTTGCAAAAAGTAATATCTTCGATTGGATAAACTGTTTTGATTTTTAAAATGTGGGTATTGTTAGATCTCTGTTATGTGAATATAGATTGTAGGGTTCTTTTGTTAATTTATTTTTAAGGATTACTTCTCAAGAGCTTTCTATATAAAGAGATAAGTCAAAAATTCTAAAATATTTGGATTGAGTATGCATATTTTTTATAATTATGCATGTTACATGTTAAAGTCAATTTGTTTTTTTTTTTATATCTAATAAGTGTATAATGAATTAATTACTTTATGCATCAACATCCACATTTTTCAATAAAGAGATTAATTAATAAGTACATGAGAATGGTAGGGAACTATTTCACTTTTGCAAGAAAATAAAGTAATTCGATTTTAATACGTTGTCTATAAAATTTACCTTTAAATCAATATACATATATGATATAATAAAATATATGTCGTACCAAAACAACATTTACTTGATTTGCAATACTAACTTAAACTACGTTAAAACTTACTAAGGTATATAATTTATTAGATCAGATAAAGTAATTATACGTATTGTTTTTATATTAATATAATTAAAATACAACTATTTTAACTCTTATTATGTTCTATATTTTTTGAATTTATAATCTGGCATCCTTCATCACATGCAAGTATTTTCAAAATTTTCATCAGATTTCTCAGCATTTAATTTCTCAGTTCTTATAATTAAAGTCATGAGAATTCGTAAAAACAAAAAGTTACATAAGTCAACTAATTAATAAACTAAAAAATTATAAAATGTATGAAAGTATACGATACATCTTCCATCCTATTGTATCGAAACGATCAAAACCTGAAAATTTCAAGATTACCTTTCATATTTTTGAAATTTGTAAGACTATATTATAATTAGAAATACGATCAATATACACGTGGTGGAAGATGGTTAAATGGCTAAACCCTAACCTAATATTATAGGCGGTGACGAGGATAATCAAAAGTACGACCTAACAAGTGGTGTAAGATATTTCTTTTAATAAAGTGTGAGTCAATTACACAGTTAATTGTTCACAATGTAGAATAACCTTATATTTAAATTTATGTTTGTTTCCAATGAAATTTTAAGATGAACTTATTATTAGCTTTTGAATTTGATCAATTTCTTTTGATTTTTTTTGCAAATAAGAGAGATGAAAAATAATGAAGAACGCCAAGTTTGACCTATTTCCGATTATAATTTGACATATCATATAGCATTTATTCTGAAAAATTGGCGTAATATTGTAAAGTATTAAATGATTTTTATTTTTCCTAAAAAATAGTTTTTATAATTGCTTATAAATTATAACGTTAAATAATTACCATTGAAAGTCGACAGATTATACACTAATCTATATATATCCATACATAAAGAATGTCACTAAGTGTACACGTGTGTAGATGATACACATGAATAATTATAAAATACATGTTCATGATATGTATTGATGAGATTGTTTTACTACAT
Source organism: Salvia rosmarinus (assembly GCA_036937905.1). Lineage (NCBI taxonomy): Eukaryota > Viridiplantae > Streptophyta > Magnoliopsida > Lamiales > Lamiaceae > Salvia > Salvia rosmarinus. The sequence goes on from CM072818.1 coordinate 83,626,928, forward strand.
GTTTAATCATAGCTACCAAAAAATCGAATAAATCATTCATACACATTCACTCATTTGAAATCACTAAGAAAGTTAGAAGAATGAATTTAAGTAGTCCGTGAACCGAGGACTCATTAACATTTTATAAGTTTATTGTAGCTAGGGACGTTTTTTTATCTATGATAAACATTAGTGTACTATTTTGTATTGATCGAGTTGGCTTATGAATAGACTTAGGTATTATCGTACAGAAAAAGTAACAATTTATTTGATCTAATAAGTACCTTGTATCATAATTGATAAATTCTATGACTCGGATCTTTATTATTATCTTATTTATTACCTGTGTGGTGGTCCCCCGGATCACCCGGATCCCATGAGTAAATCGAAAGTTGGATCTACATTGGATCTTATCGAATCGCCCCCATCTATCCTCCTAATAAATCCAATATTATGTTCAAATAAGAAAAACATTTTATTCAATAATCAATATATTTATTTCTCTCTATTTCTTTTCTTTTTGAAGTACTATTTAAAACTTGTCGACTCAAGAAAAGAAAAGGGACTCCAAAATCCCAAAACCCATCTAACAAAATTGTGATAAGATAATAATGCTACATGGAGTATTTATATTTTTTTTTTATTGTTTCGTCCATTTTATGATGTATCGACATCGAAGAAAAAAGAGCAAACAAAAGAATGGAGGGGCAGAGGCGACTATGAATAATTTTAAATAATAGTTTTTGATTAAACCCCACACGCAATCTCAGACTGGCAGACAACCTGCTCTCCTCCCCTCTGCAACACTCTTCCCATAATTCAAAGCGCGTTTTCTTTCTCTGTAAGTGCTTCTATCTCTCTCTAGAGATATTCACCCCCTTTGAACTTTGTTGTGTATTTTCAATTTGTTGCAATTCTATTTGTTTTGCTATGGTTCTTCCGGTGAAACCTATGATCTGAGGTATGATTCGATCTGTTTCAACCGCTTTGTGCAAGAATATATGCCTTTATTGGCGATGATTTGTTCTTCATCGGATTAATCCATAGTAGAAAAAATCTTGGGATCTATAGCTCGATTCATGCGATGATATAGGGTTTTCCGAATTACTGACCTATTTAATATAGGTTTTTTTGCGAACTTTCGTTGATCTGATACTATTATACGAATACTGTAACGATTTTTTTGTTTAGTAGAGACCTGCGCTTGATGATTCACTTATTTTCGTTTGCCACCTGCAAATTGGGGATTTCTTCAATTGTGATTTGCTTGCTGTTTGTTAATTGCGTTTAGCGTGTAGTTCTTTTCTTTTGGGAATGAGTTGGCATTGTATTGAGAATTGTGAATCTGATGTTTGATTTTTGAGCTTGCAGTGATAATTGTGTGGTTCTTTTGCGCGTGTCCCGTTCTCTTCTCCAATCCGATATCTATATACATATATTACTATACTAGATGGAGGTTAAGCTATGGAACGACAAGCGCGAAAGGGAGATGTATGACAATTTTGCCGAGCTCTTTGCGATTATAAAGGCAACCGAGAAGCTTGAGAAAGCTTATGTGCGCGATGTTATTTCTCCTGCTGAATATGAGATTGAATGCCAAAAGTTGATTGCCCATTATAAGACCCTGTCTTCCACGTTGAAAGACATTGTACCTAGCATTGAGAGGTTCCATGATACTTACAAGATGGATTGTCCTGCAGCCATAAACCGCCTTGTGACATCTGGGGTTCCTGCAACTGTTGAGCACAGGGCCGCTGCTGCAACGTCAACCACTACATCGGCTGCCATTGTGGCCGAGTGCGTACAGAATTTTATCACTGCTATGGATTCCTTAAAACTAAACATGGTTGCAGTTGATCAGGTCCACCCGTTGTTGTCTGATCTCTCTGCTTCTCTCAATAAGCTTTCTATATTGCCGCCTGATTTTGAGGGGAAGGCAAAGATGCGAGACTGGATTGCCAGGTTATCGAAAATGGGTGCTGCAGATGAGCTTACTGAGCAGCAGGCTCGACAGCTGCACTTCGACCTGGAGTCATCGTACAACTCATTCATGGCAGCACTGCCGACTGCGGGGACATAGTTGTTTGGGTGAGGCAAGGCTGTACATATATTGGTACATTTGTTTTCTTGTCTACTATATTTAAATATGTATGTTTGGACTTCTTAGTAGAGAACCTTGGTCGAAGCAAGTATGTTCAGCACACGGTTGCTGATATTTTGATCCTATTGTGTGCTTAAGAGTAGAGGGATATTTTTGAATATGAAGTGCACCTATCTGATGGAATACGCTGGTCCTTGTGGAGTGAAAGCATTAGAAAATTGATTGCAGCTTTGTCGGCCTTATTTCTTTTTGTATGTTGATCTTGGCAAGTCATTCCTTCAGGCTTTGTTAGCTTTTCAGATTTGATCATTTTTCTGTTAATTTCTTGGATGTATTGCCCTTTGAACTTGAAGTAGTCACATTAGATTGCTTTTCCCTTGTGCACGTTTTGGTTTATAAGATGATTACTTTGTGAAACTTGAGGAGATTTATTAGGATTTCCTTTGTTGTGGCAAATGGAAATATATGCACAGTTAAATTCCATGTGATTTTGTTTGTGCGGTAGAGTTTCTAAGCCATCCTTAATCCTGTCTTCTTGTCAGCGTGAAGGTTATTGGTTTCTTAGCTACTATTGGAATTTTTTCAGCAGTTGAAACTTGTGATATCATCAGTGTTGATGCATTTGAATGATGTTGTGGTGTTTGTTTCTGGTGTGACCTGTATATGAATTTGGATTCAATGTTCATGGAGTTCTCGGGATAATTGGACGTCACATGTTCAAATTTGTTCAGACTGTTATCTGTTAACTATCAGTTATATATTATATATTACATTTGAAGTGGTATAGGACTTGGGAGTATGCCTGCTTCTCTATATTGATTAAATTTGAGTATGCATTCGAAACATAGATGGAGGCATTTTCTGCATTTTGTTTCTTTGCAGCAACTAGAACTTATCATGTGAATTATGTAGGCGTGCGTCTATTAGGAGCCCAAACTGTCACTTTTCTTGTCAAGTGTTTACAGAGGCTACGTTTCCTATCAGAAATTGGTATGCGTAGCTCCATTCTTTTCTTGTTGATGCTTAAACACCGTCTCTACATCCTTATCGCCGCGGCCGCTGCAGTTAACTACCACCTTAGCGCCATTGGGCAAGGTCGAGCATAGTTTTCCAAGATGTGCCAGTGCGTGTGCTGCCTCCAGGGCTGGACATATACCTTCTAATCGGCACAACAATGAGTACGCTGCGATACACACACGAATGAGCATAGCAGATCTAACTACTCCTCACTCAACAAGATTTAATTAAAGATTATTTGGTGCAAATAATAGGCAATTACCATCAAGTGCTTCTTCATCCGTAACTGAGTGAAACTCTGCACGTCCAATCTCTCTTAGAAAGCTTATCTCTGGGCTGACTGCAGGATATTCCAGCCTGCAATTTCATCAATCCAATCTATAAAACAAGAAACAGACTATGCAATGTACAAGAGTGGAAATCCAAGATGTCGTGGATTAGTTAGTAGAAGCGGGCAAAACAAGCCTAGCCCGACATGTCTGTTGGGCCAAGAGATTTTAGCCCAAGTGGAATTCGAGGCTGGGCCGACCAAAAGCCCGATGGGCTCGACTCCACCCAATTTTTAGAATAAGCAACGGGCTGGCTTCGTCTTTTGCCACTTTCGTTATTTACAAAATCATTCAATTTAACATTGAAGTCAATGATTGTATGGATTACTTACCCAACACCGACAGAATGCGGGCCAATTATCTGTCCCTCATCGTCTTGCAGCAAATAGGTCATGGCCCCATGATACACGCCTATCTCTCCTCTAGCAAGAGTAGCAGAGTGTCTTCCTTCATCTATGCCGGTACCGGCCGCCTCAACTCCGACCAACCGGACATCCTCGTCTCTCACAAACTCATGAAACATTCCGAGAGCGTTGGAGCCACTCCCCACACAAGCAACCAAGACGTCAGGCTTGCCACCCCACTTCTCCATCGCCTGTCTCCTCGTCTCTTTCCCAATGATCGACTGGAACTCCCGCACCATCGCCGGGCATGGGTGCGGCCCCACCGCCGTGCCGGATAAGTAGTAATTCCTCTCCAAATCCCCTATCCACTGTCGTATCGCCTCCGATGTTGCGTCCTTGAACGTGCCTTCAACAGATTTCACCTGCAATAATTATTTCAATGAAATTCGTCTAATCATGCATATTACATATACAAGTGAAGTGAAGGGAAGTGCATGGTGGTGAATATAATATGATTAATTAGAACCTGCGCGCCGAGATGCTTCATCAAGCGCACGTTAGAGGACTGTCTGGCCATATCCACATCGCCCATGATTATGGTGCACTCCATCGCGAGCTTGGCGCAGGCGGCGGCCGTCGCGACGCCGTGCTGCCCGGCGCCGGTGGCGGCGACCACGCTCCTCCTGCCCATGCGCTTGGCGAGCATGGCCTGAGCGATGGCGTTGTTGATTTTGTGGGCTCCGCCGTAGTTGAGATCCTCTCTCTTGACGTATATATCGGGGCCTTCTCCCCGGCTGTTCTTGTAGTGGTCGGTGAGTCGTTGCGCGAAATATAGCGGAGTTTCGCGGCCAACGTAATCTCTCAGTGCAGTCGCAAGCTCACCCTATATGATTACCAAATATGAAACGCTAGCTGTAATAATTCTCAATCGTAAATTCTATAATATTATTTTTTGATATGAATCAAAAAATGTAGTACGAGATGAAAACACGCATGGAAAACGTGAGTTCATATATGAACCTGAAAGTGGGGATCGTGCAGGCAGAGATTGAATTCAGCTACCAGCATGTTGAGGCAGGTTACTAGTGTTTCGGGCACGAAGATTCCTCCAAACCTGCCAAATTTGCCTGTCCTAAACGACGACTCTTCTGTTTCATCTATTAGTCGGAGAAAGTCCGTTTTCTGAGTTTGACTCCACGTGTCACGGCTCATTACGGAGCACACCTTGAAACCTTTGTGTTCAACCAATCCCGATGGCCAATTGAAACCGAGTCTAGTTGAATTATTTGGGTTCAGAGAGGGAAGTGAGATGGCGTGGTGAAGAGGGAGAGTTTGAAGATTCATGATTTTAATTACTGCTTTCCAATATGAGAAAAGAAAGCAAGAATTATCTGTGGATGTTTCTTGTTTTTAGGTGGATATACTTTTAATTTATAGAGGTTAGCCATGGCGACATATATCTGCATATAATTTATGTGCTATGAATGACATTATGGGTGAGCAAAACCAAATCAAACCAAAAAAACCGAACCGAATCGAATCGAAATTAGCGGTTCAGTTCGGTTTGTACAGTAAAATGGTTCGATTCGGTTTTAAATTTTAAAATCGAAATTTATTCGGTTCGGGTTGGGAAAAAAATCAGTTTTCAAACCGAATCACCCGAATTTTTATATATATGTTTAATAGATATGTTATATATATAGTATTTATATTATATATATTAATATTAATTATAATTTTAAAACGGTTATATCCAAATCGAACCGAATCGAATATTTCGGTTTGGTTTCGATTCGGTTCAGATATATAATACGGTGCGATTCGATTTAAATTTTAAAAATAATTCGGTTTTCGGTTTTTCGGGTTCGATTCAGTTTGAATCGAACCGTCCAAATGCTCACCCCTAAATGACAGCGAAGTAAGTGAGGAAAACGTGGGGAATAGGGAAAATAATCTGAATAACTATTTAACACTGCCTATTTAAACCTTGTTATGTACCCGCAGGGTTCGCAGAGCCACAACCCTACACAAATCACAATCACAATTATTTATTCTCAACTTTCTCAACCACGAAAATTTGAAGTCGACGAAATCAAAAATCTTACGATATCGTGATAGAGGTCTAATTGCATCATTGAATATTTGCATACATATTATATACTAAAACAATATTTTGTTGTATCTTTGATTTTTGTACTTGAAATCACATTGTCAAGTGTTATATCTAACACATTGATTATATTATTTGATCACTTAACCGCATTGAATAGACTTAAGGCTAAATAGATTATGAGAGTTTTCGAGTGAGCTTATAAGTATGAGGTGGTCTCCTGTGCGCGCCCCGCGACAGTGAGATCACCTCTAATTAGTTAATTAATTAATTAGTTTAAATTAAAATTAATTAATTTAATAAACTTTAATTATAAATTAATAAATAATAATTTTGAATTAATAATTAATAAACTCTAATTGTGAATAATAAACCCTAATTTTGAATTAATAAACCCTATTTTGAATTAATATACCCTATTTTGAATTAATAAACCCTAATTTTGAATAATAAACCCTAATTTTGAATAATAAACCCTAATTTTGAATAAATAAATCCTAATTGAAAATAATAAACCCTAATTTTGAATAATAAACCCTAATTGTGAATTAACAAACCCTAACTTTGAATTAATAAACCCTAATTATAAATTAATAAACTCTAATTATGAATTAATAAACCTTAACTAAAATTAGTAAACCCTAATTTGAATTAATAAACCCTAATTGAAATTAATAAATCCTAATTAGAATTAATAAACTTTAATTGTGAATTAATAAATATCAATTTTGAATTAATAAAACCTAATTGAAAATAATAAATTTTAACTAAAATAATAATTACAATTGATAATTAATACATCCTAATTAATAATTAATAAATTAAATTATAATTAATTATCTAATTAATCCTGTGAGCGCGCGCTCACAGGAGTGTTTGTCTATAAGTATTTGAAACGTGGTTGACGATCAAATTTTTATTCTTTTTATAGAGAAGATTTATTACTAAGTCGTCATTGCATTTATGAATTTGTTATTGCAGCATTATCATAGGTTCGGTAATTTAAACACTCAGACAACTTAGTTCTACATATAATTTACTTCAATAGGCTAATGAGTAATCAAATGAGGTAGGTTATAATCAGCTCTTTAATAAAGTTTAGTTAAACACAATCTAAATAGTAGATCAAATTTTTATTCTTTTTATAGAGAAGATTTATTACTAAGTCGCCATTGCATTTATGAATTTGTTATTGCAGCATTATCATAGGTTCGATAATTTAAACACTCAGACAACTTAGTTCTACATATAATTTACTTCAATAGACTAATGAATAATCAAATGAGGTAGGTTATAATCAGATCTTTAATAAAGTTTAGTTAAACACAATCTAAATAGTAGATCAATTTTTTATTCTTTTTATAGAGAATATTTATTACTAAGTCGTCATTGCATTTATGAATTTGTTATTGCAGCATTATCATAGGTTCGATAATTTAAACATTCAGACAACTTAATTCTACATATAATTTACTTCAGCAGGCTAATGAGTAATCAAATGAGGTAGGTTATAATCAGCTCTTTAATGAAGTTTAGTTAAACACAATCTAAATAGTAGATCAAATTGTAATTTCTTTTAAAAGGACAAATGTATCCAAATAATCCAAACTATCCATGTTTATTCTATATATAATAACTCATGCTATCAATATTTTTCCAACAATATGCAAACTTTCGATTTTTTTTGTAGTAGAATTTGTTCTTAAGAGTTTATTTTGTATAGACGACACCATTAACACTCGGCAGACTCACCATCACTCGAGAGACGTTGCCTCCCGTTGTTTTGGTTATCGAAGAAAAAGCCACACACAATTTTTTTGTATCGCCCTCATCCCCAACTTAAATTTTTAATTATAAATTATCATAATTTTTGAATTAATAAAATCTCATCGTTAACTAATAAATCTTAGTTTTGAATTAATAAAGCCTAATTGGAATTAATAAACCCTAATTTTGAATTAATAAATTCTAATTTTAAATGAATAAACCCTAATTTTGAATAATAAACCCTAATTTTAAATTAATAAACCCTAATTTTAAATAATAAACCATAATTATGAATTAATAAATCCTAATTTTGAATAATAAACCATAATTTTGAATTGATAGACCATAATTATAAATTAATTAATTTTAATTTTGAATTAATAAATTTAACTATAAATTAATAAAATATAATTATCTTTACTCACCATAATTAATATATAATTATTTTAACAAAAATAAGTGTGAGCTCATGATGAGATATATCTCATCCAAGTTTTTGTTTTTAGGATTGAAGGGTTGGGTGTCGATCATCCCATTTAATTTTTTAAGAAACTGAGGGCCGTCAATATTTTGATGTTGAAATGGAATTTAAGTATGTTTGAAAATCCAAACAGAGTCGCTTTAATTGAGGTGGCAACTAGATAATTTTATATCAGTTTACGATGTGACACTTAGAAATTTTTGTGTGAAAAATATGTTATTTGGACTTTCTATTATTATTATTATTATTATTATTATTATTATTATTATTATTATTATTATTATTATAAAATGTAGGTAAAATTTTATTAAAGGTCGCATGAAATCTCCACCACTTCCACAAATGCATGTAATATGGCTGTCGTGGAAAGTCGTACTCAATCTCTTCACTCCTAACACGGCAACAAGGGCATTGAACCTGGAGATGATGAGTTTGGAATTTGAGCCATAAATTTCATCCTTTAATTATCAAACGCAATATTAGTTGTTAGTGTCGTGACGCTTCAAATAGTATATCTAATTAAGCTTTATATTAGGACATTAATCGATTCACAACCAACTTTAGTTTACTTAATTATAAAGCAAAGTCAAATAATATAAATCCTTTTGCTATTCTTAAATAATTAGGTTGTGTTCTTTTTGATGGAAAAATATGGAAATCAAATATTTTATATTCTTTTCACACATTCTATAGAATAGATAATCATTTTCGATTATGATTTAAATTTTCTTAAGACATGTATTTTTCTACATTTTTACTTCAATTATGGATTTTTTTTTTGTATCATGGGGAACCCGCAGCCGCTACCTTAGGTGCGCACCGGGTAAACCCCACGTTCTTGTGCAATAGCCTGCAAACCACACATGATAGATAAACCACACTTGAAAAACCAGGTGTGACGGGCTCAAACCCATAGAGGCGTTTGGTGGGGTTCGAACCTGTGACCTCTCGGCTATCATGAAGGGTTGGTGTACTAACATTACTATGAGAAGATTAATTAATGTGATGAATTTTATTTTCACCCTAGAAAAGATGATAAGAAAAAGTGAGGACCATTTAAATGTGTTAATTTTTCCATCATTTCTTTCTCTCATTTTTTTTTATTATGATAAATCCGTAACCAAATATAAAGCATCCTTAATGTTAACTTGAATACCAACCCCCCACCTAGGGATGGTAATTGATTGGATCTGGCTAAGTTCAAATCTAGATTCGAATTTTTTTGTTTGGGTCCTGATCCAATTCAGATCCATTAGGTTCAAAAAAATTAAATCCATATCCAGATCTATAAAATCTGTAGGGTACAAAGTGTGGACCTGGATCCACATGTTTTCCCTTCTAACTAAATCATAAATCAATTATAATTCAAATTAACACCGTAACAATAATCTAAATACACTATATTAATTATTTAGAATTTCTATAATCATCATTATACAAGAAGATGTTACTTATAAATTTATTTTTCTTTCATGACAACAAATAATATTGCAATTAGAATAGAAGAAGTAGCACATATATATTAGCAAATAGACCACTTGTATCTAATTCATATACAATTTTTTTTCAAACACAATGTATAATTTTCTAATGTTGTTGTCCTACCATCCAATTACATAACCTAGTTTATCCAACTTCGATTATATATATATTAAGGATCAATGTGCCGGATCTGGACCGAGTCCAAGATCCACTGCCAGCCCTACCCGACCCTCAACTAAAAATGATAATATTAAGTTCAAATCAATTTTTATATTTCATCGAGCTCAAAATATTAAAAGATAAATTTATGGAAGTGATTTAGTGGTAGAGTGGATGAATTTGTGGACAAATTTAACTAGTTCAAACTCCATTCATATATTATAGGTTAAGTTTATTGCACGTTGTTTATTTGTTACTGTATAGAATTAAGGATCACTTAGGTTTCTAATATTGTTAATGAATATTAAAAAATAACTATTAATTATATTTATGTGTTGACCTAGTGATAGAGTGGTTCATGTCTGAGACTATGTCTGAGACTAAAATCTTAAGTTCGAGTGCACCATCTTATGGTTTTTAAAATTATTTGCTTATTCACCAAAAATAAAAATAAAATAACTATTAACAGACCATTTCAAATTAAATATGGTAATTTGATATGATTTCTAATATAAATTCCAACCAAAACACAAACTATGTCGGTATCTCATAAAAGCAAAAAACAATACAGATGTTGGTATTTACGGGTATTTTTGTTATTTCCCATATATATTTTTCCAGTTATTCAACAGTTCCTCTACATCTGCTCCTGATTTATTTAATTTATATTCAAATCTAACCAATATTGATATCAAAATCTCTTGAAATTGAGAAGAAAGTTTTCTTAGATCTTAATATCGAAACAAAAATACGATACTAAAAAATCAGAATTCTCAATCTTTTTTTTTATATAAGAATTTCTGAACCTTTAGTTTCAATCAAATCAATGTAGAAACGGAACCGCGATACCTACCGTCTTCAATACAGTTCCTCTCACACATAAAGCGTGCGCAAATGTTCAAATAGATTTTTGGAAACCGCATGAAAAAGAAGAGAAAAAGACAGTCTAATCCACTTGTCTGTTCAATTTTAAAACGTTTCATCTGATGTTGGAAACGTGTAGAATGTGGCTTTATTTGATGTGGATAGCCCATTCTAGTATAAATGGGCCTACTTTTACGAAGCCCAAAGAATCATTCTAGCAGATATAGCTCATATTGCTCTTGGGTTTGATATATTTTCGTATTGGGCTGCCCACACCTAAACGTTTGGATAATATTTTTTGTTAGGGTTCAGTCCATGAAGGATGGACTCACCATTTAAGTGAAAAGAGTCAAAATAGTATAAAGGAAAACTATAATAATAATAAATTCCAAAAGAATTTTTTTTCTCCATTGATGGACCGGCTTGAAGGATTTGAACTAAAGTTTTTTTTTTTTTTTTGAGTTGGGGGAAGGTGAATGGGATTGAAACGCAAACAGCTCCTTTTTTCTTAAACGTTATAAACATAGAAACTTACAGAATTTCGGTTCTTTTCTTTTGGGAGGAGAGCCTATTTTGGGATATGATGTGATACACAGATACTCCTCCGCCCCCTCAAATATAATAATATTTGATTCCCCAAAAATATAGATACTCCTGATGTTCTTTTCAATGACCAATTATCTTTTTAATTTGTTTTGCTTGGATAAATAAGAGTAATGTGAGAAATTGCGTGTCAATTTTTTCCAAGTAAGTTAAATAAATTTACTTAATGCGTAGTAAGGGGAGGATGATTTGGTAAGGAAGTATATAGTACTATCGTAAACTATAAAAGACAACACAAATACACAATTCATATCATAATAGATTTGTGTCGTCGAATTTATCCCATTTGACCGTATAAACTTTATCTCTCATATATATATATATACATATTAAAGAAAATTCCAAGTACTGTACTTGTAAGTTGTAACTTCTCAACATCAATCAGAGTAAAATCCATCAAGTTTGATTTTGTAGGTAAACTATGCTTGAAAAACCAGATATGACAGACTCAAACCCATAGAGATGTTTGGTAAGATTCGAACCTGTTATCTCTCGACCATATGAATCCACCTTAACCATTGGTGGGGTTTTAACTACATGCAGAGTAAGTATAGAGTAATTTTAAAGGTCGAAATCATTATAATTCTCTTCTCAAATCAGATCCTTTAGTCGAAGATCTAGATTCTATGAGGTGGGGGTTGATGTTCCCCGTCCATAATAAAATTAACCCAGCAAGAACAGCCGGAAATAATTCCAGGGAGCCATCAACTTTTCTCCAACAATTACCGTCAGGGGCGTAGCTAGTAAAAGAGAGGATGGGGCTTCAGCCCCCCTCGAACTTTTCTTTTCCTTTTATAAAATTTTTCGAACTTGATTTTCAGCTCCTATTGTCTAAATTATTGGTTTAGCTTCTCCAATAATATTTTCTGGCCACTCTACTAGTTACTAATTGCTTAATTAGATATTAATAATCCTAATTAGATATTAATAATCCACCCTGTCATCCGCTGGCAAAAACCTTGTATATATTTATTGTCACTTACGTTTTTTGTGGAGATTTTAGCTTCCCCCGCAGCAGCAGCAGGGCCCTCCATTTCCTCCTTCCGACATCTCAGTTCGTAAATGCAATAAATTCACAAAAATTTCCATTCCCCCAACCACGAGAATGTGCAATATACACACCACTATAAATGCAGTTTTCCCTTCACATTCTTATCATCATATATGAATGTCACCGGCATAGATTACAATTACATTGATTTATTAAATAAATACTACTTTTGAGCTTATAAAGGTGGATATTCACATTCTTTTCCGAAAGTAAATACGCTGGTGCATGATACAACCATCTCTTTTAATGAAATGAGTCCTTGGGTTGATGAAAATAATTATTAGGAGGCCGATTTATGACCATATTTACGCTGCAGCAAATTGCAATGACATCATCGTATAGTTGGAATCTTAAGAATAAATGACTGCTGCATGCACGTCGCCCTGTTCGCCCCCAATTTATTGCAATTTTTTCCACTTTTTAATTTGTGCAGTTTAGCAACTTGTTTCCTTTATTGGATCCCTTTCTTTCTGTCGTTTATGTTTACTCGATGAGGTTTCTAGACTATTAATTAAAGATGGTATGGTGTGGTTTCTTTCATTCCAGCTGTGGTTGTGGTGTGTGCTTGCAAGGTTGGAAATCCGTGGTTGTGGTGTGTGCTTGCATCAATCTAGCGAAAACTCAATTTTGTTTGATATTTGTACGATACCTCCATTTTAATTAAGTTCATTAATATCTAATTAGGATTTAATTAGAGCGGAATCCCAATATACGCCTCATAATTATATATTTATTAGGTTATGTCAAAGTGATAGTTTGAAAGTGGTCCAAAGACCATTTATCCCTTTGAGGTCTGCTAAATCTTGTTATTTCGAATATCTTTGTTAACATGGCAGGATCACAGCACGTGCCAGACCCCGAATGCTATCTCCGTGAAGACGGACCAAATCTGCCAAAAATGTAATGGAAATATAAAGAATCATGCCAGATATGAAAGTAGATCTCAAACTTATAAGATGTCAACAATTAGACAGTTGATCGAATGATTGCTGAAGTCCAATTTGGAAAAGATTCTTAAAGATGTGAAGCGATCATATGAAGATATATCATTAGTTAACATATCTCGACCGTCTATATATATTCACATATATCCATATAAGATTAGTAGTTATTTAGATGAAAAATTTCCTATAAATAGTCTAGGATTTCATTGTAAACATTGTATTCTTTTTCCTTCGATCGTTTTCATCCCATTTAGTTTTTTAGGAAGCACCTTTCAAGGCTACTTTCCTTCAAAATTTGAAATAATACTTACACAAATTCAACTCTTTCTTTTCTTTTCTTTTTTGGTCAATTAATACAGAAATTTTTAAAGGCTGCGTCACGGTGGACTCGAACCCGAGATCTTTGGCCTCGGGCATTAACCACTCCACCACTAGGCCAACACACACAAATTCAACTCTTTCTTTTTTTGGTCAATTAATACAGTAATTTTTAAAGGCTGCGTCACGGTGGACTCGAACCCGAGACCTTTGGCCTCGGGCATTAACCACTCTACCACTAGGCCAACACACACACACCAAATTCAACTCTTTCTTACATAATCTTTTTGTTATCACTGTTGGTTCGTTTATTGTTCGTCTCTCGTTCGTTGAAAGCTCAGAGATCCGTGATTCTCGTTAACTCTACCTTGTTTCATGACAGTTTGCCACCTTGATTAACATATTTTTATTCATTTATTTAATCGTTTAGCATTTATTTATGTTGGTAAAAAAAACCGGACTCAAGTATAGTTTTGTCGTGATCTTTAATTCGACATGGATACTGTATATATTTTTATTAATGAAATTTCACGATTTTGAAGAAGAATGAAATTATAGAAGAGGAAAAAAAAAAGGTAGCTATTTTGCTATAATTTTTTTTTGACAAAATCGAATTATCCTTAATTTTTAGTTAAATTTATTTAATCTAATTTTTGTTACAGTAGGCCATTCATTAGTGAAGAAATTACAAAATCGCAATGGAAATCAATCTCAAATTGATTTCAAATTAGAAATTCATGCTTCGACATAGTATAAATTTGATATTTTTCACACATGAGTTCAAAATAATGATGTATCACATGAAATTTCAAGTGTCAGATATATTATCACTAAAGCAAAATATTTTAATAGAGAAATAATTTTTGAAGAATTGTCATCCAAAAAAAGTGTTACTAAATAAAATTTTGACATCATGTGATGTGTAACTATTATGCATATCACAAAAATAAAAGCATGTCACAAATGTAGTGATATTTGAGGGTGTAACAATTTTTGTATGTTAAAAAATTTACATTTATATATGTAACAAAAGTATATAGATGAATATGTGGATACAATTAAATTTGGTTATACAGAAAATGTAATAAATTTGTGACAATCTCTTAGTATCACTTAAATTATGTCACCACTAAATATATTTTTTATAGTATATATTATGATATAATTATGAAAAGATTAATATCAATTTATAATTTGTTAAATATGGGGACATCATTGAAAAAGGCTCAATTTTTGGTACGTAAACTATATTTACCCTTACAAAGTTTAAAGTGAAATTTTATTTGTTTAAATCAGTTCCATTTTTTGAGTAGAAATTCTTTTTTTATATCAAACATGTACTGTCATGATTAGTCTGCACCTCTTTTATTTTGTTCAACCAATCTTAATTATCTTATATGTACCTGCCAGTACAGCATGTGTGTGTATGAAATATAAAAAATTATGTGGGTGCTTTATAACGGAAAAAGACTGTAGTTACTGAAGCAAAGTATTGCATTTCATCATTTTCTCATATTTATTCAATTGCATAAACTCCTAATTTTTCTCCAACAAATTAGGGATATTTAAATTAGTCCCATTTTTAGCTATAATTTCCATGGTTTTGGTATTTTTAGAAGAAGTGGTTTCTAGCTAGCTAAAAAAAAAATCATTTAATATACCAAATTCAGACGTATCGCCCTGATATAAGATTATTTAATTTAATATGATTATAAATAGAACATAAAATATTTTCCGTCGAAATTCGACTGATTACACACTAGTCTCAATTAAAGTACAATCTCATGTAGAATCTCAGTTAGAGTGTAGTTCTCATATCACGTGTCTAATATGAGGACATCCTCATCTAAGATTTTATTTTTCTAGATACAATTTATAAAATTATATTGACTATTTCATGACGAGCAATCGCTATTGTTGTTTGAAAATATGCTCGTGTATAAATACATAACGATCTCGTAAACCATACAAGGAAAGTAAATCTCACTAGAAAAAAAATCATGTATGACCAACTAGGCATTGTCGGTAGTCAAAGTTCAAACTTGAGATGACATGTCAGTTAAATACAAAGAATTTATTAATAAAACAGAAAGCTGAATTATTCTGATAAGGACGTGTGGGAGAGGATACTCGCCGGGCCCCTTCGTATACCGTTACGCCTCTAAATATACTTATATACATATGACCAACTACAGTGTTACCAAATCACCTTCAATGTTTATTACTAGAGATGAATACTCATTTCTTTCAAGTTCAACTTAGGCCAATTCTCTGTTGCTGCACGATAAATCCTAACTTATTTAGAATCGTAAATTAATGATGATTATACCTCTTCATATGTTTGTTTTTGTATATATTCTCACAAATGCAAAAGTAAGAGAAGAATGATATATAAAATTAGTTAAAATTAAATATGATAGCAAAGGAGAAAAGAAAAAATCTTAAATTTCCATTTTTGGATTGAGGAGTGACAAACACTCATATTTCCATGTTTATAAAGTCTATATGATTTCATTTGTATAAGGATTAGTGTTTTTGCTAGCTAATTTGAGTTTATTGTGTAGAACTTGTTACTTGCTTGTCATTTTGGTGAATTTGTAAAAAAATAGAGACAAATTTAAGGAAAATGAGCATGATAGAAATAAATTTCATCTCGATCCGAGTTCGTGGACACAAACTGATCTAAAATGGGATTCTAGATGAAGGAGAACGAGCCCGAACAAAATCAGTACGTAGAAGCCCAGAGACCACGTGTTCACGGGAACGCGACAGCGTGCCATGACCGCGGACGAGCAAATTTCATCCATAAGACCCCACGGTCACGGCACGTGGCCCTTGCCCGTGTGTGGCGCCAACTCTCCCATTTGTAAAATGCTGAATTTTGGGTTTTAAACCTATTTTGAGTCCATTTTGGAGATCTAATATTATATTTTACCGCTACACATATAAAAACTTCAAAAGAGCTCTGCAAAAGGGTATTCTACCACATATTTTATAGCTTTGATATTTTTGTGGAGCTTTTGAAGATGAGAAGAGAGAAGAGAAGATCAAGAGCTTACAAATATCGAGATTCTTACGAATCTCTCTAAGATTTTTACTGTTTATGATTTTATTTTATTTTGATTTTAGTTTTCTAGTTAACATGTCCATGTGTAGCTAGTAATCTATGTTCTAGAGTTAGGGAGTAGACAAATGATGATTGTTGGATCATTTTGAATTAATTAATCCACTTCCTTTCATTTTTATGTTCTTGGATTTATTGTATGCTTAATTGTCTGATCACAAATTTGGCATGATTTGTTGTATTGGTTTGATATCGAGAGAAGATAACTAATATGTGATTGAGAACATAAAACATACGTCTCAATATTAGTCGAGAGATCTTGAGTTCTGTGTGAGGACTTATAATCTTTTTGTTCTGTTTGGATTGCATGTTTAAGTAACGATTTGAACACAATAGTACTCTTGCATGTAATCTGTTTATTTGCTACGAGAGTAAGTTTAAGCTATTTTTGTGATTGTCTTAGGAAGAATTGAATATGAATTTGGTTACTTGATATACACTGATTTGATTGTCTGAATCTGTTGAAACTGAAGCTCTAGGATATTCTTTTATCCGTTTTAATCTCCAGTTTCTCCATCTTTATTATTTATTTAATTGTATATTTTAGATGTTTAATTATAATTATGAATTTTTAAGTCTAGATAGAGGATTACAACTAGGGATAGTAGTCGGTCATAGTATTATAGTCTCTGTGGAATACGATCTTGCTTTCTACTATACACAATTACACGGGTACACTTACGACGTGAAATTAGTTATTAAACAAAGAGTAAAAAATAATATCCCTGTAAGAGGGTGGCCAAGCAAAAGGAAGCTTTGTGAAACAAAACTAGAGATCCAAATAAGCAAATCACATGTCGGTTTATATTTATTTTACAACAACTCTTCCTCGTCTATTTATATTGCAATAACTTTGGTTTGTCAGCGTCAGAGCTCGCAAAATTGAAGGAAATAATCATAACACTCTACTGCGTTATTTCACCCCCAACTCATTTTGTTGCCATACATCAATATACATTTTAAATAATTGTAAAGTGATGTAAAATAAAGGATCAAATCTATATATTTTGCGCATCCCGTATACTTTATTTTGCGCATCCCGTATACTTTATCCCGGATAAAATAGTTAGTGGATTGTAACTAGTTGGAAGGGGGCGTATACTTTATTTTTGCAAATCTTTTGTGAAGAATTTCTGCCTTCTTTCTTTTCTTTTGTGTGTGTGTGTGCTGCCGAAGAGGGAATTCTCTTACTGTAGGAAGAAGATGGAGTGTGATATTTGTGTGCTGCATTTGCTACTCTGAATGAGTTGTTTATACACGTTTTTGGGAAATCAAACTCTTTTATTATTTTGATCCCATCCGCGAGCCACTATTTTAAAAGTAATTAATGCTTTTTTACTCTTAACATTATCAACATATGTATATATATTTATTGGGATGAGTTCTTCCTGGAACACACTTACAAATATACTTGTATATATACGGAATGATATTTTGTTAATGTTAATGCTTAATGATGCTTTTTTTACAATCATGTTTTTTATATATTGTAATAATCTTTTTTAAGACAATTGCAGATTATAAAAAGATTAGTGGTCCAGATTGATTTTTAGTTCCCACGCTAGAATTTTTTTTTTATATATGAACCATTTCTAGGTGCCTTTAGTAAACCCCACTATTCCTGCAATAGCCGCAAACCACACAAGTGTAAACCACACTTGGAAAACCAGGTGTGTGCTCAAACCCATAGAGGCGTTTGGTGGGGTTCAACTGTGACTTCTGCCATGAACCCACCTTAACCATTATGTCCCTTGGGACTAGAATTTTATTTCTATATCTATATCTATATATATCATATTAATTATTTACCTTAAGATATGTTTTTACATGAATAATTTCTTAACTATCTATATATATCATATTTATTCAACGACAATATGAGTGAGTACAATTAGTATTAATCGTCCACCATGACGCGGTCTTTAAATTTCTGTATTAAATTGATAAAAAAAAATTGTATTAATCGTGTTAGAATAGAAAACTTAGGGGGGTTTCAAACGATGGCCTTGTTTACGGATAAAGCAGCATACGTATTAATTGAAAAGGAGTACACTAATTATGTCGTCCTTGCTAATTTCAAATGACAGGATTTAAAACCAATTTATTGGTCAAGCGAGCTTGTTTAGCAAACAAAAATATTTGGTAGAATCATAAGTGATAACATGTTAAAGTCGTAGCTACTTTTGAGGACGCCACATTAATTCTAGGTAAACTATTTTACATATAGGACTATTTCATGCATTATTAATATATGTGTAACATGAAGTAGCCGGGCCTTGCAATGTTATCTATACTTATATTGTTGGTCATAATATAAATAGATATTATAATACAATGTACAACACAATTAATACTATAAAATTGAATATTGTTTCACATGTCCTGTCCATATTTATGTACGAAACATATTAAGTTGATTAATCTAACTCATTTTTTATTAGCTACGTGCTAACCTAGATATTGGAAACAATAGTACTACTTAATTTTATTAACTCTAAGCCACTTTTTAACTTTTCAATATTTAAAATATATCTTTAACCTTTTGGATCTATTTTGCAGCTACGGACTGTTTCTTTTCTTATTGATCCTTATAACCATTTCTTCAGTTTCATTGCATAGTAAGAATTGTGTTAAGTATTTTTAGTACAAATTTTCAGTGATCCTGTTACCTAATCAACATTTGCAGAAAATTTCTGTTATATGAAAATGATTTGCAAATTGAATTATGCTATTTAATTTTGCTATAGAATTTATTCTTTTAATATTTTCTGATTCTTCATTCTTAGTATATCAGAATATATAAATAGTAACTCTTATAAAAAAGAAAATTTATCCATCATATATGGGAGGATATAAGAATTTCACTACCATAACAAGTATATATGGAAAAATTAAAATCATGTAAATTTAAGTAACTAATGCAATATTATGGAGACAATTTTGACTATACTGATTACTTTTGCTTCATTATATCGAAGTTTTTTTTAGAGAGCTAAGTGACAACTCACACACATTCATACTCACGGATATGAGATGGCTCAAACCCTCCGATTTACTAGTTGGAGTGGAAGCGTATTATGAATTGAGCAGCAGTTTGTCGTAAAAAAATTCACTAACTATATAGTGTATTATGAATTGAGCAGCAGTTTGTCGTTAAAAAATTTCACTAACTATATAGTATATATGCATAATACAATCTTCTTACAATCATTTAACCACATTTTTTCTGTAGAATAAGAGGGTGTTTGGCTGAGCTTATAATCTCTTTAAAACGACTTATGTTCTGTTTAGGAGCTTATAATGTTTGCTGGTGTTTGACAAAATAAGCTCCTAAAGCGAACATATATGTTGTGAAAAAAAGCCCAACAAATTATAAGCTCCTTAAAAATAAGTTGGTCAATCCTAACTTATTTTTTCATAAACTTATAAGCAACCATGTATTTACCAAAATAACCTTATTATAGTTCGTTATTTCCTACACATACACTATCAACTTCACATCTCGTCAATTTTATCACTCTAACTATGATTTTCTCTCTCTAACTCACGATTCTTTCTCTATCTTATAAGATCAATTATCCAAATACTTTAACAACTTATAAGCACTTGAGACATTACCTCTTATAAGCTCTTGAAACATCTTATAAGCTCTTGGAACTTATAAGCTCTCTAAAATAAGTTTAGCCAAAAAATGGGCCTAGAATTTTAATATATCCCTTTGGAATTTGGATTAAGCTCAAGGTTTCCTCAAAATTTCGTTGTATTACAGTTCCTGTCAATTGGAATCCGATTTTCGTTGAAACGAAATCGCATCTCATTCCTTTATCTTTTTCTTCTATCTTTTTTTTTTGGTATCTTTTTTATCTTCTATCGTTATTTGTGTTAAATTGGGTTCACACATTAAAATCATATAACACCGACCGAAAATACATACATTATAAGCCTAACTTTAACTTAAATAAAAGATTAATAAGTAACACAAAAACTCCTCTGTACATTCGTCTCTGGATCATAGTATTATTTATTCTTAAAAAAATATCATTTATATTAAAGAAAAATATTATTTGTTTTTTTATCTTCTAATAAGGAAGTATCATTTACATTAAATAAAATTTTAATTTGTATTAAAAAAAAAGTATCAATATCCGCACAAAAGACTTAATTTATAATATTAATACGTTAAAAACTTAATAAGTGACCGTTGCTTTTCCGAACACAGGAAGACAGAAAAAGGCGAACATGTCGATCACAAGGCAAAATGCATCTAAAAAAAATACATAAAATATTGTTGATTGAGAAGCAAGATTGGTGGCTAATTAAAACCCCTTTGAACAAAACAAAAGGAATTAGTTGCTAAATAAATTAATAATACATAGCATGCAGTAGCAGTTTTGCATACACAATTAAAGCAGGTCTTTGTTTACTTCATCTCAAGTTAACGGGCAGAGTCAATACCCGAACCCTAATCCCTTACAGCAGTACTACCGCAAGGATCACGCGAGGTGCGTTCTTGACTTCTCCCCTTCACTCCTTTCCTACCGTAAACAAATCCTCGTTGCGCTCTTCCAATTCCCCTGCACATTTCAACCTAATTAGTGAAAATAAATGATATGATATGATTAATGAAAATGGAGATAGTTAGTTAATTACAGGAGATGGAGGGTACGTTGTGGTTACGTGGGGTCGCAGAGGACTGCGCCCTTAATCCTCTCGACGGTGCATTTGATGAGGCTATTGACGGTTGCTACTGAGCCCAATGAAAGCTTGGCCGTCGGAACTGAGTCCACTAGTATCTGGAAGGCCACCGTGAGCAACGATCCGCCCGAACCGACCTCAGGAATTCCTCCCGCTTCGTTGATGGGCCCATCGGGAAGTATGGCGAAACCTGAGGGAAGAAGGGCGACGTAGTCGGGGTCGCCGCCGCTGAGGACCACGTTCATGGCGTGGATATCTACCGGAGCATAGATTACGTACGATCCCGTAGAGTCGGTGCTGCTCTCTTGTAGTATTAGCATGTTGCTCTGACTCGAGTTCGCGCTCTGAAAATCACAGCTTCACATTTAAGATAGAGAACTAGAACATTAGTTTAATTATGTATTAGTTATTCATTAATCTTACGTTGACGCGGAGCAGGGAGACTGAATTTCCTTGATCACGGCCGTTAGCGATGTGTGCCATTTCTTGAACGAGGCCGCCGTTTGAGAGAATATCCCACTTTCATCGTGGTAACAAATTAGATTAGATTGGAGTGGATCGATGCCTACATGGAATAATAAATGAATAAAATACCTCGCTTCTTGAATTCTCGTCGCGGAGGAAATCGAAAACTCTTTTGGGGGGGACGGGGAGCCAGAAAGAAGTAGCAGCGCTTAGCACAATACCAGGCGGCCTGCCTGGATCGTCCATGCTCTTTCTGGTCATCACCCTAACATCATCCGCGCCGCTCCCCGACAGCGTCGTCCATGTATGTGCGGTCGAAGCTCCGACGCCGGTGCAGAAACTCATCACCATCCTCTCCGCCAGCTTCAGCATGCTCTTTCTACCTTCTGGCGATGATATCACTGTATACATGCATCATTAGGATTGCTGCCCGAAAATGAAAATGATTATTTAATTAAGAGTAAGTAAAAAGAGGTGAAAATATTGCACCTCCAACATCTCCTGCGGAAATGTTATTAGCCATCACGCTGGCTAGCCGTTCGCATTGTCTGTCGAGAGTTGCAACCCAGCGCTTAGCCCCGAACGCTAGTCCCGAATTAACCAGTGGCTTGTAGATGCTGTGGACAGCTCTGTCGTCTACCTCTACATGTTCAACCCATGTCACCTACCATATAAACATGTATATTAAAAAATGTGGCTCCCCTAATTAATCACACACACACACACACACACATATATATATATATATATATATATTATAACAATCAATACCTTAGAGTAACCATTAGGCAGCTCCTGAATCAAGCAACCAGACGGCCGCCGCCTGCATCTTGAGATGGAAGTAGGCCTCAAGTTGTCCAAAGAAACATCAACCACTGCCCAAGTCCCGTCAGTGTGCTGCTTGCAGTATCTCACGAAGTAATTCTCCCGCGTTGGGACCAAAGGAGAGGGCACTTGGAATTCAGCAGTCATCTAAATTAAGTTGCACCACATTAATTAATTACTAGCCATAGCTAAATCTACTAATCAATTAAACGCATTAATCATTTATACATACCACTTGTAAAGCTCCGTTGTAGTTGCCTGCGACACCAGTAGACAACACCTCCAAAGTCACTGATCTCGAAACAATGCTAGCAAACACACTCGACCACTGATTCTGAAATCGCAATTCAAATTAAGCATTAGACGAAGCATTTTTGTTATTTCTATCTAATCAGAAATAAGAGGCATCGCTAATTTCCTACCACATCCATCAATATCTCGACGAGGTTGATGTGGTTCATGATGACGACGGCCGACTCCCTTGATGCCTCGGATTTCAATCCCAAAGGCTTTGGGCCGATCCCGCGGGGGAAGGTCCTTCCATATTCCTCCTCGCTCAAAAGCTCAGCAACATTCTCGGTGTTTGAAATCCACAAGGGTTCTCCACTTTGAGCCATTCTGATGAGTTCCTCCATTGCTGCGACGGCCAACTCGATTATCACGGGCTTATCAGCATCGGTAGGGCCTGACACTGACCTAAGAAGATCGGCAGCTCCATAAACTTCCCCGGCTATGCCTGTCTGACCCCCGAAATTCCCCACTCCCAGATCCAGCGACCGCGATGCTCCAGGGGATAAATGAGGATATGAGAGCATAGGTTTCCCGCCAACATATTTTGCAGCTATCCCAGATATCCTATCAATCTGCATACTTAGAAGATTCATCGTTATTGCCCAATCTAGACCTAATTAGATATTGAATGAACGAATTTAATAATCATCTTGTTTCCCTCCGTTACCTCTTCCCTTAAGCGAGCATTTTCTATCCTGAGATGCTGCTCGTCAAACGACATCTCGCCAATGGCCGCTGGGCCTCCGCAGTTAGGACACGTAGCATTGCTGAGAGCCTCTTTGTAGCGTATGTTCTCCGCTCGTAGCTTCTCGTTCTCGTTTCTCAGTTGGGTGTTCTCGTGGCGCTCGTGTTGGGACTGCAATGTTAAACTTCTTCATAATGGCGTATAATGATAAATTAGAAAAAAGAAGAAGAAGATACATATGTAAATATTTCACCTTCATTTGTGTACGTTTGTTCTGGAACCAAAATTTAACTTGCAAAGGTTCTAATGTTAGTCGTCGGCCGAGCTCTTTCCTCTGTTTATCGTCGGGGTGAGGGCATTCATTGAAGAACCTGTTAAAGTATTTATGTTAGGCAAAGAAATAAGAAAAAGAGATGTTTTATTATTAGTGAGCTTACGATTCCATTTCCTGGATCTGGTGCTGTGTGTGGCGATGATATCTCTTCTTCTTTGGGCGTTGATTGGGATCTTGATCATCGCCAGATGGTGCCTCCATAATATCGGTCCCTGATTTACTCTCGCACTCGTTGTCTCTAATCAGGTCCATCTCATTCTCTGGTGTTTTATGCGCCATATCCAGCAGATGATGGTGGCTATCAAACATATTTGGCTGAAACATCTTGCTACCCTCTGCTTGTGTACAATTGCAGTCGCCGTTGTTCAAATCTTGACTTGTTTAATCTGTCACTCAAATTAAGGCTTAATCATGTTAGGATCCCTAATTTGGAGGAAGAGAAAAATGCAACATTGCGTGGCATGAATTTGATGAGAAGACTTCAAATATGCATGTTGGACAGTTTTCCATTTTATAATGCATAGGTATATAGGCATTTCTTCCGAGCAAGGATAAATTATTCAGACAATTTTGCAGCCAAAAGGTAAGACTAAAAAATATAACTAAGCAATGGGTGTTGAATCTATTTTACTAGCGAAAATGGGGCGACAGATACGCTCATTTAAGCATAGAATATTTGATTAAAAATGGAAAAAAAACCCAATTTTAAATCCGAATGTGATTATGGTGTTAATGATGCCGCAGATCTACCATGGCAAAGAACGGTCTATATACTTATAAGCAGTTCTTTAGCATCGAAAGAATTTTATTGAAATTAAACTTCATATGACTGCTGTTGGCCTAATCAGACCTCTAGCGCATATACAGAAAGAGTGTACAAAGAAATCAATAATCAAGGTAAATTGAATGGTTCTTCGATTTTTTCAACCCCAGTCCTTTAATCAAATCAGAATTCATGTACAGAAAATTTCTCAAAAAGAAGGCAAAAAAAGATAAAAGATTCGTGTAATCCTACATCAATTGAAAGAGAACCCTAAAAACTCACCAACTAATGTTTCGGCTCATAGGAGAATTCATTCAATCGGAGATGGCATGAAGCACCTATAAAGTATAAACCCTACAAACTATTCTCTCTAGTTCTGGCAAAATGGGTATATAAAGTTAAATTGGGTTTCTAAAAGTTAGTGCGTTGAAGTTTTAGTAGATTCCCTGGCAGAATGAGAGAAAAACAAATGGGATGGTTACATGTAAGAACAGACTAGCGATGGACTTTTGTTTTGTTGTTTCTTTTAAGGTTTGATATATGGACTTTTTTGTTTCTTGGTTTTTGGATTTCAAACACGACTTTTCATCTCCGCTGTCGTGACGTGCCAAAGGACTAAAAACGAGGAAAAGAAATGCAGCGAAGGAGTTGAGAGTGTGAATGGCCTTTGACACTCTAGCTGTATCTTTTTTTTTCTTGTTCTTTTCAAACCTTTGTTACATATAACGCCCACGAAATCTTCGGTGGTGTCCAACTCAAATCTTTTCGCTCTCTGTCCAAGAAATAAAACAAAAAACAAAAACATAACGGAATAAAAAAAAGGTAAGAAAAACAGCGAAATTGGAATATCAAGAATGTGAGAAGAAAGGCGAGAATTATGGTATTTTTTCCTTTCTTTTCGGGAGAAAAGAGAATTATGGTTATAGAGAGCGCACAAACATAGAACTTGCTAAGAATATATATACATACACGAGCTAAATGTGTGAGTGAGTAGACTTACTTTTGTTGAAACTTTGATACAAGAAAACCCTTGTTCTGAATTAGGGTTTGGCGAAAGAGAGGAGGTAGAGATCTGGTTTAAAGGATTGCAGAAAAGCAGTTTTGGGCACCCATGAATGAAGGGTTTTCAGGTTTTACTGCAAGGGGTGCCTTTCTTGTGAATAGAATTTAAGAAAAATTGTTGGCGTATGGCGATGAAAGGGAAATAAAGGAAAAGGAGACAGAAAACCCCATGAGAGAGAGGGGGGGAGGGGGTAGAGAGAGAAAGAAAATGTTGGAAGTGGGTGAAGGAGAGGGTGAAGAAGAAGAAGGGGGAAGAGGTGAAGAAGAAGAAGATGTAGCAGGAATGGAGTAATTGCAGAGGGTGCGATAGCATTTAAGGCGAGGGTGGGGTGTGGGGGTGATTTTATTGCAAGGCCCTTGGGGTTGGTATCTGATGTTTAAATTTCCTCTGTTTGTAGGGTGAAACCCACTTAATTCTCTTTTTCATTTTTATTTCTCACCCCTCTCTCACTCTCCATACAACTCACTTCTTACTGGATCCATTTTATTTTGTATTTTTTGTGTGGAGTTTTTTTGTCTATTTATTTCTAATTACGCACATTTCTCCAGACATATGCATGATTAAATGGAGGACTCAATATAAATTATAATTATCACCACCAGCATTAATTCAAATCTCGTGTTTTATTTTATTATTATCCGCGCATTAATAGTGAAGTTACTAAACATATGTATGTACTTACGATAAAATAAAAAAGTAGTATTCAAATATAGTAAGAAATATAAAATTTGGTTCCGATGCAAGAAGTGAATGCCAATAATGCAAAACAAAATCATGTTCTGGATCGCTTCCAAATCTCCTATTTCATGTGTAAACTATACTATACGCCCAGATGTTCTTACGATAGAATAAAAGCAAATACTGAAAAATAGTAAGAAACAAAAGCTTGGGTTGGATCGGATGCATATGGAATGGGTGATCGCAATATTATACAAAATATTTTTACGTTCGTTCGCTTCAAATCTCGCATTCTATTTTATTATTTCGTATAATTCATAGGGAAGTACTATTGATAAAGATAAAATATAATCGTAATTACAGTAAAAAGATCTATGAAATTAAACTTTCCTATGACAGAAGTTTTAAGTATTGCGTAAATGATTCAAACCTTGGACCAGATGCACGAAATAAATATTGTAATGTAAAATGATTTATATCACTAATTGTACTTATTATTAAGTTCACTTAATAAAGTTTGTAGTATTCTCTAGCTATGATAAAAACAAACTCTTTTCTCTACACTATTGTAGAGTGATCAGCCTTCAGATCTTTGCCAATCGTGCGACGACTTTTAGTGCGGTTTAGTTATTTCTTTTGGTGGTGAGGAACTTCTACCGCAATTTATTTATTTTTTGATGACGAGAGAATTTATTTTATTCTTGATGATTAAAAAAGTCTGCAGCTACTATACTATCTAAAAGTGCATTTTTGATAAAACAAACTATATTAATTGAAATATTTTTGCCATAAACTATATTAATTGAAATATTTTTGCCATAAACTATATTAATCCACAATAGGCCACCTAATTATGTATATATTTTTTATAATGGGCTGTGGGCTATTATATGAATTTTACTATCAACTAAGAATCTCGCCATGACACACACAAAAAAAAAAAAAAAAAGAAAAGACAAAAGATTTAATACAAAATTCAAAACGGATGCTTAGACATATATAGGGGGTTACAAACAAAAATATCGTTCACAAACTTTCACTAGATCTATTTTCAATTGCAATTTGCAAATAAACATATATATCAACTATAGAGATTATAAAACGAAACATTGTAAGCTAATTTTGATTATGTGGAAGTCTGATTGTATATTCGTTCCATAGTATCTGCCAAATCACCATTCATGTTGGGAATAATAAATCTATAATAAGAAATAAAATCCCAAATAACACATATTGGGTAGAGAGAGAGAGAGAGAGAGAGTAGCCACGGCGGAAACGGACAGGGAGGAGGCGGCGCCACAGTTTTAGCGAGAGTTTGCGCAGACATACGAGCAGCGAGAGATGAGAACAAGCGAGAGAAAGAGGGCAAGAGAGGCGACAATCAGTGTTACCCTGGCGGCGGCTCCATGTGTTGTGGTTGAGGTGATGTAGACAAACTTTTGCAACGACATATGCGGTGGCGGCTGGTGGTTCTTTCTTTCAGATACGGTGTTGATTGCAGTATGTGGCTATATGGTGGTGGCACCACTAGCGGTTCACGGTGGTGTTGGATACTTTAGAGGCCGTGATCGGGGCAAGAGCAGTGGATGAGACAGCCGCGAAACAGCAGCAGGTGTAGCAGTGTGTGAGGAAGACATAAACATACTTACATATATACACTAATCTTTCTAAATGACTCAAACCACTGGTATTGCAAAAAAAAAAAAAAAAAGGGTTTCCAAGCCAGCAATTTGTAGCCTAAAATGTTATGATTGAAATTCTTTTCAACTATAGTTGATAGGATTTACTAAAGTTTGCATTGTAATTGAAAATTGACCCCTTTGTTTTTGAATTTGTTGTATTAAATATTATATATATATATATATATATATACACATCAAGTGCATATATTATAGTCGTTGTGACAGAATCTCATTGATCCGTCACAAAAAATTGTATTTCGAAATTCAAACTGAAGCTTTGACATATATATAATAAGTACATGCTCAGTGAATATATCTCTGATTTGTTACCAAAGTTTGTACTTCTCCCGAACCATTAACGTGGTTAACAATTTAATTAGGTTATATGATAAATGGCCATCGACTTATGATTTCTATCTACATTATTGAAAATTTTCAGATATATAATTGCACACATTTTAGTCATAGCTATCAATGAGGTGATTTTACTTTTCAGTTTTTCTAACAAATGGATCAATGCAATTATCAGATAAAGTATGTCTTGTTGTTTAGGAAATTGGAGCGCGGATGAAGGTTATACTGTTACCATAAATAAAATGAATTAATTTAAGTACCAAGCTGTTAAAAATCAGTAATATCTTGAGTTAGTAAAATTACAAGATACATTGGGAAAATACAAATATTGTAGCTTAGTGCTGTATTTTTCAACCTTAATTTGTAGATAAGGGGTTCAATCCTAAAGTCACCATTCCCACTAAAAAGAAAGAAAGACAAAAACATTCTTAAAATCTATAACATTAAAGTAACTTCTTACAACTATTTATGTTCATAAAATATGTATAGTGATTATAGATATTTCATATTTATAATATTAATTCTCTCTGTTTCTCTCTCCAAATTTCTCACTCATTTATTTTGATTCATCATTGGGATGCAGATGATGGTGTAAGGGCATTTATTTATACTCCAAATATTTTATTTATAAGAACCAGGCATTAAATATAATATCATTCTTCCAAGTTCCAAATAATTGGAGCCTTAAACAAACAGAATATGATTCTATAGTGATTACAATTTAATTAATTTAGAGTGATCTCCCCTACATTTTTCTGTAAATGCAGACTTTGATATTTTTCTTAAGTATAAATGATACTTTTAATTATGGGGTAAAAAAACAAATGATACTTTTCTTAACAACAAATGATCCGTATATTTGTATGTACAAGAGTTTTTGTGATAAATTTATAGATACAGAAATGACTGTGTTTTAATTTTCTTAATTTTGACCCTAGTACTGTTAAGAATGTAAGAGGTTGCAAACTTTCTTTCTTTGTTCCTGTTCTTTTTATTTTCGAGTTTGAGGAAAGGAACGGGGATCGAATCTGGTTTCTCAACTTTCATGAATAAGGTATATTACTAGACTAACATATAATAATTTACATTATTCCTAATATAAAGCCACTTATTTATATATAGGCTAATATATAAAAGTTGACAATATTTCGTACTCGGCAGGATATTCTTATGCGATTTGAATTTTCATTTTAAATTCCGTCCGTCTCGTAATATGCATATGTTGTAATGTCGCTAATAAATATATATGTAGAATGTAATTTAATATTATCGGAATTTGTGCACGGTTCAGAATATTAATTATTATACACGAATCCAACCCTAATAAATAAATAAATTATTATACATGTATCCGGATTATATTTTTACCATCCTTCATGTATGTTTATGATTTATATACAAGAATTTTACTTAACATATAAATGTTAATACATCATTAAAATGTTTGAACATATATATATATATATATATATAGGGGAGGGTTAAAGTGAGAACCATTTTTATCGTGAGAACATGAGAATAAAAAAATGATGAATTCATTGTGAAAATTGATAAATCAACTGGAAAGTTACTAAATAAAAAAAATAGAATTTTCGTTTATCATGTGATTCGAACCCGGGTGAAAATTTTTGAATTCGGTAACTTCCTCAGTAAATTCATCAACTTTCATAACAAATTCATTTGGTTCTTAGTCTTTAGGATAAAGGTGATTCTCATTTGAACATAACTCTCTCTATATATATATATAAAATTGGGCATGTAAATAAATATCTATATAATCCTTCATTATCAAATTGATAGATTGGCAATTGTGTGACGGGCGACAATTAATTACACAGAAATATAAATTTTATAGAATCTTAGTCGGTACGGTATTAAATTAATAATCATTAATAATGCATGTACACAGGGAGCATATTAAATAATGTCATGTACAGATATAAAAAGATTGTAACAGCGGCGCAGTAACCCTTATTTATATTTGCACCATTAAATAATATGGTCCCATCATAGATAACTTTGGTTTAGAGGTCCCCAATCGTTGTAGTTGGGGTGTAAGACTTTAAAGAAACTCCATCATAATTATTAATGGTACTCTGCATTTTCATGTGCAGGGAATTCGTATGATAATCTCAAATTATTTTATTGCAATAAATATACTTGTCTACATCGATCTGTCAAGATTGAGAACTAGTGGCCAAATATACATTTCGGCAAAACACATGTTTTGACCTTGAACATTTTTTGGTTTTTATGGTCAAGTCCTTAACATAACTATTGAGGGTTCTATTAATATACTAATTTTATCAAGTTTTTATACTTTCATTAGATTATCTCTGTTTATCAAAAAAAAAAAAGATGAAAGAAAATCAAAAAATTAAAAGTGACACTAGGTTTGGTACACTGGATCTCAAGTACTCTTGACTTGCCACATGAGATCTTCTATCTCACTTTTGTTGTCCCAATTTCAAATTATTAACTGTGGTTTATTATATAATAATGAATTGTTATTTTATAATAATTAAAATAGTGAAATTAATGGTGGAGCACCATTGGACAAAGGATCCCATTCGATTCCCGATCCCATTCGATTCTCATTCTTATCCCTAAAATGTCGCTGTGCGCAGATGTGGATCCCTTTTGTTTTATTCTTGTATGTTTCTGAATAAACTCTCTCTTTCACGTCATTTTAATATTGGCGCATGCCAAGTCATTTCCTAGATATTGAAATTTGTTTTAGGTCATAAACTAATATCTATTTCTATTATAAAAGTGTATATTTTCACAAATTTTGATATACGTATAATATCCATACCTACTTTATTTTAAGAATAATTTAGTAATATATATATAGGGGTTGGATCCAGTGATAACTCATCTTTTTTGAGAACTTGAGAACTGTGCACATACGTATATAATCGATGAATAAAATCTATAAAGTTATGCACAACGAAAACATTCTAAAATTGTTGCACAACAAAACAATTTTAGAAATTTTTCGTTGTGCACAACTTTATACAGTTATATGCATCATCTTTACACGTCTTATGCATAGTTTGCAGAGTTCGCAAAAAAGATGTAATTCTCATTTGATCCACTCCCTATATATATATATATATGTGGGTGTGGGTGTACGTGTGTATGTATATTTATTTTAATATAAGATAATAATCCTTCTGTATTCGAAGTTCTGCAAAAATCAAGATAAAAGTTATCAACTTTAAAATATTTTATTTAAGTTTATAATGTTTACGTGCGTGGCATGTACTATTCAGCTAGTTTTTTGAAAAACATGCATTACTCAATGTGAGCAATAATAAAATGTTAAATAAATTAATACTACCTCCGTCCCACCATTATTGGCTCGTTTCCTTTTTGGGCTGTCCCAACAAGTTGGCACGTTTCCAAAAAAAGAAATAATTTTACACTAAAAAGTATCTCGAATTTCGTGCCACCTACTTTTTACACACAAAACACAACTCTCCTTAATCTCCGTGCAAAAAGAAAGGAGCCATGAATGGCGGGACGGAGGGAGTAATTAATATAGGCCTTGTTAAAACAAAATGAAAAGTTTGCATATATAATTTTAAAATGCTTAATGCATGAAAAATAAACTATTTATATCCAGGGGATCAAGAAACAAAACTTGACATTTTTAGTTCTTCTATTTTATTTTTTTGGTATCATGGGAAACCCGCAGACGCTACCATAGGTGCACACTGGGTAAACCTCATGTTCCTGTCCAATAGCCTGCAAACCACACATGACAGGTAAACCACACTTGGAAAACCAGGTATGACAAGCTCAAACCCATAGAGACGTTAGGTGGAGTTCGAACCTGTGACCTCTCGACCATAGGAATCCACCTTAATCATTGAGCTGTTCTAGGGGATAAGTTTTTCTATTTTGTTTTATTATCCTAGACAGTAAGATGTTACATATTCTGAAATTTACCATTCCTATAAATCTATCAGAGGTAAAAGTACACGGTCAAATCGTATTTTTCAAGACAAAGTCTATTGCAAAAGTCAACGTATATATAGCTTCCGTAAGAATATTAACTGAAAAGATAAATACTATTTTCGATAACTAATCGTCAAATAAAAAATTGTAGTATTGTTTTTCTTTGTTTTGCAAATAGGTGTCATGTTACAATGACATTTGCATGCAATAACTTCTTTTACGGTGTGCGTGTGTTGGCATAGTGGTAGAGTAGTTAATGCCCGAAGCCAAAGGTCTCGGGTTCGAGTCCACCGTGACGCGGCCTTTAAATTTCTGTATTAAATTGACAAAAAAAAAACTTCTTTTACGAGGAGTTGGAATTCTCATATTTAACCTAATTTTATGCAATATAAATGTGGTCAGCTATATGCACGGGCAAACGTAGGAGCGCCCAAAGGTTTCGTCGCTCCCTTTTCTCGATAAAAATCAACCTTATTTTGTTAATCATGAACACAAAAAATTATTGTAATATATGAAAAATAATCATATTATTTTTTTGATGTCGTGGAAAACCTTTACTTTTATACAATTATTTGTAAACCATATAATAGAAATAAATAACACTTGAAAAACAAGATACGACAAACTCTATAATAATATTTTTTCATGTATAGAATAATGCTACTTTTATAATCATGTTATATATTATAACTATAGGGAAGAGTTA
Organism: Salvia rosmarinus; assembly: GCA_036937905.1. Lineage (NCBI taxonomy): Eukaryota > Viridiplantae > Streptophyta > Magnoliopsida > Lamiales > Lamiaceae > Salvia > Salvia rosmarinus. Next base: position 83,660,105 of record CM072818.1, read on the forward strand.
ACGTGAGAACCATTTTTATTGTGAGAACGTGATAGCTAAAAATGATGAATTCATTGTGAAATTGGATGAATCTGCTGAAATGTTACTATTCCAAAAAAATAAAATTTTCGCTCCTCATGAGATTCGAACCTAAGAGAAAAATTGAATTTATGGATTCAGTAACTTTCTTAGGGGATGCATTAACTTTCATAACAAATTTATTTTGTTCAAAGAGAATTTTCGTGGTTCTCAATTCTCACGTTAAAAATAGTTCTTATTTTGAATATTACTCTCTCTCTCTCTCTCTCTATATATATATATATATATATATATATATATATATATATATAGGAAGAGTTAACGTGAGAACCATTTTTATTGTGAGAACGTGAGAACCAAAAACTGATGAATTCACAGTGAAAGTTGATGAATCCGCAGGGAAAATTACTGAATCCAAAAAAATAGAATTTTTTTCCCTCATGGGATTCGAACTCGGGTGAAAAATTCTGAATTTTGAATTCATTAATTTTCTCAACGATTCATCAACTTTCATAATGAATTCATTTGGTTCTTAGTTTTTAGGATAAGAATGGTTTTTATTTGAACCAAACTCTCTATATATATATATACTTGAGCGTGTAGAGTATATTTAGTGTTTGAAAATATATATTTAGTACATTTTTGGGCAATCCTAGGAGAACATCGTAGTTCTTACGTATCGTGTCGTGAAGGAATTCATCTAATCGATGAAGTAGTTATCAGTTTCCCAGATATAAAACCAGGATGAAATTGTCAGTAAAAGGTGGTTGTTAAGCCCTACCAAATTAGATATATTGATGGTATGTTATCACATGCGTTTATGCGCTCAACTCTTGTACACCAAACTGCTTTCGTCTTGATTTGTGTAATTGATTATTAAGTGACAACGTGAGAAAATAGTGGGAAATTAAGAGACTCAAATATATTTGGCTCGACTAGCCCTATTAATTAGATGCGTAATACAATATTAACATAGAGTCGGTCACACCATGCACCCACAAGCCTCCATGTTGTGTTAGAAACGGGTACGTAGAAATACGAATATAACGTTTAAAGAGAATGCTATATAAAATCGAGGCAAGAGTTGAACTCTTTCTCCGTGCGAAGGGCAAAGTGCGCCTCTAAAGCGCCCAATGCGACGTGCACGTGCTCTGACTCTCTGACTCGGATGGTGCTTTGCACCATCCTCGTAGGCATTTGGGTTAGCCATAAAATAGCTAATTAAAAACCCACTAGGGTGCACCATAGATGGTGCACACTTGATTATTCCATATTGATGTGAACTCATTTATATATAGCTTAGAACTTCCTTAATTTTTCAATGTAGGATATAAAACTATTCCCAACCATTAAGAAGCCATCTTTATGCATTAATTGTTCATTCACCCCACAATGGATTTGAACACATAAATACACTAAATTGATCTACACAAAATGTAGATTCGAATCTAAGCTCATATACAATTTATTCCAACAATCCCCCACATGAACGACGATTAATGCAAATGCAAGTTTTTTCAAAGTCCCGACGACCTATTATTGCATCAGGATAGGTAGTTGTTGGCTTTGAACCTTCCTTAGTATAGTGTTATCCGATTTACTCACTGCTTGGTGAACACGATGTCTTGAACCGGCCAGTTTTTGTGTAAACCAAGACAATAACACATACACAATAATAGATACAATATATTTCGTTCTCACGTTGTATCCATTTTGGCCTTGGACCATATCTTGATTTATAAGTGTTATTTATTTGAAGCGGCCCACACTTCACACTTAGATAGCTGATCTCCTATGAAAAGTATCTTGCTATACTTATCAAAATTAAATAATTATGAGTTGTCTGATCTTATCCAATCTAACGATAGTTATTGATACGTAGTTCTTATCTAAGAGGTATTTTCAATCTATAACCAACCCGAAAATGATGAATTCGCTATTAAAGTTGGTGAATTCGTTGGGGAAGTTAATGAATTCAAAAAATAAATTTTTCACCTCTCATGTGATTCGAATCCGGGTGAATTTTTTTTGAATTTTTGGATTCAGTAACTTTTACAACAGATTTATCAACTTTCATAGAGAATTCATTTATTTATTAGTTTTTATGATAAAAATGGTTATGATTTGAACATAACTTTATGATAAAAATGGTTCTCATTAGTTCCACTTTAAGTGGACACCTTTCTTTTTTGGATAGTCTCATTATATGTAGCTTATATCCAAAAAAGAATTTTTTTTTTTTACATACAAAAATATCTTGATTTTCGTGAATTATAATTTTTTGTATATAAAACACAATCATCATTAATTTACGTGTCCAAAAACAAGTGGTCACTCACTTGTCATAAGAGGGAGGGAATACTAGTTATAAGGAACTCACAACCCTCTCAATTAGGCGTCAAAGGGTAGAAAAAGCCTTTAGTGAGATATATCAGTTATATATTTATTGTTAATACTAATGCATATGAAATAATTAAGTATTCGTGTTACTGGTGTGACATCAATAAATGGTAAATGTCTCAGTAAAGGCAATTCACACCCTCGCATTAATTAAGATAGGGCCTTTAATATTCTATTTCCGGTTGGGTGACATAAAAAATATTAGTAATAATTAGAGACATATATTAATTTTGTCTTTATTATAATGAAGAATTGATGGGATGAGTCGATCGACGTATATATGACCGGCAATTATTACATATTAGCAAGTTGATTCTTATATGCTATTTGGAGTTTCGGAAAATCACATTTTAGGAGAAAATAAATCGATGTATATAAATAATTAATGTGTGCATGCCACACAAATTAATTTTGATCATTAAATAAAATAATCAAGAATTTATTATCATGTTCTTTTCCCCACCCATAACATAATATAACAGTGTAGGAAGCATTTAATCCCACCAAAATTTGACATCCCAACTGCAAAAAGATGATATATATATCCCCCAGTTGAAAGCTACTCTTTGTTTTGTCTCTAGCGTAATTAACTTTTTTTTTTATATATATATGATAAACATATAGAAATGTCTCATTTGACATTTTCTTCGAAAATTTTCCAACATATAAACTGTAACTTTGGGACATCCAATCTCTAAACAATATAACAAAATATCAAGAGTCGAATGTGTTCTAAAATATCAATGTATCAAGCCAGAGAAACATGAACTAACCTAAAATCAAAAGGCACATAGTATTTTTCACCATAAATACAAAAAAGTTCAGGTGTATTTTGATTTTGCACACAAATTTTAAAAATTGTGAATAAATTCATAAATTTAAACATTATTGTAAGTTTTTCAGAATTTAATTCTTCGCCCAAATTAAACATGACATGGAAGTTCGATGGCATAATGTGAGTGAGATAGCGTCGATGTGGCATCACTCCAATCAAAATGATGTCATTTTCTTAATGAAATATATTAATTTTTTTTTAAAAGAATTCCATTTCACCAACTCCCTCATATTATATATATTTCATTACCAAAACAATATCGTTTTGATTGAAGTAGTGTCATGTTTATGATATCTCACTCAAAATATGTCATCGGATTGATATGTTACATTTAATTTGGGCGAAAATTCATATTGTGAAAAAATTACAACAATGTTTAATTTTGTGACATATTCATAATTTTCAAAGTTTGCTATCTAAAGATAGTGTATTTAGAGGGTGTTTGGGGGAGCTTAAAAGCTCAGCCAAACACCCTCTTAGGCATCAATAGCACTTTTTAAAAATTAAAAAATATTATGATTCGACTATTGTGACATTTTCAGCAAAAAAAAGTATTAATTGTTCAAATATCTTCGTATAAATTCCCCCTTTTCCCCCTTGGTTTTGGTTTGCGTCTTAAGTTATGTAATTTGATATATTCTTTGCTTGGAAAGAGGGAATTATATCTGAGCATTCACATGAACCGAACTTATAACAATACTTGAAAATATTATAGGTTTATTTAAATGATTAAATCATACTGATGTTGAAATTGCTTAAAGTTAGTTAAAAGAATAAGGGCTTGTTTGGTAGATATGTTTAGATATGTCAAGATAGATAAGAATATGATATGTATCGTAGATAATGTTAGATTTGTATCGTATCTTATTGTTTGGTAGATAAGATATAAAAATATAGATAGTCAACCTTGTTGTTTGGTACATTAGTTACAAATATAGATTACGGAACAAAATGACAAAAGTAACCTGTAAAAAAATAAAAAATGAGGCTAGCGACCGCTAGCTACCACCGTAGCGGTCACTACCACCGTAGCGGTCGCTAGCCTGGTCGAATTAACCTGTAAAAAAATAAAAAATGAGGCTAGCGACCGCTAGCTACCACCGTAGCGGTCGCTAGCCTAGCCGACTGTGCAGATTGGATACAAAACATGCCTCAATCGTGAGATATATTTACCAAAGAGCTACAGTGTTCATAGCACGGGCCTCAATTTAAACTCTGCCCCAAGATACTAAACTACTACTAAACAGTTCGATAAAGCCCAAGATACCTTTTCAATCTTGGGCTTATCTTATCTACCAAACACACCCTAAATGAGACACGGAACCAATGCGTTATGCGTACGAATATGACTTGGGAGTTAACATCATGTGTGTGTGGTTATTACATAATGCAATAATTTTATTTATTGCATCATGCAATCAGATTTATTAGCACGAGTCAACCCGACCTAATCTGGTGGGTCTCCAATTTTAACAAACTTTCTCGAATTAATTAATCATGGTATATTTTGATTTCTTATTAATTTGAGATTGATATAAAATTGTAATGATTACTATTGTTTCACTGTCCCCTGAATGACTTGTCCATTCAAAAACAGTTTTACATTTACTTTTTAGGCCATAAAAGCAAAAAGCCGATATTTAATTAGTTAGAGCACCCAGAAAAAGTTATAGTCCATAACTAACATATGAAGACAATAATGCTGAATGAATAGTGACATGATATGGTATTAAAAAATGTGTAGGCCACAATTTTTAATAAAACAGGATATCTATACAAATTTACTAGCTATCCAAAATTTTCTGCATACAATTTCCTCCAAACAACAAAATTAGACCCAAATTTATCACATCATACACCGCTGTGAATGATAAGTTGTATTCTCCATTAAAAATAATGACATATATAAATATATAGATTCCTAAGTGAAATAAAATAAATTCATCATGTATTATCAATTTTTATTGAAATACGATATACAGTATAAGACTGCAACATCAAATATAACATTATAAAGCATAAAGTATTTTTATTAAAAAAATAGGTTCTCCACATCAATCAACTTTTTAGAAACTGAAAATTCGGCCGCAACATTTCATATATGATGGCTACATGTGCATAGCCAGAAAAAAATTGTGAGAAAAGACTGTTTTTTATATTTGAAAATTCAAAAAATATTTTCTTTTAATTAAATTAAATTTAATAGGTTTAGATTTATGCGCTGAAATTGACATAAAACATCCCGAAGACAATGACCTTTTTTTTGTAAGAATACATAATTGTATCGATCATAATAAACTGTAGAGAAGTGAAGATTGAACACATTGTGAAAATTAATTCTCCAACAAATAATAATCTGGAGGAAATAAATATATTGAAAATTTTGATAAAATCTTTGGAAGCTGGTATCTGAGAGTAGATGGTTGATAAAAAGATTTTGGTCGATTAAAGATCTGATTCCTTTTGGAATTTCGCAAATTTGAAAAAATATCCGGATATGAATTCCAGAATCTTCAAAATATCGAAAGAAAAAGATCCCAGAAGAGTGGGGAGAGAAACTTGAACTCAAGAATATTGAAGAAAAACTACTTCAAAGGAAGAAAAATAGAACACAATTTAATGTAATAAAAAAAATTAGATACACTCAATCATAATATCCTTTTTGGTTTGCAAATTTGATACATATTTTCATTTTCCATCAGCAACTTAATTATCCAAGTGTCCTCCAATTCATTTGTACACATTAGTCCAATTTGCACAGATACCTTTTTTTCCCCAGATATCTCTTAGCGTACTAATTTGCAACACCTTTTTTTTCAGACATGAACTGCTAAAAGCCTAATATTAAGACAAGCTACTCGATTTTTTTTTTTTGTTGCATTATTGGAAAAAATATAAACCGAAATGTCACAGGTGCTATAAGTGGTGGCCGTTATCATGAACAAGTTGAGCACCTTGGCCCTGCCGTGGAGGGTGGTGGCCGACGTAAAATTGAGGCACCCCGCCACCGCATCCCCCAGAAAACCAGCATTCTCCACCAATCTGTTTGCATCCAGCACTAAATCCGTGCTGATGTTGTGATCCCCACGTGCCGGCATGGTGTCATGCTCTATCGGTGCCTCAGCCACGGGCGAGCCGCGATAATTTATGTAGGCTGTCGTGTTCTCGTACCTGAAGCTCGCGTGGTTCGGGTTCTTCACCGTCACCAGCAGCCCCAGCGTAACGTTGATTTGCCAAATAGGATCAGGGTCTATATATTTCAAGGTGACTTTTGCATAGTGATTTTGGGTTGTTTAGGTTTCAGCACTGCCAACCACAGAACTAATACTACTACAAAAATACTATCACAAATGCCGTGACACCACCACATATTTTTAAGGATTTTGGGATTCTCATCATCAATTTTTCTTTTTCTTTTTTCTTTTTTCTTGTGGAAGTTGATCAAGGTTGTGATATATAGTATAGTAGTATTTGTAATGTTACCTTTTTAATTAGTTTGTTACAGAAAAGGCCAACAATGGGGGATAGTTCCTATGCAGTCCCCATCACAATTTGAGAAAGACAATATAATTCTTCATGTGTTCATTACAATGGGACATGCAGCACCTTAATTTATTTTATTACGTCAAGACGGTCAAAAATGAAAAACTTAAATCCTCTAGTTTCTGTCGAATTCTATATTTTGTACTAGAGTGAATAAATAAGCAAACATATGTGTTGTACTAGAACATGAGAGCCAAAACAGTGACACACGCTAGCAATGCTACAGTCTTAAAACTTGCATCACAGCAACAAGCGCCGGCTTCTGGAAGGATCTGAGGAAGCACACATTCTTCCCCATTGAAAAACAACTTGGTAGGAAACAATTCTGTCTGCAGTAGGTCTATTACCTAAGTGCTTCTTGTTGAACGAGATAACCGTTTGTTGCTTACCAGGCATTCTAGGGTTCTTTTCAGGGTGCGTTCCGTTCATTTCCGCCACCAAATAGTTCAGACCGGGAAAGCCCGTCATGAACACGGTGCCTTTCAGCTCTTTCAGAAGCGTGCCGTTGAAAGAATAAGCTTTCTGGAAACCAGCCGCAGTTGTGTCCAGCTGAACAGCGACGAACCAATCCGCGAAATCAATGGAACAAGCCAGCCATTCACGTGGTTTGTAGACAGATGCCAGTTTATGATGATTCCACAGTTGTCTGGACAGGGCAGTGGTCTGGGAAGCTTGAAATGCTTGATTCAAGCCCAAGTCACGGCCTTCTGCGTTCTATTTGCAAAGGCAACTAGTAGTGTCTCGGGAGGGAGCAACAACTCTTCCTTGGCGTTGCATCTTCTCGTGCTCGAACAGCCGCATGCGCACGCGCTGCAGGGGACGACAGAATAGTTGTAGTAAGCGAAAAACGACACGCAGCAGCGTGTCCCCCCCTTCTTAGGCCGCGTGATGTTGCATACGACATGCCACGTCGCAATTGCTAAGGTCACGGTTTGGAGGCCGCTCGGATAGGGGAACTCTGTCGGGTCGACTCTTATTATCTGCCCGCATTTGTACTGCGGATTGAGAACTCCCACGATTCTCCACTTTTCAGGAAGGTATAGAGATGTGCGGTTCAAATCAGGTGGTATTTTGTAGCCCTGCATCTGGAAGACAGACTTGGATTTGGTTTCGTTCATGGTGGTGGGCAGCAACTTCCGTTTTTTCAGCAGAAGGGGATATTACCAACGTCTTTGTCTTTCTCTCTGGTTGGGGGCAGATCGCCTCTTATGGGCTTCTTCTCACACGTCATCACTTCGGAGAAATCAAAACCTTGATAGTATTGACCGGCAGCACCATAGGTGAACTCTGAGATATCCTTTTTACGAGTGTAGGCGCCTCTCATGGAATTAACGAACTCTCCTCTCTTCCACTCCCATGTCAGATTCCAGTGATCCAGCCGCCCCAGAGGGTTGTGGTTGTCCATAGTCACCTGAGCAAGGTAGATGTTCCCGTAGGCCTGCAACACGTCGTACGTGATCATGAGATCACCTTTCTGCCGCGGCATATACTTTACCGTTGTGTTCTTGAGCTTCGCCTTCAAATCCCTCTCGCAGCAAGAAGACCTCGTTCCTCCTTTCAATTCATGGCAAACTATCAATAACTTATGTAAACTAGTGAGCTCATGATTCATGCCCAAACAGTGTATTTCATGAGTTAGAGCTAACCAACTCATGAATTCATGTGAAAATGTGCTAATTCACGAAAACGAGCTAACAAGCTCGTGAATTGACCATCAAAATAGGCCAATTCACGAGTAAGGAGGCCCGAACTCATGAATTAACTCCTAAAACAATAAGGGTAAAAGAATAACATTGTAATCTTAGTTGCTAGTTTTATCTTCACTATAATAAGGATCTTTTATAACGGGTATAGATTGTGAAAATATGATTGAGTGCAAACCTTTTCGAGATGGAGCAGGGCACTTGTATCCGTCATTCATAAGCTTGATAATCCGAGGCATAGGGAGTCCCGGCGGCTTGATCCCGAAAAGAGAGCCTTTTAATTCAACCTTGGCTCGAATTTGATCCAAATCTCCAGCGGTTAAGACGGAGGTCTTCAAATCCGTCTGAGGAAAGCCAGAGAGTGTAGTTCCATTCCCCACGGCAGCTGGGAGCTCATCAACATCCCTAACAACAGCATTGCTGGCGGAGACTAGATTCTCATCGTTTTGAAAGCTAATGAAGATTTTCCAGTTTTTGAGTTCGTAATGTCCGGCATTGGTTATTGTGGCCGTGGACTTGAAGGCCCATGGCTGTGCAGTCACGTTCTTCATATACAGGTATCTGGTGCGAGATTCAAAATTATTGGTGAGGAAGATGCCGTTGCAGTCGATTTTTTTTCTAATTGTTTGGCAGTGTTGCCGTCACTCTTATCCGTTCAACTGCGAGAATGCTCAAGAAAGTGTACAAGATCACCATTCTTGAATCCATGTTGAGAAGGTTGGATAATTCTCAGATTGAAGCATGTGTAGAATTGTGTGTAGTGGAATAACACCCCATCTGAGATGTAAGAAGATGGTAATGGGTTCAGTGAAGAATTAGTCATGTGGCATTTACCAAAATTGGCGGTCTACTTACTAGCAACTGTCACAAAATACTTCACTTTTTTCTTCTTCTTGTTTTTTGTTTATTTAATTTTTTTTTTGTGCCGTTAAAATGGTTAAAATATCTCACACAATTTTTTTGCAGAAAGTATATGGATGATACCCGATCGGATACAACTCCTTTTGATGAGGATATTTATACTATAAACCAGAAATTGAAAACCAAAACCTTTATATGAATGAGAATTTACATATTATAGGACACTTTATTATGAACAGATGAACTATAAGCAGTAAACACTCATCAGAAAGAATATGATTTTAAGTTTCAAGATCAGGCCTAAAAATACCAGATAAATAAAAAAAGCTTCAATAACTAATGATACAAGTCTCTCCCCTACTATTTATCCAAATCCCACAATTTGCATCAGCACAAACCAACAACTATCTTACTCTTTACAATGCCCTCCTCATCTGAACCAAAAGAAAATACAGCAGTTTCTCGTATCTTGTTGCGTTTCAACTTAAGACATACCTTGTTGGCCTAAGATTTCCTGGCCCCTTTAGTATATGCAATTCACCCAGCTAAACTTGGGAGATTTATCCTACAGCTTCCTCTATTCTTTGTGAAGTCTCTGCATCTGGTGGGGACGTCCCAAGTACAAAAGGAGGAGTTCTCATGAGCTATATAAGCATGGTCACTCTTTCTATGATTTTATGCAACTTCAATATTTGAGGGTCCCTCAACAAATTTGGTGCTCGACTTGGCTGCTGCTCTTGCTGACCTCGAGGAGGAGCCGGAGGTAGACTTTGGGGAGGAAGTTGACTTGCACTTCTTCCGTTTGTGCTTTTTCTTTAGAGGAGGAAGTTCGGAGGAGGGCATGTCTCTAAACATCTCGGATCCTGATTGTTGCCGCATTGATTCCCCAAAATCTGTCAGAAAAAGAGAAGTGAGGCCACAGAAATAGGATCATTTATTTCAGCTTTGAGAAGCACATATGTAAACATCAGAGAGCAATCAATCTCGTCTGTTTTTCATTGGCCCCGAAAGAAATTCAATGAAAGTAATTTAAGGCAAGAAATGCATGTTAACAAAAACTAGAAATAATCATGTACACATTAGAGACATGCCAAATGTGATGATATTTTACGATGATACTGACATTGTAAGCTACATCCGACTCCACAGACAAAGAGATGCACAACGAATGACAAACCATTCACGATGAAGGTGGATATAGATACATATTGAAGGAGCATAAATAGCAGAAACTTAACATCCATCAAAACTTGCATTCCCTTTCCCAAAGTCATACCACACCCTATGCAGTTTAATTAACGACAAACACAAGACGCAATACATGATTGTGCGATGAATAATGAAATCTGTTTTCAGTGCTTCTTGTCCATATTACTAAATGTATGTGTCCAAAATTCCTCTAAAGAGATACACTCTTGATTGTCCTTCCTCTTTACTTTCTTTTTTCCAATTCTCTTGCTCTAATTTATTAATAAATTATAGAGTACTTCAGGTGTTCTAGGACACTAATACTGCTGCAAAAAATCCACCATGTGAACCATACCAAAAACAAGTTTTTTTAAAGCCCCATTTTCAGGCACACCTCCACCAATCACCAAACAACTTGTGATAGATGAGCCAACACTTCCCCTGGTTTGAGGTAAAGAATCTTATGAAACTGTGCTCTCTCAAAAATAATGTCCGAGTAGTACAAACAACAAATAGGACATATTGCCATTTTTCCAGTCAATTATTTCATCCCGTGACAATGCCATTAGATTTGTCCAAATCGATATAGCACATGAGACGAATACTACACAGAGAAGTGCCCTTATTTGGCCGTTCACACACTTTCCACCAATACTCAAAAAAGTTTTTCCCAGTTCTTTCAACAGCTGTCAACATTCTGCAATCTTAGCACACTCTAATAATGGCGTTGACTAGCTTATAACAAAAACATAATATCAACAAGCAAGAAATTGGACCTTGAGACGACCATGGGGAGAGTCCAGAACCAGAGTTCATGATCGATGTCGCCGCGAAATCGGGCCCCGTCTTGAATTCACTCATCTGCAAGAATTCCTCCAACTTTGAAAAAAGATTGCAGAACACAAAAATTAGGAAAAATAAAAAATAATTAGATTGAGATATACCCAACTAGGGGCAGTTCCGGAGGCGCCGTCCCACCCAATATGTGCCACATGCTTAACATCTGTTGGATACCCAATCTCTATTTCGCACTCCTTCACAACTGCAAACAGTTGTGGAAACTTTCAGTTGGTAAAAGTTCACTAGTAAAGAATGTAATCAACATCTGACTAGAATAGGGAATCTACCGAAGAATTGAGAAATGGTGTACTTGAATCCTTTGTAGATCCCTTTCATTGCTGTCGCCATTGGGGAAATATGGCTCCAATTCAGAACCACAATGCAGAAGAAAGCACCCCCAAAATTGTCCAGAACTGTCTCTGCCTGTAACGTAATCAAACACAAACAAAAACTAACTAATATGCCGTTGAAACTTTTCCGAATCTGAAAAGGAATAAAAGAGAAGAACTTTAACATTAAATTAAACGGGTTTTAGACACAACAATGTGCATGAAACTGTAACATATTCTGGCATTTGCAATCAAGAATTGGTAAGTTCTAAAAGAGAAGGGCAACCCAGCATGCAATATTGCTTTTTTAGTGTGCCCAGAAACCTACAAGCAAGAATTGGAAGAAGAAGAAGAACTGAAAAGAAGAAGAAGAAGAAGAAGAAGAAGAGGCTATAACATACCTTTTTAGATTTCGTAATTCTTCCCTCGTTATAAATCCGGATATAGTCACATAATTATGGTAAGCATATGTCTTGAGCATGCACGCAAATCCGAATTGGACAATCTGGAGTCTACTAAATAATTAAAGAATCATATGCTAAACATAAATTTCATAAAATGTAGAAAACAAGAAAATGTGGATTATAGCTTTAGACTTGGATATTAGAGGGTTTTGGGGATGGTTTTGAGGATAGAGAAAGAGAGCAAACTGAAAAAGAATGAGAAAGAAAATAAGAGCAGGACAACCACGAAAACCTCCAATTAAAGGTTGAGCTGTGGATTGTTCGACCTACTTACATAGTGTGTTGAATGTTTTTTTTTCAATTATAATAAAACATTAGACTGTGATAAGAATCTCAAACCCTCAATCTTCAACTAAAAGAAAAAGATAGTAACGTTCATTAGAAAATACTTTCTACTATAATAAAACATTAGACTGTGATAAGAATCTCAAACCCTCAATCTTCAACTAAAAGAAAAAAAATAGTAGCGTTAATTAGAAAATACTTTCTATTATAATAAAACATTAGACTGTGATAAGAATCTCAAACCCTCAATCTTCAACTAAAAGAAAAAAATAGTAGCGTTAATTAGAAAATACTTTCTATTATAATAAAACATTAGACTGTGATAAGAATCTCAACCCTCAATCTTCAACTAAAAGAAAAAAAAATAGTAATGTTAATTATGTCAATCTTATCAGACTCAGGACTTTTCATGATTTGGATAAATCGAGTTCAATTTTTTTCGTGCTTGAATGCTTCGATAATAACTCTAAATTTTGCGGTTTTCGGTATTAGTTCATGGGGCCATAAAATTTACTAAAAAGATTAACATGTATAAAATTCTTTGACTTGAGCCTTATCTTAGGAGTTAAGCCCCCCTAAGCATTTGAATCTATTTATTATTATTATTATTATTATTATTATTATTATTATTATTATTATTATTATTATTATTATTATTATTATTATTATTATTATTATTATTATTCTATATGTATAGATTTTTGAGGGAGCTCTCTAGGTACCTAATTAAAAATCTAGTGACTATTATTACATGTTTCCTAAAAAAATCTTAAGTAACTCTATTCTTTAAACAGCTATCGAAACTAATTTTCTAATACTACCCATAAATTACTTCATAGATTTTTATTTAAACCAAATGACGATTGCTTTGGTCTAACGATATATTATTGACTTTTTTTCAGTCTCAGTTTTCTTAGCTCTTCAATTCTCATAGTTTTCAAGGATATATATTTATATAAATTTCTATCACTTTTTCCCTATTGGCTTTGCAACTTCTATTTATGCAATGCTGGTCGCACATTGATTTTGTTTGATCTCTTTTACACTCTTTTGTGGAAGTAAATGTTCAATAAATTTACTTCTCATATATGATTTGTAAACTATTATATCAGAGCAGTAATTTATCATTTGTGCATAAAAACAACAACTACTGATTTCCTCTACCCAAAAAAAAAATATCAAATAAAACTTCAATTATGACTTATGAGATATGATCACATAGATAAGACCATGGTACAATATTTCAAGTCACACTACATTAGGCATCTTTTATATCTTGCCTAAAAAATTTGTAGACACGGTCTTGTAGATAGGAACAATTAACGATAAATAAAAAATAACTAATAAAATGTTATTCTCTGAAGAGAAGATCAGATCTGTATCTTCTTATGAGGAAAACTGGATATATATCAAAAAGGATATGACTTTCAGAAATAATTAAAAAAATCAGAAGCTCTCCAGTCATGCATTCCTGCCAGGGATCCAGCTTCGATAGAAAATGACATGTATCTATAGGAAATAAGAAATCAGGGATTTTAGTAAAAGTTTTTTATATTCCTTAAAGTGTGTAAAACATTGACTAATTTAAATTTCAGGTCAATTATAATCACTTTTTTTAGACGATGTCAATTATATTATAATCTAATAATAAATGAGTTTGGGACGAGTCTAGTGAGTTATGACTCCGCATTGTTTATGATATAAGTCAGGTAATTAAACAAATAAATAATCAAAAACACTTTCCGGAAGGAAATATATTTAAGATGTTCTCGATCGTTGATTAGGTAATGCTACTAACAAAAAGACACGACATCTATAAGCTTGAAGAATATACTGAATATACACTTCATTAAGATTAGATGCAGTCTAATGCACCATATATATAGGGGTGAGCAAAATACCCGAAAACCGAATAACCGAACCGAACCAAACCGAAAAATCAAATTTGGTTCGGTTAATTCGGTTATTTTGGTTAATTCGGTTAAAACCGAATTAAAATTCGGTAGTTCGGTTTTCGGTCGGTTTGGAATTTTTTTAACCGAATAACCGAAAACCGAATTATATATATGTATATAATATTATTTATTTATTTATAATTATAATTTAATATATCAATATCCTTAATCCTATTATTTCTCTCTCTCTCACTCTATTATATCAATATATAATATTTGTAAAATATATTATTTATTTATTAAATAATTCTATCAATTATTTTTTTTTGCAAAATATTTTATATATATAACATATAAAAATGTATTTTTTATATATAAATATCAATATATAATATTATTATATATTCATTTGAAAAATATTTTTTTTTGCTAAAATAAACTATTTTATATATATAATAGTATTTATTTATTCATTTGAAAAAAGTATTTTTTTTGCTAAAAATTCGGTTTAACCGAAATAACCGAAATGTATTTCGGTTATTTCGGTTCGGTTACCGAATAAAATTCGGTTCGGTTCGGTTATTTTTTTGAAAATTTCGGTTAATTCGATTCGGTTATTTTTTCGTCCGAAACCGACCGAATAACCGAATACTCACCCCTACATATATAGTCGAAATTACAAAAATAATGAAGTAAAAATTTATATAATGTACAACAGTAAGTATAACTAATTAAAGAAAAGTGATTTATGTAATACAAGTACTAGTTAATAAAGTTATATGCCGGGTGTGTGTGTATATTAGCCTAGTGATAGAGTGGTCAATGTCCGAGACCAAAGGTCTCGAGTTCGAGTTCACCTTGACATAGCCTTTAAATTTATGCATTAAATTGACAAAAAAAAAGTTATATGCCCAATTGTTAAGATATTTAGAATGTTTTTAACCAAATAATTCAAATGATTAAATCAAAAATGAACTGGTAAATTTTTTACTTCGAGAGCTAGCATTGTTCTCCACCTTATTATTGTGTGTGTGAGAGAGAGAGAGGATGAAACATAAGAAGATTACATAATAAGATGGCATTTAACCATGCATATTTCATAAAAATTACAAGAAACCGTGAAAAAAAAATTGTATATGTTTTACCAAATATATGGAAATTGTATATAAGAGTATATAGAGGTAGGATCAAGTGAAATATTTTTCTCCTAGTATGTAAAACTCAATTCATATAATTGTATATTAATTTACAATGGACACAAATTACAGATACATCATTATTATAATATATAAAACGCATTATCACAAACATATTTTATTATATATATCAAATACAATTAGTGGTCCATATTGAGTTTTTAGGAGAAAAAAGTTTCAATTAATCCTATAGGGACATAATTATGGTTTTCATTTATAAACAGTATTTTAATTTATAATGAACGTCCATGATTTATTTGAGAAGATTCAATGTGGATTGCTGATAGGATAAAAAAAGCACAAAAATAGAATGGGGATAAATTAGTAAAAATGTACTACCCCATATCATGAGGAGTGAAATTGTATGCGGTGAAATATAATGGAAACCCTTAAACCTCCAAAAATAACGGTGTACTCTGTACATCACAAATTCAAGTTTTAAAAAAAGGGAAAAATAATGAATAATCCACAATATAAAAGCATTATTCTATAAACATATATAATCAAATTTTAGATACTACTCATATAACACCCTAAGCAATTTCATGTAATAGTTTTTGTTTTAAACGATTATGCATTCTGAACAATGTCTGATTGTGCAAGTTGTGTTTGAAAAATGAATTATGAAATCCATTATAAAAATATATTAAATGAATTTGGGTATAAGAGGAATATAATGGATGAAATAAATAGAAAGAAAAGCAAAGATGATAAAATAAAAAATTAAAATATGAAAAACTGCCCAAAAATGGTAAATTAATTAACCGTGCAAAGAAAATGATTTAAAGTGTGTGTGTTGGCCTAGTGGTAGAGTGGTTAATGCCCGAGGCCAAAGGTCTTGGGTTCGAGTCCACCGTGACGCAGCCTTTAAAATTTCTGCAATAAATTGACCAAACAAAAAGAAAGAAAAGAAAATGATTTAAAATAAAAAATGATTTTTTACATTATGGAATGAAAAGTTTTGATATGATCTTCCAGAGTATAGATTAAAGTTAAGATTTGGCATACAAAGTTATCTATGTATATATATGAAAACATATGAAATATGAAATAATGAAAACATATGAAATATGAAATAATGATAAACAATAGCAAAGAATGCTAGATTATTGCTTAATTTAACAGGAAGCCCACTTAAATCTGACCAACCAGCAAAGTATATACCAACTGTCAGAAACTAACATGATGTTGTTTCTTGAACTCTTAATAGTGGCCACCCATTTTCCACAAAATCCTCTATTTATTGCAAATTGCACTTTTCTATGTTAAATTCTATACGATAATTGCCAGATATGTAGATTGTTGAGATATTCTCTTATTATTTTAATGGTCACTATTCAGATTATTTTCTTTGTTGCAACCACGTTATGGTGGTTGTGTTGCTTTAAGTTTTAAGTGCAGCACACATAAATATTTCGAATTTCTTGAAAAGACAATTTGTTGGTTACATTCAGACAGTTGATTAGTGATCCGTATCATGGATATCTTTATTGTAGATAAAAATCAATTTTTTTGTAGAATCTACTTGGGTATATTTATTGTAGATAAAGATCATATTTTTTTGTAGAATCTGCAGTTAGTGTTCCATATACTTTTAAACCTATGAGGTGGTGTTTACTTTGTATGATTAGTTTGGATACATAAAATTAATCCAACCTAATCAAGTGTTTACTTTTAAGGATTAATATTTGAGGAATTATTTTAATCCTTTGAATTATTCTTCATTAATTTTAATCCTACCAATATAGGTAGGATTGAAATAATCCTCAAAATAAAAGGAGAATTATTTATCTCAATTTTAATCCTTCATTAATCATTTATAGTAAACAAATAATTGGTAGATAAATATTATCTTATCACATATTTAATACATCAAATAATCAATCCTTCAAAATACTAATCATGCAAAGTAAACACTACCTGAGTAAATAATGGTAATCTTATGACAGAAAGATCTTAAGTTTGAAATTCACCATTATTTTTATGATTGAAATTTAAAGACAAAGTCCACGTAAGTATATTTTACATCTTTTACGTGATTTACATATTATTATGTGCGTCAAAGTTTATTTGAAGGCATATTTAACATTATTGAATGCAAAAAGAATATAATGGTCAACCTATAATATTACATATATATGTATATATAAATATAATTTTATTTATTTTTTGACTTGAACGAAATGGGACGGTAGGGATAAATTCCCAAATATTAACATAGAATGTCTTCATCGTTTAAATATATATGTTAATATATTACATTTGGGGTGTTTACTTTGCATGATTAGCATTTGGAATGATTGATTATTGATGGATTAAATATATGATAAGATAATTTTTATCTATCAATCCTTTGTTTACTACAAATGATTAGTGAAAGATTAAAATTAGGATAAATAATTCTTCATTTATTTGTAGGATTATTTCAATCCTACCTATATTGGTTGGATTATAATTAATAGAGAACAATTCAAATGATTAAAATAATCCCGGGCTTCGGGATATCCTCAAATGTTAATCCTTAAAAGTAAACACTTGATTAGGTTGGATTAATATTATCTATCCAACCTAATCATGGCAAGTAAACACCTCCACACCAATTGTATTATTCAATATCCATGAAAAATGTATTACTTTCTTTTTTAGGACACAATTGCTTATTATACAACCTCACAACCACTCATTATTTCTCAATAAAATTTATTTGGTCAAGTGTAGGAAACTATCCATATAAATTCCAATTACTTGAATAATTATATAATTAATTTACCGATGCCCTATTTATAATAAAATCGATAGCTTCATTAATATAGTAATAGGCCCGATAGAAAACAGACACTTTAAGCCAACCCAGTCAAATAATGGGCCGTAAAAGTAGATCATGTGTATATAGAAGGCCCAATTGGCTACTCCGTTACTTATCAAGTCAACGTTTCATTACGGCGGTCGGATCTCTTATTATGAAATTGTGCTGCACCATCAATTACATTATGGACGAGTCTTACAATGTGACATCGTAATTTAATATATTATGCTTATAATAAATCTATGATTTATAGTTTTTCTTTTAATAATAATATAATCAGTAGTATCTATTAGTATTTTCTTCACATAAATAACTATTTCTTGTTTTGTAAAATGTAATTTTAGAATTACAATTTTCAGTATTTTTTGAACTAGTCTGACTAGAAGTTTAGTTTTATAATCCTTGGCAAAAATTATCTAAACACATAAAACCTGGCAATAAACATGTCCATATCTATTTTCTTTTCTTTTTGGTATTTTTTTCTAATGATGAGAAAAACAGGTGACACTTAACAAATTAAATTTATAATCTGGTTGTTTTTATTTTTTAATGTTAAATTTAGATTATTTATTTTCAAATTATATTCAACAGTTGATTCAGAAAATATATTAGAACGATAAATATAACTATAAAATTTAAATTTAAATTGGATTCATCAAATTTTATTTCTTAAAATAATTATTTTTACGTGAGAATTGATACAATCTGTTTTTGGTATGAGATACAGATAATTAATCTTTGTTAGTGTACAAAAAGAAAAGCTAGAAGTTTCCCATTTCGGTTACAACTTTTTCCATGACTAATGTCCCCAAGCATAATTAATTCAAGCGACTTTTTCTTCTCCACAGCCCATTATATATCAATCTACAAAACTCATCCCAATCAATTAAAGATTTCAAATTAGTTATACTTTCCAAGACACCAAAACTTATCTCCACTATCAAGAAATTCAAGTTAATATTGTAATCCATGCACCTAATCTCACCTTTGAGATTGCTTTCAAGGGTTCTACACCAGCTATAAATACAGTAGTACTAGCTAGCACACATCTCAAGTACAAAAAACAACCTACGAGATACATACACTACAAAGAATTAGTATAGCTAGAGCTAAGATGGCGGGGCGATGGTCAGCATGGATTGTTGATTCTGGCATCGGCGGCAAGCCATGCAAATGCAGTGTCGTGCCCACAAGCCATCGCAATGCTGTTGCCGTGCAAAGATTATCTGGTGGGGCAATCGGCCACGCTGACGGCGCCGTGCTGTGGGGCGGCTAGCGCCTTGAACAGCATGGTCCATAACAAATCCGATCTCAGAGACTTGGCGGCTGCCTCAAGCAAGCCGCCGCTTCCTTGCATGTTATTGCCGACAGGGTCAAGTCTCTTCCTCAGAACTGCCATATCCAGGTTCCTGTGCCTCTTGATCCTAATGTCGACTGTACTCGGTAAGCATTGGTTGGAATTTTGTATTAATTATAAAAAGTTGTTAATGTGTCTTGGCTTCTTGCTAACCTAGAATTCCTTTACCTTTGCAGCATATGATCCGTGCCTTGTGAAGAAGCTAACCTCGATTCGAAGAATTAGCTGCAGAAATTAGTTAGGCCAAATTAGGGTGAAGAATCAAATTATATATGTTTTCCCAATAAATCTGCAGCTTTTAGTTTTATGGACGACCATGTATCAAAGAATTAACATGGATTATTGAAGACATTATTGTTATATATTATTTCGTACGACACTGTGTATCGTTTTATGTTATTGTGCGTGTCTTTGATTTGTGTAGGTATACTTTGCAAAGTTAAGCATTGGCCATTTTATTATTTTTAGTCAAGGCTTGACCCAGAAAAAAAATAATTCAACAAGTAAGGGTTTTGATGCAGCTAGAACTAATTTTGGAAGTATTAATTTGTTAATTAATTACAAAGTCAAAGTACAAATTCCTTCGGATTTCTACCTATACATCTTCCTTCGGATTTCTGCCTACTACCTAGGACTTCATGAGCAAGTGTAGATCAAATTCTGACTAAAATAACACCTTTTAAAATTGAAAAGTCATTAAAATGTACAAAGAATGTCGATTTATTTACAGAACCAATAATAACAACTAGTATATATATATAGAGAGAGACCTTTCCTAGAGAGAAGTTTGTTTTTGGTTTAATTGAATCATTTAAATGGCCTTGTATAATGTTGATGAAAATTGTCAGGAGAAAAATGGTTTTATTTGCAAAAATTGAAGCATGCATTCCTTGGGCTGCCTCCAGATTTGTATTTTTACCTTGATCCTACATACAATCCCACTCCACAAATCAATCACAAAGGAGATATATATGGCAACGCAGAACGAAAACCAGCCCTATTATATATCAACTGGATTAAGAGGATTTTAAAAATCGCCGACACAAATGCAGAAACACATTGATTTATATATATGATTAGGAGAAGAAATAAAGAATTGAAGCTGCCATGGAAACATGCAACATCCCAAATCATGCACACATTTTATGAAAAAGTGAGGAGCATGATTAATTCGAGCTGGAAGACCACCAGTAGCCATGAATGCGATACCCAGTCTTCCAGTTATTCAAGGAAATCACCTGCCTCACCGCGCACAACGACACCACCAAAGCCACCACCATCGACAACCTCTGCCACCTCGTATTCCTCACCCGAACAAGCACGTGGCACACAAACGCCAGCAACAGCCCCACCACCGTGTACAATAACCCCACAATGAACCCCTCCGCCCCCAACTGCACCCCCGCCCCCCGGTAGAAGAACATCACCGTCTCCCCATCCCTCCTATCCACTATAAACATCGGCGCCTTCCGAATTATATTGAACATCGTCCCCGACACGCTGAAGAAGTACACGAAAACCGCCCCCGCCATCCACGTGCTCTTCTCATGCACCATACTTTTCCCAGAGGCTATCTTTTTCACCGCATACGGCGCCGAGATCACCGCAGCGGCCATTGCGAATATCATCTGTGGTTTTGATAGAATCGGGGGGCGATGGATCGGCCCCACGAGGATCGCGGTTTCGGATAGAATGAGCTCGGGCATGGAATCAACCAACGAGGAGAGATGCGCGGAGTCGAGTTTGATGGAATCGGTGTTCAGATCGGAGGCGGCGGAGGGGACGAGGCGGATGTGGGGGAGGGAGTTGACGCCGAAGAGGGAGAATGTGGCCTGCGATTCCTCGACCTCGACGTCGAAGAAGAAGAGGGAGTTGTTGTCGGGGTTGTTTGTGAGGAAGGAGGAGGAGACGAGGGAGAATTCGGATTTGAGAGTGGGGAGGGCCAGCTCGGATCTGGAGTGGAGCTTCTTGGCGTCGAAGAAGACAACGAAGTGGAAAGGGCGGGGGGAGGGGAGGGAGTGGATGCGGCGGAGGAGGATGTCGTTCAGGCGGATCACGCCGCTGGGGGAGGAGGATTGGAGGGCGGAGAGCGCGGCGGTGACGGGGTTTGAGGACTGCCCTCGCGGTGAGAGAGAGAGAGGAGGCATAGGAGGAGGAAGGCGCCACCGTTTGTAAAGTGAGCCATCGGTGGCGGACTGCTAAATTGATCTGGTTTGATTTATGTGTGAGAATGTATACTAAAATAAATTAAAGAATATAATTCTGAACTTGTTGATCCTTTGTTCTTGTTTCTGTTACCAAACGATTTGCCATATTTTACGTTAATTTATGTTTAATATCTTTGACGTTTCACATTTACTATACGATTTCAAATCATGAGATCAAAATGGAGTACCATAAATTAAAAATCGAATTTCACATTTAGTTGCAACTTTATAGGTCACAAGATAAATAGTTGTTTCAAGCATTAAAATGCTATGTACTAATTCAAATGTGTACTCTCTAAATTTAGATATATTCGCTTGGTTATGCTTTCTAAGAAACTGCTTATTGACATCAGTTCTGAATTAAGAACAACTCTTTAAGCCATTAATAAATGTTTGATAACTCTACCTTTACTAAACTGCAAGTTCATATTTTTATTTTTGTTTTTATTTTTGTTTGAATTGGAAGTACATATTTAGCATGCTTCAAATTTATCAACAGCCCCGTGATATTATCAGTTTTTAGCTTACATGATAGAAAAAAACAATAAGAGGGGAAAAATAGGAAACATGATATAAAAGAATTAGTTAAAAGGAAAAACAAAAGAAAAACCAAGAGGGTGAGAGCAAAGGACAAAGGCATCAATCGCAAATAATCATTCTCATCGCAAAGTGCAATTAGTAATGGTAAGAAGTGAAGAAAACCAATGACATCACGTTCTCTAACATCAGATGAATCTTTGAATAATCCTCAACGATTCATCTGAAACCGGTAATTAACCTCTTATACGTTCTTTGATCAGGTTTGAGCCCCAATTCCAACATTTCATCATGGAATTTCATGGCTGCCCTCATTTCTTTTTCGTCACAGAGACCTCTTATCACGAGTGCATAACTTTCACTATCCACTGCTTTGCATGTCTTCATATAATCAAACACCCTCATCGCTTCTTCACTTCTCCTCCCTCTGAACAATGCAGCGAGAAGTATGTTATACGTTGCCGTCGCCAAACTCCCCTTCAACTCCTCCAACTTATTATGCAGCAAAATAGCTCTATCGGTTTGTCTGGTTGAGCAGTAACGTCTCACGAAAGAGCCACAGCACAGAGGATCAAGCAACCAGCCTTGATCAAGAATTAAGTCCAACAGTTCCTCCGCCTCTCGCCATTGACGCTCTTCACACTGTTTACTGACATAGTTAGAAAGTTCTTTGGCCGGAGATATGGATACAATGCCCCTTCTTATCATATCAACTAACAAGTTACTGATTTTCAACGACGGATTCTGTCTGCAAAGAGCAATCACAAACTCATTGTAACAACTTTTACTTACTAAAATCTTCTTATCCTGCAGGATGTTATATAGCTCTATTGCATCCTCCACTCTACTTTCCTCACATAGCAATGCCATAAACATACAGTCATACGTAATATGCTCGAGTTCCACGTTGTCATCGCAAGCCCTCTTGAAGAACATATCCATTGCAAATGTTTTTCCCACAGCACAAAGCTTCTTGATGATGAAATCATAATCAGGAGCATGAGGTTTTGAGATATGTCCCTTATCTACCATAAAAGATAACACATTTTCAATCACTTCTTTATCATTACACTTGCAAGCACCATCCAGAATCGAGCTATAAGCACTAAAACTCGGCTGAATTCCTTTACCAATAGATTCATGTAAATAATCGAAAGCAGCTCCAAATTCTCCTCTTTTGCTATAACCATCAATCATCAAATCGAACATCTCACGAGTATAAACTCCCACGTCAAAAATTCTACCAATCCTCTCAAATTTCCCATCTTTATACAAAATCTTCGCAATCACAGACCACGTGGACTGGTTTCCTAAATTCCCATCTCTAACAATCGAAGCATAAAAACACCATGCTAAACTCACTTCATTCTTATCAACCAAAAAATTCAACAACCTATTACTAGCATCCACACTCAATCTGACCCCATTTTTCCTAACCATTTGATAAAACTCTAAACTTTGAAAATACATTTGTTTGCTGCAATAACACCCAATCACAGAATTCAAAACCGGGGATATATTCTCAAAGTCGGCATTTGAGCGCGGTTGGAACAAAGCGGCAATCTTGGCTGGTGGGTAATCTAAAACAATGGAATTCAAAATTGGCTTACCGAGCTTAGACAGTTCGGACCCGAATAGTATTCGGGTCAGCTTGCATCGGGCCCCGATGCCGGGCTTGAAATCGAGGTTTCTCCGCGCCCAATTGAAGAAATCGAAACAGAGTTTTGGTTGGGCTCGAATTCTGTTCAAGATTTGGTGAAATAGAGATGGAGTAAAATTGGAGGAAATTTGAAGGGGTTTGAGGAGTGAAGCCCATAATTTGGGGTGTCTCTGCAATAGAATTGTGGATGCTTGCGAAACTAATTGGGTTTGCTTGATTTGGGTTCTCCAATTGGAACTCGAGTTTTCACTTGCAGTTTTGAAGAATTTTGACACATTTGGGATGTCGGGATGTTTGTTTCTGCGCATTTTCGGGCTACAGAAGAAATAAAATGGGGAGTAAATGAGGGGAAAGCTAATTCAAATTGTCAATGGAATAATTGCAAATAAGTCCTTTTTGTGTTGTTGAATGTGCAAGAAGTCCGCATAATATGAGAAGGTGGCCTTAAAACCCCGTCTTCAGAAAGAACTCAACCTAGGGATGGCAATCGGGTCGGGCGGGCACGGATAGTGCCGAACCACTTTCGTATCCGCGAAAATGATCTCCGCCCGCGATCCGCGACGGGTAGGAGATTCCCACCATACCCGCGACCCACGGGTTGGTGGATACCCGCGAACCAGCCACCCGACGGGTATCCGCCACCTGCCACCCACGGACTACCCGCGAAACCAAGCATTTCAAAAAACACGAAAATATCACTAACAAATTCATAAATCATAAAGTTCAAATCCACAATTCCACATTCAAATCCATAAAGTTCAAATCCAAAAATCAATAACACAATGAAAATTCAAATCCACAAATCAACAACACTAAATGAAAGTTCAAATCCAATTTAACAACAATAAATGGGGAGATCAAGTTATATTATTCCAATTCAACGGTTGATATAGAGCAAGTTTCCTTGAACTCTTCTTCCTCATCTTGAAGACATGTCCAAAAATTTTCATTCTTTTCTTCACCTATGAAATAAATAACTATTCACATTAGATACATAGAAAGAAGACTCATTGTAAATTTGTAATTTAAATTTCAAACCTTCATGTTTGTTACGAAGCCAATCTTGACAACACATTAGTGCTTCCAATAGCTTTGGCGTGAGACGACTACGATGTTCACTTAGAACTCTCCCGCTAGTGCTAAGAGCTGATTCTGAAGCCACTGTTGTTATGGGGTAAAATAATTATTATACGAATAGTTTTTCGCGGGTTCGTGGGTAATTCGCGGGTGTTTTTACGGGTAGAATTCGTGGGTATACGGGTTTCGCGGGTACGAGTATTGCCAAACTATTTTCGTACCCGTGAAGTAAACGGGTTCTAGTTTTCAACCACGAATGTATCCGCGGGTACGAAATGCACATATAACCGTGTATCCGTTACATTTGATGTGCATGTTGCAGCCTTTTCACTTCATGTGCGTCACTTTGATGATGCTACTTTGTACACATGATATATGTATGTTCGGTACATTCATGTTTGGTGTTTCATCTCTTTTTTGTCCATTTAGTATGTATATTGTATATTTAAAATATTAATAATGTTATTTTGTATACGTGAAATATATATAAACGTGTCAACGCTAGAAAATTAAACACTGTTTGGAATAGAGGTTGTGGTTCGCTCTGACTAGCTCGATCATTCTGTAGGCGTGGCCATCAACAAAAAGTTATAAAGGAAAGAAAGGCTCATGTCCGGAGCTAGAGCTTCCTTAGGGATCATCGGTCGTGAGACCGACGCCGTCCCTGAGCCTCTCTCCGGTTATCCAAACCTCACGGATGCCAAGGCTCTTTTCTTCTGCTCCCCATGAGCATGGTGAACAGTCTGATCCTGGCTCTAAAGATGCACGAAAGTGTAAGTCAAAGGTTTCGTGCCATGCAGGACCAGAAGCATATTAGTGGATTGGAGATAGACGAGTTGATCCTTAGCTCGAGCAAGCTCGCATTAGCTCGAGATACAGAGAATAGCCGTTGAGGGTCACCGTTCTGAGCAACGTGCTCCTACAGGAAAGGAGAAAACGTCTCAAAATCGGAGCATCTCATCACCAAGTTCAGTACAATGCTTGTCTCTTGCCTACTGACCAGATCGCGCTGGCTTCGATGCCACATTGCACGCTCGAAGAGATCGCAGCTCACGACCTAATGCGAGTAAATCAATCTCACAAAGTTTTCATTTCCGCTCTTCAAATCAAATAACTTTACTCGATTTGATTTCATCGTATCCAACACTTTAGGTTGTTGCGGTCACGCATCAGCTGACGCTCCAATGCACGAAGCGGTGGAAAGAGATAGAAGAGAAGGTCGTGCAATTGAACCACGAGAAGCAACAGATTGAGACCGAGGTTAGGGCTCAACACCAGGAGCGTCGACACACGTTGGAGCACCGGCTGGCTGAGCTCCGAGTTTGGAGCGAGGAGCTCGAGCAGCATGGCAGGGATTCTTTCAGTGCCGGCCGTACTATCGGTAGGCTCGAGATGGCAATTTCGGAGGAGTACCGAGCCACTCTGTTGGAGATCAAGGAATACCTGAAATCCCCGACGTTTGAGCTCATCTTGGCGGCAAAAGCCGCCGACATAAGGTGACCAGCTTCATGAGGTGCCCGTCGCAAGTACTTGAGCTCGGCAGGTTCAAGGATGGATTTGGTTTCGGGTTTGCTTGACTCCATGAGGGCGGAAACCTCAAGCCGCCCGCCGCTGAGGTCAATGGCCACTCAGCTGATGATAATGATCTGGAATTTGGTAATTTACAAGAGAAGTAATGAATATGATCAAGAGAAGTGAGGCTTTGAAAGGGTTGATCATATGAAGTATGTTGTGTTTTTGCATGTTTTTGCAGTTTTTGGATGTATGTTGTCTTTGTCTTTTGCAGCTAAATATATCAGACCTCATTTACTTAGCCTTCTTTTGGAATGAGATTCAATATCCCATAATTTTGTGTGTACTATCGTGTACTACTATTATATCTTTTATTTTAATAATACTTTTATAAAAATAAATTTTATTATAATCTTATGAATTATAATTAACTTTTATTTCAAAAAAAAAATAATTTTTAGAATTATATAACCTAACTTTGGGTTTATCAACCATAATAATGAATTATTAACTAATAAAGTGAAATTAAATGATAAAAAATAATTATATACCTTATTTGGATAGAATAAACCCTAAGTTAAACTATAGTATAAAAATTGAAATTGAAGAAAAAAAGACCATGAAAAATTATGGGCATTGTATCTGAAGCCCTTCCTTTTTGTATCCGAGGTTGTAATTTAATGCTTGCCTATAAATATTAATTTGGTTAGATACTTTTTTTTTTTGGTAATTTAATACAGAAATTTTAAAGGTTGTGTCACGGTGGACTCGAACCCGAAACCTTTGGCCTCGGACATTAACCATTCTACCACTAGGCCAATACACACACACTGGTTAGATACTTTTGCTATATATTAAGGTTCAACCTTAGAAGATGGATATTCGCGTATATCTCAAATTATCTTGTTTTGTAATTATTTCATGAACTATTAATTTGACGAATTAGTAGACAAATTATGAAAAAATAGCAAACTATCTTCTACAAATTTGACGTGGCTTGACTTGTGTAAGAATGATTCTTTTTTTTTGGGTTAATTTAATGCATAAATTTAAAGATTGCATCACGGTGGACTCGAACTCGAGATCTTTGACTTCAGACATTAACCACTCTACCACTAAACCAACACAAGAATGATTCTCCTTAATATCATATGTAAACTAAATTAACGTCAAATTCACTATGATCTTATTAAACTAAGCACTAAAAACTTTTTTGAAGAATAAATATTATTTATATTTTAACTCAATTTTGATATTAATTGGTCAAATTCATTATGATCAGACTAAATTAAGCATTGAAAATTTTTTTTTGGAATAATTTTTTATAATTTTTTTCAAATTTGATATTAATCGGTCCAATTCATTGTGATATTACTAAATTAAGCACTGAAAACTCTTTCCTGGAATTATTTTTTATAATTTTAGGCAATTTTGATATTAATTGGTCGAATAAGATACTTTTATTATAGAATAGTAATAGTTTGGGCCGTATAGTATCGGTCTATAGCCAATAGCGGGCCCAAGTTTCCTGCCAAATCGAATGACGTTGCAATATGCTCTTTCATGAAAAATCCCCAATTATATATTTCAATCATCTCACATTTGGGTAAAGCATTAAATTCGATTGCATAATTCAGAGGTACTTTTCTATTTTCCATCTGAATTTCGTCGAGTTTCAATTTCTCCGGCCATAGTTTGCTTCCCTTTTTATCATACATTATTTTCTGTTTTCCAAATTCAGCGATTGTGGTTCGTAATTTGATGTTTGGTTCGTGTTAGGGTTTAGTTAGGGTTAATCTAATGCATAATTGTTTCATGTTACTCCTCTATGATGCAGGTATTGTTATACTAGTATCTGATTACGGAGATTAAGGGAGGATATAATGGTTGAAGAGAGAGCAATTCATCCGGATTGCATAAACGCGTCCAATCCGTATCACGAATGTAGTGATTATTGCTTCAGAGTAATTCCTGAATCGAAGCTGAAAACAAGTGCAAGTGAGGATATAATGGTTGAAGAGAGAGCAATTCATCCGGATTGCATAAACGCGTCCAATCCGTATCACGAGTGTAGTGATTATTGCTTCAGAGTAATTGCTGAAGCGAAGCTGAAAACAAGTGCAAGTGATTCAGGTTTATTTTTCTTTAAATCACGAATCTTATGGTTTTTTTGTTGCTTAATTGAAAATTTGAAGAAAAAAAATAGAAGAAAAGCTTAATTAGCTACGTTTGGAGTTGCTTCTCTTATGGTGGGCTTTTCCTCCTAAAATTTGTATGTTTGGATTTGGTGCATATGCTTATGTAACGAATATGTGCTTATTTGAGATATGGTTATGTCATGACTTATGTGTGATGATGATGTGCATAAACTATTGATGACTTCTCAGAAAAAAGGGGTCCGGCAATTTATTTAAGCTTTAAGGTAGTGTTTATTGTCGAGGGAAGTTTGTGAGAAGGCGATTCCATCCACTTTTGCTTAAATGCATCGAATCTTTATCATGAATGTAGTGAATAAGCCAGGAAGCGAACAGAATAATGTGGTAGTATGGATTGGTCTTTGGTCGAGACGTTGTAATATATAGCTAAGACTTGTTGCTGAAGTGGGTATTGCAAAATATTTGCTGAAACTAGAACATCCTTTTGTGTTCCTTTGAGTCACTTTTGTTTAAACCCGTTGTTTGTATAAGGGTTTTCGTTCTTAAACTGGTGTTCAGTGATATGTTACAAATGTGCATATTCAGTATCAATTGATTCATTATTTTAAACCTTACAAATTCAACAATCTTTTCTTGTTTAATGTCCTAGGATCGAATGCTAATTCTCAGAAGCCAAGTGTGGTGGTTGGGCCAGATCAGCAAGAAGAACAGGATGTAAGTGATGGCCCCGAGGAGCATTCTGATGGGGAGGCTGGTGTGAACGGTGATGATGTCGCAGTTGATTTTGCTAATCTTACAGGAAGGCAGAAGAAGTTATTTGAACTGAGAATGAAAATGGTATGTGTGTTAAAGCATAACGTGGATTTTGACATTTATTCCCCTAGTGCATATCAACACGGATAGGATAGACTTTGCTCTTGTTGTTGTGTCATTTTGGTCCTGATTTTGTTTATCAGTATTTACAGTTCAGTATTTCTTTATCCACGCAGAATGAGGCTAGAAAAGCCAATCAGACTGCCATGGTGGCAGATAAGAAAAAGTTGGAAGCTCCAACTGAAGCTAGAGGAATTTCCAAACAGAAATGGCTTGAGGAAAGGAAGAAGAAAATTGGAAAGCTTTTGGATGCCAATGGCTTGGATATGAGCAAAGCATATATGCTTGATACACAAGAGATGGCGGAGTCGAAGTACAAAAAGTGGGAGAAGAAGCCTGCCCCTGCTGGATGGGATGGTAAGTGAGCAATCTTTTATGTTGTTTTTATTGCTGCAGATTTTTTTTCTAGGCACACTAGCATACACAATTTGAGTATCGCATGTTTGTTGAATTGTGCCGTGTGTGAACTGTGAGAGATACTTCATACATTGGATGCACTTTCTATTATGCTGGGTGACTGATAACATTCAAGGCTCAAGCTTATCCTTTGGATGCATAGCAATGCTACTGTTAGTCATTTGATCCATGTTGCCCGAGTTTTTAAAACGGAACAAGCATGAAAAGTAACACAGTTTAATTTAGGAAAACGATATATTGATTGATATGCCTATCTTCCTTGTTTTCCCCTTTTTATGTACCTCTGGAAATAATTTTTTGCATAGCTCAATGTATCCTTGCTTTGCCACTGACAGACGCTTCCCTTGTTTTCACAGTTTTCAATCAAAAAACTCTGTCTGATGCACATAAGAAAAGGACAAAAGATATTGAGGTAGACCTTGATGCGTACAACCGACTGAAAGAAGAGGATCCAGAATTCTATCGAGGGGCTTCAAGTCTTCAATATGGAAAGGTAAGCGTCAGTATATTTCTAGACGAGCCTATTCATATCGAGATCTTTTTTTTTGGAAGGGGTATTTATGTTAAAATTTTATTGGACAGACGCCAAACATCCCAGACGAGAAGATTGATAAAATGGTCAAAGAGCTCACGAGCAGGGAGGACAAGTCGAGGTCCTTCAGTAGGAGGCGAAAGTATCGCGAAGAAAAGGATATCGACTCAATCAATGATCGTAACGAGCATTTCAATAAAAAGATCGAGCGAGCCTTTGGCAAGTGCACTTTGGAGATCAAGAACAACCTCGAGAGAGGAACGGCTTTGCCCGACTAAGGTACTTATATATTACCTCCCCTTCAACTATAGTGCGCTATATCTATTTCTGCACTTGATACTTTACCTTATTTTTAATGAAGATGTAAAATAAGATCTAGTATTCGGGATAAAAACAAGTTACTATTGTCTTCGTGTACCATTTATGTTTTGTACTGTCCTTGAAATTGGCTTTAAACACCTTCCCAGAGAGAGCTTGTAGGCAGAATTGCGTCTCTCAACCCCGCCCTTCTTTTAAGTTTTGTGGGCAAGTCCGATTGGACTCCATATATTGGTCGTTTAATATTTCATGTTCATTTAATTCTATTTTATATATCTATAAAATTTGTTCAATTTTCTTTTATAGATATGAACTCTACTAAATAATCAATATTTTTATTCATATTCAACCCACTTATTTATAAAAATATCATAAATGATCTATATTTTTCACTCACATAATATACTCTCATTCTTCATTCGCTTTATAATATTCATTGCATTTGTTAAAATCCGTGAGGAATACCATTTACGAAATGGTGGATCTAAACCACTCATTTAGAGAAGCTGTTTTTGGGGAGCTTATAAGCTCGGCCAAACACCCTCTTAATTAGCAACAAAGTACAGTCATATGTAGATAATTTTTTGAAGATGTGATTACGAGAAAATGCATAAGAATAGATTCGTTCTTCTCTGTTATATAAGTAACTAAGAAACTACTAGATTTCGATTTCAATGCTTGGTTCAAATGAATTAACTAAATGTATAATAAATAAGTAATCACTGGTATTTTTATCACTTTTATAATGTCAACAATGTTTATAAGTTTAAGATGCAAATAATAGATTTTATAATTATAAAAATGCCATAAATACTAAGATACATTAGTAATCGAGAATTTACTAAAAATATAAATTGCGAACACCACTTGTTAAAAAATAGTAATATGTCCATTAAAAGCTTGAATTTAATTCTTTTTCGATCTATCTATCGCAAAATGTGTATTTTTTATTTTTAAAAAGATCAACTCCATAATTTGTGCTACCAATTTATCCACTTATTAACAAGAAATACATGTATAATTCATCTTTTTACTTTCACTATCTATTATTTATTTAGTTATTATATCCATTGCCTACTTTTAATTTCACTAACTGTTAATTAATTATATTCATTTTTATATTCTATTATAATATATTGATAAATGTACTTTTTGTGGGCAGTGGAAGTATAAATTTTATTGAAAATAAATAAAAGGTACAAACTAAAGGATAGCTTGTGGAAATCAGTTTTAGTGAGACATGTAGTCTTAGAACACTTGTCGAGCACTTTTTCCCTGTTATAATACTTGTCAAATAAAGAATAGAGTGTGGATGTCATTTTAAAGAACACATGTCAATCATTTGTTTAATCTCAGGACACTTGTCAAATATCTATAGAGATGCTCATGCACTCACTAAAGCTTAGGATGAATATTTAGATTTCGATTCGAATTTTTATCTAATCTAAATCGATCCGAAAATTCGAATTTTAAGAGATAAAAAATCTGATTCGAATTGAGTATCCAAAAATCCATTTTTTTTTTTTATAAAAAATCCGAACCGAACCGAAAAATCCGAAATTATGAAAAAACCAAAAATAACAAAACCAATTTATGTTAATTTTTATATATATTTATATTAAATTTAAAAATATTTAAATAAAATATTATTTTATATATAAATTATATATAATTCGGATTTTGGATTTTTCAAATTTAAAAAATCCAATCCGATTCGATCTAAAATCCGAAATTTTGAAAAATTCTAATTCGATCCGATCCGATTCAAAAATCCGAAAATTTCGAACTGAATTTTAAATTTTGATTTGATTCGGATCAAATATTCAATTTTTGAATTTTTTGCTTTTGCTCACCGTAGAGCTAGCATGTAATTTTTCGTGCCTTTGTTAGGTTTCTTCGCCAAACCGTTCCTAACAGTTGTCCAAATTCCTGCACTATATTTTTAAACATAACAAAATTGGTGTGGATGGGATTATAGGGTAACACTGATATAAAATAATAGTATAAAATGAGATATAGTTAAATTTGAACGGAAATCCATGAAAAAGCATCAAAGAACAGAACTCAAGAGAAACGAAAAAGATAAATCTGCAAGACTTTGGTTGTTCATATCTGACAACAGAAGGCAAATATGGTTCCGGAAGGGAATTTCAGGGGCAAAAAAACAACTTTGTTAGATATTTTCTTCTGGGTGATTTAGAAACACAAATTACTCAACAAAGTTCCATCACAGTGCGTTTGATGGGAAAGTTGTTTGACAAATCCAATTTTCAACTTCATTTAATCTTCATTCTAATTATTGTTTTGAGTACTGATAGAGATTTCCCCCCTTCGTCTCTGATGAAAATAACTTCGCGGTAGATAGCTGAATGTTGATCAAGGCTTAATATTGTTTATTTTTCAGTTTTATCTTATAGAAAATATCTGAAAGAATCAATTAGATTGCAATGGATAGCGACAACTGATTTGCCTACCTGACGGATAAAAAAGACATTTTCATATATTATTTGGATTTAATATTTTACTTGGCAAATATTGTAACATGATCAAATTAGCTGACATTCCTATCAAGAAACCTTTATGATACTAGAACTCATGCCCTATAAAAGGATAATAGAGTACTTGGATTCTCCCAATAACTAGAAAATGTAACATGCCTGAATCTACGGCTATAATAATTCTTGTAAATGCAGTGAATGAGTGAAATATCAAATCAATTACCAACTAAGGCAAAGAAATGCAGTTGAGAAGTAATTAGATAAGTCACCAGAACACAACAAAAGGCTGATGTTTTTTTTTCCACAGAGAAGAAAGATGATGAACCAAGAAAGATGGATCAAGCAAAATCCACACACCATCTCAGAAAGCCCATTACATTTAATTGATCTTAACTCCGTTTATTTGGGCGCACTCGGTTTAGACAAAACTCCCTTAAATTTAAGCATCTACCACGTCGGACTCCGCCGACGCCAGAACCAATTCCGGTTGCGCAGCTTCCGCTCCGTCCAAAGCATTCGGCAGCCCCAACGCCCTCAACGCCAAGTGCGCCGCCTTCTGCCCCGAAATCATCATCGCCCCGAAAGTCGGCCCCTTTATATATAAAAACCCGAAATTAGAAAAACATTTTGAAGCTCAATTGAAGTATTGAATGGAATTAATTAACGCGGCTAGCCAATTACCATTCTCGGTGCACCGTCGATCTCGGCGACTTCCATGCCGGTGATGATCATTCCAGGCACGACCTCCCTGGTGAGCCTAACGATAGCGTCCTCGGCTGTGTTCATGTCGAGGGCCTTCATCCCGGGCACGCTGTCGATCATTCCGATGCTCCTCAACCTCTTCACGCCGGTGGCACCGAAGGGGCCGTCGTGGCCGCAGGAGCTGACCACCACTTTCGCCTCCATCACGTTGGGGTCCATGCACGACTGTGTATCGTGGTTCATCGAGACGAGGGCCCAGTTGGTGACGACGCCGGCGACTCTCCCGCCCTTGACGATGAGGTCCTCGGCGGCCACGGCGTTGAAGAGCTTGACATTGGGGCGGGCGAGGAGCTTGCTCATGATGGTGGAGGTGAAGAGCGCGGCGTGCTTGATCACCACGTAGTCGTCCTGCTCGTCGTACTCGATCTCGAGCTCGTCCAGGAACCGGTGGGCAGGCTTGCGGACCACCATGGCCGAGAACAGCTGCCCGCCCAGCCACGCGCCGCCCCCGGGGCTCACCGACTGCTCGATGATGGCGATGTTGATGTTGGGGTTCTTGCTCAGCTCGTACGCGCAGGAGAGGCCAGCGGAGCCGGCCCCCACCACGACGACGTCGGTGTCGGCGTAAGTGATCATGTCGGTCATGTAGCGACGGGTCATCTCGCGGGAGACTACGGACTCCTTGATCGGCTGGAATTTGAAGTTGTCGAGGTTGTAGGCGGCGGACATGGCCGCGACGGGGGTGTGGGGGGCGGATTTTAGGGGCTGGGGGGCGCGTGCCGGAACGGGGGAGCCGTGGAAGGAGGACTTGTTGTCGAAGAATTGGGTTTTGGAGAGGGAGGATGTGAGGGTTGTGGCCATGGCTGCAGCCATTGATGAATGTCGTAGAAGATTTGATTTGAGAAGAGAGAGAGAGACGGAGTGTTGAGTAATGAGTATTGATGAGGAGCGTGTGGGAATATATATGGCGGAAACGAAGGCTGCTGAAAAAATCTGAGAATAAAATATCTCAAGATAAAATTTGAACGATTCACAATGCTTCGGCTTCTGGTTCTACAACATACTGGAAGCATCGGTATCACATATTTTGTCTTATACAGTATACAAGATCTTTTGCACCTTCATTTTTTCTGCGTTATTATACACTTTCACATGACATGACCTACAAATGAAACATCAATATGGGTGGATCATGTGTCTTGGTTTAATAATAAAGTGATTAATATTCGAAATTAAAGTCAATTTTTAATTTAAATTTTATAATATAATTTTAAATTTTATATTAAATTGATTTAATATGGCCGGATCATTTTACAAATATGGCGCAAACTTTCTATAAATAACTATTGGTGATAACAAAGTGACGTTAGGCCACCGTCAAATCGCCAATAATAAACACAAACTCAAGCCCATTTAAGCCTATTTTGTTGTAACCGTCATATCAAATAATAATAATTTCCAATCAACAAATTTATTTTCTAAATTTAAAAGAATATTCTTTATATATTATTTCTCATATCCTTTTTATATTTTTGTACTCACGCCTATATTCTTTTCAATTTAGGCATCAACCCAAGAAACTTTTCAATCATCGACTTCATAAAAAATAAAATATTATTATCTGATAAATAAATAAAAAACCAAAATCAATAACTTACACTTAATATAAATAATCTTGGGCCCTTATCCTATAGCTTAAATCTAACGTATTTAAAAAATATCACAAATTTTGAATTATGCGAAGAAAACCCTAACATTTTAATAATTATTCAGAGTTATCAACAAATTTAAGTGTCGGTATTGAATTTCTGACTTAGCATGCTAGAATTTCGCGTGTAATTCATTTTGAAAGTTGGATATACATTTAATTGCAAGTGACACTCCAGCATACGGAGTCAGAAATACGATGCTGAAAGTTTTATTAGTTAGCATCTTTTTGAAAAATTATTGAAATGTTAAGATGGATATTTACATATCCCGAATGTCACGATATTTTTGCAACAAAATGTCAAAACTTAGGCTATAAATTGAAAGAAATTATTTTATTTAATCTTGTAGTCTCGTATCATAATATCATTCACATACGCCATGATGATAATATACACGTAGCACTAGGTAATATTGTTGGAATATATAAGTTCAGGGTTTTCTTTTTGAACAGAAATCCCAACTGCACTAATGCATAGTTAATCCTGGTGTGAAAATTAATCGGAGACCCAATTAATTACATTTACTAATTAATAAAAAGAAAAAAAGTGGAACACTATCCAATCGACGCTCAAACTTTTCATGATCGTGTAACTCTTCCCGTCAAGTTTCACGACTCCAATTCATTGTGGTTTCGTACTCGATTCAATTTGATGCATGAGTCATGACGATATGTGAAAGTTATATTTGAATTGAACTCTATCAAAGGTGAATTTAATTGAAGATGCATTTGACGAATCCATTGTAATGTTAACTTGTTAAGTACATTTAATTTGAATGCAAATTGTAAATAAAGTAACGTTTGAAGCTAAATGTAGATAACTTTCCCAATATTTGTACTGCTCCTTCATTGGTGCCTATAATTACGAGTTTGTTAAATGGACTCATGAGCCTCCTTCATTGATTGGATTCATTCGAAAGGGATATGGGTTTATAACTATAAGCCCATTTTAGCATTAAATGCCATTATGCTGTTTTCTAATGGTTGTCGCACCAGTTACAAATTCTGTATTTAAAATCCAATTTTATAAGATTTTTTTTATCCTAAATCTATTAAAATGGTAATTGGAGGAGTCGTCCCAATATTTGAATATTCATTTATTGCAATGAATTTGTAAGATTCTCATGTCTTGAGGTTCAATGATATTTATTATCTTTTCATGAAAGTCACGATTTCTAAGTCTCATTCTTCCGTTATGTAATATTCTTTACGAACTCAGAAAAATAGGAGTGATTCTATACATGGTCCTCATTTTATTCACTATAACTCCTTATTTAAAAAATATTAATGAAATTTTTTATATTATCCTTATACAGTCTCATATTAAATTCATATTAAATAATATTTCATCATTATATCGGGCGCCCCCCCCAAAAAAAAACAAAAACAAGTTGAGTTCAACCCCAAAAATGTGACTTCACGAAGATAAATCTGCAGCATCAAACAATACGAAGTCGTGTTTAATTTTTTGTCGGTTGCATAGCAGTCGGAAATGGATGATGAAGAACTCATCGAAGAACTACTATTGTGCGGAATGGACTTTTATTCCTTGTATCTTCTTCCTCTCTTTCTGGCGTTGTGACTAAGATGTCGAGATTCTAACCACAATCAAAACACACACAGTAAAATAGACGAGTAAAACCCAGAGAACAAAAAAAATAACTCCCAGGAATTTTGGGTGCGGGTTTTAATGAAAGTTGTTTTGTATATTGTGAGTGGAATAAGGATCACACATTAATGTAATATTAAATTAGTTAGTGATGGGCCATAGATAATAAAATGTGTAAATAAATAGGTTGTTGAAGGTAAAAAAGAAAAATAGTGGTGGACCATAGTCCATAGGTGATAAAAGGTGTAAATAAAGAATATTATTGAAGGTAAAGTTGAAAAGATAGTTTCTATAAATAGATAGGAATGAAATTATGAGACGTCCCAAAAAGAAAAATTAGGAAGAAAATTAGAGGACGGATGCATATAAAGTTAGAAGTTTCTTAACCAAAATAGTTATAGAAATAGACGAAAATCAAACCAAAAATAAAAATAGAAAAATAAAATGACAGCTGTGGGATTTGAACCCACGCCCTTTCGGACCAGAGCCTAAATCTGGCGCCTTAGACCACTCGGCCAAACTGTCCTTGTGTAAGGGATTGGCGAGCAATTATTTTAGTAGCCTTTATTTCTCGTCGCGCACCGACACCTACGACACGTGAATTTCTGCTGTTGGCCATGTGAGAATTTGACATGTCAAGCTGCTTAAATTAATGATCGCGCACACCTCTCCAACTAATGCGAATCAAGTCCAACTAATTATGCAACTTTTACAATTTATTTTGTGCCCGCTAAATTCCTAATAAAATAAGATAAATACGGTCATATCATATCTAATCTGCCCTTCTCTCTGCCACTGACACCAACACCTGCACATGAAAAAACTAAAATAAAATTAACAAAATAAAAAAGGAAAACCTTTTTACTACAAAATGTCCTCAATTATTTCCCCCATGAGGGGGACTCGACATTCGTCATCTTCTGCCAAGATTCAAGAATAAGACTTGTCTCTGAATATAGTCACGGGTATACATTAACATGACAAGAGCTATACGATCTCCAAATATATTTCCAAAGAAATGTGTTTGATTTTTTTACTAAAAGGTAACACATTAGATAATGTATAATATAATTGGTAACTTCATAGGTAATAGAGAATCGAATTATAAATACTATAGGAGCTATATCTTATCGTTTACTGTAATTGGCAATTTGGCAATGACATGTTTGGCCATTCCCCCCAATCCATTCTCTTGTTCCAACCTAAGTTTTGATACTTTTATGGCAAATCTATATTCACTCATAAGTTTAAATGTGAGAGCTTCGAAACATAAATGTCGATAAGTAGAGTCCCAAACGGAAAAGTCCCAATCCCTTCATTTAAGATGAATTTGAACCATTCTTTACTGCAGAAAAGTGTAACACTTATTTAACCGATGTAGATCCATTGTGTCTGTCCTCATCAATTCCAGTTGTCAAAGAACTTTTTATTAAGAGTCAATTACTCTTAAATATACAAATTTTGACTCAATTTTGATTTTACACATGAAATTTGAATTGAAATACATGAATTTTTAGTTTTTTTCTTTTTATTTTTCCCGCAACTAACACTTCGGGTGAAATTAAAACTAAATTGGAGATTACGTGTCTTAATATTATTGGCGTAACTAATTAATGTCAAGAGCTGAACAACGTGTAAAATAATAGTGATTTGGAATAAAGTGACGACATTACAATTGAGTTTGTCGGACGTTTTGTCCATGTTGACATTTCAGGCATCCAACTTAGCTTCGATTTCACCGAAAATGGAATCCGTATGAAAAATCAGATAAATTAAAAATTCATGTATTTTTAATTTAAACTGTAAAAATCATGTGCAAAATAAAAACTGGATCAAAGTTCGAATATTAGCGATAATTGACCCTTAATATAAAAATACCAATCAAATGCCCTCACGTTCTTTATGCAACATGTTGGCCACAACCCCACCTTTTTATTCTTCCACTATCAAATTTAAATGTTTCTAATAGAATTTATACTCTCGGTATAATAGTGAAAGTTTTCCAAATAATTGATTGTTATATAAAATATACATTTAATTTTGGCCGACAATAGAATATGGTTATTTTCTTCAGCTTCCAGTTGTATAATTTGACATTTTAAATGTCATGAAAGTAGAGAGCGCATGAAATTAAAGCATCCCCTGTTTCTGAGATTGCTTGAACTTGAAGCTCGCGGAAATGGAGAGAAGCGCTATTTTCTTCGCCACATTTTTGGTGGCCGTCTTCACTCCATTTTCACGGGCAGCTGACCCGAAAGTCTCGTTCGATGATAATTTCAGCAAAAGCTGCCCAGAGAAGAACTTCAAGACTTCTGAAGACGGGCAGATCTGGCACCTCTCCCTCGATCAAAATGCAGGTGTAATATTAATAACTTTCACATATCTATTGCAGTTCTTTTCTTTTTCTTTTTTGCATATCATATCATCTTCATCACTGTCCTAATCTAATCCATGCTTGGTGTCGTAAGGCTGCGGCTTTATGACGAAGCAGAGTTACAGATTCGGGTGGTTCAGCATGAAGCTCAAGCTTGTCGGAGGAGATTCCGCCGGAGTCGTCACTGCTTATTACGTAAGTCTAGATTTCCCGGCACTCCTTTTAACTTCCTTCATTTTTCTCGAATATTGATTGACGATGAGAATCCAAATGCAAACATGCTGCAGATGTGCTCGGAAAACGCGGCGGGGCCGGAGAGGGACGAGGTGGACATCGAGTTCTTGGGGAACAGGACCGGGCAGCCTTATGTCATCCAGACCAACGTGTACAAGAATGGAACAGGCGGTCGGGAGATGAGACACAGTCTGTGGTTCGATCCCACCGAGGATTTCCACACTTACTCCATTCTCTGGAACAGCCATCAATTAGTGTAAGTTCTCTTTATCTCAAAAATCTCTAGTTAGTCAGAGGTTTCTATTTAGATATGATCTAGAATTTGTGTCAGTTTGATTGTTATATTTTTTGTAATATTTAGTGAATTCATGATATGATATATATCTTGTATCTCTAAAAAAAAATGCCCCTGTATTGAATCATGACCGGATCTAATTTGTGGGAGATTGCGAAAACAGGTGGTTCGTGGACGCGGTGCCGTTGAGAGTGTACAAGAATGCGAACTACAGCAACGACTTCTTCCCGAATGAGAGGCCGATGTATCTGTTCTCGAGCATCTGGAACGCGGACGACTGGGCGACGCGGGGTGGACTGGAGAAGACGGACTGGAAGAAGGCGCCGTTCGTGTCGTCGTACAAGGAGTTCAACGCGGATGGGTGCGCGTGGGAGGACCCGTACCCGGCCTGCGTCGCCACCACGACGGAGCGGTGGTGGGACCAGTATGCGGCGTGGCACCTCAACGATGATCAGAAGTTGGATTATGCGTGGGTGCAGAGGAACCTTGTTATTTATGACTACTGCAAAGATACTGAGAGGTATCCTGAGTTGCCTCAGGAGTGTTGGCTCAGTCCGTGGGCGTAAATATTTATTTCTTCACGGTTTGTTTCTTGAGGACTTTTGGAGGCCCAAATGGCATTCTTTTTCCCACATTTCTATTGATGCATTTATTGATTATTTACTGAGATTATATGTATATCCCCTTGTTATTGTTTTAACTGAAGGGGGACGAAACTCTTTTTCTTTTTATTATACTATATAATGGTAATCTATTGTCGGTTAATGGCGAATAGAATTAATACAAATTTATCGGATCTGAACTTTGTTATTTATGATTAATAAAACTTACATAGATGATGGCATCATATGTGAGGAAAATATTAAAAGGAAATCAAAACTTCTTGATTTCCTCAGCACTTCTTCCTGGTCCAGCAATTATGGACCATCTGACGCCACATAGAAAGAAGATAAATATTCAGGAAATTAAAAGTAGGAGGCACATTTAAGGGCAGCAAGGTAAATTACTATTTGTCTATGTCCCACCAGCTTATTGTGTTGCTGTTGAAACGAAGTTACCTGTATTGCCAGAATGGCCATCAGAAGAAGACGTCATTCCACTTCCTCATGGACGTAGGTTATACACAATATGACGATAGTCATTATATAAATCTCAAACAAGGCCCACTAAATGAAGTATGTTTACCAACCCGAGATCTTGTACATAGACGTGTGTGATAAAAATAATATTGGTCAATTTACCAACTATTTTGATAGATTGATGAATGATGAACTTGTTCGTGACACCGTGGAACCTTGAGGCCAGTAGTTCTTCGTCCATTTAGATATTTACAAAATGGATGAAGCAGTGCTACTTTTTTCATCTTATAGTACTTAGGTGTTGTCCTTTTGTGACTTTTTTTTCTTGTTTTCTTTTCCTTATCATGCTTATATATGTATCTGAAGCCAAAGCCAGCGTGACTGGATTGTTCACTGACTGAAGAGTAGTAGTAGTTTTATTTTTCTCAAATAAATGGAAACAGGGAGAAGATATTTCCAAAAATAGGAAGTTGATATGGGAAACATGTACCACATATTTGCGGAGACCCTGCAAAATCAATAATTGTATAAGGGGTCCAGTTTTCTCCACCAGATAAATTCATCAAAATTTGCAGGAATAGAAAGAAGATGATAATGCAATTTACATTTGGGCCACACCACAAATATTATTGATATTACAGGCAGATTAACAAAAAAATAATGAATCAGCTGAGCCCTAAAAAGTAAAATGAACAGGCACAGGATACATAAAGGCGAAACCATAATCTTGCTATATGAAGAAGAAGACAGAGAGTGGCAGCATGTTCTGAGCCTGCACAAATTGCATGGAGAGCACAGTAACCTCTCTATACAATAGCAGAATGGCAATATACAACATCAAGACACTCCCACACACCCAAAAGAAAAAAAAAAAAATGAGCTATTAGTTTATGACTAGAGAAAGCGTTGAAGCTGTATGCTTAAGCAGGATAAGCAGCAGCAAACATAGGGAGTTCAATCTCGGCGGTGGCTGCTGCTGCTGCAACTTTTCAGAAACCATGAATCTTGATGTGTTCTTTCTTCACAATGCCTGCCTGAGATAAACATGGAGAAACGGATATTTTTTTCACACATTATATAAAACTACGATAGAAAAATGTTATTTTGAGTAACAAGTTAAAAGATACCTGAACAAGGAAGGTCGACACATTCTTCCTCTGATCACCTTGGAGTTGTATAACCTGTAGTCCACACACACACAATAGATGAGGCATTACACGAAAAACAAAAGCAAGTGTGATGTCACAATACTCACCTGGCCTAGCTCAGGGTCCTGTACTACTGTACCATTGCAGCAAAACTCCTTCTTCAAGTCCTTGAGGATTTTGTTATAGCTGAACTCCTTCTTCAAACCCTGGACAGTTGTCAGGCTTTTCCTACCATTGCGCTGCTGGACACGAATATGCACATATTCTTTTGACCCTGCACCCGAGTTCTCGGCTTTTGCCTCGGCAAAAGGATCTGCCAGTTACCAGACAAGCACACAAAAATCAGGGTAATGGATAGATAAACAAGAACAGGGTAGAATGAATGCGAATAACACAAACTATTTACAACAATTCCCACCAGAACAACCTTTACTCGCTTCTCCCCAATTACACAAGAAATAAAGAGAAGGGGAGAAAAAGAAATGAACTGCAAATTACTCGACTTACCAAAGGAGCCAGGGATTTGGACTTCAAAATCAGACATGAAATTTAGCTGTCGGGGAGTTCACAGAGACCAACACTGTAAAGTTAACAGTTGAAACATTGTTTGAGCTGGGAGCAGTTAATTTATATGAGCAATTAACAATGGTTCTCGATGATTTTTTATGCATAGAATAGTATCGAAAAACTGGTCTTCAAGTCTGCTATACAAATTTTTTAAATGTATCTTTCCATTAGGCTGTACAATTTAGGCATTTGTTACTAAGAGTCTAAGATCACCTAAAACTTTAAGAGCTTCATGTGGCCTTTACTGTAAGAACAGAGAAGGGACCTCTGCTCACAGCAGGAATATCTAAAACTAAATTAATAGAAGAAACATGATATTGTTGGCAATAAAAAATTGAGACAACTTTCAGACATAACATCATTGAGCTAAGAGATTTAATAAAACACTACCAAACTTCAGACATGTTCAACAAGCAAATTTGCATTCATCATAGTTCCTTGACAAAAATTGGAACTTGGACTTCCTGCTACCATAAGGACCATAAACAACCTTTAAGAATAATACGTAATCCCAAGTTTAGACTTTTTGTTCCATTAGTTTCTCATATTGGCATGTTCATGCTAAAAGTTAAATATTGCAAGTAATCAATCAATATTATAAAATGAGTATATCAAGCTTATAGAATGGTCAAAATCCATGAATTTCAAGATTGCAAGTTTATTACCAGACATTTTCACTAGCTTCACCAATAATACTTATCTTGAAGGGGGCTAATCAAGACTGCTTATTTCACGTAGGTCTAAAAGATAAACCTTGTCTGTATTTTGCACATAAGGACTCATTCAGTTCGTTGCAATTCTCAACAACATAATCAGCTCATATATGTCTGGTCACAGTTTAACATGTTAGCCTATATTACTTTAAAGCATGCATATGAAATATAGATCTCTGCAGGCGGGTACACCCACATTATCCGATATATAAGATGTTTGAGTAATGGACAGAGCCATAGAAAAGTGGATCATGCTTCACTTGGCATTGCATGAGCCAGTGGACTGGTACGCTAACATGCCGATGTAATCAGCATCTTTAAAGTGATTGACTGCCGTATGACACCCTAGAGCATGAACAAACGAGCTACATGCAAGCACATATTTTACTTCATAGGACATTACCAAGCTTTCCCTAGCACGTGATCTATTACTATTCAGCAAGCAACTCAATCAACAGAAAATGGGAATCCTCTCACTTGATATCCTCATGAAGATGGTTCTGCATGTAGACTACCAAGTTCTGGACAGTAACCGAAAGCCTGATGATAGCATCCAAACATGTCCAGAATCAATACACGCACACCCCTATCTCCCCAAAACAGAAACAATCCTTAATATCCTTATAATTCACTCCAAGAAACAATCATAATATTTGAGTCTACAAAGAATAATTCCGCAGACCAAGAACAAGATATATGTAAAAGAATTTTAAGCATATCTTCCGCTCTCCGTTCTCCAGAATTACCCTAATGAAGAGGGCGTCATGATAATACGTAATCATGCGTCTTTTCCATTTACAACGGAAGCTCGTAATAAACAAGATTAAAC
Organism: Salvia rosmarinus; assembly: GCA_036937905.1. Taxonomy (NCBI): domain Eukaryota; kingdom Viridiplantae; phylum Streptophyta; class Magnoliopsida; order Lamiales; family Lamiaceae; genus Salvia; species Salvia rosmarinus. The sequence continues at coordinate 83,704,870 of CM072818.1, forward strand.
CACTCAAACTTCAATTTGTAACTAAACGTGCTAGAACAAGATAACAAGAAAATCGTAATTTCAGGAATATAGGTCAATTCTCCAGGAAATAATATGGCATTCAAGCAAATGATTGAATAAACAAATACATAAACAATCAACGCGTCGCCACAATATAAATGATAGACATACAAAACACATACAGAAATCATGACGGTGGCGAGAGAATTACCTATCAGATAGGGAAACGTTTTGGTAGAGAAAATCGGAGGCAAAAAATATCGAGAGAGAGGGCGAGAGATATACAAGGGGAATGGCAATCTTTCTCCTCTCTCTTTCTAAATATATATGTGTGTGTATTATATATATAATATTTAAAGGGAACGGAACGCAGATGCAGTATTGGGAAAACGAATAATTTATTTGAAAATTACTCGGACCCAAGCACCTTAAGAGGTTGGAGATATGACTTTCAGTATAGGACCCCCGCTCAATTGTATATCGCAGATTTGTTCAGATCCTCCTAGCTTCCGGCTTGTCATGGGCGATTCGCCTTCCGGTACTCTCGAATGGGAGTCATCCAATTGGGTTCTTCATCCGAGACTACGTTGACCTCGGCTCCGTCTTCGCATCGTCTATTGGACTTCCTCTCTTGGCGGGCTCGTTGATGACGAGGCAATTTACTTAAGATGTCATTTCTATTTTGCTCCTTGGGATGCGAACTATCTGGAAGTGTGAGAAAGTCCGTTGGGGCTTTTCGTTTTCAAGATACTTCTTCAACGTCGCTTTTGTCGTATTTTATTTGTGAACTTGCACGGCTCGTGTCTGGAGACTTTATCCTTGTTTAACCGTTGTTCGTATTTTGAATGTGAACCGGTGAGTGGCGATCTCTTGATCGTCCGGGCCTAGGAGTAAGATACTGCTCGCTACCCTTTTTCCGAAGCCCGTCAGCGTGAGTTGCCAGCACTCCTCGGTGTTTCAACCATGGGTTCGGCCGGCATCGTCGTCACGGACTCGGTGGGCTTCAGTTTTCGGCGAAGTTAGCCTCGGCAAGAAATCCGCTGGGGCTTGACCTTTGATGGCTGGCGGGCGAAGGATATATCGTGCTCGCCCGGTTCGATTGCCCATTTCGCGATTCTCCACGATGCTTGGGCTTCGTCAATACTTGCAAGTGGGTAGTCGGTGAGGACTTGTATGGGATGTGCATGGAAGTATGGACGTAGTCTCCTCATGGCGTTTATTAATGCTAAGGCAAGCTTCTCCAGGGCGATACCTCGTTTCGGGCCTTTTAGTGCTCGGTGATGAAATACACCGAGCGACGTCCTTCTTCTCGCGTACCGGGCTGACTTATGGATTCGTCCGAGGCGGTAGAGAAAAGGACCTCTCCTCTTCGGGACGGATAGAGTGGGGAGCTTGGCGAGGTAGCTCTTGAGGTCTTCAAAGCGGACCTGTACCTCATCCCATGAGAATTTCGGGGCCTTTTGAGTATCTTGAAGAAGGGTAGTCGCTTATCCATGGCTTTTGAAAAGCGGCTTAGTGACTATCGACTGTCGACTTGTGTGCGTCATGGATGGTCTTGCATCTTCATTTCCAAAATGGTTTGGACCTTGGACGGGTTTGCTTTTAGCCCTTCTTGTGAAACCAAACACCCTAAGAACTTTCCGGACCGGACCGCAAACGTGCACTTACGGGATTCGGTTTTAGGTTGATTTTCGAAGAAGGCCGGGCGATCCGAAGATCGGAAACACATGCGCTTCTTCCTTGCTTTTGACGACGATGTCGTCTCACGTATACCTCCACATTCGACCTATGTAGGGTTGAAATATTTTGTCCATCATCCTTTGATAGGTAGCATTGCATTTTAAGGCGAATGGCATTTTTATCTGCAAAGACTCGAAGTCGGTAATGAAGGTCGTCTTGGCCGCGTCTTCATCATCCATCGGGACTTGGTGATACCCTTTGTATAAGTCCAAGCGAAGACTTCGTATCCGACCGGTAGCGTCGACCTTCTTGTCAATGTTGGGAAGGGATAGCAATCCTTGGGCAATGCTTGTTGAGGTCGGTGTAGTCGATACACATTCGCCATCCCTCCTCCTTTCTTCACCATCACGGGTTGGCTATCCGGTCGGATATTTGACCTCGAGCGAGATACGGGCTTTTAATAGTTGGTTCACCTCGTCATGAATGACTTGGTTCCGTTCATTGCGAAGATTCTTTGCTTCAGTCGAGCGGCTTTATGTTGGTCGATGTTGAGCGGTGGTGATGATACTCGGCGAGACTCCGGTCATGTCGGGGAGACCAAGCAAACACGTCCCGAATTCCCTTAGGAGTTGGATGATCGATCCTCACTTGGTCTTGTGGTGAAACCAACTGGGCGACCTTCAATGGCTCATCTTTGTACAATGCGACCTCTTCCACCGACCGCCGGGGAGTGGCGATGTACTTCGACTCCAACTCCTCGGGTTTCCTTAATTGCTATGCACGTGGGTCTTTGGACCGAGGTCCCGGCACCTCGTAAGGCAACTTGCATACATTCTCGCTTGCGATCACCTCGGATCACGGCTGTTCCCCGTGGTGGGTATCTTTATCGTCGGTTAGTGCGTTGAGCATACCGCCCTTACGTTCACCAATCTCGCCCTAGTATGATGTTATACGGCGAGTGGGCCTTCACTACGAAGCACCACCTTGGTCGAGGTCGTTGGTGCTTTCCCACCGTGACGGGTAGCTCGATTATTCCTCCGGCGTGTCTCTTCACGGACGAAGCTTGGAGTGGCAGTGATGCTTGTGCGGTGTGCTTCTTCTACTCCTAGCTTGTCAAAGCATTCCTTGAAAAGGATGCTCACCGACGCCTTGTTGTCAATGTAAACGCGTTTTACCAACTTATTTGCGACTACTACGGATCACCAACGATCACGGTGGGGTCTTGTCGCGGTATGGGGTCGATCCTCGGAGAAGGTGATCGCCTCGTCCTTTCGAACCTCTTGTTGGTAGGTTCGTCGGTTTTAGGACTTGGGCATCGGCCTTGAGGAGGACTTCGTGACTCACGGGAGCCCGTAATAGTGGAGATCACCCGTCATATTGGGGTTCGTCGTCTCCTTCCTCGTCGGTGTTGCGCTTACGTTTTATTGTAGGCGCAATTTCTCTCTTCCTCTTTTTCTTCTTTTGGCTCGGTCGGCTTGGCGACTGTCCTCGGTATTTCTTGAGGATCCGTCCCGAACTAGCATCTCTATTTCACCCATGAGCTCTTTGCACTCTTCGATGTCGTGCCGTAATCCTCATGGAATGAGCGTGTTATCCATAGGTCGGCACCTCTTCCTCCCGCCATCGGTCGAGGCTTCTCGAGCAGTTCATATGGAGTGCGTGATTTACGCCCTCGGCTTTGTCAGCGGGGTGTATTGAGGTCGCTCGAGGCGCCACGCGGACCGAGCACGGATCTTATCGGCGATGTAATCTTTCCGCGCTCACGCCTTGGTTCCGATCTTCCTTCCTTCGTCTTTTCTTCATTTTCGAGGGTCACGGCTTATGCGCCCGCGCTTTCTCTTGTCGGCCTCGTCCGCTTTGGCGAACCGGTTGGCTATCGCCACATCTCTGTCGCGAAGACGGGTTCGTGCCAGCGATCTCTCGGTATAAGGCCCCGCAAGATGCCGTTTGGAAGGCGAGATGACTAACAGTCGTTCACGTCTTCGACCTTCAAACACTCCTTGTTAAACCTCGTCATGAAGTCACCGATGGGCTCGTTCGGCTTTGCCTTATGGTGAGGAGGTGTGCGACGATGTTTTGACTCCGCCTTTGGAAGAACCTTGATGGAAGGCGCCATGAGGTCGCGATAGAGCCGATGCTTCCGTGGGTAGACCGTCGAACCACCGCGGGCGTTGTCGACCAGTAACTCCGGAAAAGTTTACATATGAACCGGTGAGGCGTTGGTTGATCATGTTGTATTGAACCTGCGAGAGGAAGTTACGTGGATCCTCACCCGTCATGGGGCGATGCTTGGTACCGGTATTTATCAGGAGAGAAGTGTTGAGTATCCTATTTGAGAACGGGTGACTATCTTCCGTATCCATCGGCCGTCCTCGGTGATTGGGACGGAGTTCGACGATCGAACTCGTTTAGGTGACTCGGACCGCTTCACGGCGGCCCCGATGCCTTTTCTGCTGCTCGTCCTTGGAGATCGGGACGGAGTTCGTTGGATGGATTCATTTCGCGATCGAGGCCGGCCGCGGCGATCACGACGTCCTCTCCGGCGTTGCTCGTTCCTTGCGCGGTCGGTTTGGGCCCGACCTCTCGTTGTGATGCCTCGTATCTAGATGAGGCTTCGTTCCGTTCTTCGGGACGTGGCCGACCACAATGCTTCACCGAGGTCTCGGAGAAAGCTCTCCTTATTTTCTCGAAATCCTTGACGGCGTCGTCGAGGTTTACTTATGAGCCGGATGTTCCCCGGATTATTGCTGCGATTTCCTTCGCTATGGTAACTGCCGCCTGCAGGCGGGTGTCCGTGCTCGTCGAGACTTTGGATATGTCCTTCGGGGTTTCTTCTCGATTGGGCTCTTTCCGTGAGCTCGGCGTTCCCTTCGCCGTCGGCGTTGTTGTTGCGGCGACGGTCTGGATGCATGGCTTCGGTGTACTGGTCATGATTATTTCCACGTAAGCGATGGTTGATCGAAAACACAAAATTTCGTTTCCCGCGACGGCGCCGGTGATCGATCTTAATTTCGTAAAGGAAATAAATCTTAAGAACACCAAGGATTTACGTGGTTCGATCTATGAATAAGATCTACGTCCACGGAGAGAGAGTATTCGTGTATTGAATGTGTAAGCGATTACAAAGAGTGTCAATGAATCTATTTCGTCAATCTAGCCTCTATTTATACACAACCATAAAAGAGTTTGACTCTTAGTCAAGTCTTTTCCTATTAGGGTTCAAGTCTTTTCCTATTGGGTTCAAGTCTTCTCCTATTAGGACTCTTTTAGATATGGCCGAAGCCTGCGTTCCTTGGTTGATGGAAGTCTTCTTGGGCGAACTTGTCCAGTAGAGCGATGTCGAGGTTCTTGTATTGGGACGATCTTTGGCGCAGTGGTTGGTAGTATCCTATCAATATATATATATATTTTAAATGCAGTAATACATCTTAATCAGTAAGTATACATATAATACAAATAAATTTTAAGTTAAATGTTTATTTGAAGTTTTAGACTAATATTAGAAAAAAGATCTCTCTATTGGCCGTTAGTCATTCGAGACACGTGCTTTTTCAAAATGTTAATATTTGAAGACTCGCATTTTAGTTCATAAGAAATGGGGCATGTATTTTGAGGCAGCCATTGTTAGCAAAACATTAGTATGGTGTTGATCATCTAAATTAAGAAATTGCACGTAAAATGTATAATTTTATCGTCAACCGTTACGTATATATTGTTCCTCCAGTATATAATACATATATCTTTAGAGTTAATATATCATTTAATAAGTTATATAATTGTCTGAGATTTAATAATGAAATCATAACAACACTCACCATCATATAAGCTACTATATTAGGAAAAAACATGCTATGGGTTCCTAATTATGTAATGTTTTCACGTAAACAATCATTTATGATAAGATTGTGAAGCTATTTAAGATAGAAACAAGACTGTTAACAAAATAAAATTTCTCAAACTTAAATTTAGTGTCCAACAAACAAAAACCACATAAACTCAAAAAAAAAGAGTCCAAATATAGCAAATTTATCATTGTCATGTTTAAACAAAATATTTAATTCATTCTCCCTCCGCATATATTTAGGGGAATCGAAGCTTTTTTCGATCATCACAAAATGCAATATATTGTGTATATAAATAAACATGGTTTTAAAAATAAGTGGGGTTTAGGGTTTGTGTAAACATTTTCATGTATGATGTATAAATTTGTAAACATAAACAACATAAAAGAGATGATTCATAAGCCATTGCAGAAGCAGAAGGATCGTCGCAATGGCCGCGCTACCAGTTTCTTTTTCCTCCTTACAAATCCCAATCACAATTTTCAAATGTATACGGTAATCCCGATTCTAATATCCGTGCTTACATTAATTTCAATCACTTCATCTACGCCCCCAATTCTAACTTCTGGAAACTTTTTCTTGTTGTTTATCTCGCTTTCCAGTCTTGTGCATTCCTCTGAACCCTAACAGTTCAGTTTCATTCATCATATTCTTCCGATCAGATTTGGATTATGTCCTTGTTCGGATTTCAACGAGAAGATGGGAAATTCTAGGGCCTGCCCGTTATGCAGGAGGAAAACGATGGTCCCCGATTATTCGTCAGGTAAAACAAGGAATGCTCGTCAATTCGACGTTCTTCAAGCGCATATCGGCGATACCGGGACCGTTCACAACAATTACAAGGAAACTAAAATCTATCATGCTCAGAAGCTGATTGAGGATTTCATGTTCGAACTAGGGGTTTTCAGTCCAGAAATCTCAAGAGGTTAGGCTTCTGATTGAGAAAGTCACTGATGGAGAATACGGCCAAGGGGAATGGTTCCCTGTTCTGGTTGGGGCGTGTTCTTCTATAGTGATGAGAAAGGATCAGAAGATGTTGCCCGCTGTTGAACTGGCGGATACAGTTGGTTGCGACGCTTACGAATTAAGCCGGATGATTAACCGCGTAATTGATTCTGTTGATTTGAAGTTGCCGAGTTTGATATTGTGATCGCTTTTGAGCGTTCAAGCAAGAGCAGCCTGAGTTTTGGTGCTGTTTCCGAGGATTTGGTTGAGAGGATGCTGCAGCAAGGGGTTTTTTTGGTGCAGTGTTTGATCAAGTGGTTTGTTACAACAGGAAGAAGACCAATGCCTGTGGTGGCTGCAGTTTTGGTTTTTGTTGCCGAGTTGAATCAAGTAGACGTCAAGATTGAGGAAGTGGCAAGCCGTTGCTACGTGCAGGCGAAAGTATAAGGAGCTTCTGCAGAGGCTTGTGGAAGTTGCACAGGTGTTGCCAGGTTGAAGAATATTCTGAAGAACGCCCCTTCTGTCATGCAGTACATGGAGATGAAATCGTGTAGTCAGGAAAACAGAGCATCGAGCATTTTGAGTGCGATGTGGATTGTGGAAGGACTTGTAGAAGAGTATCTAAGTAGAGAGATTGGATATGGATATCTATGGAAGATTGCAGCCCCAAATACTTTGAACTGGACTGTTTGCCTCATTTGGCTAGTGATTATCCTGATAAATTTCAATCACCGATTTATTCAAATTACTTGGAGGGACTTTCTTTAGTGGAGGCTACTGATGCAGTGAACCGAAGGGGAAGGCGAAATCACTTGGATCTTCAATCCTATTCAGATTGGTGATTAGGTCACCTTTTTAAGAGTTCAACACCATTACTGGGCGATTTCTCGACTAAAATTTAGATCAGGGGAATTTTGTATCATACTCATAAGACGAGTTATTTTTTGAATACAAACGTTGTAAGTACCACCAAAATCATAAATATATAACGAGAACTTGACCAAGTGTGGCACGAGTATTTGCAATTTATATTTTGTATTGTTGTTTTGCTTTTAAATATATAACCAGACGTTGTATGAAGACAAAAAAAACAAAAGTTAGTATGAAAAGGGTGCGAAGATGGTGAAGATTGATCATCTTTAACAAATAATTTCAACACACTAACCGTAGCTAAAATCTCTATTCGACCCGACTGTTCTAGGCCAACGGGGCTGGAATCTACCGTACAAAGTTAGTCGTCGAACAAAGAAAAAACAGCAGATCAGAGATCTTGAGAGCTATACAACTTCACCTGCCTGGGCCAAACTTGACCGTACACATCCTTCTCAGTATACCGACGGTCCCAGGACCAGGGTACATCTGCAACAGAAAGGTGGTTAGATATAACTCTCACCCAATATGAAATAGCTGTACAAACCTCCAGATGAGTATGGCCTTGGAGGAATTTGATAAGGCACAGGCAATCGAATGACTTCACCACATTCTTCGTTGTCTCCTTTCCAGACTAGGGAGACCAGTTTTGTTGGCTTCACTTCTGAACTTCCAGAATACACCAGTTCATCCTGTAAGCCAGAACAATCAGCTCCTTCACCTAGGTTTAGAGCAAAGCTTTAAATATATAATAATCCTAAAAATTATACCTTTGAGAGATGACCATCATCTGTACAAGAAAAGCTGCATTCATATTTCCTGGCGTAAGGTAAAAATAGCACTCCTAGCTACGATGACACGCATAATAATGAGGGATAAACCAATTAGCAGTTTTAATTAATATTTAGGCACCTCACCATTTTAAATAACTTTAAATAGTTATCCATAAGAAATATAATTACCTCATACGAACGGATCATCAGTTGAGAATTGTTTTTTTGAAGAGCTCCCCAAGCAGCTTTGCTGAGGTTTGATGAAGTAAGCAGCAGCCATCTGTTCCAGAAAACAGAACAGCTACATCCTCAATAGCCAAAAGCCAGGTATGCAAGGATAGGAACAAAAGCAACATGCACTTATTTAAATTATGGACTCTTACGCAAGGTTTTGCCCGCTATAACGCATGAATGTCTTTATATGAGGCATTGCCCGACTGGAACAGTTCAGGATGTGAGTATATGTACCAATTCAATGCATAAGAGAAATTGAATAACTACATCCATCAACTAGCACAGGGATATTGGTATACAGTTGCGTGTAGATCCATACCAGCGACCTGCGTGGCTTGATTCCCACCTTGCCCAATACTTCTTTAGGAACTGTTTTTCTACATTCTTTAAAGGGCTTGGAATGGCATTTCCAGCTGCATAACCCTTGAGAATCAAGATATACATAGACACTGTCACTAGTAACAGAAGTGCAAAAGCAATGAAGATTTATGTAGGTTTTTACACCTAAGTGAAGTTATAGAACGATTACAAAAAGCTGAAGCTAACTTCAACGAGGGACAGCTTCTCAAGCATATAAGTTTCCATCATCATTTACTATAGAAAGCCTATTTATCAACTAGGTTTAAGGGGTTAGTGCTCTAATATCTAACAGGCACATGCGAAGAAAGCCTAGAAAATAAAAGAGCAGACCTGAACAATCACGTAAGAATGAAGAATGTCATTAACTCATATATATCATGTCATACCGGAAACAATTACACTATCTCAGATTGGTCTTCAGATAGAGTTAGCTTTATCACGTACACCTCATTACTTTTTCGAGGAACTTAGTTGCATTCATGAACTCCTTATAAACCATCATTAAAAATTGTGATGCATCACGGTTTTATCCTATTCATTCTTCATAACTTCTTTTTTTTTTGGTCAATTAATACAGAAATTTTAAAGGCTGCGTCACGGTGGACTCGAACCCGAGACCTTTGGCCTCGGGCATTAACCACTCTACCACTAGGCCAACACACACACACTTTCTTCATAACTTCTATACTTGGACAATGTATTGCAGGTAACACATGCTCGCATTACCTCCAACGAACATCTGACATCTTCAACGGATGGCCATATTATTGAGGGCTTCCCCAGACCTAATGGCTTTTTGTCTTCTGTCATTCCTGCCGACATTGAAGATGCTAGCTCTGCCATCCATTTCTCATCCAACGAACCTAATGAAGAAAACTACAACAGTAGGCAATAACACAAAGCATAAAATGTTAGAATGGGAGCATCATCTGCAATTCTGCACGGACCTCCACTATTGAATAATTACGCGTCAATGCATTTATTCTTCATTATTAAATATTTATAACATCTACACAGAGGATGGACCAAGAGCATATACAATCAATTCAACCTGTTTTACAACTTGTCTATGCCTATGAGTTCAGCAATTTAATAAGGCCCATACAACGAGAGAACTCAATCCAGTAAGCATCATGAAGCCAGATAACTACGGGCAGCTTAGATTGAAAAATCACCTATCTCGACTCCAGACACAATTTTTAATTTTTTCTAACAGAATCAATATGCCTATAGTTCTAAATTCTAATTCATATGTGCTATCATCCAAGATCCAATCTTGTCATTTGCTGATGCTGTACAATCTCTGAACAGATGATTCTTGGCATCTTAGTTACTAACACAACGGGGAAAGTGTGACATTATCCTCTTCCGACCCTGCCATGCCAATTTCCGACTGTTTTCCGTAGCCACTTGATGGTGGATATGACAAAGATAGTTGGGGAAGAGATGTAGAACATAATTTTAAGGTTTGAAACTTCAGATGTCATGTAGGAAAAGATCTTGTTATCTACATAAAAATCACATGCATAACAATTTTGAAGTAAATATGGGCTTCCTGGACATGAAAGATGAATAATTATTACCTGGTAGATAAGATTAGATTTCTCAAACTGATTCTCAAATGTAGACTCCTGGAGAACAGTTCTTAGTTTCATATGTCCCCATTTACTTAAATGGGAGCCAGAGTGATACCCAGGGACAGATGCAATGAGCCTAACCTGGCCGATAAAAATGTTCTTAGCATCTCATTTCAACATGCTGTACAGCTTCAAAATGAAAATTGTCAAAGTTTACATAAAAAAGAGATATTGAGCTCCAGTTCAGACCATCCAGAAGATATCTTAATCTAGCTTAAACAACAACAGTACATGAATTTCTTAAAAAATAAAATAATAATAATAATAACACTTGAATTTAATGATCTTGAGGCACTCTTGAGTTAATTTTGTTTGTTCACTTACTGAAGACTGAAAATAAATTGTGGAAATTTTGTGGCCCAGAACCAAGGAAGATAATGATTCTATAAATCATTGATTCATCATTAAACAATATGAAACACTATGAAATATACTAAACGAAAGGTGAGTCACATAATGAACACATGCATCACTCTAAAGAAAATAGATATACAGTCAATAGCAATGATACATCAAAGCAAAAGCACAATGTGGTGTTCCCTTTTTTTGTACTGACTGGAGCATAATAAAGGCATACCAAAATTTGTAAATATTGAGCATCATGATTGCAGCTGGAAATAAAAAGAGATCTAAGCATTCGAGGCCATAGAAAAGTTATCAAATAGAACCATCAATCAAATGAAGATAATCTCTAAAGGACTCAAAACACAACCTCACAGAATCCTCAGAAACTGTTGTGACCTGAAAATTTACATAATTACCATTGCGGAGCTATAATCAAATTTTCTGAAGAAAGAGGGATTTATACTGAAGCTGCCAATAGTCGGTAAATTAGCATTGAACTCGGGCCACTGCAAAAACACAAACAATAGAATGAACTCACATGGTTAGCAGGGGCACAAGTTCATGGAAATAAAATGGTAGTCCAAATACTTTGAATTTAGTCAGAGACAGTTAAAACTAATTCAATTCCCATTATAGGATGGTTACTGCAGGTAACAAAAAATCTATAGAAAAATATTCCTATAACAGGAGCTACTGAACACCCAATGCAGATAACAATACCTTTAGTGCACCAAGATATTCAACCAGGTCATTTTCAAATCCACATCCCTTACTAGTATTGTTTTGATCTTTCCATGGAAAATCTTGCATCCACAAACCCTGAGTTTTGTTGTTCCAGTCAACATATATCAGGTTTGCAGTATGTACAATAACACGTACTCCTCGAGGATAGACAAGAAGCATTGCTTTTGAATGGTGTGTTCCGTATGAAATGGGCAAAGGAGGCTTGTGGAGAATCCAGTTAGAAGGCTTCTTTCTCTAAGAAGAATCAGAAAATTAAGTTGAATCAAATACAACAACATTCCATCAAAAGTTATATGAGAGATAAGTCAACCTTCATATGCGCAAGGGTACCATCACCTTCCCCATGGATGACAAGTACATGGTTGACTTTTTTAAGCATCGGACATTCTTCATAAATGTAAATGAGCTAATCAGCATACAAGAAATGAAAACTACAACACAATCTTGAAAATGAAAAGAAGGGCATTGGCAAAATCCCTTATAAGATAAAATGTGGCAACTATCCCACGGTCTGCAAGGCTAGTGGACTGGATATGCATCTTTATTGCTAGTATAATCCATAATAGAAATCAACGGACATGACAAAAATGGCATTAAATCCACCAACCATGAATGGTATCCCTTCAATCAAAGTCACATAAGCATGATAAAAACAGACTTCTCAAGATACTATCATACTAAGCTCATAAACTAGATATGGTTTTTCTTTTACGTGTTGCAGAATGTCTAGTACAACTAGCTTCCATTCAGGCACATCACTTAGATAATCTAAACACAGAGATTGAGCATTTTTAGAGCTTGCATAGGGAAATGAAGTATCAATAAGATAGCAAGGCTATTTCAAGAAACACCCACCAGAGAGTAGCCAGTCAATGTCAACCATATAATTTGATAAGACAGCCATAAGCACGTTCCCCTGCAAAGCAAAAAAAACTTGAGCATCATCCAGATGGTGATGGAAACAGAATGGTCCCCTAAATCCAAGCTTCCTGGATCGAGGGTCAGCAAATGAACACAAAATAAAGCTATTGTAGGATCATATTCTAACAAGAAACATCTTGACTACTGTGCTATAAAGCTTGTAGAACTTCACCTGAATCACATCATTGATGGAAATAGCATTAGTATTTGCCCATTCTGGCAATTCTTTCACTCGCAATAGTCTAAAAGTTAAAGGTAGCTTATTCTTAGAAATTTGAAAACTCCTTATTCCCTCGAATGATGTGTTGGGCTCTTGATTACAACGTTGCAGCATATCCTGGAGACCAGGACCAGAAATAGTTGAAATCAACAGTTTTAAGTGCAGGTGAGTAAACCATAAAAACAAAGGCAGTACATTTGAGTTTTTAGCCAATGCTTCTTCCTCAGGAACTCTGTGCATTCTCTTCCTACTTTGAGCAAGCTGTTTGCCCTTACTACTTTCTTCACCTGAAGGCCTTTTCTCTCCAGTAGTAGTTGGGATCCTTCCCTCCACAGCATCATTGGCAGGAACATACTTGAAAAGGTAATGCCCAGGTATTAACTCTATAATATCACCAGTTTGAATTTTCCATTTTGCTCCAGACAAAAGCTTATTTCTCTGACCTTTGGATTGTATGACAACCGGGTTCGAGCCTTCCTACATTATTCAATATTGATTACTCAGACAAAAAAGAAGAACATAATTAACTGACGATGTACATCGACATAAATTACAGAGTTTGCGTATATGTACACACACACACACACACAGAGAGAGAGAGAGAGAGAGACGCACGACGAGAATATTAGCAGACCCATCAGCAGAGGTAGTGACCGCTATATGTCTCCGGCTGAGACGCTTATCGGAAACAGGAATACTGTCGCGGCCTATGTAAGTGGTGTTCTGTGAAAGTACAATTTTGGGAATTGAACAATTCTCTTCCTTCGAATTACCATTTAAAGGCACCAAGAACCCACCCTTGCCAAGCAGAAGGAAAAAAATTATCAGCCGATATCAAAATACATGTATATATAACAAAACCTCAAGAATCGATTAAACGATTATGTACCAGTGGAGCAGCGGCCATAGTTGATTCCGGGTTTAAGGTTATTGATCAAGAGCATGCAGCAATATTTCCAATAACAAAAAAGGCTCAGAGAAAAGAAAAAAGAATGAGAAAATTAGGGGTTGTGAAAACTGGGGGAAAAGATTTCCTTAGAGAGATGGAAGCGAGTTTTGCTGTTCAGTCGAAGTCCTAAGCTGTCCAAGAACACCAGCAGTGGCGAATGTTATTTCTTTATTTTAAATATATAACGCGAAACTACGTTGAGAAAATCAATACTCAAATCATTATGTTAATGTTAATTAATAAATTTATGAAGAATCAGCCTGCGTGTAACTGTATATAATATCAATCCAGTTCCCCTAATTCTACCAACACAAAGAATTATGAAACAACTTGGCTTTTGAAGTCCGACACGAATCAGGCAATTTTTTATCAATTAAATAAAGAAATATAAAAATCGTGTCACAGTGGATTCGAATATAAATCATTTGGTCTCGTACATTAACTACTCTACCACTAGATCAAGATACGCACACACAAATCAATCAATTTTTTTTGATCAATTAAATATAGAAATTTAAAGGCCACGTTACGGTAGACTCGAACCCGAAACCTTTGACTTTGAGCATTAACCACTCTACCACTAAACTAACACACACGACGAATCAATCAATTTTTTTTTGGGTTAATTCAATACAGAAATTTTAAAGGCTGCGTCACGGTGGACTCGAACCCGAGACCTTTGGCCTCGGGCATTAACCACTCTACCACTAGGCCAACACACACACACACACACGAATCAATCAATTCTTTTTATTATTTTTTTGGTAATTTAATACAGAAATTTTAAAGGCTGCGTCACGGTGGACTCGAACCCGAGACCTTTGGCCTCGAGCATTAACCACTCTACCACTAGGCCAACACACACACACACGAATCAATCAATTTTTATTTTTTTTTTGGTAATTTAATACGAAATTTTAAAGGTGCGTCATGGTGGACTCGAACAGGGACTTTGGCGCGCAAGTTAACCACTCTACCACTAGGCCAACACACACACGAATCAATCAATTAGTGTCTCCAAATGTTAATCAAGAAACAACAATTCCCCTCGCAGAAACTGCACACTATTCACGCCACGATGAAAGCAAAGTAAGGAATAAAATTATAATTATTGTCATCAGTGTACTCAGTTTGGTCTAGCAGGAGGCATCATGATTTTACAACATTTATAGTAGCTACAATCATGACATCCAATTCCGTAATATGTGTATGGCGAATAACTTGTTCCTATATTAATTAGCGGGCTGAAGGGGATCCTGCCCAGAGTTGTGTACACAATAACGAATTGCTACATGGACTATCAAAACATTCCACCAATATACTCTCCAAAGTGCAACCAATGCTGCAATTGTATCTTAAGATTTTCGGAATTCTTGTCTCTTATCTTCGGCGCTTTGATTCTTTCCGCATCTCAGATAGGTGGCTCTCCAAGTTGGGTTTTAGCCATAGACGTCTATTGACAAGATCGTCCTTTGTTGATTCATCTGATACACACCCAAACAAGTATTAGAATCATCTTTTCAAATCAAAAGTGGTTAAAGCTCGATACTAGTCAATTTGTTACATTTCTTCGGTATGCATAATGCAAAACAGACTCTCACAAATTTATATCTTCGAGATCAAATTTGCAGAAAGGTGGAGCAATATTGAGAAGAACTCAACATAGGCAGATAAACCATATCAACATACACTAACCCTTCTAGTAATAAGTAAATTCATAGCTATTTGCCATGGACAAAAAGCAAGAGGAAGATTACTGCAAGACAAAAGTATCATTACCTATGTCTCTCCATGAGTCAAAAGGTACCCCAAGAGATCTTCTAGTAAGATAGGAGGCATCTTCCCAAGAATATGTTTCTTGTTTCACCTGGTACCGCCAAAACCAATGCCCGTACCATAATAACAACTGTATACAAAATGAAACAATATATATTTAGCAATATTTTTCTAGTTGTGCTTTAGGTCACCTCTAATGAAGACAAAATTAATAAATTAAACAGGTTTGCCAGTAATGCTAATGGCTTTCCATATAACGTAATTACGGGAAGACAACTGTAACAAGTAACCTTTGCCAGAGTGTAAGGCAGTAAAATGACACGAATAGCGAGAAGCTCCCAAAGAGAAGGCTTTTCAGCTCCCTTTATCTGCAGTTCAAGTTCCTTGCTAAGATCCTCCACCATTTGCCTACAAAGAGAGAGAACTTCGTTTCAACTTAAATAGTTTCTGCAAAAAAAACTTTTGACAAGATATTTTCCAATAGGATAAGCATTCAAAGCAAGAAAATTCATAGGATAGAGAGATCTGCTGAACGCACAACTAACATCGAATCAATAAAAGACAATATAAGGCAAGTCATACTTGTTCATCTGCTTGTTACCCTTCTTCTTGTTTGTTACTCCCCCAGTGCGTTCAAGTTCCATAGCTTTTAGCTTATTTTTATAAGCTGGAGTCTTCTTCACCATGTCAATGGCCTAAAACATGAAAACAATATTGAATCAGTTGCAGAGACTGAAGCAGGAATTTCAGTAGTTAAAGCTTTAAGCTTTAATATAGGCACTACAAAGGGACAGCATTTCTTCCAGTAAAATTTACCACAAAATGATGTCCTTTTACATTACATATAACAACTTCAGTTACCTGGTTATACCTTGTCCATTGGTTAAGATACTGAAATCCTGAGAGAATCAAAAGAAGACCCACAAGGACAGCACGAGTATCCTAGGAAAAAAGAAATAGTTAACATCCAATATGCTTGATGGAAGCATTAGAAATAAAAGAAGTTCAACATTCAAATACTAGGGTCAATCTGTAATAACGGGACTAAACAAAATAGCATACATTAATAAAGTAACTTACTGTCTTATGGCCGTAGTAAGCATGGTAGTACCGTGCCGTATTATAGAATACCTAAATGGGTAGTAAAGAGTTAGCAGTGATGCATATCAACTTTTTAAAAAAAAATTACGAACGTATAGAAGAGAAAGGTTTAGTTTCTGGCAGTGGATTACATTAATGACAATAGTTTCATCAAGTACATTGAGTATCAATGCACTTTTGAGCATTCAAGCGTGTATCACAGAGGAAGGGCCGAAAGGGAAGCAATACCAAATAATGATGTTTCCAACCAAAATTTAATTTTCTTGGTAATTTTACATGATGAGATACATAGATGTCAAAGTAATGACTCTGAAATAGAATTTGACATGTTGCTGACAGAAAAAGTAAATGGGGGTGACAAGGGAAGAAAAGGCACATAATGAATATTGTGAATTACAAGGCAGAAAAAGTGATATAAAACCCAAGGTTGGCAAATGACTGGCTGTCTGATCAAATATTACAATAAACATCAATCAAATATAAGCAGTCACAGACAATGAAAAGTTGATGCTCATAAACTAAAGATAACTGATACACTGATGCAATCCTGTATGTGTGAGGCAACGCACTTTAGTTGATTTCCTGTTGATGTAGGGAGATATAAATCCAAGAAACTCAATTGGCATGGCATACAACAAAAATTTTGATTTATTTAGCTAATAGTTGATTCAATATATATGGTGCTGAATAGAATGGCAATGATCCCGTGAATGTTGAAGCCTCTTCTAAACTTATAGTATACATAAACTAAACAATAATATTGAACCATCCAACCTTTCATAGGTTACACTAAATGACGTGAGGTCTTTAACTCAATGAATTGATAATGAAACAAAATTCACTTCGGACGCAAACAGTAGGTATTGTAAACTATGATCACCCATGAGCTTTTGCATACATCCCATTCCCAACCAGGTTACCAACAAGAACAGGAAACCACATCTCTCAGAGAATAGCAAACAAACCTCTTCCGGATGTTCAATTGCATAGTCATACTGCTCCCTCGTGGCTTCATCTTTCAATATCTGGACAAGTAATAAAAGTCAGTGCAACTGTGAATTACCTTATCAACTCAAGTAGTACTATTGCAGGAAAGCAATGTAGGAACAAATGTTTTACATCTTAAGAAAACTTTAATTTGTAAACTCGGTGATTATTCTCTCAAATTGATCGGTTAAAATAACCTCAGAATCATGTGCAACACAGAAAAATATGCTTAGCCTGAAGTGATACCTCAAATATCAACCTCAAAACACAAATATTTGCATGGCACGCAAATAGCCCAGTAAGTGTGTGATTAAATCAGATACAAGCCACTGAGACTTCTGAATCTGAAGGTACCTCATAAGCATTTGCAATCTTCACAAACAACTTCTTCGATTCCGGATCCGGATTTTTATCCGGATGACTACACGAAAATTAAAAAGAAACACATGAAGTAGTCAATAAGAACTAACAGATTAAACGATTCAAGCCTGAAAAGAAATCACAAAAAAAATAAAATAGACATACTGTTTCAGAGAGAGCTTGTAGTAAGCTTTTTTGATCTCGGAGGCATTGGCGCTTTGAGTGACCCTTCAAATTACAATCGAATTCGGACAAAAAAAAAAGAATATAATGAGCAAAAATAGAGAGAGGGGAAGCGTAGAAAGGAATGCCGGAGCAAGATTGCGTACCCTAAAAGATCGTAGCAATCGTCCTCGTCGCAGTAGATCGAAAGGGATGGTTGAATGAGGAGGAAGACCACGAAGATTAATGTGGGAACGCTCCAGCGAATCGAAGCTAGCGGCTCCATCAGCCGCCGTATAGACTCGAAGAAGGATCTGCGCCCAGAACAGGGAATTTGTTAGTCGTATTTTTCTCGGCGCAAACCGGGGACACTAGTCCGTTCACAAATTGTAAGTACGATTATAGGTCACCGGAATATTTGCATCAAATTATTTTATGAGTTAATTATAATTTATTATCTTAATTTTTAGTATATTTTAGTTTATGATCTTAATTTTAATTTTTTTTATAAATATCTTGAATTTTGATAAATACAATAATTTAAGATCCGAATTTTTTTTTCGAAATATTGAATGGGACAATAATTTATTTTTTTTCCACCTAAAATGGAATGTTATTGTTTTTTAACCACCAACACCATCACCTTCCCTTTTTCGAAATATTGAATGGGACAATAATTTAATTTCGTTTTTTCGTGGTTCGATCACCTAAAATGGAATGTTATTGTTTTTAACCACCATTAGGATTCACCATCACCTTCCCCTGCTGCCGGTTGGACGACCACTACCACCACCAACTTTGACCTCTCTTCACCTTTCCGGCGTTGTGCAAAGTTGTACGCCGCCGCTTCACCTTTCCGGCGTTGTGCGGTTGTACCGCCGCTTCACCGCCGAAGTCGAATATGTAACCGTGTCGAGGTCGAGGCCGAGGTGAAGGCTCGGGATGCGGCGAAGAAGAGGTCGGGGCTCGGCGGCGAAGGCCAACGCGTCGGTTAAGCCGAGGTCGATCTTCACTTTGCGATGCCGAGGTGGATTGAGTTCTATTGCATAAGAGGGCGATCATTCCAAACACAGACCTATCGGAGCATGAGAAATCAAAGATCGGGTCGAAGGTAGTTGCGGTAAGCGAGATTTTGTGATGGTGTATTGAGACACGGTGGACCGAGCGGAACGAATGAGTTTTATATTTAGGACGTTTTGGTCGACTGTTCAAGTGTATATTTTCCCTCGAGAGGTACTAACATAGTGACTTGTTTTGTCGTAAATGTATTTAGACTCATTCAAGTGTATATTTTCCCTGAGAGGTACTAACATATCTTAGGACTTCTTTGGTCGTAAATGTATTTAGACCGTTCCAAGTGTATATTTTCCCTGAGAGGTACTAACATAGCTTAGGAAAATGTATGACTGTTAAAGTGTATACCCTTGAGAGGTACTAACATATCTTAGGACTTCGTTTTGGTCGTAAATGTATTTAGACTCGTTCAAGTGTATATTTTCCCACGAGATCCGACCGACGCCGTTGGCATGTAGGTGTTTCAAATGAATGAGTAACTCAGATGCCTTGCGTGCACGGATCCGATCCGGACGTCGTTGGCATGTAGGTGTTTCAAATTAATGAGTAACCTGTATGCGAGCATGTAGACGTTCAATTTAATGAGTATATGCCTTGCGTGTACGAGATCCGGGCATGTAGATGTTTCAAATGAATGAGTTATATTTATCAAGGTAATTTGCGGTGTATCCGAATGGATGTTCACATAGATATAAGATGGCGAGGCGAGGTCGACCTGAAAACTTGAAGGTATCCGTCCTCGAAATAAGCGAAGGTATTCCGTCCTCTCAAGGTAGTTCGTCCTCGAGAGTATCCGTCTTCGATATAAAGGAATCCGTTCTCAAATGAAGGTAGTTAGTCTCGTGAGAGTATCCGTCTTTGATATAAACGAAGGTATCCGTTCTCGCTTTGAAGGTAGTTCGTCCTCGTAGAGAATATCCGTCTTGAAATAAACGAAGGTATCCATTCTCGCATTTAAAGGTATGGGTTCTGTTTTTGCCGAGGTCATCGGAGGGTGGTCCCTTATCATCTACATAGAGTACCGTCTTCGACATAAACGAAGGAAATCGATCTCGTATGTAGGAATGGTTCTGTTTTTGCCGAGGTTATCGGGAGGGTGGTCCCTTATCATCTACATAGAGTACCGTCTTCGACATAAACGAAGGAAATCGATCTCGTATGTAGGCATGCGCTTAAATTCATCTTCGTATGAAACGAAGGTAATCGACCTCCGTCGAGGGAATTAGGTCCTCCGTGGGGTATAGTTCGTCCTCCAAGAGGGTATAGTTAGTCCTCCAAGAGGGTATAGTTCTTCCTCCGAAGAGGGTATAGTTCGTCCTCCGAAGAGGGTATAGTTCGTCCTCCGAAGAGGGTATAGTTCTTCCTCCGAAGAGGGTATAGTATGATGGGAAGAGGTAGCATGCATAAATGACAAATGAAATATGCAAGCACACGAAGCAAATAAATCAAAAGATGAGGTCGCCTACTTGGAATTGTCGGGATTTAACATGCTGGTTATAATATCGAGTTACTTGTTGCTCGCATCGAGCTTCTAATGTGGCGAGGTCTCTTCTTCGGTTTCTACCGGATTACGCCTCGGTTCCTCGATCATCGCCTTCACGCTCTTTCCTGTCCGCCCGCCGTCGCCTTGGCGAACCGATCCGCTATGCGCCACAGCCCGACGCGAAGACGGGGCTCGATTGACGATCTCTCAGATAGGGCCCCGACAAGATGCCGTTCGAAAGCCGAGATAATGAGGAGGTCGTCACATACTCGACTTTTAGGCTCTCCTTATTGAACCTAGTCATGAAGTCGCCGATGGATTCACCTCGGCCTTGCCTCGCGGTGAGGCTGCGCGAGGTGGTTTGGACTCGACTTTTGGAAGAACCTTGATGGAAGGCTTCCATTAGGTCTCGAAGATCCAATGTTGCCGGAGGTAGATCCGAACCACCGACCAGGCGTTGTCGATCAAGAACTCCGGAAGAGTTTGCACATGTGGATTGTGCCGAGCGCTGATTGATCATGTTGTATGGAACTGCGAGAGGAAGTTCTCGACCGACCGGCTCTTCCCAAGCCGAGCTCGCGCACTGCCGCCGTTGTTGTTTGCTGTTGTTGCGGCGCGACTCGGATGTATGACTTCGGTGTTCATCGTCGTGATTGATTCCTCAGAAACAAAGGTTGATCGAAAACACAAAATTTTCCCACGACGCCAATGATCGATCTTAATTTCGTTAGGAAATAAATGCGAGAAGAACACAGGATTTACGTGGTTCGATCTATGAATAAGATCTACGTCCACGGGAGAGAGTATTCGTGTATTGAATGTGTAAGAAGCGATTACAAAGTGTGAATGATCTATTTCGTCTAATCTAGCCTCTATTTATACACAAATATAATGAGTTTGACTCAACCAAGTCTTCTCTCATTAGGATTCAAGTCTTCTCCATAAGGATTCAAAGTCTTCTCCCATTAGGATTCTTTTAGATATGGCCGAGCCTGCGTTCCCACCGGTTTTAGGAGTCTTCTTGGGTCAACTTGTCCAGCCGAGCTCGATGTCGCTTACTTGTATTTGGCCTGATGCTTGGGCCTAGTAGTTGGGCCGTATCCTATCATATGCTAAGCTGATTGATTTGGGCAACATTTTACGTTCGATCTTAGTGTGTGTTGCTTATTTTATTTCAAAACGTCTTTTCATCCGATGTGGAAAAAATCCACCTCAAATAAGATGTTATCTCACTCAGTATTCGGTACCGAAAAAAATAAAATCGGGGCATAAGTTATTATATTTATCAAAATTCAGGATATCTATGAAAAACTTGAAAGTAAAACTCTCAAAATTGAGACCATAAACTATAATTAACTCTTATTTTATTAACAAAGACCATATATACATGTAACGACGTCTCTTTTTTTTATAAATAAATATTTTTAAAGACTCGATAATGATAGGTTATTAGATTTGAACTTGAATTTTTTTACCTTAAATATGAATAGCTCTACCAATAAACTAACACACACAATAACGACATTTTTATATATTGTCTTCCCATAATTCTACTCGAAATAGTCATATCATGAATATTGTATATATTCTAAAGCAAAACACATTCTTGGGTTTTTGTACTTAATACTTTTTGTTTCATTAGATCCTTCTACAATTTTTTTGTTTAGTTGGTCCTGAACTACGTTCGATCTTATTCGGTCATAATTTAACCATTTTTGTGATGAGTAAGTGAGAAGCTATGTATTGTTTTAAGTATTTAAATAATAATCAACAAATGACACTTCTTTTTCCAAACCTATTGGATGTAATACGAGAGAATGCTCAGTGAAATTATCCAGACAGACGTCGTAATAAATAAATTGAACAATAATAAAGTTATAAATAAAGTTTGACAGAAGACAAGTTTTGTCAATGACGTGGCTTTCAGTTGTTGGAATATCAATTTAAATGGACAATTTTTTTGGACACTAATACTCGCCGCGGGCTAAGTGACAACTATACTATTGGCCCATTAACTTGAAAAATAATTCGTTGTATAGATAGCTTACACTTGGGCCCAATTTATTAGATAATGTTGTTGATCACATTTGTTTAAACTTCCCCTTACACTAGGTAGGGCCACGAAGAAAAACAGACAAACATGAAGTTTGGGCTATGAGTTTGATGGGCCCAATCAGGACCAATTTTGTAATAAATGTACTTGAGCATATTTTCAATTTCAAGCCCTTGAATTGAATTTTATTTTCCTTTTCAATTTGCTTAATTTATAGGGCGAATGGATGACGACAATAGAATATGTGATGCATTTCGTAACAGAGGGATCCCGCTTGTATTAACAATCAAATTAGTTTTCTTCATGAGATCTCTTATCAGCTTATATATACATTGAAACAAATTTATTTTGTCTATGTTTGATTTTTTTTATTATGTGATGTGAGTAAATATCAACTATATTCCAGGGCCGGTCCTGACAAATAATGGGCCATGGACGAAACAACAAAAATGGGCATTTTTTCACTATGGAGATACAATTGAATATATCTAAAAAGATGCACAATATATCATTTATAAAATAATTATTTTTTTTTACAAAATTTGGACCCCCAAAAGTTTATAAAAATTTTTTGGGACATTGAATATTTTATTTTTTGAAGGAATATTTATATTAATATAAGAAGATATATAAAATTTTGTTTCTAAAATTATGGACCTGACGGTCATGCTTCGCCACGCCTCGGGACGGCCCTGCTATATTCCAATCCTTAAATTTACTGCATGATCCAAACAAAAGCTCATCCCAGCCAGAGCCCAATAGGGCTCTTACAAAACTTTATGGACAGAATTCAGATGCCAGAGGTGAGGCGGAGACCATCTCTAGAGCTAGATCTGGTTCCTAACCACCTAGCGACTACATAGGCGTGCACTTGCCCACACACCTGCCAGATGCAGAGCTAACCACCAACGCTAATTAAATTTAGGAGCACGAATTCGACATGATCAACTCCACTATCAAGATTACGCCCACATCTTAGACATAATCCTAGGTAAATCCTCTAGAAATCCCCCACCCCCTCCATTTTACAGTATAAAAAGGTACGTTATCTTATACACACATTTTTACTATCAAATATACTCATTCTCTATAGGGATTCTCTCCAGTCAAACACTCGTAACGCACTCTAACTTGAGCGTCGGAGTTTTTCCTCCGAGCTTGTTTTTTGCAAGCCCCTCACCATCATTCTTAAGCTGCATCCGAGATACTTCTTCAACGGCATTTTTATTTCCTCTATCAGCCTCGATTCGTTTCACAAAAGATAATATTTGTTGCAAATATTAAATCAGACCTAATAACTATGAGATTTTATAAAATTATTTTTCATATTTCTCAATGAGATCTAGTGGCTGGCGATTGAAATGGAGAATATCTCCGTAAAAGATGAGCGATTGCCTCACAATTAATCTTAATTGTTGCAATTATTTCCATTGGTCATCTACTTCTTTCGAGGGGTTTGTCATTAAACCTTTTTGTCACTTACTTATATATTCTACTTATAAATCATCCATTTCCGGTAAAAGATATTAATTCTTGATTGTGGGAAATTTAACGATATATCTTTAGCTACGACCATTATTCATGCCACTTATTAGTTGCATCTTAAATCAATTATCGTTTTCTAAGATAAGATGATACGTGGCGTTTCTAATTACCTTTTATATAAAACGACTGGTATGAAAATTAAATTAAGGTGGGTGATTTAAAAAAAAGAATAAAAATGAAGCAATTTGATACAAATGTAAATGATTATTTTTATCTATAAGGTTTATATGTATAGATATATACATAAGACTAGTCAAATATAATATATAATAAGTTTTCTATAACAGGCAAACAAAATTTATGAACGAGATCGATCCAATATTATTAAAATTATATCATATACCTATAAAAATATTTCTATAACAGGCATATGAATGAGATCGGATATTATTAACGATTCACATTCATATAACGTGTAATGTATATATGGTCAAAATTAAAAAGTAGACCGAATCAATAAATAAATATTAATGTACGTACAATCATACATATATAATCAATTAATTGATATAAAATGCAAAATTTGATTTACCATGTTATATACATACTATAAACAACTCCTTTGAAACCAAATAATTAAAAGTAATTAAACTGCTCTGGTACATGATAGTACTACTAAATTCTTTAAGTAGTGTTTTGAATAATATTTAATTTAAGTTAATGTTGAAAATGTACCAGATTTGACATTTGACAAGTTGATTTTAGACCGAATCCTTTTAACCTGAGAGCCACGAATCCTAAATGACACGCAATGTCCCTTTTAATATAGCTTATGAATAGAATTTTATCTCAGCTCATGCTTTTATGGCAATGGAGTAAATTTCTTTCCATGTAAAGGATAAAGCAAAAAAGTATTAAATAAAATGGAAGGAATTTCATCAGAATTTGCATCTCTCTATCTTCCTTGGCAAACCACCACCATTACCCCTCAAATATATTGTGTAATTTGTTTTCCAATACTCAATTTATTTCTTCGGGCAAAAAGTTGAGTTTGCTCCCAATCGAGGTGAGATGAAGTTTACTAACTATTGACTGATGCACTCTCTTTTTACAACATTAATTTCTTGCTCTACCTATGTATTTTGCGTGCTTAAGAGAATATATTAAGACAAAAATTTGGGTGAGCTCCACCCACCTTGAGCTCACCCTTGTTTTTTGTTAAAATAATTATATATTAGTTATGGTGAGTAAGGATATTTATATTTTATTAATTTATAATTAAATTTATTACTTTTTAATTCAAAATTAGAATTTATTAATTCATAATCATGGTTTATTAATTCATAATTATGGTTTATTAATTCAATAAGGGTTTATTAATTCAATAAGGGTTTATTAATTCAAAATTAGGGCTTATTAATTCAAAGTTAGGGTTTATTAATTCATAATTAGGATTTATTAATTCAAAATTAAGGTTTATTATTCAAATTTAGAGTTTATTAATTCAAAGTTATTATTTATTAATTTATAATTAAACTTTATTAAACTAATTAATTTAATAATTAATTTTAATTAGAATTAATTTAATAATTAATTAATCAATTAATTAATTAATTAATTAGGGGTGGTCTCCTGTGCGCGCGCGCACATGAGACCACCCATATATTAATATCTTGTTTAATTCGAATTTGGTTGATGCTGAATCGATTTGGTTAACGTTGTCCCGTTATGTCTGTAAAAGCATAAGAGAAAAACCAATACTCCTATATGATTTCTTTTATTTTCCCTCCCCCCTCTTTTGAAGGGGGTCTTTTTTTTTCCTGTTTTTATTTTTTTGTTGGGTGGCACATTAATTGGTATTACGTGAGGAAGAAATTGAATAAACTAAAAGTGCGAAAGAGTTGGCTTTTTCTACCGTCAATTCATGTTCATTGGTGTGGTAGGGCTGGATGCCATGAAATAATGCTCCTCAGATTGGGAACATATAATTCACAATCACAATTTCATGATTAGATTTCCTCCAATAAAATGAGTTCCGAGAGAAGTGAGAAGTGCATGCGGGAAAAGGAGTTGAATTCATTATTTCATGATGACCTCAATTATTTAGGATATTAGGGAATGTCAAGCCAACCATACCCTAAAAAGTCCAGTGGACTTAGTTTAATTTTAATTTTTTTGTAAGATAGCTAAACTTTTGCATAAGATACTTTGTGATAAAATCGAGTCAAGTTTCTACGAACAACAAGGTTGAAATGTAGATGGAGAGTACATGTTGAGTGATGATGGCGATTGGGAGCAATCCACACCATTGATTTGCAAGACTAGACCAGTGGATATTAAGACATAATATTCGTCACCTAAGTCAATCAAATGTTCGAAAGGATTTAGAAAGGATTTAATGTGGTATTAGTGTGACATGAGAGTGAGCAGGACAATACTATGTATTAATTTTTGCATGAGATATTATTTATAAAGACATACATTGAGAATAGAAATAGAATAATAATTACTCCCCGTGTCCCATTTAAAATTTCACACTTTCCTTTTGAGTTATCTAATTATAAATGTCTCATTTTATTTTAGGAAGAAAATATGGTCCTACTCTCTTTTTTTTATTACTTTAACTATTTTATATATATCTCTTAAATACTCGTGTCCAAAAGAAAATGGACACTTTAAATATGACGGAATGAGTTGATTAGAGAGAGTCATCGATTTTTTAGTCATTTTGATAGAAACATGGATAACAACATACTACCAATGTACATAGGCATACAGATTTGACACTTTATGAGTTAGTTAGCTAGGTTTTGTATTAATGTGACCATAATAAGTCTAGCATGTGTAATAGCTAGGGGGCTTTTTTTTTTTTGGTATCATGGAACCCGCACCGCTACCCTAAGCAAGATTGGGTAAACCCCACGATCTGTCTAATAGCACGCAAATCACATGAGCAGTAAACCACACTTGGAAACCAGGTGTGTGACTCAAACCCATAGAGGCGTTTGGTGGGGTTGAACTGTGACCTCTACCATGCGAACCCACCTTAACCATCGGCTATCACTGGGACAGCTAGGGGCTCTTCTATTGATAGGTATGTGGTGACCACACGCTTTTCCTAATTTTGCTTTTCTATATGGCTTTCAGTACTGTTCTGACATTATGAAAACCTATTAAGGTTCTAGCTTTATCAAGATCTTCACCAACAAATTGGCTCAGTTCAGACTGTTCAAATGTCTTATATGGGGTTTAGGGTCTATAACCCTAAACCTTATGGTCTATAATCCTAAACCCTAAACCCTAATAAATAAATAAATTTATTTCGTTGATTGATTTTTCCCGTTGTCTATTAATATATAGACAATGGGGTGATCTAAAACACAATAGACAACGGAGTTTAACCATTGTATAAAGCTAGAACACCGTTGTCTATAACAACATAGACAACGGGTAAACCCACATTGTCTATGATGCTATAGACAACGGGGAATATCCATTGTATATTACAAGGCCCCCATCGTCTATAACATGATAGACCACGGGGATTTTTCCGTTGTCTATATTGTGAAAGACGACGGGGATTTTCCCGTGGTCTATAGCCGGCCCTAATAGACTATACCTTGATAGACAACGGGGTTTTCTGTAATAGACAATGTGGATTCCCCGTGGTCTATAACCGAAATTCTTGTAGTGTATGATATAGATTAGCCTACATCACTTTGTATCACGTCCCTAAAATTTATTGCTAACAAATAAAATAGATAATAATTTTAATCAACAATATTTCAATAGCGAGATCAATTTAAAAAATCCCAAAAAGTACATAATATATGCAAAAATGAAATGTCGCTATAAAAGGTGGTGGAGATGGATAGACAAATTTAATGACTCTAATGTTATAAGTACAAAGGGGTAATGAGCGGTACACAACTGACACATGTATGCGAAGCACGTGAATTCCCTCGAAGGGTCTCGTGCTACTCCTCTTTGAAGTTTTGGATGTGGTGCATTACGTCACGTGGGATATGAGGGTTAAGCATGCATGCATGTGACGATGGCCAGTCCGTGCCGACATGGATTCAGATGCTATATGTGCCGGTTATTACAGTTGGGTCCGACACTCTTTTATAGCTCTCAATTACATGGTGGAATTTGTCTTTTTTGAACAACCAATTAAAAGAAACTTCAACCGCAGGTGGGATATTGTGCATCACTCTGCGGGTTTTTTTTGTATCATGGAAACCCACAACCGTTACCTTAGGTGCGTCAGATGAGAAACCCCACGCGTCGCGCATGCGAAACCACGCGAGGTAAATCACACTTGAATTAGGAGTTATGATCAACTGTTGACATCACACAATATCAATTAGGATTGCTAAAAGTCATTTGGATTCTAATGTCTACCAGTTATAGATTCTATAATGACTTGAGAGTTGATGGATTAATGTAATCTGTTTATGGCCATTTAGTATTTTCAAATCTTAATAAATTGACAGGAGACTAATCCATGTTCAAATTAAAGAAAAAATGATTTAAGATTCGTACGTGTTCTTTTTATGCTAAAAATATATAGATATTCGATATTTACTAGATATTATATCCTTTATAAAGAAGAGGTCTTGCAGATATTCTTTAAGGACTAACAGTATGTAATCAAAACTTCAATTAATAAACAAAAAAAAGTTTATGAAATTTGTACCGATTGACTTAAAATGAAGGATGACTATACCCAAGGTTGCTCGTAGTCTTAAGGTAGTCACTCATTCTTAACATTAGTTTTTCATATATTTCTGATATGAAAATGACATCTTATCCTCAATTTTTTTAAGTAGATTTATCTTGTTCAATCGCTGCTAATTATCCTCTTCATCATGACCTCAGATTTCGGTAGTTACGCTGGGATTTTCTATCTCAAAAAATCTAATTAACCAACGAATATATAACTGGCCTAAGTAAAGAATATTTGAATTACTTACCCTTAATATTACAAGTGTTAGACCACAAGGTGCAAATATACAAAGATAATTTGTGTATAATTATGAGAGCCAACCCTAGTTCCTTCTAAAGGATTTGCATATGCGGAAAAATATTGATGATTAATTCCTATTTTAATGCTTATAATTTAATATTAAAATTATTCTAAATTGGTGATTATGTCATGAGACGCGTGTTCATTTCATAAACATAGATTTTTAATCCTTTGCCCTCCTCATTCTTATTTTTTATTTTATTTCTCAATTTTTTGGGTGTCTCCTCGAAAACATGTGGTGACTTTTGCCAAGTCTTCCCTGACAACAGTCACATATACACATATATTACTTACAAAATCTTGTTATCCTCCCAATCGGAAACCACCATTACTTCAGCGTGCGGAAGAGGACGCAACTGTATGTATATATATGTATAATGTACGGATTTTTCTTACTTATATAAGTCGTTCGTGATGGAAATAAATCCCCATGGCAACTTGATATAGTCATTGAAAATGGCATGACTCTCTGTATGTTCATCTATTGGTTGTCAAAATCGACCTATGATGTTGCCGTGCTTCTCATCATAATTGGCGCCCCAGGAAATGCAGAACCAAATTGTAGTGCAAGAGCCCCAGAAAAAATCTCCGAAGGCTACAAGTTGCAACTCAGACCGCTGCGGCTATCAAGTAAGCAAACTTTTAAACGGCCGGGGATAACTAAGCACTATATATATATATATGTGTGTGTGTGTGTGTGTAAACTGGACTTTAGCACCTTATACTTTTCCTCTTCTCCATGATATGAAGCTTGCTAATTACCATCTCAAATCAATATTTACTCAAGCAAATATGAGAACTCAAGGTGTGTATAGTCTTGAGATTCACAAAGAGGCCAACAAATCAAATAAAAATAGGAAAGACATGCTTCTTTTTTTCTCATCATTATTTTTCTTGTGGTGGTATTTTCCATCCATACGTCATGAAATCTTCAGCTCTTTAACTTGTTTCTTCGCCGCAATTTGACTGCTTAAATCGTTGGCATAGATATATAACATGGTCGATTATTTATAACGAACGTAACATGTATTTCCAGCCAGTGAGAATGGGCCAATCATCTTCATCACCCGATCCACCATTCGAGATGGCTTACAAGCATCTTCTGGACAAAGTGGCAGACACAGTGCAAAACAATTTGTTGGTTGTGGAGGAATGCGAGCTGCCCTTAGTCGACCTGGCGCAGTTAGTCCTGGGAGAGGCGGAGAGGCAGGCATGCAAGAAGCTCATCACTCAAGCTTCGCAACAATGGGGTTTCTTCCAGGTTATTAACCACGGAGTTCCCCGCGACTTACTGGAGAATATGAGAAGCGAGCAAGTGAAGTTGCTGAAGAAGCCATTCGAAGAGAAGAAAGCCTACAAAGACTTGAACTTGTCGGCTGGAAGTTATCGTTGGGGAGCGCCTTCACCTACTTCTATCAAGCAGTTATCGTGGTCCGAAGCCTTTCATGTGCAGTTGAACGATGTATTATTGGATTCCCGCGCCCAAAACAGCCTCAGGTTTTTAATATTATCTACACTTCATCAATTGCTAGTTTATTAGTTTTGGATGGAAAAAAACCAGATATAAATATATAATTAACTACTCCGATCGTACCAGAACCAATCAATTGAAAAGACAACCCTAATTTTCTGGTCTATTTGGGTTTAATTTCCATCTGCAATGATGGAACATATTTGGAAATGATTTCTTGTTATTAGGCACCACAAGTATCATCCCATATATATGCCCTAGCTACTTAAAACTAACTGATGAACTCTAAATCTTCGACTCTAATTCGAAAATCTACTTTTATCACTGATATTGAGTTGTTTAATTATGAGATTGGTTTTCCTTTGATTCGAGAAGATTCTATTCATATATAGGTCAAGCATGGAGCAATTCGCGTTGGCGATTTGTGAAGTAGCAAAAGAGTTAGCAGAGATATTGGCGGAGGAAATGGGTCGTGAGACGGATCTCTTCAAAGAGACGTGCCTTCCCAAGAGCTGCTACCTCCGTTTGAACAGATACCCGCCGTGCCCAACCTACAGTCACATGATGGGGTTGATGCCCCACACCGACACCTCCTTCCTCACTGTACTACACCAGGATAACGTCGGGGGTCTGCAGCTCGTCAAAGACGGACAATGGATCGCCGTTAAACCCAATCCGGAAGCCCTCATCATAAACATCGGCGATCTGTTTCAGGTATTATATATATTCCATAAATTAATTATATTCAGGATATATATATATATATATATACGTATCATTTATTATTGTGTTGGTGGATTGAATGAGCTAGGCATGGAGCAACAACCTGTACAAGAGCGTTGAGCACCGCGTGGTGGCGAATCCGGTGAAGGAGAGATTCTCCACGGCTTATTTCTTGTGTCCACCAAACGACACGGTTATACAGAGCGGCGGAGTTGGATGCGGCGCCGTTTACCGAACTTTTACCCTCGGAGAATTCAAGAAACAGATCGAGGTGGATGTTCAGAGCATTGGCCAGAAAGTAGGGCTCCGGAGGTTCCTTTTGCCCACTCATTAAGTCCCACAGAGTATATCTCGTACATTTTAATAACATATATGCGGCTGATCAAGTGATTAATTAGAATAATTAAACAGAACAGCTGATATTTAAGGAGTAAGCAGATCATGGTTTGTTGAACTT
Source organism: Salvia rosmarinus (assembly GCA_036937905.1). NCBI lineage: Eukaryota > Viridiplantae > Streptophyta > Magnoliopsida > Lamiales > Lamiaceae > Salvia > Salvia rosmarinus. The sequence goes on from CM072818.1 coordinate 83,736,551, forward strand.
AGCTACAGTTTCGGTCCATTAATTTTTGGATTTAGAGACTGAGATATGCTCTTTTGTCCATTAAACTAAGTATTACTTTCATTGTTGTTGCTCGCTTTTAGTCATTATTTTGTGCCCTAAGTTTCCGAAATCCCAAAATAGTGATTTAATTATTTTTTCCCGAAAAGAAAGTGGTAATATTGGGAGTATTAAAAATGTCCATTCAAAAGAAGAATGTTCAATTTTTTATCTTCAAAAGATATAATCAATACTGATCAAATTCAATTCCAATTTATTGGTACTGGTCGTAGCTATGAAGTTTTCTTAAAATAGTCCAGACTTGCCAGTTGGACCTGATTCGTATATCAAATATCCAATGAAGATAAATGATTGAAAAGGATATATGCGAATAACTATAATTACTATTTGCATGTGAAAAACACTATTTCCTGTTGGAAAAACTGCTATTTCTTTTTTATTGAATCTTTGAAATTTGTACTCATATTTGTTGTTAGTTTTTTTTTATACGACTTTCAAATATGTTCTATTTTTATTTATGGATTTACTTTACAAAATATTCTCTAATTATTACCTTCAACAACATCATTTATTTATACTTTTTATCATTTATGTCACACCACTATCCTTATTTATTATTTTCAATAATACTACTTATTTATATATTTTACCATTCATGACGCATCACTAATTAATTTAACTCTATACTAATATGAGACCCTTATTTCACTTACAAAACATTCAATAATTTTTATTAAAATCTGCATAAAAATTCTCAGAAATATATTTTGAGAACGAATGAATGATATAATATGAGATTGGAGATTGAGGACCCACATATATTTTATTCATTATTTTGAATTTATTATCAAATAATGCTTGGTATTTCAAGTATTTTGTAATCTGGTCATGACTTTTTGAACATTTTAATTAAGATTATATCTTTTGATTTATAGCAAATTAGACGATTCAAATGTTGACGACCATGAGACCCAAAAATTGACCTAGCAAGATAATTTATTTTACAAATAGCTTGTAAACGTCATAAATTTTGTCACATTATTTTATCAATTACTAATAAAAATATAAAAGCAATGAATTTATTTACAAATTAAAATATATGATTTTAATTGATACATTCCAAAAAATAAAACGCCTATGACTCGAAAGTCGTGCATTATTTGATAATTAACAGTCTCTTTTCCCCTCAAATTTTTAGCCGCCACATATGCCATCTCCGGCCACGCGTCCTCTACTCACCTCGACCACGACACTCCTTCCCCAGAGAGAGAGAGAGAGGACATGATTCTTCTCCCAAAAATTGTTGGTTTGTCACGGAGCATTTGAGTTTGGTAGATTTCGATATTTGTTATCGCCTGTCAAATTGCCTAACGTGAGCCTTCATTGATGTGTCTGCCTAAAAATTCGAAAAGTCGCCCATTAGAATGCTCAACGTATTGTGAAATTGGGGATCTTAGCCCTGCGATGAAGTGGTCGAGGTTTCTGATTTTGTGCATCCGACGACCAACCGATTTTTGCCTGTCTTTGACTAGCGCAAATTTTGGTGAAAACCACCCTGCTACATCTCCAACTGTTATTATTAAGGTTGCTCTCTGAGAAGGAATTCTCCCCGAGTCTATATCCTGTTTTTTCGTACTGTTACAGATCACAAGACATAGAAGTTTGCATTTCAATGAAATGGATTTCGTGAAACAATATTTGGAATTTGAGTAAATATAACGAACATGTTTACTGTGATGGTCTGGTATTGCATAAGTTGCTAGTGCTTTTATATTTAAACGGACTCGCATCTCTTCTGAAACTCCACTCTCTCCCATTTCACAAGTATTTGAATCTAGTCGCACTCGCACCACAAATTATACACTGTTCTGTTTCTCAATCGAGATAAAAGCGCACTAATAGTTAGCTGGTAGCATTGGGTTACCGAAAGAGGTAGAGAGATGAGAAAGAAATTTTAAAAAAAGTTGAAAAAAGGCTTTTCTTCCGACGCTCCACTACATGTGTCCCAAGATACGCTAAACTAACATATAATGGGTATACACATCATATGTTTTTCTATGCATTCCTCCATCCCCTCTTAATGCTTTCTGTTGTTGTCCACACTTTATGTATTCGGTTGCAAACTCTGAGGAAAAAAGGTGAAATCCGCTGTGAATCTGATAGAAGGTCGCACTGTCGTCCCTGTCAGCCAAAAGTTCTAAACTATTTGTTTCTTCTTTTTGTTCTGCATCTCTTTGCATGCCTCACAGCCCACATAAAAGGTTATGTTTCAATAGATCGATGATGATGATGATATATGTTTATTTAGTTAGAAGCGTTGCCATCGCCGTTGAACTTGCCCATTGATAAAGTGAAGTAGATAAGTAGAATTGTTCCCATGCATGACCTGCAACAGATACGGCCAAAAGGTGTACAATTTACAAATCATCATATTATTACAATCAAGGACATTTACTATTGAGGAATAATCTAGATATATAGAAATGGTATGGGCTAATCCATTGTTTACTAAAATGGATTAAACTTTGGAATATCCTAAGCCCTTGATAATTTCCATAATCTGAGCTAATTTGCTTGATTTATATCCAATTGAAAGGTGTAGGATCGGAGAAATCCTAGTAATGAAGAAGATACATGCCTAATCATGTAAGTACTTTTAAGAGGAAATCATGAACTTACAGGGTTGCAAAGAAGAAAAGTATTCTTCTAGGATCAATAGTCCAAGTTGGAGATGAGCGGCGGAAGCTGAATCTCTTGCCACCGCCTTTGGTTTCAGCAGCAGCTGCCGTGGTGCTTATGCTGCCGTTGGTGATGGTGATCTGATGATGGACCTGGGGCGTGACGGAGTGGTCGTGGGCCCCCGGCGCCACTACTGCTTGCTTCTCAGGCGTGAAAGCAGCTGCAGTTTTATACCAAGCAAGATTATAGTATATGCATACTCAACAAGCATGAGGCCTACAAAAGAACAATTATTTCCCCTAACCTAAAGGCGTGCGACGCCCAGCATGGAATGTGTATGGTGGAAAGTAGAAAAAAAAGGGTTGAAACTGTAGATTCAAACAAATGGAGCCATCCAAAAGTGTGAAAAAATCATTTAATGTTTCTTTTCAGATTAATCAGTTATCATCTTGAAATCGAACCGTTTTTCCTTATAAGTCATCAATTTCATTCATTTATTCTCACGATTGCTTGTGCTCAATCAAGCTACGGAAATCACGGCGACGTAAAATTCCATTTCATTAATTGCTGGAGGAGAAGACTTCTAGCCATGTAAATACACCTTTATCATAGTATATTAATGAAGTGAATTTCTGGTAATTATGTATATATTATAGTAATAAGATAGGAAACACTACTCGAAGTAGATTTATCCGAGTAGGCACTAGCCCTGCTGTAGGGCAGGCTGTCTACTTGCAACTGATCATAGTACATTAGTATTTATAAATTAATCTCAAGTACTAAAAACTCATTGCTGAGAGACAAAACATATAGCGATAGTGACAGCAACGATACAGCTATTTCCCAGATTATTTATGGCCTAATTTATTCGATGAATTTATCAAATATAGGTGGCGCATTGTCTAGCACGATCACGGGTTAATTAAACATAATTAATATGTGATTAGTATCTATGTTATAACGCCCCGATGAATCAACCTTCCACCATGTGAACAAACCGGTAGTTGAATATAAAGACAAGGCCCTGCACCAATTGTGACCTAATTTTGGTTGGTACCCATCCTTTTTTGGCCTATACCACCCCAAATTTCTATATAGACAAAACCCTTTGGCCCCAAACAACAAAAACGTACAAACCTGCATATACAAAAAACTGGACATGGACAAACTGATTTAATGCAAGGGAACACACAATATAACAGAATCTTCAATTCTCTAATTCTCAACAATTTTTTTTTGTCAGCAACTATTTCTGAAAACTATTGATCGAAACTCGAAAGTGCAAGATTGTAATTTAGACTAAAAATATCTTCGTTGCTAGTGAAGAAAAAAAGAGAGAGAGAGAGGGAAAATTAGAGAAGAAATAGGGAAAAAAACAATGATGAGATACCTCTTGGTGAAGTTACAAGCATACTAACATCTCTCTCGTTGCTAGTGATTTTCCTATCTGCGGTCCTCATCGATCCTTTCCTTGAAAGGTTTCTCTGCAACTTTTTGTGCACCAACAAGCATTATATTAGCAAAAACAATTTGAGTTTTAAAATAAAAATTACTTGTAAAATGTGAAGAACGAGAGAGTTTATGAAAACGGCAACAACTTGGGGCTGAAAAGGGTTATTTTCGGGTGAGAAAACACCAAACTTAAAAGACACTGGATTACGACGATTCTGAGTAAAATAAAGCAGGACTTTTTGGAATAAACCTTTCATCCAAACTAAAATCCTTTAAAATTGAAATTAATTAGTTATGATGATGATTGCTGACAAGATTACAACTCCACAAAATTCCCGATGAAAAGAGACAAAGAAAAAGTTCAATTTTTGTTATTTTTACAAACAAGAAGGTGGCAGAAAAAACTTACAGTAATTCTTGAATTTGCAGAATTAGTATCTTTTTCTATATGATGAGAAAACCGCTCCATATCCACCACGAAGCTATCAGATTTAGTGGTCGAGTGCTGCAGAGCATTCACGTGATCAACGACGGAGATTTTCCGATTCTCTCCGAATTCTCCGGTGAGGCAGTGTGTAAAAAGATGATCAGAACCCATATCCTCCTAAAACAATGATTGAAAACAATGATTGAGATTTTGTCACATTCACATACAATATAAACGAAATTTGGCGGATTCTTATATAATCCGCAACTCGAATGAAACAGTAAATAGTGAATAAATAATTATTGGTATAAGAAATATAAGAAAACCGTTTACCAGCTTTGGAATTTCAGTCATTTTCTATCGCCACCGATTTGGAAATCTTTTGGGAGCAGTTAAGCAAAGGACGTTGCGTACCTAATCAGGAAATGATTTCAACTCTTCACCACCTGATCCCAAATTCTGACGCATCAAGAAACAGAGACGCCTATTTAGCCAATTCACTCTGTTGCAGAAGGACAACTCTCGTGAATGATGAGAAAGAAAAACAGATGCCTTCATTTGCATTACATATATAAATTATTTACTGCAAAATCAGAAAGAAACAGAGCAATTGTGAGAAGTTCAAACCTGAGCAGCTTTTGTTGATTCGTTTCAAGAATGTAGCCGCTTTTCTTGATTCCTTTGTGAGAGCGTATGTAATAATGCAGAGTTGATTGGAGAAGAGTGGACAATTCTGAGGGGATGATTGAGAGAAGAGAAGCTGTTGGGATTTCAGAATGAAGTCATGCTTCTTTTATTTTTTTTTATTTTTTGGGGGGTGTAAGGCGTGGGCAGTTTAGTGACTATATACATACATGTTTATATAATATATATACACGCGCGGGCACAGTGGTTGTAATCTGTCATCATTGTGAAGCTCCATGATTAAGTTTGGGGCTTATCTTTAAAATTAGGCTGGTTTATTGGATCGAAAACCGAAATTTCGATTAATCGAAATCGAAATTTTTAAATTCAATAATCGATCGATTAATCAGTTATCCAGTCAATCGATCGGTTAGTCGGTTCGGTTATTGGATAATCGAAATTATCCAAATCAATTTTTTTATTTATCTATTTAGCTAATTAAACTAATTTTTAATTTGATGATAATAATATAAATAATACTTATTATTTGAATCTAATTAAATTTATTTTTAATTTAATAATAAATTACTAGCTATTATAATTTCGTTATTCTAAGATATCCGGGTTATATATCCATAAACCACTAACCGAATTGGATACCGATAATCGATCTGTATGAGTTCTATTCGGTAATAACCGATATCCAATACTCGTTTCATCATCCCTATTTAAAATTGTTAATCCAAAGATTTGATCTTCTGATTGGGGTTTGTTATGTCTGATATGAAGCCCTCTGAATATGATTGTATTTTTAGAAAATTTGAGTAAATATAGAATTTTTAGAAAGTGACATATTTTGGAAATATGTATCGTGTATATGGATATGGATGTATATTATAGAATAACATGTTGCGCGGATAAAGGACAAAAATTATTTCATTATTGCAATTAATTGATGTGTTGTTTTTTGCAAAAGAATATATTAATTAATACGATATGTGGGTATATATTTTTACAACTGGAAACAGAATATATGTATATGGAAATATATTTCAAAAACAACCACAAGCAAATCCTAATATACTGTTGCAGAAAAAAAATCATGTTTTCGCTCATTATCTGGTTTCAAGATTGGATTTTGGAAAATATAATTTGATTTTATTAGGATGAATTTCGGTATAATATATCCAAGTACGGCAGTTATTTGTAAAATTAAATTTCCATGATTAAGACGTGCGAATATGATCAGGCTTTCACTGTAATAGGATCAGTTTTAGTCGAATCTATGCGCGGAAGTGTTTCCACATTTAACACATTAGAAGTCTAAGAATAAGATTCACAGAATCAAAAAATATTTCGAATTATCACAATGAGGATTTAATGAAGCAGTCGAAAATTTAAATTCTATTTACTGCAATCGTTACTAAGTAATACATGTCATATAATGTTTTTTATCAATACAACTTGAAATTATTTGAATATATTTCTCGTAAAACACCTAATCTCAACTTACATTTCAACCAATTAGATCTAGAAGGATTAATGTTTACCTAAATTTTTTGATGTGAATGATTGTTTACATGAGGCTATCCAGTAAATTATTGTTAGTAATTAACATTTGTAAGAAAGCAATTGAAGTTAAAATCAACTGATGTAAGGTAATGTATTTGATCCTTAGATTTCTTAATACATTTTCTTGTACGGACAAGTCAGTCATGCATCGAAAAGTAAATCCCAAATTATCATAATGTCATTTTGAATTCAAATAACTATTACTAGTACTTATGTTCTTCTTCCACCCATTATTTAATAAGAATTAGTAAGCACTAATGCTGAGTGACGTAGTAGTTAATTTGGACAGTAAGGATTAAGGAAAAGAGCAAATGGACATTTTTTTATTTTTTATTTTAAAGAGAAGAAAATATAGCAATTAATATAAGCCGCCCCACAAGAAGGGGTAGAAAAAAAAGAGGTGGTCTCCTGTGCGCGCCCGCGCACAGTGAGATCACCTCTAATTAATTAATTAATTAATCCTAAATAATTAGTTAATTAAGTAATCCTAATTAATTAATTAATTAGTTTAAATTAAATATAATTAAAATTAATTAATTTAATAAATAATAATTTTAAATTAATATATCTTAATTTTGAATTAATAATTAATAAACTCTAATTGTGAATAATAAACCCTAATTTTGAATTAATAAACCCTAATTTTGAATTAATAAACCCTATTTTGAATTAATAAACCCTAATTTTAGAATTAATAAACCCTAATTTTGAATAATAAACCCTAATTTTGAATTAATAAATCCTAATTGAAAATAATAAACCATAATTTTGAATAATAAACTCTAATTGTGAATTAATAAACCCTAACTTTGAATTAATAAATCCTAATTATAAATTAATAAACTCTAATTATGAATTAATAAACCTTAACTAAAATTAGTAAACCCTAATTTGAATTAATAAACCCTAATTGAAATTAATAAATCCTAATTAGAATTAATAAACTTTAATTGTGAATTAATAAATATCAATTTTGAATTAATAAAACCTAATTGAAAATAATAAATTTTAATTAAAAATAATAATTATAATTGATAATTAATAAATTCTAATTAATAATTAATAAACTAAATTATCCTTAATTATCTATTTAATACTGTATTAAAACAATTTTAATGTGAGCGCGCATGGTGAGGGCGCGCTCACAGGAGTGTTTGTCTTAAAAGGATCGCACTTGCATGGGGACAGCTGCATGGTGCGGCCACCCTAATTAACCGTGATTAAAAATTATTACATTTTTTATTGTGAATTGTGATTAATAAATTTTAATTTTGTGTATTAATAAATTATAATTATGAATTAAAATTATAATAATCCCCTAATTAATCCTTAATTATAATTAAATAAAGATTTGCGGACGTGGCATGGAAGTTTTTTATCTATCTTTCGTATACTCAGCATTAGGGGTGCTTAAGCGGTATCGATTTTCGGTTAGCGAGAATCGAAACCGAAAAATCGATTATCGGTTAATCGATAATGATTTTTCGGTTTCGATCGGTATCGATTACCATTTCAAGTGAATTTCGGTTATCGGGTATAACCGATTAACCAACGTATTATACCCGATTAATCGAAATTAATTAATCAATTAATTTATTTATTTAATTATTAAGTAAAAATTATTTAATTTAATATTATAATTTCTATAATATTTGAAATAATCTCGGTTAATTTCGGTTATTTTCGGTATTTTGTATATTTTTTTAAAAAAATTAATTTTAATTTCGATTAACCGCTAAGCGAACCGACTAACCGATTGGTATCGATTACGGTTAGCTATTTTAGGACCGAAACCGAACCGAATCTCACCCCTGCTCAGCATTGTGTTACACTGTTACTTGTGTATACTGTGTAGGATGTGGTACCGAGTCACAAATTTGGAAACAATACTAGACCTAAGTAAAACTTAAATGGGTATATAATATATTGATTTATTATAGGTGGATACATCTTCATGGACCATTCTCTCATTCCCCAAATTAGGTAGGTGCTGCTCTATTCTAGATTTCTAGGCCAACTAATTACCTGCTCCTATAATTTTGATAGTCTTAATAGTACTTCATTTAACAATTTCAAAAATAAGTAATATTTATTCACCTGCTTTCCTCAGATGTCTGTTGAATTTATGAAATTGGAACCACCAATAAATGCTTGCAAAAGTGATGGTTGAAAGGTTGACATTTTGATGCAATTGAGCTAATATAAAAATCAGGCCACAAGTTGCCCTAGTCAACCCAAATTTAAAAATATTAGTTAGTTAATATATTTGCTTTTGTTTCTTATTAATTAATTGATGTGGCGTGATATGAAGATAAAGTAATTAGGATGCTATAGGAATAGGAATGACAAATTTACTAGTATATAAGCTTATCTTGGTTGGATAGAAGGAGTATTAATCTTGATAAAAATAATAATTGCCGGTTCATAATTTGTGATTTTTAAAAGGGAATTATTGCAAGAATTATTTCACGTGCTTCGTGCAGTAATTTAGGGATCTGTACTGATTTTTTTTTCGTTCTTTTTCCGTGCATGAGGTAAGATGGCAATAATTAGGGGTGATCATTCGGATTTCGGTTCGAATTTTTGCTTAATCCGAACCGATCGAAAATTTGAATTTTGAGAGAGAAAAAATCCGATCCGAACTGAATATCCGAAATCTGAATTTTGTATAAAAAATCCAAACCGAACCAAAAAATCCGAAAATTCGAAACCAATTTTTATTAATTCTTATATATATTTATATTGAATTTTAAAAAAATTAAATAAAATATTTCTTTATATATATATAAATTATATTATAATTCTGATTTTTCGGTTTAAAAATCCAATCCGATTCAAAATCCAAAATTTTGAAAAATTTCAATCTGAACCGATCCGAAAAATCCGAAACCTAATTTTAAATTTCGGGTTCAGATCGGATATTCGTTTTTCGGATTTTTTGCTCACCCCTAGCAATAATCATTAAAGTTAGAGATGGCAATGGAGGATCTACATAGGTCCAGATCAAGATTCGATTTTTTTTGTTTGGGTTCGGATCTGATCCAGATCCATTGGGTTCAAAAAAATTAGATCCAGATTCATAAGATTCGCAGGGTCCAGGGTCTAGACCAGGATCCATATGTTTTCGTTTCTAAAATAAATTATAAATCAACTATAATTCACAGTAACACCTTCATAATCTAAATACACAATAATAATATAACAATTATTTAGAATTTCTACAATTATCACTATATTGGAAGACGTTAGTTATAAATTTATTATAAGGTATGAAACAACAAACAACTCGAGTCGTCGGTGGTGTAAATGGCGCGATCCGCCGTGAATGCCAATGAAACCTAATTGGAGATTGCATTGCCACTGCCGCCAGATTGCATGTACAAGGCCATCCGGATCCGAGATCCATTGTCATCTCTAATTAAAGTCATCTAATATTTGATGTAGAGGATAAAAACATCAAAGATTAATATTGGAAACTTTGTTGGTTTTATTTTTTCTTCCCCAATATTATTGTTGATTAAGTATAATTGATATATTTTTTCATTATTGAAGTATTTTGTATTAATAATATTATTGAAACAACAGAACTTTGGTCAAACTAATTGAAAACTATTAAATGATACAGTTTTGTTGTAGTATAAATATTATATCCTATTATGAAAGAAGTAATCGAGTGTTCGTATAAATAAATAAGAATGAAACTTTTTTTTTTTAAATCCTATTATGAAAGAAGTAATCGAGTGTTCGTCAAGTAATTTAAGGAAGCCAATCCGCAATACTTTTATATTCCGATTGGGGCTTTTAGTGGTACCTTTTGGATCGGGCCTTTTAAATTGGGCTAGTTCGTGGAAACTTCGTTTCGTTCTAGCAGTTCATTGAAGTGAACATTAATTTACCTTCCTAGGACTTACAAAAAGAAAAAAAACTGAAAAATAAGGATACACCTTATCTTCCTAATAGGCGCCCTTAATTTATTGTTACAGGATTCAAACTCGTTTGCGTTTGCCTGAAAAACTAATAATCTGAACCAAATGTTAGCAATTTGGAATCTCCTAGTTCAGTATATAATATAGACTACTCCTGTAGAATTATCAACGTGCATTTGAGAAATATACACAAAAAAGGGATGGAGAAGGAGAGGTAAATGAAAATACGAAAACGAAAAATAGAAGAAAACAAACAAAGTGATGGATAACTATAATTTAGACATTCATATGCAAGATTGGCAAAAAAGTTAACGTGGTATAAAAAGTGACTATTTTTCTGTGATGAGAGACACTCAACCTGGAGCAACGAATAGAATACATGCCATTTTACTAAGGCAAAATTGAATATAGAAGATATGTATACTTATCGTACACAGGTCAAACTAGTATCTTAACACTCCCAAGTCCTGCCCCAACTTGTCTCCTTCTTCACAAAAGGAATAAGCTTCCTTTCTTTGATACTTCCCACAACGAAAACACTAAAAATTCCCGACAAATACTTCCTTTCTGCATGGCTCATAGTATTAAACAACATCGATCACCTCACATCAAATCACCAGCCGGCTGGAGAAAGAAGCAATGTGGTCGCAGCAACATATCCCGATTGAATCGGCCGACGGAATAAACCGGCCGGTGAAGCGCCACCTCTCCGCTCATTACTATGCCCACCGCGTCAAAGAGAGCCTCACCCGACGAGCGACCAAGCTCTTCTGCGCTGTGTTTCTAACCCTCTTCATTGTTGTCTGCGTCGCCGCTTTCATCCTCTGGCTCAACCTGCGCCCCCACCGGCCGAGATTCCACGTTCAGGAATTCTCCATCCCGGCGTTGGCCCAAGAAGCCGGATCATTCGAAAACGCCGCCATCATTTATAAGGCAACGGCGCGTAACGCCAATCAAATCATCGGCATTTACTACGACTCCGTGCAGCTGGCGGTTTACTATCGGGAGCAGATCGTAGGCGGTTCGCCAGTCCTGTTTCCGTTCTATCAGAAACCGAAGAATACGACGGTGATCGAGGGGCAGCTGAGCGGCGCCACCCTGAGGGTGAGCGCGGAGCGGTGGCAACAGTTCGTGACGGACCTAGGGAAGGGCGAGGTGGTTTTCCGGCTGGATGTTTCGTCCACCATCCGGTTCAGGATAGCAAGCTGGCATAGCAAGCGGCATAAGATGCATGCTCGGTGCCCTGTTGGAGTTGGACCGGATGGTTTCATCTTGCCCCATTACAGAGATAAGAGGTGTCCCTTGTATTTCAGCTAATATTTATTCCCACTTTCTATTCATTTTGCAATGTCTACTACTTTTTACTGTAAGTAATTACTTTTTTCAGGCATTTATTCTTAATCTTTATTAATGCATCCAATTGATTATATTTATTTTTACCATATGATAAACACTATTAATTGTGTGAAGAGATGAAAGGCCTTTATCTTTCACACACACACACACCTCTCTCGGCCTTGATAAGTATCAATCTCTGTGGAGATGGCTCGCCGAAGAGTGGATCAGATCGACTAGTGATCTAATATAGGTTCTTTTGTGAGGTTACTGTGGTGAGTTTGGTTGGAAAGGCTCTATGGCTCAGCCTCACTCCAAGAAATCCACGCTTAACGATTTCAGCCGCGCATTTTTCGCAGCTTGATTCTGCCACCAATCGTAAGGCAACCGCCGCCTCTCTAGTCGTCCACCTGCAGATCTTCAATCCCAACATTCATATTAGGATAGATTATAGAGGCATCAACTTCAAGCTGTACGCGGGTATCTTCAATCCCAACAGTCACATGGGGATAGGTTATAGAAGCATCAACTTCAAGCTGTACGCCAGTGGTGGAATCATTGCGGTGCGGCCAACTCTACGCCTGCTTTTCGTCAAGGCTACAAGAAAACTACTCTGTTCCACATGCCAACCCAGACCACCCAAGAGTTAAGGAATGCTAGTTCAAATGTGGATTTCATGCTCAGGCTGAAAACTGCTTTTAGGTTTGGAATTATCAAGTGGCGGACCGAGGTCCGCCACATAGCGCATGAACGACAATTCAGTAAGGTTAACATCATCTCAATGGGACAGTTTCAGGGAGTTACATGGAGCTGCAAAACGTGCAAAACGCGCAGATAGTTAAAACCAGAAATTGAGGTACCTGCTACAGAGCTATGTAGGCATGTAGTTGAATTTATATACATTAGTTTTCTGTTCCTTTTTCTTTTAACCTGTCATTGTTTGTTTTGCATGAATTTGCTGCTCAGGAGTTAATTGAAAACAATTTATTCAATGAATCTAGTTTAGTAACATAATAGAGTCATAACACCTGGAAAATAGTGGTCGGTACGCATGAGTTACCAATTACCATAGGGAGAGAGGAAGTAAGATGATAGCCAAAAGCATAAACAAGTAATCCTTACTAATGAGAATTTAACACAAGAATAAGCGAATACTCTTATAAGCTGCAATCAACAGTTTCAACTTTTGAATCCACCTGCGGGATGATATTCATAACCTCCCCCAACGTGCCAAAGTCAAATATATTATGCACTTGGAATTGTTATATCTGAAACAAGTTTCTTCTTTTTATTGTGCCAAAATTCTTTTGAAATTTGGCGCACTAACAACTTGCTTTCTCCACTCATGAATAGGCATCTGTCAATTATAAGAAGGAAATTTCTAATATGAAAATGGTGTTGAGAAAATCTGTTTTAATGATTCAAACAATAACTAACCCTACTCAGCCTGACTAATGATGTAAACAAACTTAGTAGGAATGAATGAAATTCTTACAGCAGGGAAGCCTCCATAATCCCCTGCTTCACAGATGTTCTTGGTTACACAGCTATTAGCAGCTAGCCGGACCTACATCTCCAGGTCATCAACAATAGTAGCACTCATAATCATCTTGTCTTAATTGGACTCACATTCAATATCGTTAGCTTCCCACAAATAAATCAAAATTAAAATGAAAGAAACAGCAACAAAGCAAGAGATGCATTAGATAATGCTTTCCCATAAAGTTAGATTTATAGCATGTATTTCTTTTGTTAAAGGAAACCAAGATAGGCTTAAGAGTTATTTCCATACTGTTTTAGAAATAATAATCGATATAGTTGAGAACTTAAGTTTTACATTATTTTCCCTACACACCATTTGGAACAATTTTACATATATATCCTAATGTATCATTCATTGGTCAATGTGGAGTAATACCAAGATGTATTAACTACAGGTTTGATATAGTAAGTTGTCCAGAATTATACCTTTGATGCTACGCAAACATGATCCTTGATTGAAACTCTTCCACCTAATATCACATAATCTCCAATCCTGATTGGACACAGAGCAGAAACATATTCCAGATTCTCAAAACCTTTGAAGGCTAAACTGAAACCTGAGCTTTAAGTTTGAAATAGACTGCAGTTGCACTTAGAAATAAGTTTTTGGTCAACGAAGAAAAAAGAGAACGTAGATAACATACGTCACCGAACCTGCAACTCCAACTTGTCCACATAACATACAATTTTTCCCTATTTCCACATTGTGACCTATCTGCAAGTAAAGACGTAAATTGACTTTGATCTGAAGAATAATCACAAAACTGCAGGGAAATGAGTCAAACCTGTACCAAATTATCGATCTTCGAATGATCCCCAACTACAGTGTCTCGCCAACTACAGGGATAAATGTGATGCAAGATAATCATATAAATCATATAATGCACATTAGATTCCCACAATTTAAAAGCTGTTATGATAGGATAAATGAAATAGTAGGGACTGTTGAAGTCATGACAAATTTCACCTGCCCCTGTCGATGCATGTATTTGCACCAATTTCCACATAGTTCCCTATCCTTGCTTTCAAGCACTGGAGACGGATAGGTAAAGGTTCATCATAATAATTTGTAAGGAAATAATGAAAGAAAGGGAGATTGTGATGGTAAATAATTTACCATACATCATCTTTTTTTTAACCCTACATCATCTGATGCCCCCAACCCCACAAAAAAAGGGCTTCATAAAACATATACTAATAATAATACTAATGAAATGCAGTCGAAGTTCAAAAATACAAAACCCAAGTCATCAATAGTTGCTAGGAGTTTAAGTCAAATAATCATAGAAAAACTTATACATAACTTACTTGAGGCTTCTTCACCATAAGCTCTTGTTCATCAATGAAAAATCCAAAACCTACAAAAGGCCATATCATTGCAACTTAAATTACACGTGAGCATATAAGCACATATACTAGGAAGGTGTAGTATAAGGGAAGTCAAGATATAGATACTAATAGCCATCAAGAAGGTTTGAGAGCATGCAGGCCTCACCGTCTTGACCGATGCAGACCCCATGATGAATAACACAGAAATCACCAATCGTGCAATTACTCAGTACAACGTTATAACTGAAGAAAAATGGTGGTTGAGTCAAAAACAGAAGTAGGCAGAGTACTATACCATAATCTCTTGATACATAGAAAAATAGACGATGGTTGCACATGAAATCATGAGTGTGTATCAAAAATCTTCTGTGACAATGACAGATGCATCCAAATCTACGAGTCATATACAACCACAAAAACCTTTTCCAGACAGCAACGAAATAAAGAACCCAAATAACATGTTAAAAATTCAGATGGCAATGAATTAAAAATAAACGACAACATGTTACAAAATTCAGATGTTGGCAAGAAAATCGTGATGCATGTTATCTTATAAATCCCAAATAGCAGCATCAGGCTATATATCCAAATGTCAGGGATAGCAAATACAATTAGAAAAACATGCTTTATCTATTCACATATTCTTGCTTTTAAACCATAACAGCTCTAGCAATGATATAGTAGTATACACCTTTTTGTCTTGAGTTTTCTCAAAAAGAACAAGCACTACTACATTCAGTTTTAGTACGTTTGTGTCTCTATAAAAAGTTGATATAAGTTTTTTCGCACATCAACTGGGATGAATATATAGAAAAATTGGAAATGAGGAAAAGTCGGTGCATGCATGCTTCAGGTATTTTTACCATACATAGTCAAGAGTGAATTTTCAAGCGGAGCAAACAACATTTATCTTAAATCAATTAAACTCTAGAATAAGCGAACTAGAGTACCCTGTTCTCGTAGATTGGCCTATTGTTACAGCAGGTCCAACAACGCTTCCTGACCCAACATAGACATTTGCACCCACAACAGAATCTGAATGCACTAGTGCCCCGATATCTATTCTAGCACTTGGATCAATACAAGCAGATTTGTGAAACAAGCCTCCTCCATTGCACCATTTCTGAAATTCTTCATATTCTATCTTGGCATCCCCACCTAATTTTGCATCGAAAGTGTTAAATGAGAAGAACAAAAAGATTTCAATATTTACTACTGTCCAAGGGAAAAAGGACTATATAAAAGCACGATATAACTAGCAAGCAAAACTAGAATTCATAGAGAGTGCGACTTCATAGATGCAATAAACTTCTTATGGAAACAAAAACTAAAGTTACACTACTATGCGGCATTTTCACAAACAGTTAGTGTCTGGAAATCGATTACTGAATATGGAATAAACACAGAATTAGCAGGGTTTTATGTGCAATGAAATAATAACTGATTTACCTGTATGTTGACTGGTGCAATTGTTTGATATGAGTCTTGAGAATACGAGAGCTGCGACACTGGATTTAGAACGCGCGACTCCGAATGCGGAGATTTTGGGTTCTGAGAGAGCAATTAATTTGGCGAAGCGCATTGCCATTGGTGAACCCTAATTCTGTTGTGGCAGTTTCAATGTCAACAGGAATTCCGCCAAGCCCTTTTCCTCACTGTTTCAAGCCGCAGATTCGCAGAAGAATAAATGTTTTACTAAAATTGTTCAATTTTCACCTGATGCCAAGATTTGAGATTCATTTCTCCTCAAAAATAAAAAATAACAACGAGATTCTTTTATTTTATATAATTTCCTTTTCTTTTGGCAGAAAATTTATTTGATTCTTCAAGAAAAAGTTTTAAATTGGTTTTTGGGGAAGTTTTGTTGGCATTGTTGCTTTTGCACTTTGCCACTTGAACATTTGCAAAAACTCTTGATTGAACCAATAAACTTCGATATTAGCTAAAAATCCGCTCTTGTCTATCTATGATTATACCCATAAACTTTCATCTATGAAATAACGAAAATTCCATGACTAGACAAATTGTTGGGGCCCAGGTGAAAGAAATGCTTGAAGTGGAAAGTATCACTCGATTTATTTTATTTGTGGTAAATAACTACGATGAACTTTAGGTCTTGAATGTTTCAGGGTATCTATTATTTTAAATTTTAAATTATATTAAGTTTAATAAAAATATTTTAAATGATAAAAAATATTTATTTAAATTATTAATTATCAAGTATTGTATAAAATATTGCATCTATTTTTCAACCCTCTAAATTTTAATGTGATTTGCCGGATGACACATAATTTCGTCCATCTATGTTATTTTTAAGTAATAGTGAAAATGCAACGTAATTCTATGTGGCTCGAGTCCGGAGATCGAGAAATTGATGCATGTTATTTTTAATACAATACTAAAAATTGGTGGTTTAAATAAATATTTTGATAATTTGACATATTTTTTATAAAACAAGTATAATTTAAGATCTAAATTGATATTTACCCTTAAAACTCAGGTCAAATATCATAAAAAGATTTAAGGGATTATTGATAGGATACGGCCCAACTACTAGGCCCAAACATCAAACCCAATATAAATGGGCCTGACGTTAAGCTTCGATTCATGGGAGTTCGACCAGAAGACTCATCGACCAACTACAACTCAAATCCCAAGTGGAGCGTAGAAGATTCGGATGACATATCAAAAGAATCGCTTATGAGAGACTTTGAATTAGAGCCAAACTCAACTTTGAATTAAAGTCAAACTCAACTTTGAATTGAAGTCAAACTCGATATGATGGTATATAAATAGAGGCTAGATTAGACGAAAGGAGATCATCTACATTCTTTGTAATCGCTTCTTACACACTCAATACACATATACTCTCTTGCTCCGTGGACGTAGATCTATTTCAATAGATCGAACCACGTTAATTCCTCGTGTTCTTTACTGCATTCATTACCTGACGAAAATAAGATCGATCAATTATCAATTGTGAACTATTTGCTTAAAAGCAATTTATTAAAGTTAGTAATAGTTATGACCTCAACTTTAGTGTGTTTTTATTTAGAATAACAACTTTATGTTATTTTCTAAAATATTTGATTTTGCATATTTGTTTAATTTTTTTCACATAAAATTTTTTAGCTTCGAATATTCGACTATGTTTTACAATGTAAACTTCATTTTTCCGACATCTTAGCTGAGAACATGTTTAGAATTTATTTTATTTAATTAATCAGTACTTGTAGCATTTACTTTCTAGTTTACATTTAATTTCTTAATCCAAGCATATTAAATAAATAAATCGAATCTGGAAAAGATTCCTATATATTAATTTAAAACTTAGTTAAGAATTCATCATCATCATCATCATCATCATAATAATAATAATAATAATAATAATAATAATAATAATAATATGTTCCATATATGCTTAGGGAGCACATTTTATCTACGTAGTCTTTTGTGATTATTCTTTTTGGGGGAATTAGCATGTTGCAATCCGATGATAGGAACTGGGCATTATAGATAGGTTACCATTTCGGAAAGAAATGATCCGTCTGTGAGAACTGCTTCATATTCTAGATTTCCTTCAAATCCTTACTCATTCCAAATCAAACCACCTTCCATGAAACTTCGTACAGTCATAGCTTTAGCTTTGAACCACTATAATAGGTACAAATGCTGCAAACCGTTGTCCCCACAGAAATGCGAATCAGATGCTCCTCCCCGTCTTTCTCCAACTTGGATGCTGATTCATCACCAAGACTTTTTATATTTCTATTTTATCTCGGTTGACTAATCAATTTCAAAACAGACTTGGTTGCAAGTTGCAACTGTAGTCGGAATATCTGTATCTGTCACAAAATTTAAGTTACCAGTTGCAGAATCCTTGAGAGAAAACCTGTAAAACGATGATTCCATTGTTGCTTTATTCTCTGTTTTGTGCCACTACTCATCCAGACCCTCCTTTCTCTCTCTGCGACACGCCTAATCTTGCGGCTAACAGCTCGTATCGGGCCAGTCTGGATAACCTCCTTTCTTCTATGTCCTCGCATCTGACTCCTAACTCTAGGTTTTATACAACCACAAAGGGAACGGGTTCGGATAAAGTTTATGGCCTGTTTCTGTGTTACGCCTACTCCAATCAAAGTGATTGCGAGAAATGTGTCCAACCGTCGTCGCTGCCACAAGCCGTTACTAGGCTTTGTCCGTACAAATATGAGGCTGTAGTATGGGAGGAGTTTTGCCTGTTTCGTTATTCGATTCATAACTTCTTCGGTCAGTTGAATGCCACCGGAAACATTTTGCTGGATAACGAGAAAAATGTTTCAGACCCTCGACTCTTTAGATCCGTTGTGAATGAGACTCTGCATCGTCTCACCTCTTCGGTGGCTATTGGTCCTTCGTATGATAAGCATTCAAACGGGTCGATGCCCTTTATGGAGAATAACACCTTTTATGCCTTCGTTCAGTGTTCCGAAGATTTGTCCCCGGATGATTGCCATGCATGTTTAGGATCTGCCATAAAAGAAATACTGGATTGGTGTTATTTTTCTCGTGGAGCCAGGGTCCTCAGCCGCAGCTGCTTTCTGAGGTACGAGCTCTATGATTTTGCTGGAGTTGAATCCAGTAATTCGCATAATCTTAAGCCAGGTAGGTCTCTTCTGTTGCCTTTAACGGTTTGGTTTTTTATGCAATAGTTAATTGCTGTTGAATATATTGCAAAACTTAATAATTTCAGGGCACGGCAAAAAAATTGTGAAATGGATTCTTCCTCTTATTCTAGCACTGTCTGCTCTAGGCTGCTGCATCTTTTGTCTAATCCGAAGAAACCGAGCAAAAGGTAAGTAGTTAACAAGTAACAATTTTGATCATGATATTGCATATCCTGTCATTTAGAAAGATATATAGTTGTCATTTCAGGTGAAGGCCAACTAGAGATGAACCGAGATCATTTGGAGTTGGCACATGATGATGATGGTTTTGGGCTGCAACACAATCTGGATCCTCAAGAGTTCCCATTTATAGAGATGAAGATTATAGAAGAGGCCACGGATAACTTTTCTGATCTTAACAAGCTCGGAGGAGGAGGGTTTGGCCCTGTTTTTAAGGTCAGTGCAGTTCTTGCAAACGAGAAATGAGGTCGTCTTGATTCCACAGTTGTTGTAGTATTTATTTGATGTGCATTCTGCGTTTTTAGGGCATACTACCTGATAATGGACATCCAGTAGCGGTTAAGAGGCTCTCAATAAACTCTGAGCAAGGATCAGAAGAATTCATCAATGAAGTTCTGTTAATCCATAAGCTTCAGCATGTGAACCTTGTCAAGCTTTTGGGCTTCTGCGTTCACCAAGAAGAAAAGCTGCTCATCTATGAATACATGCCTAATGGCAGCTTAGACAGTTTCCTCTTCGGTTTGTATTAATTATATACATCTTTCATATCTAAACTATAGGAGTAGCAGAATGCTTAGTGAGACAATGTCTCAAGATTGAACAGAAACAACCTTACCCGTTGGTTGTTTTTTTTTCTCCTCCAGATTCAAGAAAACGGGCTCAACTGAAGTGGAGCACACGTATAAATATTATCAATGGTATTTCACGAGGAATGCTATATCTCCACCAGGATTCTCGACTTAAAATCATTCACAGGGACCTGAAACCTAGCAACATATTACTGGATGCTCACATGATCCCCAAGATTTCTGACTTTGGAATGGCAAAGATGTTTGGGGGTAGTGACGTTGAAGCCATAACTGCAAAAATTGTTGGCACATAGTAAGTGTATTAGCCTTTCAGTACCTCTATATAAATTTACCCGAAAACCTCAAAAATGTGGACAGCATTTTTGGTTGCCACTAGCCAAGATTTTGGAGTGTAAGAACATTGTTTTATTGCATTCATGTTCTCAATTTCCTGTGGAATGAAACGTGGCGTTGTTCCTTCAATTAACAGTGGATACATGGCTCCAGAATTTGCCATGGAAGGACTTTATTCCATCAAATCTGATGTCTTCAGCTTCGGAGTTTTGTTGCTTGAGATCATAACTGGGAGGAGAAATGCTCGATTCCACCTCACCAAACTTGGCCCCAGCCTCTTGTCTTATGTAACTTATGATCACCTCTTTTCTACATTACATACGATAAAAAATCAGAAAAATCTGCCTTGACATACCAAATGATCTGTTGTGCAGGCGTGGAAGTTATGGAAAGAGGGCAACGGACAAGAATTGGTGGATCCATTATTGGCTGATTCATGTGCAGAAGAAGAGTTTATAAGATACATGCAGATTGGGCTACTCTGTGTGCAGGAAGATGCACACGACCGGCCCTCAATGGCAACTGTTGTCCTAATGCTGAACAGAGACAGCGTCACTCTTTCCCAACCTGAACGCCCCTCCTTCACTGTGGGAAAGTTGAGTGATCACAATCGAACATGTCTAGATAATCTCTCTCACAATGAGTTGACTGTGTCCGATTTATTACCTCGGTAGCACAAGATAATGCCATGCACACTTAAAACTCTAAAAACCATGTTTTGTGAATGGAGTTTTCAGACAGACTGGCTATGGAAAGGCTACTTTAAGACACAATTGATGTCGTCGCACTAATATAAATATAGTTGTTTGTATATTTTGAGGAGTGGTCCTAACTAATATTTCAGTTTCACTATGACGTGTAGATTGAGCTTCGTATATATAGTCCTTCAATTTCGATTTTGTCATATACGGCTAGCTAGTTGAAGGATTCGGACAAATCAATAGCAATCCGTAGTTGAAATATCTATTTTTATAATGTCTTTATCAGCTTAACAGCGAATCTGATCATGTTGTAATCTTAATTTGGATTCACAAATCATTTACTTGTCTTCGAAGATTTTTTTTTTGTCTTTCTTCAGTATCTACGCTTCTTTCTCAGTGGTCCTCATGTGTGAAATGAACAACATAAGTGGGACTGAAGAATCAAGTTCACAAAATTTAGTCTTTATCTTCTTTTGCTATTCTCCGTTAGCCCATTAGTCCTCAGTTTGAGGTCAGAAGTCTCAGCTAAAAATGTGAAAAATCAACAAGACAGACTTTTTCCAGAATTCATTGGTTCGCTTCATGTTCTATATCTTAAGTCTTCTTCTCAACAAAAAAAACACAGCACCTATAAGATTCTGGATTTTAGTGTTAGTTTTTATGTCGACTGGAATTTACCTGAATGCATGCCCCAGTTGACGGATCAGTATATCAATATTTTGCCGGCTTCAATTTTCACTCGGAAACTTCCTTGGTTTTATTTTAAATTTCGTTGCCGAGATTTCTTGATACTTTTATAAAGATAACATGAGTTGACTTCCTCTTTAGGTTAGTTAGAATCTTTTAGTTTTATTCCCCATCAATCACCCACCCCCTGACTCAGCCTAAAAGTGACAGTTTGGCTCATTAAGCTAACAGATCTTGTCCCAAATAAGTCTAATAAACAAATCAGATTAAAAGTTTCATTTTCGCTTCTTGATAGTCCAATACTAGTAGAGATGATCCGTGGGGCTTAGAATAATTACTGCAGACAATTCTTAACCCACCGACGTTCTCGAAATTTGACAAAGAAATTTTGGTGCTGAATCAGTCAATTTCTTTTACCAGCGAGAAACTTCGGGCCGGTGTGACTTTTAAGCTCCTGCAACAAGAAGAAAATTGAACGCTGTATATTCTGATCATCAAATCAGCCAGATATAATGGAGTTGAAGCTATTGACACTGCTTGTAGTTGTAGTCCCGTTATTGGTCTCAAATTCCGCCTCTAGCCAATCATTCCTTATTTCCTGTGATAAAAAACGGTGGCATGTATGCTCGGGAGTAAATTATGGACTCCCAGGCGGTCCCATGTCGCGTGTACGTAATTGAAAAATAGGTTATCGCATGCTTGCATCGAAATGTAAGCGCGTTTTGTGTGCGAGCAGCTCGTGTATATTACGCCCGCTTCTGCGTATGCCAAATTCCAACAAGACATAGATCTTGTTCTTTGTAGTAATAAAATTTTGGCTCAATTCTCCTCCCTTGTTATTGCGGATCACGAGCCACAAGTGATGCGAGCGTCGATGGAATAGCGGAACTAACCATTGGTTAGTTCATTTGCATCGATCTGGATGTCATCATCCGGATTATTCTTGGGGATTTATCAACGACATCGATCTTCCAATCCGCCTTCGTGGATCCAACTGCAAAATCAAGCGTAAATTTTATAAGCGTTTCTCGTCTTCGTCCTCCGTTGCGTACGAATCGGTCTCGATCTCGAATATAATCGAACCACTTTCATCGATTACATTTCAATAACTGTATATTATGATCATCAAATCAGCCAGATATAATGGAGTTGAAGCTATTGACACTGCTTGTAGTTGTAGTCCCGTTATTGGTCTCAAATTCCGCCTCTAGCCAATCATTCCTTATTTCCTGTGATAAAAAAAATGTTACTTACGAGTTTAATAGCACGTTCGTCAACAATCTCAATAGCCTCCTCAAATCCCTGTCGATAAAAACCCCTGAAAACAAAGGATTTTACAGCACTTCATACGGAAGTGGACCAGATAAAGTCTACGGCCGGGCGCTCTGCAGAGGAGATATCATCACCTCATCAGCCTGTAAAACTTGTCTAGCGAATGCAAGCAAAGAGATTATCAGCAATTGTCAAGAACAATCCGCGTTTATATGGTTGGAGAGATGCCAAATCGAGTACTCATACAGTGCGCTTGACTCAGGTTATGGAGGAAAATATACAGAAAATTCCACAGCTGAGAAGGCTTCTGACCACATTCAGTTTTGTAATGCGTTGACAAAGCTGTTTCCTGAGCTGTCAGGAACTGCAAGTAGCTCCGAGCTCATGTTTGCAGCTGGAAAAATTAGCTTATCCAGAAACGAGACCCTCTACGGACTTGTGCAGTGCACCAGAGACATGGAACGTGGATCATGTAATACTTGTCTGAATAGTGCATTTCAAGATCTTGATGGATGTGAGTCTTCGAAAGCCGGGGCTGTTACGAGCAGAACTTGCAACTTGCGGTTTGAGCTACACCCGTTTTTTGAGGAAGGATACAAAGATAAACGTGGGGAATATGTAGCTATAGCCATCTCTGCTACGATATTTGTCGTAGCACTTGCTGGATTCTATCTCTTGCGTAAATGGAGGACGAAAGGGAAAGGGGGTAAAAAGAATTCTGTTGGCAGTTGTGAGATGATTGTTTGCTGCTAGTTTAATACTTACCTGCTTGAACTTCTTCTTGCAGATGAAGAGAATAGCCAGAGTCATGTCTTGCAGGACAATGTTGCCCCAAAATCGCGTCGTGATCAAAGAGGAAAGTGGCATGTTCACACCCCAAGATTTGCCCTTCATGGAATTCTCAATGGTTGAAGCAGCTACAGGCAATTTCTCAGATTCGTATAAGCTCGGGGAAGGCGGGTTCGGGACAGTTTACAAGGTACTTGATTCTTGGTTTCATTCATTCTTTTGCTTATTATTTTCTCGAATTCGTGCCAAGAAAAGTATGAGGACATTTTGTTGATTTATGGAGTCTGAAAGTACCGTGAATCCTAGTTATCGGTAACCAATTCTCGTGTGTTTTTCTTGCTTTTCATAATTGCTTGGTACTTAACTTATGTAACACGCTTTAGGGTGTGCTGCCTGACGGGAAGGAGATTGCTGTCAAACGGCTGTCGAGGACATCGTGGCAAGGGTCTGTGGAGTTCATGAACGAGATCAGAATAATAGCTAAACTTCAACACAGGAATCTGGTGAGGTTGCTGAGTTGTTGCGTGCAGGGTAATGAAAAGCTGTTGATATATGAATACGTGCCAAATAAAAGCCTCGACATCTTTCTGTTTGGTAAGTTTTTCTCTTTCGTTGCAATTTTCCTATTTTTGTAATCGACCTGACCACGGCTTAGAGTTCGCATTTCTTTTATCAGATATGGAAAAACGTAAGCTGCTCGATTGGAACACACGCGTGAATATTATAACTGGTATTGCACGAGGACTTGTGTATCTTCATGAGGAGTCGAGGATTAAGATTGTGCACAGGGATCTGAAGCCAAGCAATGTGCTGCTAGATCTGGACATGTCGGCTAAGATATCTGATTTTGGACTGGCTAGGATCTTCGGCTACAACCAAAATTTGGCCAACACGAGAAGAGTTGTAGGAACATAGTAAGTTAT
Organism: Salvia rosmarinus; assembly: GCA_036937905.1. Classification (NCBI taxonomy): domain Eukaryota; kingdom Viridiplantae; phylum Streptophyta; class Magnoliopsida; order Lamiales; family Lamiaceae; genus Salvia; species Salvia rosmarinus. The sequence continues at coordinate 83,761,636 of CM072818.1, forward strand.
AATTTCATACTTAGAATTGTGAAGAGGGAGATAGAAAGTTACACATGTCTCATATTTCTTCAAGTGCAGTGGATATATGGCTCCCGAGTATGCAATGGAAGGGGTATTCTCCGTTAAGTCGGACGTATTCAGCTTCGGAGTGATATTGCTCGAGATCATTAGTGGTAAAAGAAACAGCGGATTTAACCTCACTCAACATGGCCAGATCCTACTAGCATATGTACGTGTATCAAATCTGCTTCATTTACTTCTAATGTGCAGTCTTTTACTTATAAGTCAATCTGACATAAATTGAGGAATCATTTACTATTTAAGATTGATAATAGTTAATACACATTATTATAATTTTTCTCCAATCCTATGACTTTCAATTGGATATGAGTTACATGTTAGCTCAAATTATATAAATTATCAAAGGCTTTTGAATATCCCGGAGTTATGATCTATTTTAATAAACAAAGAATTAACATATAGTACTATTTTTATCTATTTCAACCAATTCTCGTAAACACCCCCTATGGTAGGTTCTGATTCAAATTGTCACACTCAAACTCACAGAAATTTACAGACTGTTCTTGAACATTGAAAAACATAATCCAAAACACACACGAACACACACAGTGGTTGATTCTATTACAATGAAAAACTGACAGGCTTGGGGGCTGTGGAAGCAAGGAGAAGAACTGGATTTAGTGGATCCCATGTTGACAGAATCGTGTCCGATGCAACAAGTAAGAAGATGCATTCAGATCGGATTATTATGCGTGCAAGAAGATCTAGCAGAAAGGCCAACAATGTCGCAAGTGGTTGTGCTTCTGGAAAGCGAGCTAGCAGCACTTCCCCATCCCAATAAGCCCGCCTTTTCTGCCGGACGACACCCCCCTGCCGCCGCCGCCGCCGCCATCGTGGATTCTTCCTCCACCAAGGAGTTTTCCATGAATCGTGTCACTGTCTCGAGTATAGTGCCCCGGTGACACCCTTCCTACATCAAACCAAACAGCAAGTAGCAATTTCGCCACACTCTACAATCGAAATAGTTGAAACTTTTTAAGTTTTTTACTTTAAATTCACAGGAAAAACATAAAAAGGTCAAAGTGGTAAATACTCAGTAAAGGGTTTCTGAAAAGCGTAATCGTTTTGTTTCTGCTTAGGCCGGGCTATATCAATTTCTAAAAGCCCAAACCAGATGCCCCTGTAATTACCTTGATCGCAAAGAGCTTGCGTGTCTTTACTATGATGTTTTTATGTGATTTGATCTTGTTTTAATTTAATTTGTGCTGTTGAAGTGCATGAATACAAGGAACTATTACGACATTGGTTATGATCCTAACAATCACCCAGTTATAGGGAAAGTTTGATACTGATACTGTAGGGTTGAAACTGATGCTGATATTTGATCTTATTGTAATATCAAAATATTGCTATCAAGTTTATCCCTAAACTAGGGCTGGAGTCGCACAGCTCGAATTGTGCAGAGATAGGTTAAACTTATCAAAGGGTATATAGTCAACAGAACGTTGTTTAAAATTAAAAGGCTCAGTTTCATAATTTTCATTTTGTTTTATTTCTTGAACAGATAAGTCAAGACATTAACATATACTAATAACTAAATTGTCTTTCAATTGCCAAGTAATTTTAAAGTCTTTGTTATTTTATAATTTAGACTTCGACCACCTAACATAATCCAATCTTTTAATAAAAAATCAACATTCATTTCTCATCTACATAGGCAACCTACAATATTAATATCAATCTTTATTAATATATTTTTTAAATAATATCAATTTTTATTAATGACACCAACCCAACCTAAAATAAAAGAAGTGTCTTTTTTTTTATAGAAAAAGGTGATGATAATACAACCTGGAACTGTTATCTATATTGTGGCTCCAACTGTTTTGAGCCTGATAGTAGCTTTTTCTGCTTTCATCTGGTTAACAAAAGGACTAACACGAAGACCAATGGAAAATTACCATCACAGTAAGCATTTTATCTTTTTCTCAATCAAAGTACTGTCGTTTGCTGTACTCTGTTTTTGAATTTTTTTTTTATATTGCAGTGGATACATAATCCACAGCCAGTCTTCCATCAAATCCAACGTCTTCAGTTTCGGAGTTCTAGTTTCGGAAATCATCGGCGGTCGGAAAAATAACAATTTCAGTAGTGGGGGGAATGTGGAGGATCTCTTGAGTTTTGTAAGCACGAATATGCTCTAAATTCTTCAATTTTTAGTTTAACTGTGGAGAAAATCAGATGGGAACTTTTTATGATCGACCCAAAATGGTGCAGGCATGGCGCAAAGGAACAACAGCAAATGTGGTGGTTCCATCGTTGAGGTCCGGTTCGGGTCCTCCATATTGGTTTGCTATGTAATGCAGCGGAGCTGCCGACGATATCTTCAGTTGTAATTATGCTGAGTGGTGCCTCTGCCTTCTCAGCATGCATTTTATTTCCCCAGCTGCTATGCTTCCCGACTTGACGACTACAATTCGCGGGAGGCTGATCATTCATCCAACAATCACCGATTTACACCCGACACTCTAGTTCAAGACTGGAATTCCGAAATGCCGCGAACCCGGTGATGCAGCTGTGGCATTACAATAAGCGGGGGGAGGGGGAGTTACGGAGGCGATTGAAGATATCCTTCCTTACTTGAATAAGAAATACCATTTACTTTTCATGTATGTGGGTGGATTCTATTGAGAATTGTAACACAATTTCAGTGATCACCTTTTCCTTTTCTTTTCAAAAAAAATTGATGTTGAAATTGTCAAACGATGGGAAACTTCCAGTCAGGAGCCAACATTGTCTTATACACTCCTGTCCAATTCACTAAAAGAAATTAAACAACCGGAAAAGTAGATAGGTAGCGAAATGGCACGGTAGTCCAAGTCCACGCTCCCAAATCATTCAAGGCAACTTAAAACTTGTAGTAGATAGGATTTACACGATATCAAACTTACTTTTCGTTTGGTATAGTCTATTGGGTTGCATTAATTTAAATTCGAGTGGTTATCGTTTTTTCAAGCAACTTAATTATTATTTCTGTTCATTTATTCCAATGTCAAAAATTGCGTTGCACCCCTTAACAAGGAAACAGGAACGTAATTATTTACAGGCAAAAAGTATGTACATGCGTGGTGATTGGGGTTGAATGGCTCATTTTAAATATATTTATACTGATCGCAATAAAAATTCCTAGTTCATAAATCAGTGCATTAACCATGTGGGATAAAGACTTCATTTTTTTCTTGAGAGAAGAACTTAAACCTGTCACAGTGAAAAGTCAGTCTTCATTTTACAAGAAAATCGGCGAGGGCGGACCGCGGACGTGTTCCAAACGCAGAAAGCTAAAAACTGAAACTGAATTCATTACGCCCTACAATGAAAATATTTTATTTAAAGATCCAAAACTCACATTGATATGCAATAAATACACACAACTCGTTTGGATCCGTGACTAAAATGGGTTGCCGTTAGTAAGTAGACTTAAGGCCCATAATGAAGATTGGGGCTCGTGAAATTGAACATTTTATCGAGAAGAGAGGTGAATACAAGTCGAGTGCATCTCAAGGGGAACGGGAGCATCGGGGAAGAAATCGCATGAAGAAAGACGTTTTCTACTTTATTATATTTTGTTTTTTCCTTCTTCAATAAAATAAAGAAATTTAAAGGTTTTGCCATGGTAGATTCAAATCCGAGCTCTTTGGTATTGAGCATTAACCACTCTACTACTAAGCCAACACACGCATACTTATTATATTTTGTTTGTTTTAGTGATTGTTGCTATGTGGCTTTTATGTTTGTGAAGGGACCACATTATATATGGTACCTTGTTGAGCAAGAAGAAAAGATCGACAAGATGAAATATCGCTTTTCTTCTATCTCTCCTTTCTTTCTCTACTTTCTACCTTCTTCCTCATCTTCTCTACTGTTACATTCAATTAAATTTACAAAAAATAACAAAATTATTGGGTCCACTACAAAGTGGTAGACGACAAGCTTTATAAAACATATAAATATACAAGTAAACTATATAGATTGCTAAAATCTGTGTACTGCTGTGGATACATGTCACCGGAATACTTATTGCACGGACGATTCTCCACTAAGTCCGATGGTCTTCAGTTTTGGAGTGCTAGTCCTTGAAATCATCAATGGCCGCAAAAATAGTAGTTTTGGAAATAGGGAGGTGTAGAGGATCTCTTAAGTTTTGTGAGTATCAATATCTATATACATTCCTCTAATTTCAAAGCCCCCCCATGAGAGCGATGTTTGCTAATTTGAAAAACGAAACATACAGGCATGGAAGAATTGGAAATGTAGTGGATCCTTTGTTGAGGTACACTCGGGATTGGTATGTCTTCAAGAGAATGCAGACGATAGGCCGAAGATGGCTTCAGTGATTATTATGCTGAGTAGCTTCACCATCAGCCTGCTTTTTATTTTCCAAGCGCTTCTGCTTCACGCATTCACCACCTTCATCCGACAAACTCGTCCGGCCAAGCTGATCAATCCGATCATTCATCACGAAACGATGACGCCTTCATCTCTGATTATATCCCCGTTGATTCCTCTTCACAACACAATTAATTATTTGTTGTTTCAGGGTGATAGGAAACATAGTTTAGATTCAATTTGTGTGTGGAAAGTGGTGGTACAAAAGTCTTTATCGTTCTTTTAAACAAAAATAAGATCCAGTTTCAGTCTTTAGGAGGTGATTTCAACTCCAACGAATTACGCATTCATCATTTTCACAACGAATTCGTCATTTTAATTTCCGCATCTTGTACTTAATCAAAATATCCTCTTAACCTTGTGATTGTGGGTTGGTTTTGTAGAGGTTGCAGTATGAGCCGTTATCTAGAATTTTCTTTTGGAAGTTGCGACGGAGAATAACTTTGATTTTTCATGATTATTTGAATAAGAAATATAATACTCCATCCGTCATGAAAAGTGTTCATTTTTTATTTTTGAACATGATCCCAACATAAACTCTATAAATTTTAACTTACAATTTATCCAGTTATTTATAAAAATTATTCATAGTTCACATTCTTCACATACTTTATACTCATTATATTTATTAAAATTTGTGCAATCGAAATCAATAAAGACTTATAGATATAGGAAGTACTATTTATATTTATGTTGCATTATACTTTATACTCGTTATATTTATTAAAACTTATGCGATCAAAATCAATAAAGATTTATAGATAAGAAGTACCGCTTATGTTGCATCATGCATTCATATGCATGGTTCCGTGTCGATTCTTAAGAACTGAAACAATTTCAGGCCACGACTTCTGTGATCAACTTTTCCTTTTTCTTTTTTTGATCAAAAATAATAATTTAATGTTGAAATGGTCAAATGATGGGAAACTTCCAATCAGGAGCCATCCTCTTTCATACACACCTGTCCCATCCACCAAAAAATTACACTACCAGAAAATTAGAAAGCAGTGAAATAAATGGAACGGTTTCGAAGTCCACGGTCTCAAATCATTTAAGTCAACTCAAAACTAATGGTATATAGGATTTACACGATATTAAACTTTACTTTTCGTTTATAGCCAAGCCTATTAGGTTGCTTAACTTCTAGAATTCGTAACTGAAATATTATTAGGTAGTGCTTTGTATACACGAATAAAATGCTTGTTTTTATTCTTAATTTTATGATTAGTAAAAATTTTACAACAGCAATTTCCATTAATATTGGATTAGTTATTACATATCTCCTTATAGTATTACATATTCCCAGAGATTAACTAAATTTAATTTTTTTTATCTAACAAAATTATTCTTATTTGTTCTTTTCTTATAAAATGAATAACAATAATAAATAATACTAAAATAATAGCATTTCTGAAATTTTGGTGAAACATTCATGATTCAACTATCACTGTATTTTATGATGTTTAGGTGATGATTTGCGCAATGGCTACGTTTGTTTGATTAAGCTTCTTATAATTAATCTGCACTGATCTTGCATTACAAATACAGGGATGCACTTGTATAACTTTAATATGTATGATACGATTGCTTGTTTAATCGTTTCTCAAAACATTTTAACTTTTATCTAATGTACTTTGCCATTTATGCCAGTTTAAGTGATGTAGCTGAGTATGATCAAATTTGGATCGCAATATACTTTTCTAGTAATACTACGAACAATTTTGATAATGGTTCTATTTGCTTGGCCCAACATGTGGCATGAGCATGGGGCGGGGGGCGGGGGGGGTGCTCAAGCACCCAGCCATTTTTATTTTACTTCATAATTTTATGTATTTTTTGAATTATTTTCTAGCACCATTTGTAATCGATTTTTTTTGTCAATTAAATACAGAAATTTAAAGGTCGCGTCACAGTGAATTCGAACTCGAGACTTTTGGTTTCGGGCATTAACCACTCTATCATTAGGCCAACTCACGCACACAAATATTTTTTATTTTCGCTTCACCAAATTATATTTTTGCATCTACGTATTGGGTATGAGATGATTCGTTTGAAAGCAATTAACACAATGGTTATTTAAGAGGTAAAAGTTTGACAAGTATTCACAAGAAAATTGGTACGTATGGACTAACAATCAAGAGCGTCTTCATTATAAAGTCGAAGCAAGAATCAAGAGTTGTACCCTACGGCTAAGCTGCATTCATCATTTTCCTCCCATTCCGACTCCCAAAGTCCATTACTAATCTTCGTATCATAGTTACTATGCTGATAGTTATGAATCATCAAAGATTATTATTTCTTGCCTTCGTCTTGTTCATCGAGGCAGGGCAGTTGGCCTCAGGCCAAATCAGCTGTATAAACAACGGAGGAAACTACACGAGAAACAGCACGTACGCCGTTAGTCTGAACAGCACCCTCACCGATCTTTCCAGAAACGTGATGGACACCGGTTTCTACAACGCCTCCGCCGGAGAGGGCATAGACAGAGCCAACGCCATGGTGCTCTGCAGAGGGGATGCTCAGCTCGACGCGTGCCGCGAATGCATAGCAGATGCTCGAGAAGAGCTTCTCCGAACGTGCCCCTATCAAAAGCAGGCCATCCGATGGGATGAACGCTGCTTGATACGTTACTCCAACGCCACAGTCTATCAAGACCTGCAGACGAGCCCCATGTGGTATTGGTGGAATCCATCCAATGCGACGAATCCGGATGACTTCGAGCAGGATTTGAGAGGTCTGCTAAATGAACTCCGCGGCCAGGCTGCGAATGGGGATCTTCTCAGAAAGGTTGCAGCTGGGAATGTAAGTGGCCCTGATTTTCAGAATATCTTTGCGCTGGTGCAGTGCACCCCGGATTTGACTAAAGAGGATTGCACTAGTTGCTTGATTAATGCTAATGGTAATATACCAGTAAACTGTGATGGGAAAATAGGGTGTAGAGTGAACTCGCCCAGCTGCACTCTTCGTTTCGAAATATATCCGTTTTATAATGAAACTAGACTTCGAGAGCTAGACCCCTTGTCTCTGTCCCCGCCTGCGCCTGCGCCTGTGCCTGCTTCCTCGTCTGGTAATCATATTCTCTACCTTTTATGTTATACTATATTTTACAAATTTCTTTTCAATTGGTTCATAGTTAGCGTGATCCCTTTTATGTCATCATCGCAGGAAAGGGTGATGGTAATACAACCAGAACTGTTATCATTATTGTGGCTCCAATTGTTTTGAGCCTGATACTAGCTTTTTCTGCTTTCATCTGGTTGAGAAAGAGAAAAACACAAAAACCAACTGTAAATCATCTTGAGAGTAAGTATTTGATCTTCTTTGGTAAAAGTATTGTTGTGTGTTTTTCTTCTAGTTGTATATAAAGTTTAGCTCCGGCAAATATTAACCTTATTAATTTTTATTTTATTTATTTGTTGAAGATGTTGATGAGATTAGCACAGCCGAGTCACTGCAATATGCTTTCAGCACGATCAAATCAGCGACAAATGATTTCTCTGACGATAATAAGTTGGGCAAAGGTGGATTCGGGCCTGTTTACAAGGTAACTATCTAATGCATACACACACCAGACAAAAAAAGTGATAGGATGAGTTTTGATGAATGCAGAGAAACTTAAATGTATTTGTATATCTCCTGATATGATAAAAATAGGGAAAGCTTCCAAATGGTCAAGAGATTGCAGTGAAGAGGTTGTCTATGGATTCAGGACAAGGTGTTATGGAATTTAAGAACGAGGTGTTGTTACTAGCCAAGCTTCAACACAGGAATTTGGTTAGACTCTTGGGTTTTGCCATAGAAGGGATGGAGAAGCTTCTCATATATGAATTGGTTCAGAATGCAAGCCTAGATCAATTTATATTTGGTAACATGTTTTTCCTCTATTACTTATATGTAGCAGCATTTGCCGATGTCTAGCTACATGTAATCTTCACAATTAATCATCTGATATTATACTGTGGTTGCACTTGTAGACGAAAGGAGCCGCTCGTATTTGGATTGGGACAGACGTTACAAGATCATAGGGGGTATTGCTAGGGGTATTCTCTACTTACATGAAGATTCTCGACTCAGAATCATTCATCGTGATTTAAAAGCCAGCAATATACTTCTAGACAGAGAGATGAATCCCAAAATTGCCGACTTTGGTATGGCCAGATTATTTGGGCAAGATGAAACTCAAGGAAACACCAGCCGAGTTGTCGGAACATAGTAAGTATATTAGACCACTAAAAAATTCTATGACTAATTAAGCATGCAAGATTAGAGTAAAGTCTTTTCTAAAATAGGTCATGATGTCAAAAACCCGGGTTTTTAGCTCATCTAGACGATTTCGAAGTGAGTCTTGGAACCCCGGATAAAAGTAAAGATGGAAGCACTCCTTTCTACGTAAAAGGTAGGCTTTCAATGTCGAGCTTAGGAATGAGATGGATTTTTTCAGATCTGACGCCGCGCTTAGGAAAGGAAATCGATTTGCAACATTTAGCTGCACGTGCACTACGGTTATTCCCTGATCCCATTCAAAGCCCCTTCTGGATGTTATGTTCTCCTCTTCTATTGCCTATGATTGGGATAGTTAGGTCTTCCTCTATTTCATATCCTCTCTGACTAGTAGCATTAATTCGAAAGGATAAGAACTCCCTTTCTTAACAGCAGCTAGTTGCTCGGCCTTAGTCTTGGGCTGATCTCACACTTCAATCAACCCCTTCGTACTTCGATCCAATCAATCGATCGATCAAGAGGCTAATCTCTTCCGCCTCTCTAGGCATGAGCTATCGCTCATGACTGGTATATGGATCTCTCTATGTAGTGGTCGGCCTTCTAGAAGCTTCGCCAGAAGCGACTAGTCGCTTCCCGAATGCCTCGTTACTTTAGTTTAGTAACCAAATGAAATTTGATCTTTTTTTTTCATTCCCGAGGAAGTGCATATATTGCCTGGATCTTCTTCCCTAATGGTACGGAACAATTCACTTGAGTGAGACAGAGGAGAGTGGAATTTCGTGTGTAGGGGTGAAATCCGAAGATCTACTGTACTGGACCTTCGACCAGGCATTCTACCTTTGTCGAATCTGAACCGCACTCGAACAGTTGAGCGGCTGGAAAGAAAGACGACCTCACCTTCTCGTAAATGGTGTCTCATTGATGGACGTTGCATATGACACGATCAATTCGACTAAAGTCCGGCGCTAAGAAAGAATTAGCTTTAGCTCTTACTTATCTATCCCTACGGCGAGTTAAGATGTGGCTCGTCCGTGATAACTTCTTCGGATTTGCGTGAACTAGCGGACCGATCACTAAGTGGGGCCAACTTCAATTCACCAAACCAAGGTTCATCTCGTCCTACTGTTACATTGGAGCGCACCTTCCATTCAAGGAACAAATGAACTAGTCTCTCCTCGTTTTTAGAGGAAAAGAGCGGAACAGTCATAAGTAGTCTACTATCTCCTCATTCGTCCAAACCCTTCTTTCTTGCTTATTTGCTCCCACTACTTCTGAGTCAGTGAGGTGGCGTAGAACTCAAAGTGATGTCAAAAACCGAGTTGTCGGAACATAGTAAGTATATTAGACCACTAGAAATATTCTATGACTAATTAAGCATGCCATCTTTGTTTCCAATTGCTGTACTCTAATCTTGCATGCTTTCACTAAAGTCCTAAAACGTTGCTACATTGCAGTGGATACATGCCGCCCGAATACATAATACACGGCCAGTTCTCCATCAAATCCGACGTCTTCAGCTACGGAGTTCTGGTCCTTGAAATCATCAGTGGGCGCAAAAACAACAAATTCCGTAGCGGGGAGAACGTGGAGGACCTCTTGGGTTTTGTAAGCACGAATACCCTCTAAATTCTTCATTTTTAGTCAACTGTGGAGAAACTCAGATTGGAACTTTTTATGATCCAAAATGGTGCAGGCATGGAAAAACTGGCGCGAAGGAACAGCAGCAAATGTGGTGGATCCATCGTTGAGGTCCGGTTCGGGTTCAACTAGTGAGATGGTGAGGTGCATCCATATTGGTTTGCTATGCGTTCAAGAAAACGCAGCGGAGCGGCCGACGATGGCTTCAGTTGTTATTATGCTGAGCAGCTCCTCCATAAGCCTGGCTCTGCCTTCTCAGCCTGCATTCTATTTTCCCAGTGGCTATTCGGATATCAACGACACCAGAGAAGCTGAGTTGATTAACGATATGGAGAGGCCAACTGTAGCTGATCAATCAGATCATTCATCCAACAACGATGTTTCAATCACCGATTTACATCCAAGATGATTTCTAAACACACCTACTACACCCTACAGCCTACACTCCCATCTTGTACAATATTATTTCAGACTTCAGTATATTTGTTAGTTTTAATAGTGCATGTAAAACTCGCTTCTGTAAACGACTGATGATTCATTTTCTTTATAATACTTTTTTTGTATTAACTAATGAATACTGATTATTTTCTGTCAATTGTCAAGTAATTTTGAAGTCTTTGTTATTTTATAATTTAGACTTCGACCACCTAACTTAATCCAATCTTTTAATAAAAAATAAACATTCATTTCTCATCCACATAGGCAACCCACAATATTAATATCAATCTTTATTGATATATTTTTTAAATAATATCAATTTTTATTAATGACACCACTGTCTTTTGTTTGATTTTTCTTTTTACTTGAATATATAGTATAGCTCCGGAAAATTCAACTTATTAATTTTATTTGGTTGAAGCTGTTGATGAGATTAGCACAGCCGAATCTCTGCAATATGCTTTCAGCAAGACCAAAACTGTGACAAATGATTTCTCCGACAATAACAAGTTAGGCCAAGGTGGATTCGGGCCTGTTTATATGGTATTTAGAATAACAAAGAAAAAGTTATATGATGACTTTACGTGAATCTTTAAGTTTAAATGTATAAATTTGTGTATCTTTGTGATATGATACTTTCAACTGAAGGAGATACTGCAGTGAAGATCTGGAATTTAAGAATGAGGTATTGTTACTAACCAAGCTTCAATATAGGAATTTGGTTAGACTCTTGAGATTTGCCATACAAGGAATGGAGAAGCTTCTCATTTATGAATTGGTTTATAAGGTTTATAATGTAAACCTAGATCAATTCATATTTGGTAACATCTTTTACGAATAACTGTTAGGAACTGCTACCGCCACCACTCCGTCCAATTAGTATGATATTGTCCGCTTTGGGCCAAAAGGCCGCACGGATTTGTTTTTGGGCTCAACAACTCCCAAAAGGCCTCATACTAATTGGTGGTGGGTTTCTCATTATATAGAAGACATTTCTTTCTTCTTCTTCCGATGTGGGATGGGTTTGTCACACCCAACAATCCTCCCCTCAAACCAAGGACCACATCATTATCCTTCCCTCGAACGATAATCCGTACATCTTGCACCGCCATTACCACCGAACGGGACTCGCCGCCTGACAACTCTTGCAGGAAGACTTTCGACACAAGGAACCACCGGATTCAATCGTGAGTTCACTGGGGTTTCCTCTATCATCGGGAAAGCAGTCTCGTCCCGCCCACATATTGGGCCCAGCCGAACCGTCGGCTCTGATACCACTGTTGGGACCTGCTGCCGCCACCACTCCATCCAATTAGTATGATATTGTCCGCTTTGGGCTAAAAGCCCGCACGGATTTGTTTTTGGGCTCAACAACTCCCAAAAGGCCTCATACTATGTCTTCTTATATCGACGTACATTTTGATTGGACTTGTAGATGAGAGGAACCGCTGGTATTTGGATTGGGATAGGCGCTACAAGATCATAGGGCGTATCACGAGGGGAATCCTCTACTTGCATGAACTTGACTCAGAATCATTCACCGTGATCTAAAAGCCACCAATATACTTACAGACAGAGAGATTAATCCCAAAAATTGCCGGCTTTGGTACGGCCAGATTATTTGGGCAAGATGAAAGTCAAGGAAATACCACCCGGGTTCTGGGAACATAGCAAGTTTTAAGAGTAGTACAAAAACTTTGTATGACAAATTAAGCTTTTATCTTTGTTTCCAATGGCTGTACTCTGTTTTTGAATGTTTTTCTATATTGCAGTGGATACATAATCCACGGCCTGTCTTCCATCAAATCCAACGTCTTCAGTTTCGGAGTTCTAGTTTCGGAAATCATCGGCAGTCCGAAAAATAACAATTTCAGCAGTGGGGGGAATGTGGAGGATCTCGAGTTTTGTAAGCACGAATATGCTCTAAATTCTTCAATTTTTAGTTTAACTGTGGGGAAAATCAGATGGGAACTTTTTATGATCGACCCAAAATGGTGCAGGCATGGCGCAAAGGAACAACAGCAAATGTGGTGGATCCATCGTTGAGGTCCGGTTCGGGTCCTCCATATTGGTTTGCTATGTAATGCAGCGGAGCTGGCGACAATAGCTTCAGTTGTAAGTATGCTGAGTGGCGCCTCTGCCTTCTCAGCATGCATTTTATTTCCCCAGCTGCTATGCTTCCCGACTTGACGACTACAATTCGCGAGAGGCTGATCATTCATCCAACAATCACCGATTTACACCAGACACTCTCTAGTTCAAGACTGGAATTCCGAAATGCCGCGAACCCGGTGAAGCAGCGGTGGCATTACAAAAAGCGGGGGGAGGGGGAGTTACGGAGGCGACTGAAGATATCCATCCTTACTTGAATAAGAAATACCATTTACTTTTTTTTTATATATATAATGTGGAACCCGCAGCCGCTACCTTAAGTACGTGATAAATCTAATATATGTTAGTATGCAAGATTTATGTAAAGCAGCAAAGATCACCAAGGCTTTTACGTGGTTCGATCGTTAATGAGATCTACGTCCACGGATGAGTGTTTCCTCAATACTTTCACTATGTTTTTGTTACAGTGGTAGTAGTTAAAAGCTCTTAGTAGTCAACAAATTGCCAACCTTTCTACCTTCGATCTAACTTCTATTTATACATATACGAGGGCCCCTAAGGCGGGAACTGATCCCTCCCATGTAGGGACCCTTAGCCTTATGTGTGTAGGGACTGTTCCTCTTGTCCATATGGCCTATAGGGCCTGTTAGCCTTCCGCCTGTAGGGGCGTCTGGCCTTCTGTGCAAAGTGGCGCCTGATTAGGGTTTGGGGGCTGATTAGGGTTTGAAGGCTGGGCCTTGGGCTTAACCGCGTGGGCCGCCACTAACATCCGGCCCAGCTCGTTTGGGCCTGTCAGTGGGCCTGTCCGGTTGGGCCATATCCCATCATAGCCCCCCCCCTCGAATAGTCGAGGAACAGTCTTGCCGAGGTGAAGTGAAGAATGCGCGTCGCCGAGGTGGGATGTTGCTCGGCTGATGCTGTTCTCGGAGGTTTCTTGATCTCTTTAGTGTCGGGATCTGATCGGTTCGCTTGGATTCGAACTGAGGTAGACGGTTTGGCGTTCTGGACATACGCCTCTTATTGGGGATCGAGCTGTGCTGCGAAAGGAAGTCAAAGTCCGACCTGGATAGGTACCCCTGTACAGGTTACACCGAGGTCCGATCTGGAGCGGCACCGTTCTTCTGGAGGATGCCGAGGTCCGACCTTAGGGGTAGATCTGGATAGAGATATCATGCTGGATGATGCCGAGGTCCGTCCTGAATGACACCGCCCTCCTGGGGGATGCCGAGGTGCGGCCTTAGCCGTGCCGACTTCTTGAGGACGCCGAGGTCGGAGCTGGAGCGCCACCTTCCGAGCGTGGAAGCGGACGAGGTCTGAGGTCCGAGTCGTATGAGGTCAATGTAATCATCACACGATCAGACTGGCGGTCTGTCTTACCGTAGAGTACGTCATACGCGCTAGGCGGTAGTTGGGCGCTCGAACCGCGTGCGCGCGTCAACTCCACATCCAATCGCGGGTAGGCACGTGTGAAAGTTGAAACGGCAGTTTTAGGCGCCACTTGCCCCATAAATAGGCCCAAATAGGGTAACTGTTCACTTTCTTCTTCCACACTTTGCATCGGAGATTATACTTTTCGAAAATTTTCCAACTTTTTCTGAACTTGTTGAAGGAGCCAAACATCTCATCGAAAAGTAAGTATGTATTCTTCATCTTCCGCTTCTCGTTCTGAAAATTCTGGTTCTGCCTCGGGTTCTGGGCGTTCGCCCTCCGATATAAAGGACTATATGTGCTATAATCGCTTGGGTAGGTCCATAGGGCTTAGCGCTAGGGTCCCGCCGGTATCATCGGTATGGGACGGGCTTAGGGTTGGCGTGGCGAAGTCGAGGTTGACGCTGGAGGAGCTTTTTGAGATAACGAAGGAATATCGTATTCCGGAGGAGGCGTGGTGGTGCCTGCCGCAACCGAATGATAGGGCGATGGCCCCCCCGGAGGGATTTATTACTGTGTATGTAGATAGCTTGATAGCTGGCCTTAGGTTTCCTTTAGCCCCAATTTTCCTTAGTTTTCAAGAATACTTTCAGATCCTCGTATGTCAATTGACCTCGAATTCCATTAGGTCGGTGGTGGGGCTAGGGCTGTGCTGCCATGGTATTGGGGAGGAGTTGTCCTTCGAGGTCTTGATGCGCTTTTTTAGTGTCAAGGCCATAGGGGGGGTGTATTATCTGTCTCCTCGGTAGAAGCTTAAGATAGCGGCTCCCTCGAAGGTGTCCCATTGGCAGAATAGGTACTTCTTCCTGCGGGCTGAGGGGGATCCGAGGTATGAGTGGGGCCTTGGCGCGATGAAGGACGTGAAAATCAAGCCCCTGTGCCTCACGGAGAAGTTGCTGAACGACCTGGGCGAGGTGTTATCCATTGATTTCGCCGAGGATGACCTGAATAACGCCGGGTTGAGCGTTTATAGGTCCGAGGCTCCTGGGCCTGGGTCGGATCGGGGTGAGGGCACCCCCTCTATCCTTATTTTTATGTACTTCCGTATTCTTGTGCTCATCAACTCCTTATCTTGTTTTGTAGTGAAGCTCGATTCCCAGAAGAAGGTGGGGGATGCGGCCGAGGCGACCCCCGCAAAGTCGCCGAGCTCACGGCCAAGAAAGAAGGCGAGGCGGGCCGAGCCGGTCAAGGCGCCGGGTGGTGGCGCCTTGTGGTGGGGACGGACGGCGTGAGGCGCCCGAGGTGGAGGCGGTCAGGCGCGACCATGGTGGTGGGCGACTTCACTTGTTGGTGGCGGCACACCTCAGGCCGAGGGACGGACACTCGTGCCGGATACCGAGACAGGGCACCAACTTCCAGCTCCCGCATGGCCGAGGAGGAGGGCTTTCCCAAGGTATAGGTCTCTTCTATATTTGTTGATGTTTCCTTCGTGATCGTTCTCGAACATACGATGAACAAGAAATATGCCCGAGTGATTGCCGGGGCTGGGTCTTTCCCCCTTCTGGAGGCTCTGGCGTCCAGCTCCTCCCTTCTGACGGCGGAGGCTGTTGCCCAGTGCAAGGAGGATGAAGATCCTGAACTCTAGGAGCTTCTTACAAAGGTGCGCGCTGAAGCGGAGGAGGAGGTGGGGGAGGAGAAACCGAGCTCGGAGCTTCCTTCCGAAGGGGGTCTTGCGCAGCAGCAGCAGCAGGTGCAAGTGGAGGCCGGTGAGCCTGGCATAGGGCCTGAGGTCAGTGGACCTAATGTAATAGGCTGATTTGCCGGGGTCGATAGGACCCTGAGCCTTATAAACATTTCCCCTCTTTTGAATAATAAACACGCTTTTTGAAATGAATGTGTTTGCCATTTGTTTTTAGCACTTCGCTCCCCAATACCTCGGGCTGGATCATGATTTGTTGACCAAGTTAAAAGAAGCCCGAGGTGCCTTGGCTGAGAAGGACGAGGAGGTGTTGTTCTGGAGGAGCCGGTCTCCCGAACTGACCCAGGTTTTGTCCAGTATGGACGTCAGCTCGGTGTCATCCGCCGACCTGAAGAAGAAGATGCAAGAGGCCGATCGAGAAGTGGCCCGCCTCCTGGCTGAGAACAAGGCAAAAATCATACAACTCGAAGTCCAGGGGGTGGACTTATCTGCCGATGTGATCCAAGGACGGTTGATACAATGCGAGGAGCGGCTCGAGCTGACGACGGAGGAGCTAGCTCGGATCTCGGAAGAGCATGCGAGTATGAGAAGGTAATCCGCCGATCTGGTGGAACTACCATATCGAAGCCGACGATCGAGTTCGAGCTTCTTTGGCGGAGGCATGGTCTTTGAGGATGAGGAGGGCCTAATAGCAAAAGTTTAAAGCGCCTCAACACCATCATGAAGTACATGCGGATGTACGAGATCGTTCATGTCGACGCATGCCCACCCCCATGGCGAGTCCACGCTGGCTCCACCGATCCAATAATAGAAGAACACGAGGAGGGCGGGCGGCTACGCCCGATCATGCCAAGTGCTCGGTTGATGGGTCCACTGATAGGAGGCGCTAGGGGCGCCGTCGGTGAGTGGGAAGCACCCGGGACTTGGTCGGCGTGGGAGGCGGCAAGTCGGGGGCGAGGTCGTGATCCTGGCCAGGCGTCGGGTTCACGAGGTCGAGGTGCGTCCTCGGGTGTAGCCTCAGTTCCAGGAGCGCCCCCTTTGGGTCGGGATACACCTGCGCCGGCTCAAAGTGCTTCTGGAGCAGGTCGCGGTGGTCCCGGGGTCACCATTCCAGGTCGGGGTGCCTCCGAGCCTGCGCCGAGCGCTCCTGGAGTAGGCCGCGGTGATTCCGGCCTTATCGACTGGGTTGAAGGTACCGAGTTCGTTCCAGGCGTACACCGCCGACCTGGAGATTTCGTTCAGAACTGGTGCAACTTCAGCAAGACCTGGCGAGGTGGAGCTCGGAAGCCCGAATGAGTTTGTATATAGCTTAGGACTTTGTATGTAGTCGTAAATGTATTTAGACTCGTTCCGAAGTGTATATTTTCCCCCTTGAGAGGTACAAACATAGCTTAGGACTTCGTTTTGGTCGTAAATGTATTTAGACTGTATACAGAAGTGTATATCTTCCCAAATAAAGGGGCATAATTTGACGAGATCCGATCTGGATGTCTTTTGCATGTAGATACTTCAACTTAATGAGTGATCTGTATGCTTGCATGTAGACGTTCAATTTAATGAGTTGCCTGTATGCCTTGCACTTAGACGTTCAATTTAATGAGTAATCTGTGAGTGCGGCGCGCGCTTAGTGAGTACCCTACTTAGTGGGTTTTTCATCTTCGTAAGGGCGTCCCCTTGTGAAGGTTTAAATGTGGTATATCCAAATAGATGTTCACATATGTATAGGACGAGGCAAAGTGAAATATTATTCCAGAAAAACAAACGTTTTATTGAGAGGTAAATAACATCACACTTCGGTAAAGCAATAAGGGGACTAACATGATGCTGATCTGGAATCGAAGCTATGTAAAGTACCTCCTTAAATGAGTGATATGCCAGGTTCGAGGGATAAGTGCACCGGATAGGTGAGCTAGCTTGTAAGCCCCTTTGCCGAGGTCCTCGTGAACGCGGTATGGGCCTTCCCACGTCGGATCTAGCTTTTTAAGACGCTCAGCTCTACTGGCTTCACTATTTCGTAGGACGAGGTCGCCTACTTGGAGTGCGGAGGCTTTGACCCTTTTGTTGTAGAATCGTGCGACCTGGCCCTTGTATTTGGCTTCGTTTATGAAGGCGAGCTCGCGTTTCTCCTCGAGAGCATCAAGGTTGGCACGCAGGTCTTCCTCGTTCCCAGTCTGGTCGAAGTGAAGAGTGCGCGGGCTTGGTGCGCCGATCTCTGCCGGTATGACGGCCTCGGTTCCGTAGACCAAACTGAAAGGGGTTTCCCCGTGCGAAGTCCGAGGTATCGTTCTGTAGGACCAGAGGACTTGGGGGAGATTTTCGGCCCAATCACCCTTAGCTCGGTCTAGCCTCTTCTTCAATCTTTGTACAATCGTGCGGTTCATCACCTCGGTCTGACCATTCGCTTGCGGGTGTGCGACCGAGGTGAAACGTTGCTCGATCTGGAGCTCTTCACACCATTCTTTGAAATTTTTGTCGACGAACTGGGTGCCGTTGTCCGAGACCAGAATGTGCGGTATGCCGAAGCGGCAGACTATGTTCTTCCACACGAAGGTCTGGATCTTCCTGCTCGTGAGGCTCGAAAGTGGCTCAGCCTCGACCCATTTTGTGAAGTAATCCACAGCTACGACTAAGTATCGAAGCTGACCTGGTGCTCGGTCAAACGGCCCCACGATGTCAATTCTCCACTGCATGAAAGACCACGGGCTCTGCAGCTCGCCGATCGGCAGGGTAGCTTGACGTGGAATGAAGGCGCACCGGGCACTTTTGACGAGCTCGGCCGAATCTTGAATGAGGGTAGGCCAGTAATATCCTGACCTCAGCGCCTTCTTCGATAGAGCTCGCGACCCGATGTGACTTCCGCAGGATCCCCTGTGAATCTCATTGAGTACGTAGTCGGCTTCTTCTGGCCCGAGGCACCTCAGGAGGGGTTGAAGGTAGGACTTCCGGTAGAGAGCACCCTCATGTACGAGGTACTTCTGGGATCTCGCCATCATCTTTTTGGCTCCGAGCCGATCTTGGGGTAGTGCGTCGTCTTCCAGGTAGGCTTTTATGGGAGACATCCAGTTCGGCTCTACTTCGGTGATGATGTCGATGTGGGACTCCGTGATGCTTCTGGAGTGAACTTCCTCCACTGGTGGATTTGTTGACGACGCAGCTAATTTACTGAGGATATCAGCTCGGCAGTTTTCCTCTCGTGGGACACGATGAATACTGAAGTACCTGAATGAGGTTAGCATCGTCTTAGCCTTCTCAAGTTATTGCTTCATTCGGTCCTCCTTGGCCTCGTATTTGCCTAACACCTGGTTCACCACGATCTGGGAATCTCCAAAGATCTGGATCTTGTCCACTTTCAATTCCTAGCGGCGGAGTCACGAGATTAGCGCCTCGTACTCCACCTCGTTGTTTGTGGTCGGAAGGTGAACCAAGTGCATAGGTCACCTCTTGTTTATGCGGGCCGAGGAGAATGATGCTCGCTCATTGCCCGTTTGCATGAGGCCCCGTCCACGTACATCTGCCAGCAATCATCAGGCGGACTAAGGGTGGATTCTTCCTCTATGGGGGCGGGCGTTGGGGCGACCTCGCTGGTAGAGCCGACCTCGGTAAATTTGGCCTCCACCAGGAAGTCAGCGAGAGCTTGCCCTTTTATGGCCGGCCTGGGGGAGTACGAGATGTCGTGCTCGCCGAGCTCCAGTGCCCACTTGGCTATACGTCCGGATGATTCTGGCTTTGATAAGACTTGTCTCAAAGGTAAGTCGGTTAGTACCTGGACGGAATGAGCTTGGAAGTAGGGTCGGAGGCGTCGCTTGGCGTTCACCAAGGCCAGTGCTACCTTTTCGAGGCCGGTATACCTTGTCTCCGGTCCTTTGAGAGCTCGGCTGATGAAGTAGATGGGAGTTGTCGTCCGACCTCATCCCGAACCAATATCATACTGATTGCCTCGTCGAGGCGGCCAACAAAGAGAGGAGCTCGCTTCTTCGGGCGGTCGGGGTGGGCGGTCGGCGAGATACTCTTTCAGTGCGTGAAGGTGACTGGTGTTCCTCCCGCCAGCGAAGTCAGGAGCTCTCCTCAAGATCTTGAAGAAGGAAGCGCTTCCGGCGGCCCGAGGCAGAATCTCTGAGGCGGCTAGACACCCGATGAGTTTGTGGATCTCCGGATGGTCTTGGTGCTTGCATGTCAAATCTTGTTTCACCTTAGTGGGATTTGCCTTGAGCCTTCTTGAGAAACCCAGATCCTAGGAATTTTCCGTCCTCACCATGAATGTACACTTGGGGTTGAGCTTGAGGTTGGCCGACACGAGGAGTCGAAGGATATGCGAGGTCGTCCGCAGCTCTCCGTTTTTTGACTCTTGACCACGATGTCGTCGACGTAGACCTCGACGATCTGCCCGATGTGATCTTTGAATATGGCGTCCACCATCCTTTGATAGGTAGCTCCAGCATTTTTCAGGCCGAAGGGCATCTTCCGGTACGCAAAAACACTGAAGTCGGCGATGAACGCTGTCTTTGGGGCGTCCTCCGGGCTCATTAGGACTTGGTGGTACCCCTTGTATAGATCCAGGAAGCTGAAAATCTCGTGGCCCACCAGTGCCTCCACTTTCTTGTCAATGTCGGGGAGGGGATAGCAATCTTTCGGGCAGTGTTTGTTGAGGTCGGTGTAGTCGACACACATGCGCCATCCCCCTCCTGGCTTTCGAACAACGACTGGATTAGCCATCCAGGTCGGGTACTTGACTTCGAACAAGATTTTGCCTTACGAGTTGAGTCACCGTCTCTTATGACCGGTGCGCTCGCCGCGAACACCCTTTCTTACGCCGAACCGGCTTAGTAGCCGGGTCGATGTTGAGGCGATGAGTTATGAGCTCGGGCGACACTCCGGTCATATCAGTGGGGACCATGCAAACACGTCCTCGTATTCCTCGGAAGTCGCATGACGTCTTTGCCGAATATCGGTGGGCCACGGATGCCGACCTTGACAACTTTGGAGGGTCGTCGTCGTATAGCCGGAGGTTCTCGATCGGTCGTCCGAGATGGTGGCTTCGGGGATTACAGTAATTGCTATGCTTGAGGCAGGGCTACATCCTGGGTTGAGACTCGTAGGCATTCTTTCGCTGCCATTTGGTCACCCTGGATGCTCAGCACCCCCACCGGGGTGGGGATCTTGATTATGAGGTGGTACACCGAGCAGATAGCTTTGGTGGCGTATAGCAATCCACGCTTGAGATAATGTTGTATGGAGAGGAGCTCGTGCGGGAAGAATTGAATGGACTTTGTGACCGACACAGGGACACGCCCTACAGAATCGGAAGGGTAATGACACCCTCGGGTTGTCTGCCGCCTCGATTGAAGCTCCGCAATGGCGGGAGGAGGCGGGCGTGTTTGAATTCCTCCGACATCGAGTTTATCCAGACAGCTATACTAACGGAGGCACCGATGTCGATGTAGACCCGGTGGACGTTCTTGTTGTCCACCACGGCCAGATCGTGATGGCGTCTTGGTGGGGCATGAATTTGGGCACCGGTCGTCTTTGGAGAACACGATGTCCTCACCACTCGGAGTCGCTTGTTCTTGGCTCGCCGGGCCGGCCTCAAAGCTTCGTTCTTCAACGACGACCTCGTCGTTCCTACGAGCCCGTAATGGCATAGACCTGCTCCATAGCGTTGGGACCTTCGTCCTCGTCATCTTCGGGTTGGGTCGCCGTCAAGGTCGGCCCGCAGTTGTTGCCACCGTTATTTTTCTCCCTGCGCTTCTTGTTCCCTGGCCCAGGTCGGCCGAGGTATTTTTTGAGGGCTCCTCCCTTGACGAGTTCGTCAATCTGTGAGCCCAGGTTCCTGCAATCCTCGGTGTCGTGATCATACCCCGGTGATAGTCACAGTACTCCTCTGTTGACCTCTTCTTGGATCCTCCTTTCATAGGAGGGGGCTTTGGGAAGAGCTCGGCGTGGAGCTCGAATATCTCCGCCCTTGATTTGAGCAGGGGAGGCGCTCTGCCGCCAGGGTTGGGCCGAGGTTCGAGCCTGGATTCCAGTGGCCCTCTCTTGATTCTTTCGAAGGCGCTTCGGCGATCAGCGCCTCGACTTCGGTCATCTGGCTTCTTCTTTTCGGCCTTTTGCTCGTCCCAGATCTCCCTCTTTTTCCGATCCGACTCGTCTCCTTTGACGAAGTTATCTACCAGGTTCCAAAGGCGACTAGCCGTCTCCGGCTTCTCACGGGTGATCTCCTTATTCAGTGCGTCGGGTCGGATCCCGTTCTTGAACGCGTTGATAATATAGAGATCGTTGCTCTCATCGATTTTGAGAGACTCCTTGATGAACCTCGAAACGAAGTTCGACATCGTCTCGTCCCGCCCTTGGCGGATTGTGAGCAGGTCGGACGAAGGCTGCTGGGGTGGCATTTTCTGATAGAAACGCCACTTAAACTGATCCATGAGATCCTGGAAGCAATGTATGCTATTTTGGCGGAGCGAAGTGAACCAGCGTCGGGCGTTGGAGATCAGCACCTAGGGGAATATCTTGCACATATGGAAATCTTCCATTCCTTGATTCGCCATGTTAGTGGTGTAGGCGAAAAGGAAGTCGAAAGGATCCCCAAGGCCATCGTAGGCGGCGATGTTGGGTGCCCTATACCGTTGGGGCAAGGGCGTGTCCAGAATCTCTCTGGAGAAAGGAGAGATGATTCTCCCGCTCCGGTCGAACCCCGGGAGATCGTTGCCATCTCTCCTTGGAGGGGTGGGAGACCGATAACGGCGTCTGTCGTTGCCATCTCTGCGAGGGGGAGTTCTGCTCCGCCTTTCTTCTCTCCGGTTTCGCTCGGCTCTCTGGTCGGCATGACGAGGTGGAGAGCGGCTCGCGAATGGCGCGGGCGAATGGTGGTGGCGGCTCGGCCGTGATGATCGGCTTCGGTCGTCGGGTGCTGCACGTTCTCGCTATCACGCCGAGGTGACGCAATGGCTGTTCGGAGGAACGACCTCGGCGCCCATGGTAGCCGATTCGGGGCTCTTGAGGGCCCGCTTTTTGTCCTCTGGTTGAGAAGCTTTGGAATCGCCGAGGTTGGCATTGAGGAATTGGTCGCGGCTCGGCGAGGGCTCGTGGGACGAACGAAGGCTGTCTGCTCGCCCTCGTTGAGGTTGGCATCTCCTGCGTTGGGGAGGCGGTCCCGAGGTGTATGTGAGCGTTTTCCATGTAGCCCTCGGTGTGTGACCGCTTTGTGGCGTCTGCGATCTCCTTCCATGGGCCGAGTGACCACTGGTCGTCCTCGCCAGTGGTTGTTGCCAGCGTCGACGGCGGTTGCACGTGTTCTTGCCATTAAGTTGTAGAAAAAACAAGCTTTTTGTTCAATTTTCCCACAGACAGCGCCAATGATAAATCTAATATATGTTAGTGTGCAAGATTTATGTAAAGCAGCAAAGAACACCAAGGCTTTTACGTGGTTCGATCGTTAATGAGATCTACGTCCACGGAGGAGTGTTTCCTCAATACTTTCACTATGTTTTTGTTACGGTGGTAGTAGTTAAACACTACTACAAATATCACTTTTCTCACATTTATGACTTTTTTTAAAAGCGTGATGCATAGAGATAGACTACGCTTTTTATCAGCGTGGTCGATGTCTTGAATTTTTTGAAATATGTACTACGTTATATTTAAATCGTAGTCTATATGAACTATTAACTACGCTTAAAAAGCGTAGTCTATGTGCGTGTTTTTTAAAAAAAAGCGTAGTCTATGTGCATAAATTTTAAAAATAAATAAATAAAAAATTCAATCCTCAATTTCAAACCCTAAACCTCACATAAATTATTTCGATAATTTCATCACAATTTACTTTCATTTTGATGTAAAGAGAACACATAGATTCAAGTAAGAATTCGTTGATTCAGTCTCAAATGGGGTCGTCTGAAATCGAAATCGTTACGGATCACAACGAACAGAAGCCTGCCAATGGAAACCCTAATGAAGTCCATATCGTCGACGTCTACTCCGCCGCAGCCTATGGAGACTTCGAGAAGCTGCGGAACTTCGTTGAGAACGACAGCGTATCTGTCTCACGTCCTGACGGCAACGGCTACTACCCCTCCAGTGGGCTGCCCTCAACAATTTTGCCGACATTTGTCAATACATTATTGAAGTATTTTTTAATGAATTGAGCGGTTTCCGGTTAAAAATGTGTTCAGTTTTTCGCTGAATTTGGAATTTTACACGATATTTTGGGTTTGCCAGAGAGGTGGAGAAGTGAATGCAAAGGATGATACGGGACAGACGGCACTGCATTGGGCTGCAGTTCGAGGATCGATTGCGGCTACAGATGTCTTGCTGCAGAATGGGGCGCGTTTTGAGGCTGATGATTTGAATGGTTATCGGGTAATGCAGGCATTTTAATTTTTTTTCTAAAACAATTGGGAACTGATGATGGTTATAAAGTTGTTTATTGTCTTTTTTGTTATTTAAGAAGAAGATGCGTGGGAATGATGCTGAAGATCGAGTTTTTATTTTTCCCTATTCTGGGGCAGCTTTCACTTGATGTCGATAGTAGTGATTTTCTCTTAGTTGGCGTATCTTAATCATGCGATAAAATTGAGTATAACAAAAGAAGAAACTTGGACTTGTCTGGATTGTAGTTATGCCTGGAGGTATCAGCAGAGGCTAAATGGTTAATCATGTTTTTGATTTGCTATGCGCAGCTCTCTTTCTCTTTCTCTGACACAGACACACGGTTTTATTATTAGTCTGTGATTTATTTTGGAAATTCTCTGTCTGCTTGATGTTCTTGGTCTATTTACATTTTAGTCTCAGAATCGATAGTTAAACAAAATATCAACATTTTATTAATTGATTTCATTAATTCATGTTGCTTTATGTTAAAGTCTAATAAATATTTTAGAACAAGCAGTTCATGTTGCCGCTCAGTATGGCTAAACAGCATTCCTGAATTACATCGTAGCTAAGTATCAAGCAAATTTTGATGCACTGGACAGTCATGGAAGGAGTGCTTTGCACTGGTGTATAAATGATCCTATGACTATCTTATGTAGTTACACTATATTTTGTGTGAAAATGTGTTTGCAACTACTTTTGGTGCTTATTGGCTCTCTCTTTGTGTATAAAAACTATCCTGACTTTATCTTCTCTTGCTTTTGAACAGGGCTGTTGTTAAAGGGTTTGCTGATACTATTAGATTGCTTTTGTTTAGAGATGCGTCCCAAGGAAGACAGGATAAAGAAGGTAGGATGTAATGTATTTTAAGGTGTTCTGAGCTACATAGGACAAGGGCAGATAATATTATAAAGTGATAGCTACTGTTAACTAAATAGAATGATCCTTGGATAAACTTCACTGTTCATTTCTACTGTCAATTATGGCATGCTGTTACTTATTCCTTATGATTTGCACATGCAATCTTTTGTTAGCATCCTTTTGTTGTTTTAGCCTTGTAGTTCAAGATTTTAGTTTTTTAGATACGCTAACGGTAGTTAATTCCTTTTGTCCGTACTCCGTACAACATTGAAATGGGAGAAAGGCTGCTTTTGTCTCTATATTTTCCTTTTCATGCTGCTGGGATTTTTTTTTAATGAGGAATCAATAGAGAGTATTTTCTAGCTACTCCAAATAGCTTGTTTTTGGAGAATACGAGCTAATTGAGGGATAGGAAAGTTAGATAGATAATGGGGTTTATCAAAATTGTAAGCTTTGCCTATAGCCCAATGCTATAGTTTTTTGGGATAATTTTCGTGCCAACATATTCTTTGCAAAATTGTGAATGTTGACACAATTGATTATCACTTCAGAGGCTAACTTGTTGATTAAACTAGATTCAAGACTTCTTGGAGACTATTGACTGATGTACAAATTGTTAAAAATTTGTCGCTATGTTTTGATGCCATTTAGGAGGGCATTTGTATTCCAAAGTAATGTCCCAGAGACACAACAAAACAAATTCATGCTCTTCGAACCATTTACCTCCTTATAACTCACATAATAAAATTACTAATTACAGTATATTTTGGCTTGATTTATACTGTGTTGATGCTTATTACTTTTTTTGGCTAGGTTGTACACCTTTGCATTGGGCTGCATTGAGAGGAAATGTTGAGGCATGCAGTGTGCTTGCACATGCAGGTTCTAAGGAGGAATTAATGGTAAAAGATAAGGCGGGGAAAACTCCTGTGGAGCTTGCTTCTGATAAAGGTCATCGGCATATCGCTCTCTTCCTTGTATGTAACTCCATTGGTACTTGCAATAATTTCATATCACATTGCTAGTGGAGACAAAAATGACTTAGCATTTTGTGGACAAAGTTCATATGTTTCTTTTTCGAGAGAAAGCATTACAAATGAGTTTAGCTTTGTGTGCTACTGCTGTCCTGATTGTTATGTGAATGTGCTGTGATGTGTAGAGCTATGAGCTTGAGTGCTGTTTTTGTGGATGTGGTGTTATTTTTATTGGCATTATCATTATTTATTCTGGCAGTGTTTCTGGTAGCGGCTACTGTTTTGACTTGGTCAAGCATATTGGTATTGATGACCGAGTAAAGATCAAGAAGTCATCAATCCATTGATATTTCTGTATAGACTAGGCAGGAGTAGTGGAGATCAGTTCAGGTGGGGTGTGATGAAGGATGGCTTGCTTCATTTCAATTTTCTATGCTATCCAATTGAACATTTTGCGAGTTTCTGGATGTGTAGATCTCTGAAGAGCAAACTGAATCCTCATGAACAGCAATAAATACTGTTCATAATCCCTTTTTGTTGTGATATATTTATTTCTGTTCCATATTTCTGAAACTTCTGATGTTTCCTTGTAAGACATGTTCACATCATCATCAGATTGACACTGAATGGTTTGATCTGATGTAGTCAAATGCATTGAGGGCAAGAAGCAAGGATTGGAAACACACGATATGCTCTAGACATGATGGAAGAATTGGTTATGCCCCAGTTCTTTTCTCATTAGTGGTTGTTAATGTGATACTCTTCATTAGCTGTGTCCTTTTTGGTAAGTTGACACGTGTTTTTCAGTTTAGTGTTTCAGTTACCTTGCTGATCATTATTCTTTATTGTGCTAGCTCCTAATCTAACAAAAGTTACTGCAATTGTTGGACTTTGGGGATGGACGTGCGTGTCTTTAGTTGTTGGCTCTTTGGTCATGTTTGCCCGGTGCAGTAGGTTAGGCTTCTATATTCATATAATCATGATATTAACTGATCATGGAGAGTCCAAATGTGTGTTAGTGTTTGACGTGAGGTAATATACTATACCTGTATATCGTAAGCACAAGAGTCGATACTGTAAAGTACGAGAAGTGTTACTTTTACTCTGTTATGCATAGATATTGAAAAAAAAATCCAGAAATGGGTTTTGAGAAATTTTAGAGGAAGAAGGGATTGTCTGTAATCCAATTATGGATGAGGTAACTTTGAAGTATTATAAAAAGGATTTATTTTATGATACCTTTGCTTTCTCATGTCCAGTATAAAGTCCACTTAATTGATTTATGAGTCTCTGGAATTTTAAGGAAATATATAGCTCAAACAATTTAATTTATGCATGTAGCTCCTTTGTTTTGCTCAAATGTTTTCATTTTCTTGTCTATCTCTAATGAATCATATCTTTATAAAATTAAATTAATTGATGAATGTACATATGATTAGCCAAAGGAACATTTATGTTTTTTTATATTTATTTTTGTGCTAAAACTTCACTGTGCTTCATGTCAAATTGAAAGCCTAATTTACTTTCTTAAGCAGAATTTCTGTTTTGAGCAATAGATAATAAATCTTGGTTTCAAAACGTAGCTTTTCACCGCAATTCATGGCAAAGGTGCTTTTCTCAATGGGAAGCCCATCAGAGGTGAGTGCTTCTTCATTTATGTGTTATCGCACATTTATGTTATGGCATGCCTGATACAAGCTTCAATATTTGTATTTGTATGTGCAGTATCTTCTCAAGACGAGCTCCTGAAATCCCTTCTTGCCGCAGAGGTAATATGCTAATCACTTTGTTGGACACTGCTTCAATTGACGGAGAAATAATGTTGGTCTATTTTGTATTTAGTGTTGAATTGTTCTATTAGTTGGTGCTCGGACATCCCTAAAGTTTGTTTTCTATTCAACTGCTTGTTATAACTTATAGTTAGAGTTCTCTTAAGGTGACAACTGAGTTGCATTTTGCTAATTTTGTGTCATTATTTATCCTTCACAGCCCCTTGTTTAGTCAAATTTCTATCTCACAGAGCAAAGCACAAGGTGCAAAGAGACATAGGCCGGATGAATTGGATTTAGAATTTGTTCGCGCTGGATGTATTGACCGTCGTGTATATATCGGACTACCTGATGCAAAGCAACGAGTGCAAATCTTTGGTGTTCATAGTGCTGGGGAAAACCTTGCTGAAGATGTTGACTTTGAAAAGATGTTGACTCCGGCTCTGTTTACCCAACCCCGGACTCTGGCGGAGAATGCGGGGTTGCTACTGAGACTTACTTTCCGATGCCGACGCGGAAAGGATAAGCCGTGGTATTCTATAGAGTAAGTGAGTGTTCATTTCACCGTCATTTCCACCGAACATAATTGGACGAAGAATTGAGCAGGTAAAATTGAACTTCATCCTCATTCATTTTGTTGAGTTACATGTTGTAGTGACCTTTTTGGGAAGCATGAATGGATGAATAAGGACATGGTCTGCGATGAATAGAACAAGAACTCATGGTCGATTTCATGCTTCTTCACATATAGTCTTGTGATGTTTTAGTTGTAAGTTATTGATTTTTGAATTATTTTGTCTTGTGATATGGGAATACGGTCTTATTGTTTTGTTATGTGATGTGCATAGTATTTTTGTATAGTGATTTTGTAGTCATGTAATGAAAGCAGTTGTATATTTTGTATAGTGATTTTGTAGTTGTAATGAAAGCAGTTGTATATTTTGAATAGTGATTTTGAACGTAGTCGCAAGTATATTTTAATCTCATTTGCTTGTGCGTTATTAATTGTATGAGGTTTAAATAAAGAAATTAACTACGGTTGAAATTGAAAAACCGTAGTTGTTATTAAATCGACTACGGGTTGTAATAGAAAAAGCGTAGTAAATTTGGCGATAAAACCGTAGTAAATAAACTCAAAACCGTAGTAAATAAACTCAAAACCGTAGTTAATACATATAGACTACGACAAAAAGCGTAGTGTATGTGCGAAATTTTGTGTGAGTTTGTCGGTATAGACTACGCGTAAAAGCGTAGTCTATGTGCGGCGTGAGTCTATGGTGGGTATAGACTACGATAAAAAGCGAGTGTATGTGCGAAATTTTGTGTAGTGCTGTTGGGTATAGACTACGGCGTAAAAGCGTAGTCTATGTGCGGCGTAGTCTATAGTGGGTATAAACTACGCATAAAAAGCGTAGTGTGTGTGCGAAATTTTATGTAGTGCATGGGGTATAGACTACGGCGTAAAAGCGTAGTCTGTGTGCGGCGTAGTCTATAGTGGGTATAGACTACGATAAAAAGCGTAGTGTATGCGCTTTATTTTTCTCTACACCACTTTTCTCTACACTACGAAACACACATACACTACACATAAAACGCGTAGTCTATCACGATTTTGTAGTAGTGAAAGCTCTTAGTATTTAACAAATTCACAACCTTCTACCTTCGATCTAACTTATTTATACATATACGAGGCCCCTGGCATGAACCGATCCTCCCATGTAGGGACCCTTAGCCTTCGTGTGTAGGGACTGCCTCTTGTCCATAGGGCTATAGGCCTGTTAGCCTTCCGCCGCAGGGATGTCGACCTTCGTGCAAAGTGGCGCACTGATTAGGGTTTG
Source organism: Salvia rosmarinus (assembly GCA_036937905.1). Classification (NCBI taxonomy): domain Eukaryota; kingdom Viridiplantae; phylum Streptophyta; class Magnoliopsida; order Lamiales; family Lamiaceae; genus Salvia; species Salvia rosmarinus. The sequence goes on from CM072818.1 coordinate 83,791,379, forward strand.
GGGGCGATTAGGGTTTGAAGGTGGATCTTGGCTTAACTGCGTGGGCCGCCACTAACGTCCGGCCCACTCGTTTGGGCTGTCGGTGGGCTGTCTTGGTTGGGCCATATCCCATCAAGACGACCCAGAAACCCCACGTTCTCGCGATACCGCAAACCACACGGGATAGGTAAACCACAATTGAAAAATCGGGTGTGCGCCAAACCCATAAAGACGTTTGGTGGGATTGAACACGCGACCTTTCTCGATGCGAACCCACCTTAACCATTGGTTGTCCCTAGGGACAGAAATACCATTTACTTTTCATGTATGTGGGTGGATTCTCTTGAGAACTGACACAATTTCAGTGATCACCTTATCCTTTTCTTTTAAAAAAATTGAAAAATTAATGTTGACCAGGAGCCAATATTGTCTCATACACTCCTGTCCAATTCACTAAAAGAAATAACACAACCGGAAAAGTAGATAGGTAGCGAAATGGCACGGTAGTCCAAGTCCACGCTCCCAAATCATTCAAGTCAACTTAAAACTTGTGGTACATAGGATTTACACGATATATATCAAACTTACTTTTCGTTTTGTATAGTCTATTGGGTTGCATTAATTTAAATACAACTCGTTTGGATCCGTGACTAAAATGGGTTGCCGTTGGTAAGTAGACTAAGGCCCATAATGAAGATTAGGGCTCGTGAAATTGAACATTTTATCGAGAAGAGAGGTGAATACAAGTCGAGTGCATCTCAAGGGGAACGGGAGCATCGGGGAAGAAATCGCCTGAAGAAAGATGTTTTCTACTTTATTATATTTTGTATTTTTTCCTTCAATAAAATAAAGAAATTTAAAAGCTGTGTCACGGTGGATTCAAATCCGAGATCTTTGGCCTCGAACATTAACCACTCTATTACTATACCAACACATGCACACTTATTATATTTTGTTTGTTTTAGTGATTGTTGCTACGTGGCTTTTATGTTTGTGAAGGGACCACATTATATATGGTACCTTGTTGAGCAAGAAGAAAAGATCGAAATATCGCTTATCTTCTATCTCTCCTCATCTTCTCAACTGTTACATTCAATTAAAGAGAATGCAGATGATAGGCCGACGATGGCTTCAGTGATTATTATGTTGAGTAGCTTCACCATCAGCCTGCCTTTTATTTTCCCAGCGCTTCTGCTTCACGCATTCACCACCTTCATCCAACAAACTCGTCCGTCCAAGCTGATCAATCCGATCATTCATCACGAAACGATGACGCCTCCATCTCTGAATTATATCCCCGTTGATTCCTCTTCACAACTCAATTAATTACCTGTTGTTTCAGGGTGATAGGAAACATAGTTTAGATTCAATTTGTGTGTGGAAAGTGGTGGTACAAAAGTCTCTATCGTTCTTTTAAACAAAAATAAGATCCAGTTTCTGTCCTTAGGAGGTGATTTCAACTCCAACGAATTACGCATTCATCATTTTCACAACGAATTCGTCATTTTAATTTCAACATCTTATACTTGATCAAAATATCCTCTTAACCTTGTGATTGTGGGTTGGTCCTGTAGCAGTTGCAGTATGAGCCGTTATCTAGAATTTTCTTTTGGAAGTTGCGACGTAGAATAACTTTGATTTTTTATGGTAATTTGAATAAGAAATATAAAATATCCCATCCATCATGAAAAGCATTCATTTTTTATTTTTTTTGAACATGATCCAACATAAACTCTATAAATTTTACTTACAATCTATCCGGTTATTTATAAAAAATTATTCATAATTCACATTCTTCACATACTTTATATTCATTATCTTTATTAAAATTTGTGCTACTAAAATCAATAAACACTTATAGATAGAGGAAGTACCGTTTATGTTGCATCATGCATTCATATGCATGGTTCCGTGTGGATTCTTAAGAATTGAAACAATTTCAGGCCACGACTTCTGTGATCAACTTTTCCTTTTTCTTTTTTGATCAAAAATAATAATTCAATGTTGAAATAGTCAAACGATGGGAAACTTCCAATCAGGAGCCAGCCTCTTTCATACACTCCTGTCCCATTCACCAAGAAATTACACTACCAGAAAATTAGAAAGCAGTGAAATAAATGGCACGGTTTCGAAGTCCACGGTTTCGAAGTCCACGGTCTCAAATCATTTAAGTCAACTAAAACTAATGGTATATAGGATTTACACTACCAGAAAATTAGAGCTGTACCCTACGGCTAAGCTGCATTCATCATTTTCCTCCCATTCCGACTCCCAAAGTCCATTACTAATCTTCGTATCATAGTTACTATGCTGATAGTTATGAATCATCAAAGATTATTATTTCTTGCCTTCGTCTTGTTCATCGTGGCACGGCAGTTGGCCTCGGGCCAAATCAGCTGTATAAACAACGGAGGAAACTACACGAGAAACAGCACGTACGCCGTTAGTCTGAACAGCACTCTCACCGATCTATCCAGAAACGTGATGGACACCGGTTTCTACAACGCCTCCGCCGGAGAGGGCATAGACAGAGCCAACGCCATGGTGCTCTGCAGAGGGGATGCTCAGCTCGATGCGTGCCGCGAATGCATCGCAGATGCTCGAGAAGAGCTTCTCCGAACGTGCCCCTATCAAAAGCAGGCCATCCGTTGGGATGAACGCTGCTTGATACGTTACTCCAACGCCACAGTCTATCAAGACCTGCAGACGAGACCCATGTGGTATTGGTGGAATAAATCCAACTCGACGAATCCCGATGACTTCGAGCAGGATTTGAGAGGTCTGATAGATGAACTTCGCGGTCAGGCTGCGAATGGGGATCTTCTCAGAAAGGTTGCAGCTGGGAATGTAAGTGGCCCTGATTTTCAGAATATCTTTGCGCTCGTGCAGTGCACCCCGGATTTGACTAAAGAGGATTGCTCTAGTTGCTTGATTAATGCTAATGGTAATATACCAGTAAAATGTGATGGGAAAGTAGGGTGTAGAGTGAACTCGCCCAGCTGCACTCTTCGTTTCGAAATATATCCTTTTTATAATGAAACTAGACTTCGAGAGCTAGACCCCTTGTCTCTGTCCCCGCCTGCGCCTGCGCCTGCGCCTGCTTCCTCGTCTGGTAATCATATTCTCTACCTTTTATGTTACACTATATTTTACAAATTTCTTTTCAATTGGATCATACTTAGCGTGATCCCTCTTATGTCATCAAATTTCGCAGGAAAGGGTGATGGTAATACAACCAGAACTGTTATCATTGTTGTGGCTCTAATTGTTTTGAGCCTGATACTAGCTGTTTCTGCTTTCATCTGGTTGAGAAAGAGAAAAACACAAAAACCAACTGTAAATCATCTTGAGAGTAAGTATTTGATATTTTGGTAAAAGTTTTGTTTTTCTTCTAGTTGTATATAAAGTATAGCTCCGGCAAATATTAAGCTTATTAATTTTTTTTTATTTATTTGTTGAAGATGTTGATGAGATTAGCACAGCCGAGTCACTGCAATATGCTTTCAGCACGATCAAATCTGCGACAAATGATTTCTCTGACGATAATAAGTTGGGCCAAGGCGGATTCGGTCCTGTTTACAAGGTAACTATCTAATGCATACACACACCAGACAAGAAAAGTGATAGGACGAATTTAGATGAATACAGAGAAACTTAAATGTATTTGTATATCTCGTGATATGATAAAAATAGGGAAAGCTTCCAAATGGTCAAGAGATTGCAGTGAAGAGGTTGTCTAGGGATTCAGGACAAGGTGTTGTGGAATTTAAGAACGAGGTGTTGTTACTAGCCAAGCTTCAACACAGGAATTTGGTTAGACTCTTGGGTTTTGCCATAGAAGGGTGGAGAAGCTTCTCATATATGAATTGGTTCAGAATGGAAGCCTAAATCAATTTATATTTGGTAACATGTTTTTCTTCTATTACTTATATTTAGCAGCATTTGCCTATGTCTAGCTACATGTAATCTTTACAATTAATCATCTGATATTATACTGTGGTTGCACTTGTAGACGAAAGGAGCCGCTCGTATTTGGATTGGGATAGACGTTACAAGATCATAGGGGGTATTGCTAGGGGTATTCTCTACTTACATGAAGATTCTCGACTCAGAATCATTCATCGTGATTTAAAAGCCAGCAATATACTTCTAGATGGAGAGATGAATCCCAAAATTGCCGACTTTGGTATGGCCAGATTATTTGGGCAAGATGAAACTCAAGGAATCACCAGCCGAGTTGTCGGAACATAGTAAGTATATTAGACCACTAGAAATATTCAATGACTAATTAAGCATGCCATCTTTGTTTCCAATTGCTGTACTCTAATCTTGCATGCTTTCACTAAAGTCCTAAAACGTTGCTACATTGCAGTGGATACATGCCGCCCGAATACATAATACACGGCCAGTTCTCCATCAAATCCGACGTCTTCAGCTACGGAGTTCTGGTCCTGGAAACCATCAGTGGGTGCAAAAACAACAATTTCCGTAGCGGGGAGAACGTGGAGGACCTCTTGAGTTTTGTAAGCACGAATATCCTCTAAATTCTTCATTTTTAGTCAACTGTGAAGAAAATCAGATTGGAACTTTTTATGATCCAAAATGGTGCAGGCATGGAAAAACTGGCGCGAAGGAACAGCAGCAAATGTGGTGGATCCATCGTTGAGGTCCGGTTCGGGTTCAACTAGTGAGATGGTGAGGTGCATCCATATTGGCTTGCTATGCGTTCAAGAAAACGCAGCGGAGCGGCCGACGATGGCTTCAGTTGTTATTATGCTGAGCAGCTCCTCCATAAGCCTGGCTCTGCCTTCTCAGCCTGCATTCTATTTTCCCAGTGGCTATTCGGATATCAACGACACCAGAGAAGCTGAGTTGATTAACGATATGGAGAGGCCAACTGTAGCTGATCAATCAGATAATTCATCCAACAACGATGTTTCAATCACCGATTTACATCCTCGATGATTTCTAAACACACCTGCTACACCCTACAGCCTACACTCCCATCTTGTCCATTATTTCAGACTTCAGTATATTTGTTAGTTTTAATAGTGCGTGTAAAACTCGCTTCTGTAGACGACTGATGATTCATTTTCTTTATAATACTTTTTTGAATTAACTAATGAATATTGATTATGTTCTGTCGTTTTGTATTAAGATAAATATAACAAAGGCATGGAACCAATCAAAATAGTTGGCCAAATCAACTATTTTTAATCTGAATTTCTGTTTAGATAAGCCCAACCAACCAAACTGAACAACGAATCCCAATATTATTATTATTATTGTTATTATTATCATAGTTTAGTGGTTTAAGGATTTAGAAGTTTAAAGGTTTAGGGTTTAGGGGTTTAAGGGTTTAGGATTTAAGGTTTATGAGTTTAGGGATTTAAGTTTTAAAGATTTTGGATTTTCCATATATGATGAATTCAAACGATAATGGTGGTTTCTTTCAATTTTCTTTATTATAATTTTAATTTTTTAATTCCTTCAAATATTTCAAATGAATTAATAACTTTTAAAATTAAACTATTGATAAAGACCATTCGAATCAATCTTAGATAAAATAATTCAACAATATGATCAAATGTGACACTATTCGCACAATTATAGTTGTTTCTTTCAATTTTCTAATTTATAGCATCAAGTTCTCTAATATCTTATAATTTTTATGAAATAATCGAATAATATGGTCAACAATGGACATTATTCTCAGAATATTGTTTGTTTCAATAATTTTTAGCATCGATTTCACTAATATCTTATAATTTTTATACTACAATATACGTTTATGAAATAATCGAATAATATGAGCAACATGTAACACTATCTATTCTCACAATTATAGTTGTTTCTATCATTTTTTAACATCAACACTAATATCTTATCATTTGTATACTATACTAAACTATTATGAAATAAGTGAACAATGTTGCCACCATGTACACTATTATAGTGATATATACACAATTCTTAGTATTAGTTTAGATTAATGATCAATAATTTATGATTTTATAGTTGAGTGTCATGCGTTGTCTGGTATTGGTAACCGTACGTTGTACGCCCCTTGCCGGTGCAGGGTGTCACACACCCCTTGTTGGGTGTCGTGCGACTAACGCATATATTATAGTTTAATTTACAATATTTTAAAATTAAATTAATTTTACTTTAATAATATATATAACTTAATAATCATAAAATTAAATTAGTTTTAATAAATTGAAAGAGAAACATTAGTCAAACAATAACATTTGGATTACAGGAAAAAATTAAAAAAATATTTTTGCTTTCAAATCACTCTTAACTTTAAACAATCATGACTTTATATTTTAAATTTGTTTTTTACAATTTATATATCAAATTAAAGATCTAATCATAATCTTTAGTATAAGATGCATATTGTATATTTTATTATAATTTATATTGGCCAATTATTAGAAAGAAAGAAATAAATAAAGAAAGAGAAGAAATAAATAATGAATAAAAAATGAAACACGATTATTAACAACTTTTTTCTTTCTAATTTCTCTAGTTGGAACTATTATCAAGAAGGATAGAATTAGTGCCCACCCCTCCAATACTTAAATCCATATTATGTTCAATCCATGAAAATTGAAATTAAGGAATAATGGAATTCTTGAATAATGGTAAAAAACTGGAAAAAAAATCATAGTTTTCCTCGAAATTAGGCATCCGATTAGCTAAGTACTATTTTTTTTGGTCAATTAATACATAAATTTTAAAAGCACGTCACGATTGACTTCGGACATTAACCATATCAGCCAACACACTAAGTACTATTTTCAATGAGTAGTGCCTATTACTAAGGAACGAAATACATAATTTATTTTTCTTAGTGATATATAGAAAGGGTAAATTAGTCATAAACTTAAAATATTATATTTTAAGGATATTATATAGATACATAGTATGTAAGAAAATATTAGGACAATAAAAGGTCAAAGTCATAAGAGATAACGTAAAATGTGGGATAAATTAATCGAGAAAAGTCTTGTTGATTTGGTCAATGGACAGCTGCAATTCTGTGCGCAACTTGTTGTAGTCCTGTCTCCTTCAAAACTCATAAATTGACGCCATATATAGGAATAAATGGGCAGAGTCAACTCAGGTTTTTCTATTTAAATCAGCTTTGTAAGATATAAGCCGAAAGATTAGGTGAGAATATTAATATTTATCTGGAATTTCCGCACAAACACGTTGTACCGCGGAGCAATCACCGCTTATATAATTCTATAGTTTAATTATCTTATTAAAACTTGTTTACTTCTACCTTCTGGAACATCCGATGAATTAATAGAATGGTTTACTACAAGTCTACAGTGTACAATAATTTTTTAATGATTAAATTTCCTATAAGTGCTTACCAGCGACCCTTTTATTATCTGTATTTTTTTTTATATTTTGGCATTTATAAATACTCCATCGGTCCCAATAAATTAGGCTCCTTTCTTTTTTGCATGTAGATTAAAGATAGTTATGTTTTGTGTGTAAAGTAGTGAATGACACGAAATTTGAGGTATTTTTTAGTGTAAAAAGTATTTCATTTTTTGAAAACGGATCAATTTAATGGAATAGCCCCAAAAAGAAAACTTGTCAATAATAATAGGACCGATGAAGTATAAAGTTTGTGTATGACGTCTGGTTTACACGCGTATTTCTTTGCAAGTTCACAAAATCCATTTATTTCGGCGGTTCGCACCAAGAGTGAATTTTATATGAATAATATCTCATCACCATTACATTTTTGTAGCCGTGACAAAGTCAATTGCTTTGAATGTTCAGAAGGCCCACTTAACTGCTGATACTATTTCTCCATAATAATAATAATTTAATGAGTTTTTCAACACGAAACCTTCAAATCAAAAAATTTAAATTTAGCAGCCTGTACTCGTACAATTGCATTCAACAATTTTAGATCATTATGACTTACGCAAGAGTGTTGGTGGCGGCCTTCGTTTTGTTGATCCAGGCAGATCTCTTAGCGTTGGGCCAAACCGATTGCGGCACCAACGGCAACTACACGAGCAACAGCGCATACAGCGCTAATCTGAACATCACTCTCTCCTCTCTCTCCACAGACATCGACAGCGGCGGTTTCTTCAACGCCTCCGCCGGGCAGGGTGCCGACAGAGTCAATGCCGTCGCTCTGTGCAGAGGCGATATTCAGCTCAACACGTGCCGCGACTGTGTGCAGACAGCCGGTGCCGAGCTCGTGGATTCGTGCCCGGCTCAGAAGCAGGCCGTTCGCTGGGATGAATTTTGCACGCTAAGATACTCGAACGCTACCATCTACGGGACTCTGGCGACCGGCCCCGCATATTTCTTGTCGAATCAACAGAACGCGACGAGTCCCGAGCAGTTTAACGAGGATCTGAGGGCGTTGCTCGATAATCTTCGGAGGCGGGCGGCCGCCGGAGGTTCTGTGAGGAAGGTGGCGGCTGGGAATGCGACTGGACCCGATTTTCAGACGATTTTTGGCTTGGTTCAGTGCACCCCAGATTTGTCATCGGAGGATTGTACTAGATGTTTGATTGGTGCTATTTCGGATATACCGCAATGTTGCGATGGGAAAAGAGGGGGCAGAGTTCTGAGGCCCAGCTGCAATCTTCGTTTTGAGATGACTCCATTTTTCAATGAAACTAGGCTTCAGGAACTAGAGTCTGTGCCTTCGCCTCCATCCGTTGTAGAGCCACCTCTACAGTCATCGCCACCGGGTAATAACTGTGTACCTTCTCTGTTATATACTCTTGCCTCTTATGTGCGTTCATTATTGAGGATCGATAAAATATTATTAGTATATACTATTTTTATCTACTTACTAGGCTAATCCTTAATAGTGAAAGCTCATTGTAAGGATTAATCCTATTTAGTTATTTTCGGATGTAGTTCCAACTTAGATGAATTTTGAGTTGTTCAAATACGTTTTTTTGTGTTGTGTGTGTGTGACGATGCATGTATAGAGATCAGGGACAATGAATTAGCATCTCGGACCAATTGAATCAAGAAATTAATTAGCTTACTTGTTTTATGAATAACGAGGTCCTGCTATTTTTGCAGGAAAGAAAAATGATAGCACAGCTCGAACTATCATCATAATTGTGGTTGCAATTGTTGTGTGCTTGATACTGGGTGTATCAGCTTTCATCTTTCTAAGAAAGAGAAAGAAACAGAAGCCAGCGGAAATTCCTCAAAGTAAGTAATGGTCTTAGTTTATTCATACGTTGACTTTGTGTTAGAATTTTACTTCCGGCTCATATTCGACTCAAATGCCTCTTTTATTTTGTTGAAGCTGTCGACGAGATTAGCACAGCCGAATCACTGCAGTATGCTTTCAGCACAATCAAAGCCGCAACAAATGATTTCTCCGATCATAATAAGTTGGGCCAAGGTGGATTTGGGACTGTTTACAAGGTAGGTAATTTACGATGCATCAGAACAACAGTGAGTGTGTAACAAATTACTAAAAACAGATGGTGTATGTATATGTGGTGTGATAATTTTAGGGAAAACTTCCACATGGTCAAGAAATTGCGGTCAAAAGATTGTCGAGGGATTCTGGGCAGGGCGATCTGGAATTCAAGAATGAGGTTCTATTATTGGCTAAGCTTCAGCACAGGAATTTGGTTAGACTATTGGGTTTCGCCCTAGAAGGAATGGAGAAGCTGCTAGTATATGAATTTGTTCAGAATGCAAGCTTGGATAACTTCATATTTGGTAACATTCATTGTCTACTTACACAGGCGCACATACTAATAATGTGAACATTTGCTAACTTTGATATACGTTGGAATTGAACTTGCAGACTCGGTTAAGCATTTGGATTTGGATTGGGATAGACGTTACAAAATCATAGTAGGTATTGCGAGGGGAATCCTCTACTTGCACGAAGATTCTCGTCTGAGGATCATCCACCGCGACCTAAAAGCCAGTAATATACTTCTAGACAGAGAGATGAGTCCCAAGATTGCCGACTTTGGTATGGCAAGATTATTTGGACAAGATGAAACGCAGGGAAATACAAGCCGAGTTGTGGGAACATAGTAAGTATATCAATTACACAAATTAAGGATAAAGTATTAGAAGTACTAAAATCTGTATATTGCAGCGGATATATGCCACCGGAATACCTAATACACGGGCAGTTCTCTATTAAGTCGGACGTCTTCAGCTTTGGAGTAATAGTCCTCGAAATCATCAGCGGGCGAAAAAATAATGGTTTTCGAAGTGGGGATGACAGCGTAGGGGACCTCGTGAGCTTCGTAAGTATAATAACCTTTTTTTTTTACCCCATATTTAGAGCCTTGAATCAGTGATTGAAAATGCCGAATTAATGTTGCAGGCATGGAAAAGTTGGCAAGAAGGAAGAGCTGAAGATGTAGTGGATCCATTTCTGAGGTCTGGTTCGGGGTCGACGAATGAGATGCTGAGATGTATCCATATCGGTTTGCTGTGTGTTCAGGAAGATGCGGCGGATCGGCCGACCATGGCGTCTGTGGTGCTTATGCTCAGTAGCTTCTCCATAACCTTGGAATTACCTTCGGAGCCTGCTTTTTACTCTGCCAGTGGCTATGCTTCGGATGCGTCACTTATTCAAAACTCCGACTCCACAAATTCTCAGCACATGAAATCTCCTCGGCCGTCACATCAATCTCGTCGTTCGTCGCAAAATGATTCCTCCATTACTGAGTTACATCCACGCTGATTTCGCGCTGCAAATTGATTTTTTGTTTTTTATTTTGTGTCCTGCTTTGCCACGAAGAATTATTGTCTTGCTGTGCCTTTCTAATTGTAGCAGCCGCAATTCTAGTGTATGTTTTGATCTCCGATCCCCCGCCACAATTGACTAATATGAGTTCTGGATTAAAATCTCTTGAAAAAATAATTTCTCGGAAGCGTAAACGTTGATGAATATGCATAAGTGCATAACTGTATTATATCCAAAAAAAGTCGGCTCCGTCTCAATTCATTTTGACGCCAAATTACCCTAAAGTTATCTTTACCAGGTACACAGTGTGAAGTTTATTTATACTAGTAGGATGGGGCGTGCGTAAATAATTATTTTAATACGTAAGATTTATCTGTTATGCCAAAAATTTCATCTAGACCAACCTGGCTTCATTTTCAGACTCACCTACTTCTCCAAACATGTAAATCCAGATCTTCAGAACCCTCCCTTGTTTCCAATCTAATTTAATTGAGTTTTTATTGATAATCATTATTTTATAAGTTCAAAAGTATTTCTGTAACATGTACAAAACTGATGATGTAAAATTAAAAAAAAAATTATATGAGGCCTAATTTTTAAGAAGGAAATATTTTCTACTACTAACATCGAGAAAGAGAATACATGCCTTAATTTGTTCGAGCAGGAAATTTGTATAGTTCTTTTCTTTCCCTCCACAGCCACAAGGACTGAAGTAGTATCTGTCTATATAGTAAACCCCACAAAATAAATGAAGACAAGAAAGAGGTATATATAATGAGCTCAAATGAGGTGTTTTAGATAAGCTCAGCTGCATATAAATGCATCCATATCCATTTTAGTCTGATTACGCGTATGAATTGAATTTTATCTCTTACCATTTGGTGAGACCAGCTGTTGAAGGGCAATAATACTTTCACTACCCCTCTCTTTCTTCTCCTGCAACCATGACAAGAATGAAAAAACATAACTAAATCAATCCTAATTCCTCACATCATAGAGGGTAGAAGGACATTCTTCGAACTTAGCAGGGCATTATCTTAGAAAACTAGTAGAGGTGGGATCATGTAGATTCCATCAATCAGTATAAAACATTAATTAAACCTCGTTTCTGTTTCTTTCTCTTTTGCCGCTTTACTTTATGGGAATATATCTGCACGCAACTAAGTCAGCCATTGAAAATGTCTTTTAACTCATGTCGTGGAGAACTTATGGGCAAATGTGGATAGAATTTCAGTTTAACGGGCTAAACAAGTAATGGGCCTGTGAAGGTTATCATGCCTATTTTGACCATTTTGTACAAATTTAATCAAGACTGATTTTATATATAGTCCATATTTTATTTCTTATAACGACATATTAAAAAAATGTATAATTTTTTCCCCTTAATCCCAAATTAAATTTTTAATGAGTAATACAACCCCCCAATATCTAAAACTGTATAGCCTCGGAGCCACGGTCATCCCAGAATTTGAAGAGCCTGCTACTTTGTTGGAGTTGAATGCCAACCACGCCGGCGACAGACAGAAGTGCTACCTACTTCGCCAACTTCATCCTCCGGTGCTTCCTCGGCTTGCGGACACGTGGAACAAGTTCTTTTATGCTCACATCTTGACCGTTAATGTATCCGGGATACTTGATTAGATGTAGATTTTTTTTATTTGATTATGAAAAGGTGATTGAGGTGGCATGTAGTTGGTTAATGCATCTGCCTTGTATTGGATGTAATTAGTGTTGAGATGAGGCTTCTCTTGTAAGATGAAATTGCTTCGTAGAAGGGAGAATAAAACGAAACTGTAAGTAATTAACTTTTTCTTTTTTTTTGGTTTATTTTGCATTGCAGAAACACAATTGATGCTGTAAAATGAAGTTCCGTCCAAATAAGAATCCTGATTGCAAAATTGATTCTTAATTGGAACACAGCTCTTCTTTTAAATTTTGGGGCTGTATTATCTATTATAAATTCAATTAGGAGGCTATAGGGTAAAATAATACTTTTGCAATATTTTAATTATATTTGTTCAAATAAAAGACTATAATGAGTAAAATGAGGGCTATGTATAGAATCACCTTTAATCAATTAAACATAGTTTCGGATTTCCATAGTTTTTGTCTCGCTTATGAACATATAATCTAGAAATAGATTGAAAATACTAACAAGATGAAAGCCAGTTTACATATACCATCAATGTTAACTAGGATGACAAACACAAATATTTGAAATGTTTATTATGCCCTTATCTTCTATGATTTATTTCATGTTGATCATAGAATTATTCCGGTTCTTAATTTTGAGATTTTGTGTTTTTTTCATAATGAAAAACAAAAAATTTAGTATTGTGAGATTTAGCTTAGCATTGCTATGAGTTTTCATGAACACCAAAAAAAGTAAATAATAATTTATTGGAATGAGATCAAATATAAATCAATTTTAAAGTATAAAATATGAACTATTTTCAATCATTGATTCGTGAAGATCTACGGTGAATTCATCACCTTACTTGATGGATTCAAACGTCTGGGTTCGAATCCCATGAGGGACGAGTTTTTATTTTTCTTAATTCACTTACACGACGAATTTAGATCTTTCCCGGTAAATTCAGACGATTTCAGGAGTTCGTAGTTTATAAATTAATGATGAATTTTACAATAGCACGTCTTAATTTAATTTTGAAGACCGTAAATAATTTTGAAGGTCATAAATAGAAAGATGGTGGTTGTTTATTGAAGTTGGTTTAATCCTTCCTCGTCAATTCTCATAAGCCCAATATAATGTGGAGTCCCTCAGAATAGCAAGACCATCAAATGTGATGTCTACTACTTACCTTAATACTCCCTTCGTTCCAGTATCATCGACACGTTTTTTTTTACATGGATTAATGACAATTGTATTTTATATGTAAAGTACTATGTGATATGAAATTCGAGGTAATTTTTAGTATAAAATTATTTACTATTTTGGAACGGACCAACAATAACGGGACAATCCAAAAATGAAAACGAACCAACAGGATAAATGAAGTATGATTTATGACATAATTGATTATAAGGGCCCTCTCTTAATATGCATTTATGACATAATACAAATAAGTTAAAAATCTAAGACTAAAAAAAGGTCGTCTCTTTTAATTCTTTTTATATTTATCTGAAAAAGAATATATATACATAATATAATTTGAAAATTTTATTTTGTTTTTACCATCAACAACTTCTACTTTTATTCACACGCTCGATTAGGTATTTTTTTTTGTTTTGGGTGGGGGCGGGGGTACATATGGAGGGTTGAGGTTTTAGATTTTACCAAGTGAAACAAAAAAAAAGGTTATTATATTATTGAGAAAATAGTTAAAGTGATATTGTCTTTAAAGAATTGCTAATATTTGGAAGACGCCTTTATTGACAATATTCGGAAGACGCCTTTATTGACATTATTGTCAAAGAACTAATAGCTTATCTCCTTTCTTTGATAACAAACTAGTAATTGTGATACATTGAGATCACCTAGTAGTATAGTGGTTTTTCTGAGATTAGAGGTCTTATATTTAAATTTCATCAATATTTTTATAAATTTAAGTTTATTGTATCTAAATTTCAAAATATAATTTCTGTATTCTTTATTATTTATGTTATTGCAGAAAAATGTGAATTTTAGACGTACTAATCGAATATAGCAGTTGCATATTTAAAAAGAAATATATATTTATTGTGGTAGTAAACCTCTTTCTCTCTCCAGCTGTCAGGCATTGACGATTGACTGACTGACGAGTCAGTGACGTCTTGTCAATATAAGGTCATCCAAAACATTAAATTCCAATATGAAATTGGTTAAGTCTAAGTGCCGTATGAAAATATAATTGTATAAACAGTTGCATCTAAAAAAAAAAATAGTTATTGTGGTAGTAAACTGTAAACCTCTTTCTATCTCCTTTCATCTAAAATAAAAATTAAAAATTAAAAAAAATCTTTCTACCTCATCTCCAGCTGTTAGGCATTGACTATTGACTGACGTCTCTATCAATATAAGGTCATCCAACACATTAAATTCCAATAGGAAATTGGGCAAGTGCCGTATGAAAATATAATTGTATAACTCCATGTTCAATTAAAGTTTGTTTCTACTTAAATTCATAAACATCATATTATATATTAAGAGATATTTATTTTACATGATTAAGTTAGATAAATAAAATTAATTCAATTTAATCTAATATTTATTTTAAAAATTAATATTTAAAGATATTCCAAAGCCTAAAATTATTTTAATACTTTGAATTGCTTTTAATTAATTTTATTTCAATCACTATAGGTGGATTCACAAGACCCATTCTGCTGAAATTTCTAACATGTAAATCTGTTATCCTTTTACGAGTTCTTACAGAATCCACCATCAAAGTGGTTTTTATTTTGTAGATTATTTTTTTCAGCAATAAATACCACTCTTGTTTCATCTACAAAACCGACATTTTACATTTTTAATACTCTTTTCGTTCTTTTTTAAGTATCCTTACCGTCAAATTACACCATTAAGAAAGTAGGTAGATTTATATTTGTAACTTCATTAATTGTCATAATGAATGTATTCATACAACTAATTATCAAATTCAAAGAGTATTAAATAAGGATAAATTAGAATACATCATAATTTTACCCTCAAATTATGAACTATGATACTTATTGAAAAACAAGAAAAAATGTTAATAAGATACTTTAAAAAGAATGGAGGGAGTAGATTTTATTGAAGAAAATGAGAATATTGTAATTGCAAAATTTTAAAATGTGATGTTGTAATTGCAAAGTTGTCCAAGTCATGTAAAAATTGTAAATTGAATATTATGTTATTTACGATTTAAACATATTTTCTGCAATTTAAGGATCTAGAAAAAACAGTGAAAGACATCTAATTTTTTCCTTAAACTTTCATACGAATAAATATTTTTCTTTTTCTTAAGCTCAGAAAACTTGCAATTTACATGTAAGCTACACAATAACAAATAAAATGAAGAGATAAACTTAACGAGTTTTTCTATCTATTGTTCCAGTAAATTAATTTAGTAGGTCTATAATATCACAAACATAAAATATGGTAGGATCGGAAGTCGGAACCTTTACTCTTACACGACTTTTTCTGTAATGAGAGCTCTTATTACCAATTACATCTTCGACTTTAAATCTGTATATATTGACTGAGATTTTAGTGATTTGCAATACTTTGTTTGGATGAAATTATTAGAATAAACTTCAAAGATATCTAAATTGCCCTCAATAAGAAAAGCTGGCTAAAAGATTATGAGGACACATATGTAAATCTACCTTTTAAGTCTTTTAGACAATAATCACAATAACAATATATCACTATATAAGAAACTAAAGAAAATAGTTTTGTTTTGAGAAGTTGAATGCGTGGTTTTTTTTAAATAAGTAGATAAGTTTAGGGTAAAAATATAAAATCTACCTTTTAAGTCTTTTAGAATAAATAATCACAATAACAATATATCATTATATAAGAAACTAAAGAAAATAGTTTTGTTTTGAGAAGTTGAATGCGTGGTTTTTTTTTTGTAAATAAGTAGATAAGTTTATAATAAACTTCAAAGATATCTAAATTGCCCACAATAAGAAAAGCGGGCTAAAAGATTATGAGGACACATATGTAAATCTACCTTTCAAGTCTTTTAGACAATAATCACAATAACAATATATCATTATATAAGAAACTAAAGAAAATAGTTTTGTTTTGAGAAGTTGAATGCGTGGTTTTTTTTGTAAATAAATAGATAAGTTTAGAATAAACTTCAAAGATATCTAAATTGCCCTCAATAAGAAAAGCTGGCTAAAAGATTATGAGGACACATATGTAAATCTACCTTTTAAGTCTTTTAGACAATAATCACAATAACAATATATCATTATATAAGAAACTAAAGAAAATAGTTTTGTTTTGAGAAGTTGAATGCGTGGTTTTTTTTGTAAATAAGTAGATAAGTTTAGGATAAAAATATAAAATTGATGTTTCCAAAAAAGAAAAATGAAAATTTTTATGGATGGATCAAAACGGAATTAAATACACGAACTTAGTGGACGGAGTGAGTATTACACAACCAATTATTAAAAAAAAAAGACTAGTCTCAATTTTGGACAAACTAGTTCAGAAAAAAAAAACTCTACAACATAAAATACTTACAATTATAACATAAAAACCTTAGTTGGAAATTGAACCTAGAACATTAAAGTATGCAAAGAGTGATATTACCACTACATCTTTTATAAAATATATATACATGAAATTTCAAAAAATGCAGGAGGGCCCATTGCCCTTCCCCAGTAGGGTGAGCATTCGGATCGGGTCGGGTATACCAAAAAATATCCGAATTAAAATAACCAGAAATTTTAGAAATGATGTCCAACCAAACCAAAATAATTTGGTTACCAAACCAAAATAACCGAAAATTATTTGGATATTTGGATATTTGGTTATAACCGAATTTTTTCTGAATAATCACAAACAATACAAACAATAAAACAATACGAATCATCCCAAACAATACAACTTATTACAAGGGCTATAGCTCGACTAACACAAAAGGCAAAATTCTCCAAAGAATAGCGACACGAAATGTAGTGGCGACGAAAAGCGGCGTAAGCGGCGGCGGTGGAAGCGGCGGTACAGAGATCTAACAGAGCGGCGGCGGCGGCGTGGCGGCAAAGGCGGCGTGGGCAGCGGCTTGCGGCGGCTCAATCGGCGGCATGTAGCGGTAGACGACGCGACGTGGACGAGCAGTGTGCAGTCGGCGACGGCGGTGGAAGCATAGGCGAGCAGCGGCGGTGGAAGCGGCGGTGGAAGCGTGGTGTTAGACGGCGCTGTGTGGTTGTGGGCGGCGTTGAGAGTCTTGAGACTTGAGAGAGAGAATGTATTATGTTTTGTGTTTGTGGAATTGTGGGCGGCAGCAACTCAGCATTTAGGTTTAGGGCAACTATCAAATATGTATATTAATATAATTATAATATTATTATATTATATATAAATATAAATTTCGGGTATCGGATATTCGGGTAAAAAAACTCATACCCGACCGAAAACCGAACTACCAAAATATATTTGGTTATAACAAATTGTCAAAATAATCGATTTACCCGAACCGAATTAGATATTTGGTTCGGTTCGGTTCATTATTCGGTTATTAGACATTTTTCTTCACCCCTACTCGCAGGTCCGCCCCGACCGGGCTATATCTTGGATGTGCATTGCACCCCCACTCACCATGGAATCAACCCTATACTTAAAAGGGAGGACTTCTTTACAAAATCGTAGCGGGCGGTTCTTTACACAATCGAAGCAAGAGGGCGGGCGGGCGGGCGGGCGATTCTTTGTTTCTCTGCACCTCTCCAGCTATGTATTCATGGGGTAGCAGGAAAGTCTACATGATTCTACTAATATTGATGTACCATTCATCCTGGGCGAGCGCCCAGAACAACCCCTTCAAATGTACCAGTAATGGAAACTACTCAAGGAATAGCACATACAACAACAATCTCAACGCCTTACTCCGCTCTCTTTCATCCAACATGAGCGACTACGGCTTCCACTCCGCATCCGTTGGCCAGAGCCCCAACACAGTCAACGGCTTCGCCCTCTGCAGAGCCGACCAAACCCTCGAGCTGTGTCGCGCTTGTGTGGAGTCCGCCACGCGCGAAGTACTTGAGTTGTGCCCCGGCGAGAGACAGGCTGCTATATGGTACGAATACTGCACCTTGCGCTACTCTAACGACCCCATATACAGTACGCAGACAGCTGATCCCACATCTATTCTAAGAAATACACAAAATGTTTCAAATGGAGATCGGTTCGTGGTGGAGAGGACGACGCTGGTGAACGAGCTCGCGGTGCAGGCAGCTAACGGCTCCACCCAGCTCAAGGTCGGTGTGGGGAGTAGGAATTTCTCGGATCCTCAGTTCTCGGAGATTTATGCGCTGGTGCAGTGTACTCCAGAATTCTCATCGGAAGATTGCCGGAGATGCTTGAGCGAGACTAGTCAAAGTTTCGGAAGTTCGGTTTCGCAGGGGATGAGAGTGCTAAACCCCGACTGCAATGTTCGATATGAACTTTCTGAATTCTACAATGAAACTCGGCTTAGGGAATTAGGTGTTCAAATTGTAGCTTCACAACCGCCGGCGAGTAATCCGCCAGGTAATCTCCTCTCCTCTGTCTTCCTTGTGGTATAAAATCCCTAAACTAAATTTTGGGAATTTATTTTTATTTTGTACCCTAAGATGAACCTGTTGTTTTGATGTGAATTGTTTTGAGTAATTGCAAGCTTTGTGCGTGTGCGATATATGCATTTGTTTATTTATGAAACAGAATAATTCTAGAATAAGTGGGATTAATATTTTTTATTTGAAAATATAAAATCGAGTTTGAGTTTATATACTTCTCCCCTCTTTGCTTAAAACTTTAAGACAAAAACTTGGGTGAGCTCGGGTGAGCTCCGTCTCACCGGAGCTCATCCTTGTTGTTTTGTTAAATAATTATATATTAATTATGATAAGTAAGGATAATTAAATTTGTTAATTTATAATTAAATTTTTTAATTTATAATTATAATTTAATTCAAAATTAGAATTTATTAATTCATAATTATAGTCTATTAATTCATAATTGAGGTTTATTAATTCATAATTAGAGTTTATTAATTCACACTTTGAGTTTATTAATTCAAGTTAGGGTTTATTAATTCACAATTAGGATTTATTATTCAAAATTAGGGTTTACTATTTTCAATTAGGGTTTATTAATTCCCAATTAGGATTTATTATTCAAAATTAATGTTTATTAATTCTAAATAGGGTTTATTAATTCAAAATTAGGGTTTATTAACTCATAGTTAAGGTTTATTATTCAAAATTAGGGATTATTAATTCACAATTAGAGTTTATTAATTCAAAATTATTATTTATTAATTTACAATTAATGTTTATTAAACTAATTAATTTTAATTAGAATCAATTTAATTAATTAATTAAGCTTAATTAACTAATTAACTAATAAGGGTGCCCGCGCACAGGAGACCACCCCAAACTTTAAATCCGAATATGCGCCGGAAAATCTACAAATTTCATTCTTCATCTTATTCCATTCTTTGTCTCTGAAATTCAGGGGACTATGAAGAACTTCTTCACCCTAAAACCAGGCCAGACTAAGTTAAACTTTAACGTAGCAGCAGAACTACTATATTTACATAGAAATTCAGTGAAATTCCTAAATATGTAAATATATATAGCATGATTTTTTTAAAAAATTTTTTTGTAAGGAAATATATTGAGCATAATTAACGTATTGATTAAAGAACTTTTTCTTATTTCTGCAGGACCAGGAAAGAAAGATGATAATACCACAAAAGTTATCATCATCATTGCTGTCCCAGTTGGAGTGACTCTAATATTTGTTGCTTGTGCCATCATCTTCATTAGAAGAAGAATGAAGCGGAGGAGGGCATATGAAATCGCCAAGAGTAAGAGTTCTTTTCTTCTTTTTGATCTATATTCATCATATGAAATTTTCAAGGAGTATGGTAGTAAATTCAGTGGGAACTGACCCGCAATTATTTCTTCTGCTTGGTGAATCAGCTGTAGACGACATTAGTAATGTTGAATGCCTGCAATATGATTTTAGCAGTATTAGAGCTGCAACTAATGATTTTGATGATGCTAACAAGCTGGGCCAAGGTGGTTTCGGGGCTGTTTATAAGGTAAACTAATATTGCACATCAATAAATGAGAACAAGCACGATTCTTGGATAAGCTAATATAGGTTTATTTTGTTGTGAACTCAGGGAAAACTTCAAACCGGTGAAGAAGTAGCAGTTAAAAGATTGTCCAAGGATTCAGGGCAAGGAAATGTGGAATTCAAGAATGAGGTTTTGTTAGTTGCTAAACTTCAACATAGGAATCTGGTCAGGCTCTTAGGTTTCTCCATAGAAGGAACTGAGAGGGCACTAATATATGAATTCATTCAGAATGCAAGCCTTGACCAGTTCATATTTGGTAATGTTTCTATTTTGTTTCATTGAACATCAGTCCTTGGTTGCTCATTTTAGCTAGTGGTAATGGTTTGTATTTCACTGGACATGCAGATCCCGTAAAACGTTCACAGTTGGATTGGGATAGACGCTACAAGATTATAGGGGGTATTGCGAAGGGAATTCTGTATTTGCACGAAGACTCTCGACTCAAGATCATTCATCGTGATCTCAAAGCCAGTAATGTGCTGTTAGATCGAGAGATGAATCCCAAAATTGCAGATTTTGGCATGGCAAGACTATTTAAACAAGATGAAACTCAAGGAAATACAAGCAAGATTGTCGGAACTTAGTAAGTCCAAAACAAATAGCCACATAAGTTCTCTAAGCCAGTTTACATTAGTAGTTTTTCTCCCTAACGAAATATCTTAATCTGCATATGCAGTGGATATATGTCACCAGAATACGCAATGCACGGGCAGTACTCCATTAAGTCAGATGTGTTTAGTTTCGGGGTGCTGGTTCTGGAAATTGTGAGTGGTCAGAGAAATGTTTGCATCCAAAATGGGGAGAATGTGGAGGACCTCTTGACTCTTGTAAGTAAAATTTTCATCCAATGCCTGTAGCAATGTTAACATTAAATCCACATTAAGCAGAATGATTTTAATGCGAGTAATGGCCGCACATCCGCAGACATGGAAGAACTGGCGAGAAGGGACAGCAGCAAATATGATAGATCCTGTGCTGACGAATGGTATGGGTTCTGTACGTGATATGTTGAGATGCATTCACATGGGACTATTGTGTGTTCAAGAAAATGCTGCGAACAGGCCAACAATGGCTTCGGTTGCTGTAATGCTCAGTAGCTCGACGATGACTCTGCCTTTACCCGCTGAACCTGCATTTTATATGGCTAGTCGCTATGGTCCCGTGGATTCAATGTCTCAGAGTTCGAAAGAGTTGAGCTCCAGCGAAGCATTTAAGTATAGAACAGGTGTATCTGAAGGCTCGTCATCTGTAAACGAGGTTTCAGTTACTGAATTGTATCCTCGTTGATTTTGTCATCCTCCACTGCAGATGAGTTTCTACTTCCTTCCTGGAGGTTTGTGCTTTGCTTAAAACACAAATTATGCATGTAATTTTGCATCCAACAACGATGTTTCAGTCACCGATTTACATCCACGATGATTTCTAAACACACCTGCTACACCCCACAGCCTACACTCCTATCTTTTACATTATTTCAGACTTAGTATATTTGTTAGTTTTTATACTGCATGTAAAACTCGCCTCTGTAAACGACTGATGGTTCATTTTCTTTATAATACTTTTTTGTATTAACTAATGAATGTTGATTATGTTCTGTCTTTTGTACTAAGATAAATATAACAAAGGCATGGAACCAATCAAAATAGTTGGCCAAATCAACTATTTTTAATCTGAATTTCTGTTTAGATAAGCCCAACCAACCAAACTGAATACCAATTAATTGACGTAAATTGATTTTATTGAGTTTTAAAGTATCATGATTATGAAATAATAGGACAATAAAAGGTC
This sequence comes from Salvia rosmarinus, assembly GCA_036937905.1. NCBI lineage: Eukaryota > Viridiplantae > Streptophyta > Magnoliopsida > Lamiales > Lamiaceae > Salvia > Salvia rosmarinus. The sequence continues at coordinate 83,813,651 of CM072818.1, forward strand.
ACGTCATAAGAGAGAACGTAAAATGTGGGGTAAATTAATGGAGAAAGTCTTGTTGATTTGGTCAATGGACAGCTGCAATCCTGTGCGCAACTTGTTGTAGTCCTGTCTCCTTCAAAACTCATAAATTCACACCATATATATATATATAGGAATAATATGGCATTCACACCATAAATATAGAAATGAACCGAGTGCAATGTTCAGAGACAACTCAGGTTTTCTATTTAAATCAGCTTTGTAAGATATAAGCCGAAAGATTTGGTGAGAAGATTAATATTTATCTGAAATTTCCGCAAAAAAACGTTGTATCGCGGAGCAATCACGTACCGCTTATATAATTCTGTAATTATCTTATTAAAAGTTTTTACTGGAATCTTCTGGAACATCCGATGAATTAATAGAATTGTTTACTACTAGTCTACAATGTACAATAATTAAAAATAATGATTAATTTCTTATAAGTGTTTGACTAATCATCCAAGAAATTGTTGTATATGATGGTACTAGCATAAAGTGGATTAATCTAATCACCATTTTGATGAGCGTAAATGATTAGTCACAATATAATTATAGTTCATGAATTGGACTTTCAAAAAGAAAAGAGAGCATATGAGGAAAATAAGAATTAGTAACACACATATATCATCAAAAATATTGTAGTTTAATAGTCCTCTCTAGTTTTTAGTGTGAGAGAAGAAAGAATGAACAAGACTAGAGTCCATAAGGACAAAGTTACAAAGGAAGCAACTCACGTAACAAAAGTCGTCACAACCTTTGTCCCGAGTGCAAAATGCGCCTTAAATTATCTTATTGTAATAAGTTCATGACAAAGTCTTATGTGAGGGCGAGCAAAAGAGACCGATAAACCGAACCGACCGGCAAATCGTACAGATGATTTTTTCTGCAGATAAGAAGCTCACGGGGAAGGTGGATTTGGGGCTGTTTATAAGGTAATACTCCCTCCGTTCCAATATTCATGGCACGTTTTCTTTTTTGAGCTGTCTCATTAAGTTGGCTCGTTTCCAAAAAAGGAAACATTTTTTACACTAAAAAGTACCTCGAATTTCGTGTCATCCATTACTTTACACACAAAACACAACTCTTCTTAATCTAGTGCAAAAAAGAAAGGGGCCATGAATATTGGGACGGAGGGAGTACTATGTATTGGTTATGATATAAGAACAAACATAATTCTAAGTTTAGTTACTCTGAATCATTTATGTTAATTTTCATCTAAGGGAAATTTCCTAATGTTAAAGAAATAGCTGTGAAAAGGTTGTCCATGGAATCGAGGCATGGCGATACTGAGTTCGAGAATGAAGTCTTGTTAGTGTCGAGGCTTCATCACAGAAATTTGGTTAAACTACAAGGTTTCTGCCTCCAATGGAATGAGAAGGATTCTTGTGTATGAATTCCTTGGGACAAACTCTTATTTGGTAGGGTTGTTTAAGTTTATGAACCTTAGTTGCCTGTTTCAGCAATGCGAATTACTAATCTCATTGAAGTTGTAACAGTGGTTTATGTTTGACTTGGCATGCATATGAAACATATACATTTCCTGCCAACCATATGTCTGAACAGATGTAACTGAAGATGCTGATTTCTGTCAGACATGGAAAACATAGATCCTACACTTGATTCTTTACAGGTCATTTTGAAGAGAGTCTGGCTGCTTAGTTTGTGACAGTTTACCATCATCTATAACTGCTTCATGTGTTTCAACATCCGCATATGGTTATTGTCATCACAAGGGTAGTTAAATACCATGCATTTTTGGTGAATCCATTATTTCTCTTGATCACATCAATGTTACAGATTTAGATTTCGAGGTAGAGATGGTGGAAGATCTTAAGAGACACGCAAATATAGACACTCCCAACGTTACCATACGAAACTCTAATCATTAGTGAGACATATTAGAGATTTTTTGTTGAAAGAGACAAATATTAGGGATAATACTTTATTTTTTAACATTGGCCATAAGACAACAACATTCGTATATAATCTTGAACAAACACGCTTGCTTTCATAGTACTATAGTAGTATACCGTGAAGGACAATTTGACTTTTTAAAAATAAATATTTTTCAGTTTATACAATTATTTTTTGAAGCAAAGTTTATACAATTATTAAAAATCAAAAACCGTGATAATGAGAATCAATTTAAAAATAACAATAATTTAGGATGAAGATCTTAGAGATATGCCATCGCTGTCCCAAATATAGTTACTCCCAACGGTAATCGTCAAGCCCAAGCTCTGTTGGCATCATTTTTGGGCCTCGCCATTCCTGCAGCCCAGATGTGAATAAGTGTTTCAAAATTATGGCCAAACTGAATTCGAGTCCAGCTCCGGTCCACAACACTTGACAAAGAAAAAGAAAAGGAAAAAATATTAAAGTGTGGCTGCTGGGATTCGAGCCCAGGTCTCCACGGCCACAACGTGGAATTCTTACCACTAAACTACAGCCACTTCATTGGTAGGGAAAATCCCAGAAATTAATATCAACTAAGTCCGACCAACCTAACAGGCTGATCTTCCCCAAGAGCTCACATCGACGGGAAGGTTTGACACCTCGATGTCGGCTCTTCGCCACCTGGGGTCCACTGAGCCTGCCCTGAATAATCCTCCTTTTGTCGGATTATTGCCGATATAATCATAAAAAGCTATTCATAACTTAATTTGAAAGCCATATTTCTCTCCGATTTAGCAAACATGAGTCTCATTGGGAGCCACCACTGGTATCCCCTTCCCCTTCCACGTCGATGATGCGGAACCTCATCTCTCCCAAACCCATAGAAAATCTTATGGATCCGCTTCCGTTGCAGTTCACGGTGGCCAGTTCCAATGACCTTCTGTTTTCCCCTGTCTTACCTTTATAAAACAACACGACAATGACTATTTGAATTGGAAATGGCCAGCGAGCCATAAGTTCTCCTCCGATTTTTCTCATAGTCAATCATTATATTTTCTCAGCCAATTTATAATGGTGTTGTAGTTAACACAATATTTTAATTAAGTTAACAAAATACAGTTTTATGGCTGCACATTATACGCTCTCAGATACATTCATAGTCAATTGAATAAATCGATAAAATGTGGTTTAATTGTATGATAGCTATAGACACACTTTATGAAGTAATAAAATCATTGTACAATGATTTTAATAAGTGATACCGTCTGTCATTACTTTAAAAGAATATAATTTAGCTAACAAATATATAATCCTACATGGAATTCTGGATTTGAAGAAATGACGAAGCAAATTGGCGACAAAAACTAATTAGGTCGACGTGTCAGAAGTCTAGTGGCTGGAAGAGAACGCGATCGTACATGTCATGACTTCGGCCACTGATTGGCTGATAGCATATCCAGACTCAGATAAGGCGCTTCCTACATCACATGCCCACTCACTCAACAACTTATACTCTGATTCTACATATCCCTTACTTTCGCCTCACATTTTCGATTTTAATTTTAACACTATAAAAACAGTTTGAGGAATGGCTCAAGCTATGGCTTCAATGGCTGGCCTACGCGGCTCCTCCCAGGCGGTCCTCGAAGGCACCCTTCAATCCAACCGCTTGAGCAGCAGCAACACCAGCAGGCCCGCCGCGGCAAGAACCGGATTCAGCGTCCGCGCGCAGCAACAGAGCTCAGCCGAAACCGAGACCAGCCGCCGCGCCATGTTGGGGCTTGTTGCGGCTGGGATTGTCTCCGGCTCATTTGTTCAAGCCGTGCTCGCCGAAGCCAAGCCCATCAAGATCGGAGGACCGCCGCCGCCCTCCGGTGGTCTGCGTAAGTACCTCAGTTTTTGTTAATTTCATCGATTATTACTTACTTGTCTATAGAGAAAATGAAATCATGATTGAATAATTATTGTTGAGTGAATGGTACTACTTTTATACAGTCGTGTGCTTTTATTTGGGGCTAGAAATGCTTTATTGTAGAAGAATTACAAGTCCTAGGTCCCCATCAGCGGCCGGAAGCAGAAATAATACACAATAGTAGGAAGATTGAGATTGGTTTTGGGATATACGAATAGAAACTGAAACAAATATAAGTGTTTTGGCAGCTGGAACTTTGAACTCGGACGAAGCAAGAGATTTTGCTTTGCCCTTGAAGAACAGGTTTTTCATTCAGCCACTGGCGCCAGCTGAGGCAGCAGCAAGAGCTAAGGAGTCTGCGAAAGAAATAGTTGGTGTGAAGTCGTTGATCGACAAGAAGGCGTGGCCATACGTGCAGAACGATCTTCGTTCTAAAGCAGAGTACCTCCGTTATGACCTCAACACCATCATTGCTGCCAAGCCCAAAGAAGAGAAGAAATCTCTCAAAGAGCTAACTGGCAAGCTCTTCCAGGATATCAGCAACGTTAGTTCCCACCTCCACATCACTTTTGTGTGTTTTCACACCTACTAAACTAATTAAATCTCGTTTGTTTGTTTTCTCAGCTGGACTATGCTGCAAAGATGAAGAGCACCACAGAAGCCGAGAAGTACTATGCCATAGCTGTGTCTACACTGAATGACGTTCTCGCCAAGCTTGGTTAGAAGCTACTCTACGTGTACAATGTTGTAAGCATTTGTTTTTAGTCAACGGGATGCTACTTATATGAACTTTTAATAATTTTCTTTCTATTTCATCAATCACTTGTCCATTTAATATATATGGTTTCTGGCCTTAACGCCAAAGCAAACACTTGAACTAGTTTACATTGCAAAACAGATAACGGAATCGTGTATCCTCACTTACTTCAACGAATAATTGCATCAGAAGAACAATCACAGATATTACCAGAAACGTTTCCTCTGATGCACAATGACATTTCGGATTGATAAGAAACCTGAAAAAAGTGTGTGTGTTGGCCTAGTGATAGAGTGGTTAATGTCCGAGGCCAAAGGTCTCGTCTCGGGTTCGAGTCCACCGTGACGCAGCTTTTAAAATTTCTGTATTAATTGACCAAAAAAAGAAACCTGAAAAACACCGAGGATTTTTATTGGGTTTGATAGTTGTTAATTGTTAAGGAAATCTCAAGTGGTTTTATTTTAAAGTCTTATTATATGACTGTCTTATAAGGTCAAAGTTTATAAGATGAGTCAAATTACGAATTTAAACACAATTAAATTAATACCAGTAAAACTAAAATATGTTATTGAATGGGGATTGTATCCGAATCTGGCTTGTTCTACAAATAAAATGAAGAGATCTTAGATTTAATTTTTTATCTTCTGTTTTTTTTTTGTTTCAATTTAGAAAACTTCTTTTTGGGGTCTAATTTTAATATTTATGAACTAATTTATCCTCAACATCAATTCATACCAACATAAAGCTCTTCATACTACCAACACAAACTTGTACAACCTAATGCTGGAAGTCATCACACCCTAAAAATAAATAACAAAATGGAAGTCACTTATCAACCACGACCAATTTGTCCGATTTCCGTCGTATCCTTTCGCGAAGGATTCGCCACTTCCGTCCAACTACACAAACCCCTTTTTTACCTTATACATAAATGTTTTGACCAGACTTGATTTGATTTATATTATATATTTGTATATTAGGTAGTGCATCGATCATGCATCAACAACGAAACATGAAAAAATTATCTCAAATAAATAAAATGAAACAAGAAATGTAGCCGAAAAGATCTCATACCAAAGAAAATAATGTCTAAAAACCACTGCGCAGAAACAAGGAATGATAAAGAGTAGCAGACCAATGTCAAAGCCCTGAGTTTTCTCTAAAATATAAAAGCATGAATGGAAGTAGTAGAAATGAGAAAGACTAATCCAGCGTGAGATCACGAGGGCGATAAGCTTTCAATTCATTATCTTTTCGCATACCTTGGAAAGTAATCAGGCTCGGCTTGGAGCTAGACATTTTATTCGCAAACGAAAACCCTTTGGACTGCTGCACATCACTTACCTCTCCCGTCTCTATCGTGTACACAAATATCTTCTCTTTTTCCAAACAAAACCATATCCCACCTTCTTTCTTAAACAAGGCAACCACATTAACTCCTTTAAAACCTCTCTCTTTCAAGAAAGGCAAAGGAATCACCTCCTTCTCTCTGCACCATCTCTTCTTCTTGTAATCTTGCAACACCATTACCTGCAGATCCCTTCCAACTACAGCAGCAAACGCCAATTTCCCATCCCAGTCTATCACCCGAGCACTTCCCACACGATCAAACACGCCTCGGGGCAAAAGATTCAGTGTGAGAAGCTCGGATTCCACATCAAGACTTACTATCTCCGCATCCCCTGCTCCGGTCACCACGACGCAGTGGACATCTGCCCCCGCTGGAACCACTGACACCTGCCGCTCTGCACCCGCATTCAACAAAGAGGGAAATGGCAACCGCCTCCACGCCATGGAGGGGCCGGGGGTGAGAATCTGGCATCCGTGCTTGCCGGACTCCCTGAAAAGAGACACTATTTTGTAGTTTCTAGTGAGCGCAGCGTAGGACAAGGCGAATCCGTAGCTGCCCTCGTGAGGGGCGGGCAGATCGAGAATGAGTCGGGTGGCTGGATTCCATAACATGTACTTTTTCGCGGTAACATTCCTCATGAGCAGCAAGCCGTCGCAGCCGTGGAGGTAAGACACGGAGATGCGGCCTGCAGGTTGTGAATTCTGAGTCGTCAGGGTGCAATTGTACCAGTGGTGAACGCATGAGCTGCGGTTCATGTGCTCTTTCAGGAACTTGTGGTCTTTGATTAATGCCCGCCATTGTTTACACACCAGTTGAGCACGTGCCAGGGGCTTGAGAGGCAGCCTGCTCAACACCTCCGTCATCATTTCTGGTGGAATACTTATTGCTTCTGATTCCTCATTTCTTGTTTCTTCCTCATTTTTGTTGTTTCCAGTTGTTATTTTAGAATCGCGGCTGTTCGTCTTCCCGGCAACGTTTCCCATGTAGAAATCACACACCTTGTATATATATATAGCAGAATTACAGATCAAAGAACATATCTATGCCAGAGGGAGAGAGTGATTGAGATCAAATTGAGTGATAAATGATAATAAGCAACTTGTGGCGAATTAACTATATTGATATCGCTTGACAAACAAACATGATGAATTAGTACATTATTCACTTTATTGCATAAATGATAAACCAAACAACATCATAAGATTTAGATTCTCAACAAGACACGTAAAATAACCATTCTTTGGGAAGAAACGTTGATTACAGGGGAAACAAGAACAAGAAGAACGCTAGATACAAGAATCCGTCAACTTGGATAGTTAGCCAAATAATTTTATGAAGACTTAAAGATAGACGTATATAGATTGAGAAATAAGATAGTGAAAACTTCCCGTACCTGTTGGCGTGGCAGCAGAGAGTTCAGTGGGACTGTGGGAGGAGAATTATAATTTACATTTGCTAGGGCTGTTGGGTTTTCATATTTAAAGATTGATGATGATTTTAAGGATTCTGTTAGATACATATTTATCCAACAACCAGGAGTTTTATTTGGTGATTAGTTACTACAACTCGCAACATCATTAGTCAATAATACGCGTAAAATAACCATATCTTTGGGCATAAAACGCACGTTGAAAACAGCGGAAACAAGAGAAGAAGAACGCTACATACAAGAAGAACCCGTCAACATCACTCAGCAAAACAAACTTATTGAGACTAAAAAGTAGCCATATATCAATTGAGAATAGGCAAAAATTTGTGTACGTCCCAATGTATGCTGCATCTATTTCAATTATAATTCATTAATCTCTAACTAAAATTTATTCTCTCTACTTAATATATATTAATTATAATTAGAATTTAATTGGAACAGATACGCCTACGGGCTACGAGAAATAAGAAAAGGAGGACTTTTCCTTACCAGTTGGCGTGTCAGCAGAGATATCAGTCGCCGGAGATACATGGAGGAGAATCAGAATTTATTTTGCTAGGAATTATGCAATGATTTTCATATTTAATGATGCTTTTAAAGATTCTGTTTGATACGTGTTGATCTAAAACAACGATTTTTATTTGGTGATTAGATCTTAAGATTTTCTTTAGAAAATATTTGATAAGATGTTAAATTTTATTAAGAAAAAAGAAAAGAAAGAAAGTCATAATCATCTTTATTACGATAGTTATAATCATGTATATATCATTTTCGTATGATATAAAAATATCAATCTTACCACAAAAGAAAATTTGATATAAGGAAAAACAAATGCATACATGTATAAATGTTTGGGTTGGCTATAGGACAACTCTCTCTAAGATAAGAACTAGGAACTTATCATCATCTTAGATTTCACATGATCCGATGGATTATATTTAATTCATGATTGTAATAGTTATGTGAAATAAAACAGTAACTGTTGGGAACTGCTACCGCCACCACTCCATCAAATTAGTATAATATTATCCGCTTTGGGCCAAAAATCCGCACGGATTTGTTTTTGGGCTCAACAACTCCCAAAAGGCCTCTATTGCTCATATGCCCTAAACGTTTATGCCAAAGCACGGTCTTATCTTCTTGGACAACATTCACAGAGATTGCATCATCAATGACAGCATTAGCAAGACAAATATACAAGTTATGACGTTTTTCAGCCTTAAACACAACAAGAGAGCCTTTCAATATTTTCATTTGCCCCATTCCCCATCTACCTTCTAACCCATCATCTTCCAAAGCAGCACAAGACAACAAATTATAACGAAGAGCAGGAACATGACGCACATTCTTCAAGGTATAAACATGACCAGAATCAAACTTAAGACAAACATCACCAATACCAAGTATAGGACATTTCTTCTCATCAACTAATGACACAAAACCATCACTGACATCTTTATAGTTTGAAAACATGTTCTTAAACGGAGACATATGGAAAGTGCAACCAGAATCAATTAGCCATTCATTTTCACATAGAACAGAGGAATGCATAGAATTCACAGAAAACACCATAAACAAATCTTCCATAATTTCACCATTTGTCACAACATTAGCATGTTCTTTCTTCTTAGGGTGTGGACACTCTTTGATAAAGTGACCAACTTCACCACAGTTAAAACACTTTCTTCCCTCAGGCCTAGACTTAGACCTACTCTTACGACGAAACGTTTTCTTTCCCCTTGATTCATCATTACTAGCATGCTTGTGATTATTAAACTTATGTTGAGTTCGTCCTCTCACATGCATAACCTCACCAGACGATTTTCCACCCTTATTGTGTCTTAAATCTAATTCTTTGCTTTTTAACCCATTCACAACAGTATCAAGATTCACATTATCTCTTCCATACTTAATGGCAGATTTCACGTCACTGTAAGAATCAAGTATAGCATTTATAAGCACAATAGGAGCATAATCATCAATGTATTTATCACCAGTCAGTTTAATATCTTGTATTAACTTAGTAAACACATCCAGGTTCTCATCTATCTCTTTAGACAAATCAAGTTTAAATCGAAAGAAACTTTCAAGCAAAAACATTTTTGAAGGAAGTGACGTTTCAGTATATAGTTCTTCAAGTTTTTCCCACAGTTCCTTAGCAGAATCTAGCATACCGACTTTTCTTAACACATTGTCAGACAAATTAAGAATAATGGTAGAGTATGCAAGTTCATTCATTTCATCCTGTTTATCACTTTCTACATAACTTTCTGTTGAACTAATACACACTTTATTTTTTGTTTCCATATACTAAAATCCGATTTTCCATTAAAATGAGACATGCCATATGAGTTAGTAGCCATTGCACAAAGCAAAGATTCAACAAATGAATAAGGCAGCGGAAATTAAACTAACACAGCAACACAGCAAGAAACGGATTGAAAACACTACACAAATCACGTAGCAAAACGCAAGTTGGTAAACAGCAACAAATGCCAAAGCCTATACTGCGCCAATCGACAGTTTTCTACGAATTTAAATACAACCCATGCTGCGCCACTCGACAGTCTCTAGGAATTTAAATTACGAAGAGAATAAACCAATTTACCAGAGCGGTGCCTAAGATCGAGACACCGTTATACATGCGGCGATCTGAATCGCTGATTAACGCGTCGCGACAACGAGACACACCTCGCTCTGATACCACTGTTGGAAACTGCTGCCGCCACCACTCCATCCAATTAGTATGATATTGTCCGCTTTGGGCCAAAAACCCGCACGAATTTGTTTTTGGGCTCAACAACTCCCAAAAGGCCTCTATTGCTCATATGCCCTAAACGTTCAAGCCCAAGCCCAAGCCCAAGCCCATTTCTTCTAACCTATTCCCTTAGTTTTATTTAAGTGCAATAGAGTGTGGCATCCCAATTTTTTTTGAATAGGTGGTCAGCGGCGCACAAGTGATTGGTACAGCAAAAACCACGCCTCCATTCCTATTCCCAAAATCTGATTTAGGAGGCAGCATATTCACGCCTCTTTCTTGGCAGAACCTCTCATTCCATTAAATACATTCCACGCCTCATTGTTTCTCTGTGTGAGTAAGGCTGTGAGAGTGAGAGAAAATAGTGGAAGCTGTTGTAGTTCCCGGAAGTTTGCCTTTGTGGCTGTGATTGCGGAGCCAACGAGATAGCCACTCCCTTTGGTGGAGCCGGGGTTGTGTGTGTACGTCAAAGGAGGAGCCGCACTTGAGCCGAGATTTTGTATCTCCATTTTTCTTTTTCCTGCTTTTGTTGTGTGCAGTCAAGGAAGTTGCCGGGTCGACGGGAGGTCTTGCCAGGGAGCGTTGCTGACGTCGGTCGTAAGGATCCTCAACAGTAACTAATAATCAAACTTATAAAATTGAGAATCCTTAATTGAATAATAATTAACCTAAAAAATATCAAATTTATAAAACTATATTGAATAATAATTAATAGAAAAAAAAGAATCAAAATTATATAATCATCTTAAAATTAAGATCACAATTCTCTCTAATTTTAGGGATATTCAAAACCGATAATGATGATGCATTGATTAGACGTATTTTATATGCATATTTTGGATGATTTTTGATGAGTTTAAATGTTTAATATCTACTTAATCATATTTTATGAAGCTAATTGCATATTTTGTGGATTTTGTAGGTGTTCATATTATTTTGGAAGAAAAAGTAGGATTTTGGAAGGAATTTGAAGACAATGAATTGAATAAAGATTTATTTGGAAGCTTATTATTATTGGATATTATTATTATTTTGAAAGTCTTTTTAGTGGTTTTTTCTTCTTGGCCATGTATTCGGCCCATTCTTAGATTAGGTTAGTATTTATATTTTATTTTAGTTGTTTGGAATACACAACTTACATCCCACGCCTCCAACGCTATCACATTCCTAAGCCTCCGACTTTGAGGCAGAAGGTGACCAACGTGATTTTGGGGAATAGAAGCAATAAATAACCATTTTTCATTCTTTATCATTCCAGTGGCGCCTTTTTCCTTTTTTCTCTCTATTTGTTCTTTTGCTTTTATTTTATTATGAGTTCTAACAATTAAAGAAGCCATAGCATGATCCTATGTGAGATCTAATTTGTTATTTATCCTTTGATTCGTATGTAAGTATTTGTTGTTCTCTATTTTCTCTGTGATTTAATTGTTTCAATCCGCTAGGTAGTGTACAATATTTAGTGAGTTTGAATTAATTAATAGCCAATTAAATCGGCCATATGTAATCGTGGTTTAGGTTTGATTAGTGGTAAATTGACCTTCAGGTCAATGGAATAACAAACTTAATTCGGTAATCCTGCGTCAGAGTTTATCGGTTTTGAATCGGGTTTCTCTAGTTCTTAATGTTGTCGATTCATTAAATCTATAGAGCGTCTCTTACGGTTGTCAGTCGATTAGAGAAATAGTTAGTGAAGTGTCTTCCTAATTATCGAGAAACTAAGGAGAGATAAGATCGCGTCAGAAGCGTCTTCGGTGGTCATAACTGGTTTATTTGCATGAGTTAAAGTTATCTTTGCATCGATGATCAAAAGATCAAGCTAGGGTGGAATTAATTGGTTGCCGGAATATCTTCACGCATTTATTACATTTCTCTCTTCTCTTTAATCAAAATTCAATTCCTCTTTCTATTTATTGTTTATTTAATTATTCCTAGTTTTTAGTAATCCCATTTTATTCGTGGTTACGTTGCAGGTCGAAAGTATAGGAGAATTCTCGCCGGTCCCTTGTGAGACGATTTTGCTTACTGATGTCTGCGCAGTTTGGGCATACCGACTGATTGTTAGTCGATTATTTTGCTTACTGCTGTCTGCGCAGTTTGGCCATACCGACTGACTGTTAGTCGATTATTTTGCTTACTGCTGTCTGGGCGGTTTGGGCATACGACTGTCTGTCAGTCGATTATTTTTGGTGTAAAGCGACACACCATGCACAATCGTAAAAATTTGTTTGCATAAGCATATTGTTTGTTTGCATAAATATCGTTAATGATGCACAAAAAAATTTAAATCTAATCAACTAAAGTAATATATATTTCTTGAAATTGATGAAATGATTTTCCTAATATTAATAAATACTAATATGTAATGCAGTGTACAAGAAATATACATACTGTAAATATAAAAAAGAATCCCAAATTTATAGAAAAAAATCGGTTACAATGAATAACAAATTTACAATAATATTCTTATTAATAAAATTTGTAAAAATAAATAGTAAAATAATAATAAATCTTAAAGTTAAAGAAAAATCTACACATAGGATTAGTTCTTATTTAAAAAAAAAATATTGATTCACTCCCCATACGTATATATCTCATAAAATTATTAGATTTTACACGTAAATATGAATATATGATATAAGACACAATTATATATATCTATATATATATATATTAATATCAAACTTTATGTAAAAATGTTAATATTTTTTGGGGGGTTCAAATTCTATCGCCCTCCTTCCTCAATTAAAAAAGATTAAAGAAATTAGGGTTTTCTTTTCTTCTTTATGTGTCCATGAAAAGTTGCAGATGCTAATATAAAACATTAATTAAAAAAACATAACTTAAAAACCTGTGATAACTTAAAAATTCAAGTCTAAAATGGAAAACTATTTTTCATATATAAATTTCAAATATAAATATTATTATAAACCTGTGATAACTACAGGACAATGAATTGAAGACCATGGACCTCTAATAATTATTAAAGTCTTTGATTAATTTATTCAACTTATAAAATCAAATATATTCACTATAAATCTGTTAATGTATCTCATGTTTCACCTCTCTTCGTACGTACACTCAAATATGTTGAAAAAAATAAAGACTCTTTTGTTTAAGGATTGTTCGAACATAATAGTGAACTCATGAGATGAATGATTTTAAAGCCCTCAAGCACGTAATATTTTCGTGTATTGAAACAAATGGAACAAATTTTGTGAGTTTGAAGAATAAAGATAGGTTTGAAATGCATATTTTGTTTATGACATGTAATAAATTAATGCTCTCAATTTTTGTTTATGACTATTTTATAAAAAAATGGGCACCATATTAGTATAATGTTTGAACAAAGCACTTAAAATTATAAGGCCGTCGTTTCGGAGTTTTTTTTATTTGAGCATAAGCTCTTAGAGCTTATTTTGAAAGCTTATAAGTTCTTTAATCATTTAATTTGTCAAACAAATTAATTAGTTCACCAAACACCCCTTAGTCGAACAATGATTTGTGTTGAGGATATTCCATGTATATCGCATTATTAATGGTCTTATATATGTCATTTTAGTTTCTGTTATATCTCATAGTTTGCTATACATTTTATTTTTATTTTGAGTTTGGGAAAATATGAACGGAAGGATTTGAACCCTAAATCCCATTATTTGCATGAGGATTAAAACTATTCGAATATCCCAAAAGAGATATCTTATGACATTTCTAATTCAAATTTTTCTACTTTGAGTTGTGAATTTCTTGTTTTGATTAATTTCTAAATTACCACTTATATCCTTCCCAGATCAGTAATAATCGTATGTTATGATTTTGATTGATGAATTTTTTTTGTTTGATAAATTGATTAAAGTGTTTTCTTTATGAATTGATTCAAGTGTTATTGTGGAAGTATTTATTTTTTATGATTAGTATTTTGAAAGATTTAGTATTTGATGGATTAACTTTTAGCCATCAATTCTTTGTTTATTATAAAGGACTAATGGAGGATTAAAATTGAAATAAATAACTCTCTATTAATTTGAAGGATTATTTCAATTCTATTTATATTGATTGAATTAAAATTAATAAAAATAATTTGAAAAATTAAAATAATCCTAAATTTTAGCATATATTCAAATTAATTTTTAAAAATAAATATTTAATTAATTATATTAATTTCATCTATCCAACTTAATCCTATAGTAAACTATTTCAAAAGTTTTATATATTAGATTAGATACAAGGGTTGTCCATTACACCATTGAAATTGAAAAACTTTCGCTTAGTGCATGGAACGACGCCCGTATATAAATTGGCACGAAATTGTCTTTCGCTACACAAACCCTAGTTTTCTTATATTAATTGCTCCACTCTGAAAGATGGCTAGAAATCGGGAGCCTGTGAAGCCGGTGGAGTCCCAATCGGAATCCGGCGAAGAAGAAGACGAGGAAGCCTCTTCTCAGGAAGCCGATTCACAAGAATATGACACAGAACCCGAACAGACGCAGATGTTGATGCAGACGGTGACGCAAAAGAACTCCCAACCTCAGATGGCCGCCAAATCCCAGCAGCCCCCGTCGCTGCAAGCCCCTTCTTCCTCCGAGGAAGAAGAGTCTGGATCTGAATCCGAGTCGGAGTCTGACGGACCAGAATCAGACGCGAGGCCACTAGCGTCCAAGCCAATGGAAGAGAGTCAGAAACCAAGCAATGGAGCGAGGAAGGCCAGATCCAAGCCCAATGCTCCGGAGCCCGTCACTCCGACCAAATCCGCTGCTGCAAAACGCCCTGCTGAAGACACGGCTACTATGGATGCGAAGAAGTCGAAGAAGACAGCCGAGCCGGAAACTTCGGAGAAAAAGTCCAATCTTTTCCAGAGGCTTTGGAGCGAGGACGATGAGATTGCCATCTTAAAAGGGATGATCGATTACACGTCTAAGAATAAATCCGATCCAATTTCGGATTTGAATGCTTTCCATGATTTTATCAAGAAGAATCTGCATATCGATTTTACCAGGACTCAGTTGCAGGATAAGATTAGGAGGCTGAAGAAGAAGTATGAAAACAATAAGAGCAAAGAGAAGGAGGGTAAGGAAAGGACCTTTTCCAAGCCCCACGAGCAGAACGCTTACGATTTGTCAAAATTGATCTGGGGGAATGACAGTGGTAAAGAAAATGGGGGTGTCAAAGTGGTAGGGAGCCCGAAAGCAAATGGTAGTGTGGCCAGGAAAATGGTAACTAAGAAGGTGAATGCGGCGGAGAGTGAAGAGGCTAAGGATGTCAAGAATGCGGTGGTTGTGAGTGGCGAGGGAGAGAAGTCGCCCGCTAAGAGGCTGACTTCCATTTCCGTTGGTGCGACTATGGAGGAGAGGATGTTGATAGCTGGTGGAGAGTATTTTGGATTGGGACAATGCCTAGAAGGGGAAAAGGATTGGCAAAAGCTGAGAGTTGAGGAGTTGCAGCTCTACCAGAAACAGTTGGAGGTGAGAGTAGCACAGACGAAGCTCGTTTTGGAAATTATGAAGGGCAGGGATCACTGAGGTGGAGGAAGGTTACTTCTTTTTAATGACTTCTTGCTGTTATAATTGTAGGATTTTCGATTAATTTTGTGTCTATGTCATGGATATATTCTGCACGAAGTATTGGTTCCTGATTTAGCTTTCTTAGTTTGCTGCTAATTTATGTTTTGCTATCGAACTTCATGGTTTGTATCAGTATAAGTTCTGCAGTATCTATCTATCTATCTATCTATCTATCTATCTATCTGTAAACCATGTTTGTGCCTATCTTGGTGCATCTCTTTCCATTTTGTATCGATGCATTAACCTTTTGTAACAACGCATTGTTAGAGATAGTTTACAGTGTTCCACGGTGGGATATTGGCCCAGTGCCTGAGAGAGGCCTAGGCGTGGTTAGGCAGTGCCCTGGGAGGGGTTAAGCCAGGCTGAATTTTGTTTATTTTGTGTTCCTCAAGTACAGACTTCTAGTTAAGGATTGTGAAAGTGGGGTATAATAATCTTTAACATGCTCTGCTTATGTGGAAAATATTTTGATCGTTATTTTATCCCTGTTATCTGCTGAGTGTACCATAGCATGGTTGGAACCAAATTTGGAAGAAGATATGGGCAGCTGATGGTCGCTTGGTTGCTAGGCAGGTTGTTGGAATTGATTGTTTCACTAAAATATTTCCTTTGGTTATCCATGTTTGTTACGTATGTATGTAGTGAGTAATCATTTCGATTATATTGATTGGCTTGTCATTTGTTGGACTTCTATTAGGTCTTGCACTGTTAATTTCATCACATGAAGGATTATTGATATTAAGTATGCTAAGGATCTATAAATGGAAGAATCGGTGATAATCTTTAACATGCTTCTTCTTTGGAGAATATTATATTTTGAGTATGTATATAGTTTCTTGCTTTGTCCAACTTTGGTCAAGTCACTGATATTATTCTATTTGAATAAGAGATTCAGTCTCATATACGTTGCCTATTTTGTTGAACTTGAACGTTATCTAATATTTTGTGGCATCTGTTTACTTGCGAGTCACTTGGAAACTTCATCTGGTTTTCATCCTTTCAGTATAGAAATCTTATTAGTTTTGGACGAATTGATTTGACTATGTTTAGTTTGATTTATGACGGAAGAAACCATCGGGAAGAAAAGTCATTGAGGGTGTAAATTTATTTAACCTATTCTCCTGCTGTTTTGCCAATGTGCTAGGTCGTTTTTGTTTTACCTAATATTGTTACTGTTAATTTTCCAGTTTTAATTGGTGGGGGTGGGAGGTAATTTAAAGAAGAACACGACATATTAACGTGATAGAAGCGTTATTTTGTGCTGAATATAATAGCATACCATGTGAGACTAGAAATCTAAGATCAAAATGGGGCATTCTTCCGGAAGAAAAAGGAAAGAATCATATTTTGTGCATTCTAAGAAACAAGTAGAAGAATGTCAAGCCGAAAATTCAACTAAACTCTTGGGGGGTACACATAAGCATGAAGGCCGAGAAGTAATTTGGAGGAGGTGAAAATCAGGCAGGAAGTGGTTGCTGATCTGGTTTCGGTTCGTGGCCGTGGTTGTGTTGTTGATGCGGGTTCCGTTCTTCTCTAAGAACAGCTGTTGCAGATACATAATAAGCAACAACAAACAGTCCATGAATAAAATACGAGATCCCTCCAATCGACAGCTGCCGTTGATGGCTTATCCCGATGTTCTTTCTGGATTTTGAGTTTGATAGAGTTCCCGATATGAGCAGGATGAATGTAATTCCCAGCATGATCCTGTTATTCCACATCAGTTTCACAAAATGTCAAATAATAGGAATTACCATGACATGATGAGGGAGGCTGCAGCGAGCTGCTTGTTAGAGGAAGCCCGGTTGAGTTCTTCTTTCGAGCTGATGAAGATGCATCCCGCCAGCAAATTGGCTACAATGTGTGCGAGGCATAGAATCACCACCGCGGCTAATCCAAGTTTGAAAGCCTCGAAGCTTGAATCTCGGCACTCGAATATCCATACCCTCGAAGCCGATAGGTCCAATCCGCTTAAATGTTGCATTTATAAATATAATATACTCTATTTCAAAAAATATTATTTACTTCAAACATAATTTCCTATATTGAACATAATACAATATAAGATATATAAGTTTGACGTTTGGTGGTTTTTTCTTGTGTAAAGAGAAACTAAAAAACTATATTCAGGTTCAGGATGTACTTTGTTGTACAAATACTAAAACTTTTGATGTGTATAGACTGTATAGTTGCTGATTTTTTTTTTCATTTTATATTAAATTCAATATTATTAGTTGAACTATTTAATTAATATACGCGTGGTATTTAGATAATTGAACCCAACCCATATAATGAGAACTACTAATAGTGAAATCAAACACGACTCGATTGTGAAATCACAATAAACAGCCTAATAAATTCTTATGACCAAAGATTCTACAAAATTCTTTTGCAATAATTTTTCAAAAATAAGTAAGTTATAAATATGTAAGTATACGAATAAACAAACAACTATCTATGAAACAGACTTCTTCTCAACTTTTATTTTTTTCAAATTATTTTATGCATAAAAGTTAAAAGGGGAAGAAAAAATAATAAAAACAGAGGTAAAATATATCCAGAACCAGAAGGTACTCCAGACTTCTTCTGCTGTTTCAAATTATTTTATGCATAAAAGGGGAAGAAAAAATAATAAAAACAGAGGTAAAATATTTCCAGAAGGTACTCCAGACTTCTTCATCCAAAACAGCCCCACGTATGGGCGTTCTTTCCTACATCTTCGAATTTCTGCAATATTCCACCTCCAAATGTATATCAGTACTATACTTTGAAACTCGGCGTCAAATAAGAAAAGAAGAAGAAGAAAATGGCAAGTTATCGATGGAAGACATTCTTCGAAGAAGAAGATCGTCCAGAGAAGCCGAGGAGGTATGGTGTCACCGAAATGCGGGGACCTCATTATTCTCTTTTCTCCCAAAATCTCCTCCAGGTAATTTTCTCTTGATCACACTTCTCGCTGAACAATCACTGCTTTGTGTTTTATTTTTTTCCTTTTAAATTTCTTTGTCATAATGTTTTTGGTAAATATTTTAAGTGGTAGTAGTTGTATGAACGGTGCTTCAGTTTCAAGTTCCTCTCTCCTTTTATTTTTTCAATGCTCGGGAACAACGGTGTATTTTTGTCTGATCAAAGATGATGTTTTCGCGCAATGATTTATTTACTTACATTTGTTTTTTGAAATTTCGGACTTATTTTGTGAATAATGATAAGGTGTTACAATTATCGTGAAGATCTATGGCTTAGCTTCGTATGTTTCAAGAGAAATTATGTGCAGCTCCAGAACGTTGCAGTGTAGAAATGATATTATTACCTCTTAAGCAGATTTTTCTGTTGAAAGGCATTTTTTTCCTCTTAAGTATTAATTTAATTGAATCTTTATTTCGGGCTTTGATTGTCAAATTGAGCAATTTTCTGCTTAAGTTATATCTTCATGGAAGTGACTTTGTTTCCAGTATCAATTCCACTGTTCATAGATTTTGTAAACCGGCATGAAATGATCTCGATTTGGTGCAGGATGTTTTTACTCAATGGGGCAATTTGTTGACGGTCTGAAGTTTGCTGGAGGCTCTCATAGTTTGATGCCTAAAAGTTACATCAAAGAAGTGACTAAACTGGCACATAAGCACAATGTATATATCAGCACCGGAGACTGGGCCGAATACCTACAGCGCGGAGGTCCTTCTTCCTTCAAAGACTATATTGAGGTAATAATGTTGAAAATTTTCATGTGATAGATTTAACCTATTGTAAATTAGACTACTTTTCCTAGTGACAAATATGCAATATGTCTTAGGAATGCAAAGAATTGGGATTTGATACCATCGAGATAGATGCTGGCTCACTTGGAATTCCTGAAGAGATTCTTTTAAGATATGTGAGGCTTGTTAAAACCGGGGGTCTCAGAGCCAAGCCTCTGTTTGCTGTGAAGTTTAACAAGTCGGATATACCTATGAGTGCCGACAGAGCATATGGATCTTACATGGTCCCTGCACCTCGAACTTCTGGTGAGCAGTCTAACTTGTTAGAGCTATTAATTGTATAGTGCCATGGATGCTAGTGTTCTACTTCAACTAGTTAAGTTGCACTTATAATGCCTGTATCATATATATAACTTGACGTAGTTAAGTATTTCCTGGGATTAAGGGTGAGCATTCCTCTGTTAAGTTCTTTTGTGGAAAGTGATAGCATCAGATTATTCATTTGAAAGCATCTATTGGTATGAATCATTTGCTGCACTATAACAATTAGCTGAAGCAAGGGTTGATAAAATGAGATTACAAGAGACAATTGGATCTCCAATTTTTATAGCCTTTAGAATTTTGCATCCTTCCATACATCATTCCGAATGTTGATAGCTGATTGGGCCTTGTTTCATTATTTGTGCATGGACGATCACATTATAATGTTTAGAAGTTGTGTTATTTAGTTAGCGCTCACTTACCCCTCAAAAACAAAAGAAGGTCAGCCACACACTTAATCTGTAATAATGTGTTGATGTGATAATGTCTTTTTCATCTTGTTATGAGACCAGGCACAGTAGGGTTATCACCTATTGGATTAAGATGTATGGCATGTGAAGTTAAAAAGTGCAAAATATCCCTCACACAATAATGTCAAATTTTAGCTGAGATCAGAACATAAACAGTGAAAGGTTGTGGTGCAATATCAGTCACGCTAGTTAGAGATCCTAATCTTGTATCCTTCTGCAGAGCTTGTTGAGGATGTAGATCTATTGATTAGGAGGGCAGAGAGATGCCTTGAAGCTGGATTGGACATGATAATGATTGATGCTGACGATGTCTGTAGACAAGCAGATTCTATGAGGGCTGATATTATAGCAAAAGTCGTGAGCAGGTTGGGGCTTGAGAAAACAATGTTTGAAGCATCAAGTCCTAAGACATCTGAATGGTTTATCAAGCAATATGGTCCACGAGTAAGTTCCTCTATTCTCCTTTTTCATTACCTGCTTGGTTTTTCTTCTTTTTTTCCTTCATTTTGAATTTGCAGCAGACATCTTATAAAGTTTTGTTTCTAATATGTCTTAAGGTAAATCTTTTCGTGGATCATTCTCAAGTCATGGATCTGGAATGTCTTCGAGGTTGTAACCTGGGCACGAATCATGTATCTGTTCTTGGTTCATCATATTACCGGTTATAAGCTGATATTTAGTGATAAAAGTTCACCTAAGTTGTGACTAGCAATGCTTTGTAAGCTTTTATTGAACTTGCTCTAGAAACTTGTAATGTTTGACGTTTGTGTGTTTAAGAGTTGCAATTTGTTATCATAATAGCTTAAAAGTTATATATTCCATCTGGTTATATGTATTTGTATCCTTATATCGAGTCATGTGGATTCCTGATGCCAGTGTTTATAGATTTACAGAGGTCAGGGAAGTTCACTTCTCAGCTTTATTGTGGTCACTTAGCTCAGGTTGCTCTATATCTATGCATATATCAAATTAAATCTTTGAGACCCACTTGTCTGATTTCCAAAGTAACTTCTTGAAGAACACGTGATAAAACAATGAAACTTTTACTTGGTTAATTGCTAGCTTTGTCATATTAAGGATGAATTTGGAGATCTGATTGTCAAGATTGCAGTTTTCAATTTTGGTAAGTATGAGGGATGTGATGTCTAAGTGAATTGATATAAGAACTCATATGAACTTGGCTGAATTGATTGGTTTCTTTATCAATATGTTCTCTTGCACCCTTGGTGCTGAGCGGCCCTAATGAAGTAACTGATATTTACTTTTCAGTCTTGTTTCTTATTAGGTCTCATCTCTCTCTCCTTTTCTTTCCAAATGTACATCTTGTCCAGTTTTTGCTTGTTGGGAATCTTGGGCGAATACATGTCTGCTGTGTCCATTAATATTATTATATATGAGAATTGACATATATGCCCTATATTTAAGTGTTAGGATATGCAAAATTAATTTGTTTGAATGATGATATTAGTTGATTAGGCTTTATGATATTTGATTAGCATCCTAGCGTATGGCAAATTGTTGGTTAGTTGCATTTTTGATCTTTTAGTCTATGTACGAAAATCTGGGCAGGAGGCATGTGCCTAGTTAATGTAAGGCATGCCCATGGGTTGGTAGGAGCATTTAAATGTATCATAAATGAGAGCATTTCCTTGATACTAGATTGATTTTTATTTGAAATTGGCTCATAACGTTTCTCAATGAAGTGAAGAACCTAAGCATTTATTTTGAACTGAATAAATTGCTTTAATTGGTGTCAGATATGCTTTTTTCTTGGGCAGCTCTTGATCATTGTATGCTGCATTCCAAGTAGAATTGATGACTAGTGAGGTTGTTGGTGGTAACATGGAATAAAATACGGAATACTATGTATTTGGAATAATTTGCCCATCATTTTGTAGTAAACACGATAAGGCGTTGTTGGTCTAGTTAAGGAAGATTCTTTTGTCTCCCAACTGGCTATAGAACGAAATATTGTATCAAAGTACAAATAGACCTGATAAGATTCTTTCATTGCCAACGAAATATTTTATCAAAGTACTAATAGACCTGATTAGATTCTTTCATTGCCAATTTGTGCAAGGTTAAGAGCTGTAACTATGAGTATTATAGATGGTCCGATGAGAGGATCGGAAGTAATTGATATGGGAGCTCCTCTAAGTGTTCCAGTCGATGGAGCGACTTTAGGATATATGTTTAATGTATTTTGAGAGTCTGTTGATAATCTACGTCATGTAGTTATTTATACAACATTTTTTATTCATCGATTTGCACCTATCTTTATACAATTAGATACAAGGTTACCTATTTTTGAAAAGAATTAAAGTAGTAGATCTTTTAGCACATTACCATTGCGGGGAAAAATCAGACTTTTTGGTGGAGTTGGGGTTGGTAAACGGTACTCGTTATGGAATTAATTAACAATACTGCCCCATGGGGTGTATCCGTATTTGGCAGAATGTACTCATGAAGGAAATGATATATACATGAAAATGAAAGAATCTGGAATGATCAATGAAGAAAATATTATGATCAATGAAAAAGATATTATAGAATAACTGTTTCTGCGCCTATAGGTCTCCAAGGATGTGACATGAATTTTTATATCTGTTTTCTTACAAGTGTTTACTCCGTATTTTCTACAATGCATTAAAAACATAAAGCATATTCAAGCGGAACATTGCTGAAATCAGGTTTTCCTCCCGAGTAAGGTCTAATTTGTTATTAAAGCCTATATTTACTTATTATAAAAGAGCTTATTTTGTAATTTTGATATTTTAAGGATAATAGTGTAATATTATTATTATTATTATTATTATTATTATTATTATTATTATTATTATTATTATTATTATTATTATTATTATTATTATTATTTTACGAATTTTGATTTTACCTGTAATATCTTTCTTTTAAGAATAAATCAGTGCTTTAATGTATATAGATCTATATATTTTCTATAAAATAAGACTCCTTTTATGTAAAAAATTATTCAGTTTTATGAAAGGGTTTATTTACTTTATTATATGTATATATTTATTTATATTTTAATATTGATACACACCAACATGAAATAGGGTTGTCCGATATTCCGATTGGTTGGCTTCGACCTGAATATATCGTCCCTTTTCTGTTAATTTACATGTCTTCGCATTAGGAGGAAACATCCCATTCCATAATTTAATGTATTAGGTGCAAGCGATGGCGATTTGGTCCCTCGTTTTTCGAGGGATTGAATGCACTTATCCGTTGTGGTTGCAAGCTATTATCTCGATCTAGATATGTCAAAGATGCAAGGTTACTGTAAATTGTCACGAGCCAGTGGAAATCCTTACCATATGTAGCTTAATCTTTCATGTCTACAGGATCAGTAACTTGCCATAAATAATTCTTCCTCATCACGTATATCTTCCACATCAATATTTTCCTTGTATTCGTTGTGTGAATATATTCTCTCTCCTTCTTGCCATTTAGTGTAATCACAGCGCATTGATTTCAGCGCGTGGGAGGGTTTGAAAATCTGCGTCGCCAAAGAGTTAACAAACCTAGAAGATAAAAGCCAATGGATGGTCCAAATCAAATTTAGGCTGCTAGGGATTCTCGGCACTAAATCAAGAAAACAAACAAGATGAAGAGATCAGTGTTGCTTGATTAGTGTAAGGGGAAAAAGGTGTAGATATGGCTGCTGTAGGAGTCTAAGAAGGCGATCGGAGAAGAATTGAAGGCAAAAAAATGCCTGCTGTTTGGTTCGCTTTGAGGAGGTCGATGAAATGCAGGTCACAGCAAACTGAAGTCCACGATCCGGACGGGGGAAGCAAGAATTTGAGAAATATCTCGACGAAGAAGTCGAGCGGCAGCGGCCGGTCCGGTTGTTCGAGGTCGATCGCGAATCTGAAAGATGTGATCAATGGAAGCAAGAGGCACACGGAGAAGCCGCCAATCTGCAGCCCGAGATCCATCGGTAGCAGCGAGCTCCTCAACCCGATAACTCACGAAGTTGTGCTCGAAAGCGCCACGTGCGAACTGAAAATCAGTGGCGGATACGGCGGTTCCAATTTTGTGGGTGTGCTGAAGCCGGGGACCCCCGGGCCCGGAGGGTTTCACGTCGGGCAGAAACCGGTTATCTTGGGCAGCCCGGTCAGGAGGTCGAACAGTAGCTTGTCTAGGAGGAGTGCTGTTTCTTCGACGAGGCCGAGATATTCGTTTGGAGGGGTTTCGGATGGAGCCCTCTTCTGCCCTAAATGTGGCGACCAGTTTGCAAGATGGGAAGCTGTTGAGGCGCATCATCTCTCAAAACACGCAGGTTTGCAGTTTTCTCATCTCTCGTGTAAGAAAAATGTGATGAATGTCGTTGACTTGAGTACGTATCTCTGTTTTCAGTTACTGAAATAGGCGAGGGAGATTCTTCTAGAAGGATCGTGGAGATAATCTGTCGAGCGAGGCCCGACAGCCAGCGGAGT
This sequence comes from Salvia rosmarinus, assembly GCA_036937905.1. NCBI lineage: Eukaryota > Viridiplantae > Streptophyta > Magnoliopsida > Lamiales > Lamiaceae > Salvia > Salvia rosmarinus. The sequence goes on from CM072818.1 coordinate 83,838,279, forward strand.
GGGATCGAGAGGATTCTGAAAGTGCACAACATGCAGAAGACTTTGGCCCAATTTGAGGAGTACCGAGAGGTGGTGAAAATCAGAGCAAGCAAACTGGCTAAAAAACATCCACGTTGCCTGGCCGATGGGAACGAGCTGCTGAGATTCCACGGAGCGGCCGTGGAATGCTCACTAGGCAAGAAGGGGTCGTCCAGCCTCTGCGAATCAGAGAAATGCGGGGTGTGCCGGATTCTGAGACACGGTTTCGTGAAAAAGAAGGAGGGAGTGTTCACTGCCTCGATGAGCAGCAGAGCCATCGAAATGGTGGAGGGGGGTCCGTCGCTCAGAAAGGCGCTGATAGTGTGCAGAGTGATAGCCGGGAGGGTGCATAGACCGCTGGAGGATATGGAGGAGATGGTGGGGCAATTAGGTTTCGACTCGGTTGCTGGGAAAGTGGGGGCGCACTCCAACATTGAAGAGCTGTATTTGCTCAGCGCTAAAGCTCTGCTTCCTTGCTTTGTGGTCATATATAAATGTTGAAGATAAGTTTGAATAGTCTTCCACTTGAGTTTTTTCATTACATGGGATTATACTCCATTCTTTCGCCCTGCTTACTATCAAAGACGGCTTATTTCATCACATATATATATATATATGTATAATGTATATATATGTACTCTCTTCATTGGGGGTTTACTTTTATCATTTTCGTCTGTTGTGTTGGATGTTTGGATTGGGATTGCTTCTTAGATGTAGCGACCGTGGCTGGGAAATCCTATGTATAAATAACAAGGATGACTGGATGAGGATAGTATTTTCTCTTTGGGACCGTCTAGTCACAAAAGTGGATTCATGTGTTCAAAATGACACAGGTTCGAACTCCACTAATACCTCTCTATAGATTTGAGTCTGTCAAACTTAGTTTTTAAATATGGTTTATCCATCCTTTGAGATTTGCAGGTTATTGCAAAGAAACGTGAAGTTTACTCAGTGTGCACCATTTATAACGATCGCGAGTTTCCCATTTATATATATATAGGAGGTGGTTCAAGTAGGAAAATATAATTTGATAGGAAATGAAAATGAATTTGGACCTTTGATTTGCTGGATCAATGGTTGAGATTTAATATCGATTGTGTTATAGTTTTGTATTTTGTATGTTATACGGATTACTGTGCAACACTAGAACTCTTCTTGTGTTACGCTGCAATGAAAGATGTGCTAAACTAATATATTTAGCATATGTACTACGAAGTGATGAAATGTGTGCTAAACTAACATGAACAATATAATAATTCTGATTGTGGCATTATGCTACACAAATGTGAAAGATATGTTACTATTCATATTTCCTAAATTAAGGAGTTTTTTCACCATAACTCATCTATATATATATATATATGAGGCTGACAATAGTAATGGACCCAATTGTGTGCGTAGACGTTACTCCACTTGTGTGGGTAGAGAGGTTGCTTGTCTAGTGAATATTGATGTCAATCTGTAAGTATTTAATGTGTGTATATATATATATATATATATATATATATATGAAATATATTTCTATATAATAAATAAGATTTTGTATATATAAAGTCTCCTTTTCTTTCTAGTATAGTAGTCATGATACTATACTACTATATTTTTATGTTTTGATGTTATTTATGTATTCAAATATGCATTATTTTCAATCTAATTAATTTGAAATATTTTGTAGTTCAATCTTGGTTAGTTAAAGTGGAGATAACAGATAGGGATGCGAAACCGAAATTTTAAAATTCAATAACCGATACCGAAATTGTTTGGTTAATCGATTATCCAATTAATCGATCGGTTAGTTGGTTCGGTTATTGGATAACTGAAATTATCCAAATTAATTTTTTTTATTTACCTATTTGGCTAATTAAACTAATTCTTAATTTAATAATAATAAAAAAGTAATTATTATTTTTTCAATCTAATTAAACTTATTTTTAATTTAATAATAGTAATAATAAATTATTAATTATTATAATTTCGGTTATTCAGGTATATCCATTCGGTTATCGGTATACTCGATAATCAAAATTAATCTTAAACTACTAATCGATACCGATCCAATAATCGAATTAATCGGTTATTGGATACCCATAATCGATAGGTATCGATTCGATTCGGTAATAACCAACACCGTTCCTGACATTTTATAGGCCATAGGTAAAATAAAGAATATAGGTCCCTATTTTTTAAAATTCATATAAAACCAGTTAAAACTTATGTTCATTTACAATAATTTGCAAACGACACAGGACGACTAAACCACACTTGAAAATTCGATATGACTGACTTGAACCTATAGAGGCGATAATGAGTTTTCAACTCGTGACCTTTGGCCACATGAACTCACTTAACCATTAGACCGTCCAAAATTACCCCTTATATTATATTTATAAAATAAATCAAATTTATAAATTTACGTAAAATTCAAGTGATCTACAAATAAAAATAGATAATAAAAAACTGTTAGAAACATATACAATTTACTTGTCATCCTTATATTTCTATATCTCAACTCTTATCTGCGATACGATATCATAAAAAATAATTTATTCGAGTATTTGCAGATGCAAAACCATCAATAATCACATTAACATCAATATTTTCTAATATATTTTGGGACCAAATGAAAACATATATCTATAAGTAAAATATATAAAGATTTAATACTTTGAACTTTAAAATAAAATAAAATATTTAAGTGATATAATATTTTAAATCCAAATAAATAAATAAATATATATATATATATATAAAATTAATTTTTAAAATAATTTAAATCCCCTAAGATGGTGGACCCTGGGCGATCGCCCAGGGTGGTCTACCTCAAGGGCGACCCTGATAATAACCGATATTGAATACCAATTTCATCACCCCTAATAACAGATATGGATAGGGGTGAGAATTTGGGACCGGGACTGAAATTCTGTCCCGACCCGAGTCCCGACGGGATTCGGGACCCCGAGTCCCGAAATTTACGGGTTCGGGACCGGGACCGAGAAATTTTGATTTTCGGGTATCGGGAAGTCCCGAGTCCCGTTCGGGAAATCCCGAAGTCCCGATTTTAAATATATCTAATTTTAATTTCGGGACTTTCGGGACATTTTCGGGTAATTTCGGGACTTCGGGACGTCGGAACTTTCGGGACTTCGGGACATTTTCGGGTAATTTCGGGATAATTTGGGTAATTCGGGTAATTTGGGACATTTCGGGTAATTTCGTGACTTGGGACTTTCGGGACATTTTGGAAATTTCAATTCGGGACGGGACCGGACTAAAATTGTAAATTTTGGGACCGGAGTCCAAGTCCCGATCGGACCGGACAGGAACCAAAAATTGCAAAATTTCGGGAATTCGGGAATCGGAAATCGGGACGGGTAGCCGGTCCCGACCCGATTCTCACCCCTAGATATGGATAAGGTCCATAAGGATACTTAGATATCCAGAAATTATGGAGCGAGCATACAATTGCAACCTACACTGCTACACAAGTTTGGAGGTGAGACAAGTATCTATGTACTGTACAGTACATACTTCTTTGTACCTTTCTAATTTATCAATTATCACTATGGCCGACACATCTTTTTTCTTTGAAATTTCACAGTTCTTCAAAACCCTAAAATCCGTTTTAAAAAAAACAAACAAAAAATAACAATGATGAATCACACGCCTTGTAATTTATCGGTACACAAAACTCTGAAATGTCAAATCCGGACAAGGCAACTAACAATAATATCAACAGAGATTGGGCTTTGTTAACCTGTTGTAGTAGCAGCTCAGTCCATACGTACTATGCTTCGATTCCTTAAACCCAGTTGATAATGTGTGTGAGAAAATAGTGGGCTTTTAGTTTATCCACATGCATCTGATCTCTAAGCCCAATTGTAAATATTTTATTTTATTTATATTCACTTTACTGAATACCTAAATACATGTTTAGGGTGATCCCCATACAGACTGAATCGTATAAAACGTTTTGTGATATATTAGTGCAAGTATTTGAAGAATTGTATCTAAAAAAATATATTTGAAGAATTAAATATTAAAATGCCTCAAAATTGTTCAATTTTATCAAAATATGTAACGAATTAACTTATGCTATCACTTTTATCCATTTAAATTATCATCTAAATAGTGTCTGACAAGTACTCCCTCCGTTTCAGTATTGTTGGCTCTTTTTTTTACATATATATTAAGAAGAATTATGTTTTATGTATAAAGTAATGTGTGATATGAAATTCGAGATATTTTTTAGTGTAAAATTATTTCTTTATGGAATTGATCAATAATAGTAGGACAGTCAAAAAAAGAAAACGAATCAATAATAATGGGACAGATGGAGTATATTTTATTCAACTTAAAATATTATTCTCAATTGTATGGACAATTGTGCCCTTATGAAGGTTGCTTTTATTTGGTCAGGGTGAATGATATGGTCAGGGGTGGATCTACACGAGGAATAAGGTTGGCTAAAGCCCACCGTCAATTTTTTTCAGTTTTTAAAAAATTAATATTGGTTTGAAAATATTGCTCTTAGCCTACGCTCATACGGTGAAGAGAAGATATAATTTCCAGTGTCGCCGAGAATTTTTGCTCTTAGCCTCGTATTTCTCGGCTGCCATTGACGATGTGTTGCAGAAAATAAAGAAAAAGAAGGGAAGAGAAGAAGAAAACGCAACAGTGTTAGAGAGAAACATATAGATATTTTAATAATAAATGGTAATGTGGGCCCAGCAAACAATGCATGAAATGCCCTCATTTATTAGATTATGTTTATCAACAACCACTTAAAAATCCAACCATCCAACCACTTTAATATTTTATTAATTTATCTCTCCTACTTTTATCTTAATTTTCATTCAACCACACCACATCTATTTTTTATGGTTTATCAATGACCATCCGACCATCCAACCACTTAATTTTAAATTTATATTTTTATTATTTTTAATTATACATAATATAATTGATTATACTTTAAATAAATTACATAAACTATTATTGTTAGAAAATTATTGAAAACACAAAACGATAAATTGATATAAAATAAAATAAAAACTTGGCAAATACAAAATAAACAAAGTAAGTCCCTAAGTTACAATAATCTAAATCTGGCGATAAACGTTACATAATAAATATAAGAAAATTACGCAATCAATTCGATCGTCGAATTTTGCCATATATGCTCGATCAGTCGTAAAGAAGAGCGGTGTGAGCTTCTATCATGAAGTTGATTCCTAGTTTTCATATAGACGATAGACTTGCAATCTTATTCGTAGAGTATATGAAATCATTATTTTCTTCTCCATCTTCACTTGGCTATTATTCATCCAAGTCGATCTTCTATAAATTCATCGGATCATGATAGTTTAGATAAGAAAAAAGAAATTTTATGTGTGTTAAAATATATCAAGATCGGTCTCTGTTTATAGAGAATGAAAAAATATAAATTTTGGTATATTTTTTATTTTTTTTATAGATATTATACAAAAAATATTTCAATTTTATTTATATATACCATTCTAATTTAAACAACAAATAGGATGAAGACAAGTGTCTCCACCCTATTGGTTGAAAAAGGAAGACAGAGAGACTAAGTGTGGTCTATTTTTTAAGTTGTTCGAACACTTTCATTTTTCCCATTTCAATTTTTATTTTTATTTAATTGCACTTGATCGACCAAGTTGGAAGAATTTGAGCCGATAAAGATGGTCTTATCAATGTCGCCTGGATGTTTTGAAACTACTATTCAACATTTATAAGAATTGAACACGTTTTAAATTTAAAATAAAAAAAATTTATGCTATTCAATTCTGAGAAAAATTTGAACAACACATGTTTTCTTCATTTTAAAATACCAACATGTTGTGCACTTCATTTTCTTCTGCTCTCTGATCCTCTTTGTAAGTGTTTTTATTTATTTATTTTACTTTAATATTTATAATGCATATTATTTTGTATTCTTATTATGCCACATTGCCACTTATTATTATTTTGTCTTAACCTTGTTTCTAAGCTTCTCTAACTTTGATATTTATATAAGTGTGTATTTGTGTAAGTTATGTTTATAGTTAAATAAACTAAATTAATTATTTGATTCTAGCTTAGAATTTGAGTTTAAAATCAATAATTGTTGTTTATTTGATTTTGTTTTAGTTTTGCTAATCTTAGTTTAAATTAAGGTTTAAGATTATGTATATTTTATTATCGTGACTTAAAATTAAAGGAGTCTTTTAACTAATATATAACTTTTGATTGTTGCTATTGATGTATTTTATTAAGATTGTGAGCCATTAATAATGAATTAATTTATTTTTATAGATGATGGAATATTTTTAAAAAAAATGCTTAGAGGTGGCTCTTCCCTCACTTCTAGTATATCAATTGTTGAAACAACGGAAATGATAGTGCAAGTAGAAGTTGAATTAAACTTAGATGAAATTATTCGTGATCTGGGGTTACCCGTAACCACTACTTCCGTTGAGAGATCATTTTCTATAACGAAGATTGTAAATGGTGACTTGCGAAAATGTATATGAGATGAGTGGATGAATGATAGTTTGGTCATGTACATTGAGAATGATATTTTCGTTTCTCAATAATAAATAACAAGAAGATCTTGTAACTTTCTCGGTCGATGAGTATACTTATCGTTGCTTTCTCAAACAGACACAACTAGTTCACCAAGTATCTATTCTTAGGTCAATTGTATTATATTGGAATAGTTTTAATGTATGAAAATTTTGTATATTTTTATCTTTATTAAGATTGTGATTTTTTAATTATAATATATCGTTATTCAATAAATTTATTTGACTATGTGAAAACTGACGAAATAGTGCAATCCCCGGATCCAATTCCTGGATCCGCCCCTAGGTATGGTTAACTTGATGTAATTTGTATGGGCAAAGAGAATGTTATTCATCAATGAAGGAAAAAGGTATATACTCTCTAAAATTTGGGTAAGAGTGTTATCTTATTTTATTTTATTTTATTTCGAAAATGGATATTTTTGAATGCCCATGATCATCTCTATTAATTCTCTGTACGTGTTCACAGCGAGAGAACCAGATAATTGAGAAAGAAATTTATTGGAAATTTTCAAATTCCAAGAGCATTCCACACGGGAAAATTTTGTTGATTTCACAGTTACACCATCTTCTACTTTTGGAATCATGGAATTTTTTATAGAAAGACTCCGTCTCAACGGATAACCATTAAAATCATGCTGCTGAAAATTAAATTAAAATAAAAATCATTTTTTCTATAATCTCAAACACACACACTCGCACACACACATCGCCAGCAACAAGAATCCAGCCACCCCCTGCCGCCGAAACAATTTACGTTTTCCTGTTGGGGTTTCCCATGGGGGTGGAGTGCTGGTGAATTCATCGTTTTCAGTAAAATCCCTTCAATGAAAAGGAGTTGGCGGGGGAAAGAAGGGGCGGGGACAGAGGGGCTAATGTGAGTCTTACTTAATGTGTGTGTGTGTGTGTGTGTGTGAATTGCATATGCAGAAAGACAAAGACTCGGCAAGAAAGTTAAATAACTAAGAGGCCATTTTTATCCTAGACAGCTCTACCAATATATCGAGAGTATTTGACTGAGCTTATAAGTTGCTCAAAATAATTTATAAATTGTATAAGAATTTATAAGCTTTAACGAAGTAATTGGCAAAAATAAGACCGACTTTGATTGAGTCCGCCACTGGTTTCAGCTGACAACAACAATGGAGCCATGCACCCAACCAGAGAAGTTAGTTCTAGGTATATCATGTCCTGCACTAGATTTTACCTATTTTATTTATTATTATTATTTATTTTTACTGTATATAATATCTATCCCTAACATACAAAGATATTTTAGGCGGTGAGCTCAAATAATACGAATTGAAAAGTACGTTGTACCCGACTTTTCAAAATTATTAAGCTTACTTTTCAGTTTATGGACAACTAAACCACGAAAAATCTTATGATCTAAAATGGAGACAAGTATGTGTAACTGGACATTTTCTAAAAATCGGGCAAACTTTTTTATTAGCACATATCTTGGGGTACTTTGAATTCGTTTCTATGTTCATAGTGATACTTTATAATTTCTCTAATTTATCTCTAGTTAATTAAGATAGCACAGAACAAAAATAATTAAGCATAAAGATTATATCTCAGTTACTGATCAAGTTTCGTGAGATATTTAAACAATAAACTTGGAGAAAGTGATCTAGTATTCAATCATCGCTGTCCGCCTCTCTTGACTCTAAGAAATAACTACAAAAGCTGAGTTATCAAACAACAAAAGATTCTAATTAGTACTTCTTTCGTCTTCGATAATTATTTTGCGATTTGACAATACGAGTTTGAAAAATGAATCTTTTTATGAAGATATCAAAACAGAATAAAGTAAATCTTACGTTGGACAACGAATTAGTCACCTGCCAAACTCACCGTCCTTCACTTTCGCGCTAAATGTCGTTCACATGATAAGATTTTTTTTTTGTGGTTGGCGAGTCGGACTCGTAGATATTTTATACACTTCATTCTTCCTTAGAAAAATATTCAGTTAATATGTTTCTGATATGTTCATAAAAAATAACTTTTTTATAGATATGACTTTTATATAAATTATATACTCTCTTCGTTTTATCTAAGACGGTTCATTTATTTTCGATACGATTATATAAAATAAGAGTATAAAGTAATAAAAAATTAGATAGGTCCTATAATTTTTGAAGAGATAATTATTTCTTAAAAATAAAACAGATCATTTTGGGTGGAAAAACCCAAAAAGAATACAAATTATCTTGGATGGGCCGGAGGAAGTAATTTTTATCTATAATTAATCCATTTTTATTTTAGAAAAACCACTCATAGACCATATTTTCACTCACAAATACTCTATCCGTCTCATTCTAAGTGGTTCACTTTTCTTTTTGGATCATTCTACTAAAATATGACTATTCTAAAAAGTAATTTTTTATACACAAAAGCATCTCGAATTCCGTAAATCACATTATTTTACCTATAAAACATAATCCTTCTTAATTTAAATGTTCAAAAATAATGAGTCACTTAGATTGAGTATGGATCCCCTTGGCCACTCAATCACACTCGCTAAATGTACAATATGGATCCCCTTCTCCACTCAATTACACTTACTAAATTTACAATATGGATCATCTTCTTCACTAAATTACACTCACTACATTTATTAAAATTTGTGTTGTCAAAATTAAAGAGCATATATCAAAGACAAAGGGAATAATAAAATTTGTGATTGGCGAATCGGACTCGTAGATGTACAAAAGCTAAGTTATCACAAGTATTATACTTTAGTTAGATTATAAGCTACAATGTAGAAACATTAATGCATGAGAATAGTCATTTTAGAAAGAGTTTTATTTGCTTTCAAAATTAAGATGGTACAACTTATAGGATACTCAATGATAAGTTTTTATTTTTAAAAATTGAGAATCAACTTCTTTATCATTGGATGATTATGATGTAGCAAAAGTTGAGAGTCAATTCTTTCAAATGGTAGCTTTTTTCTTTTAAAAAGATGAAGAATGTAGATATGTTTACTAGACATTTTATGCGAAACTAATTTTTGAATATAAAAGCTGAATTTTTATTTTTTTCGAGTTTCACAACAATCTTTTTTTTTTCTCATTTTTCTGGATCCCATAACAATCTTACAGATATAGTTATATGTATATTATAGTGGAACCTATGTAAAAATTTATACTGTAAATATATTATTAGAAAGAAATATGAAATGAAGTAGATAAATTTTTTAAAAATTGATGTGCCATCAAAAAAAATGGAAGTCAAATTTATTATTGCTGGAGGCATCCAAAGCTTTTTTAGAAGAAGAAAAAGTTGAGTGTACCCAACTATAAATTTCTTGGAAAAATAATTTTAGATATTTTGAAACATTTCCAACGTTCTCCACGAGTAATTCAATGCTAATTTATTTGTCGTACAATATCTCCCATCACTATATTACATCCGAGGAACTAATATTATATCGTGCGGTCCAGTCCAAAGTAGATCTAAGGTGAAGAGGCAAATTTCGACGGCATCGATCGAGGTGATGAGCGGATCTGCTGCAGCTGCAACCCTTCCGAGGCGGACAGCCAACTACAAGCCCAATATTTGGAACTACGACTACTTACAATCGCTTACTACTAAATACCATGTCAGTTTTCAATATTACTCCTTTGTGATCCTATGTTTTTTTCTTTAACCAGTTTTGTGATTCGAATGATCAGGAGGAGTTGGAGGATCACCAACGAGAAGTTGAGACACTGAAAGACCAAGTTTGCCGCGAGTTTCAAGCCATGAAAAATCCATTGCATAAGCTGGAGCTTATAGATTGGATTGATAAACTTGCTCTTTCCCATAACTTCGAGGAAGAAATCAGTAAGTCCGTGAAGGAGATGGCATGCGCGAATAGTACTACCAGTTTGAGCATGGACGCTGATCTCTACTCCACTGCATTGTATTTCAGGATTCTAAGGCAGCACGGCTATCATGTTCCCCAAGGTGAGAAAAATTAATTTGATAATATATATTGCACCTACCGAATTAATTAATTTCTTCTACTAGTTACTCAACTCTATTGAATGTACAAAAAGCATAGATGGAATTCTCCAGCTCTTAGATGAAGAGGATAAGGAATGGGATGAGAAAGCAAGGGTTGAGATGATTGAAGCATCTCATATGGGCGTGGAAGATGAATGCCTGTTTGATAGAACAAAAGCGTTTGCTACTAAGAATTTAAACGAGGTCGGGGAAAACAAGTATTCTTGTCATCGGAACGTGAGGTGGTTCAACGTAAGAAGGATCTCAAGGACATTTTAAGGTGAATTTATAATAATAACTTTCACTATTGGCCCGCTGCCAAAATTATGTGTATTATACGAAACACCTTTCTTAGGAAACTCAAAGTGGCTAACCTTAAATATTTATACACTTATGAGGTCAAAACCTAGGTTTTCAGTCTCTTTGCCCGTAGTCGAAATGAACATTTTTTGTTTTGTCAGCTATTTTCCCTGTTTTTGTGGTGTCGGTCAGGTGGAAATAATGACCAACTATTGGTTAAATGCCCTAATATTTATAAATTCATAGGATAAAAAAACTACCTTAAAATATCTTTCTGTGACATGACATGAGGGTTTTAAGCGGTAGGACGAGGGTATAAATGTCAACAGAAAAATTTCTCGTTGACGAAAAGAGAATAAAGTTTACAAAAGAAAAGGACTTTTCTTCTTCACAAGTAAAGGCAAATTCATTCACTTGAAGAAATCGATGTAGTGGGTTTACTTGGCCTGAAAAACAGAAATATTTGTGTATTTGTGCGTATACTAGCTAATAAGTCTATGTAAGCAGTTGGTGGAGAAACCTGGGGTTGTTAGAAGTTCTGACCTTCTCGAGAGATCGAGTGGTTGAAAGTTTTTTGTGGGCGGTGGGCGTTGCTTACGAACCTCAGCATGGAAGCCTTAGAAAATGGCTCACAAAAGCCATCTTGTTGGTTCTAATCATTGATGATGTCTATGACATTTATGGCTCCATGGATGAACTACACCAATTCTCTACTGCAGTAGAAAGGCAAGTTAATTTCGAATAGTTATTTGCCATAGTATTTAAATAATCCTCCCAAGGGTTTAATTTACCGTATCAATTATACTTATATCTGTATGTATAGGTGGGACTCAAGTGAAATTCAACAGCTTCCTGAAGCCATAAAGCGATGCTTTTGGATGCTGTATGATACCGCAAATGATATCGATCGTGAAATCCAAAAAGAAAAGGGCTGGAGCTCGGTTTTACCTCATTTGAAGAAAGTGGTGCGTTATATACTTTCATACCATAAAAATTTTGCTGTATTATTTTAAGAAAACTTAGGTATTAATTCCTTGATAATTAAGCAGTGGACAGGATTTTGCAAAGCATTGCTTGTGGAAGCAAAGTGGTCCTGCATGGGCAAATCTCCATCTCTTGCAAAATATCTGGAGAATGGGTGGACATCGTCGTCCGGCCCTGTGCTATCCCTTCACGTACTGCTCGGCGTCGGCCGCGACATGGATGAGGTCATGGCCGCCTTCAATACCAACCAAGGAATCATCCACCACGCCTCCCTCGTTATTCGACTCTGCAATGATCTAGGAACTTCTAATGTATGTGTATATATATCTTATTTTCCCCTGCGGATCTACATATATTAATTAGATGGCGATGCAGGCGGAAGTGGAGCGAGGTGACGCGCCTTCATCAATCGTGTGCCACATGAGAGAAGCGAATGTGAGAGAGGAAGAAGCTCGCGGCCATATTAGAAATCTCATATCGGATTCGTGGAAGAGAATGAATGGGATGTTGATGAGGTGTCGTCGTCCCCAGCAGAGCATGATGAGATATGTAGTGAACACAGCAAGAGTTGCTAATTTCATTTATCAGAGTGGAGACGGTTTTGGGGTTCAAGATCGGGAGACCAGAGACCAAGTCTTATCATGCTTGATTAAGCCACTCAACCTCTGTCAATTATCACCCTCATGAATTAATTATTGGTTTTATGAATAATATAACTGTTTGTGCAAAAACTAACATTAATGTTCATGGATTGCTATTGCATATGAACATATGATTCCTCAACTGTTCACTTGAAATAGTTATTTACTCAATAAAAAAGGAAAAAAGAAATACTAATTACTTAACTTGTAGAAAAAGTAAATCATTTAAATATTCAAAGGATTGAAATACTACTGTAAGTTTATTTTTTTGCGTATATTCAATTTAATGAATGGTAGACTCTCCAAACAAATCTATTTCTATAATATATAATAAAATATAATATAATTGGTACGTAACTTGTTGAATTTGATGGAAGATTATGTTATATTGTGATTTATAATTATTTTATATTGTTTTTATAATTATATTAAATGAAACAGACTTTATATTAGAGCTATGTATCTAATTCATTATGTACTCCTCCGTCCACAAAAAAACATGCATCGTTTTTGGTGGCACGGGTTTTAAGAAAACTATAATGAATATAAAGTAAATGTATATAAAAAGGTGTGTTATTGAGATAATAAATGAATATATTAATGGATTGTGAGTGTAAAAATGTGGGCCATAAGTGTTTTTTTGTAAATAAGTGGATAAGTTGAGGGTAAAAATGTAAAGTTAGTGTTTCTAAAAAAGGAAAGTGCACATTTTTGGTGGACGGACCGAAAAGGAATTAAATGCACGTTTTTGGTGGACGGAGGGAGTATTAATTATATTTTGTTGAGGTTTGACGGGAATCACCTTAGTTTGTAATTTAATTTATAAGTATAAATTTGAAAAACCATTTGATACTTAGCTAATGTTAGTGACTCGAAGTTGTTGGCCGTTGCACAACACAATTAAGAAGTGAAATGATGAGGCACTGTTAGTCGTACATGAGCATGACGATAAACTGAAATGATGAGTGATAGGATGCGGTACTACTGCGCCAAAGATCGGCCCAATATAAATGGGCCCGACATTGCTCGGTCTATATGAGTTCGGCCAAGAAGACTCTCGACCAACTACAACTCTAATCGCAATTAGAGGCGTGAAGATTGGATGCATATCTAAAGAACCCTTATGGAAGAAGACTTTGTATTAGAGTCCAACTCAATTTGAATTAGAGTCAAACTCTAAATGATAGTATATAAATAGAGGCTAGATTAGAGGGAAGAGGAGGAGCTAAAAATATCGACACTCAGATCGATCACTTGATCATCTACACTCCTTGTAATTGCTTCTTACACTCTCAATACACATATACTCTCTTGCTCCATGGACGTAGATCTATTTCAATAGATCGAACCACGTTACTTCCTCGTGTTCTTTACTGCATTTATTACCTGACGAAATTAAGATTTATCATTGGTAGGGGTGAGATTCGGTTCGGTTTCGGTTAACCGAAACCGAAATTTCGGTTAACCGAAACCGAATTAACCCAAAATAGATAACCGGAACCGATACCAATCGGTTAATCGGTTAACCGATTAACCGATTCGGTTAGTCGGTTCGATTATCGAATAACCAAATTAAAGTTAAATTTTAAAAAAATAAAAAAATAAAAATACAAAATTAACCGAAAATAACCGAATTAACCGAAAATAACCGAAATTAACCGAGATTATTTCAAATATTACAGAAATTATAATATTAAATTAAATAATTTTTACCTAATAATTAAATAAATTAATTAATTAATTAATTTCGGTTAATCGGGTATAACCGTCGGTTAATCGGTTATACCCGATAACCGAAATTCACTTGCAATGGGAACCGATAACCGAACCGAAACCGAAAAAATCGGTTATCGGTTAACCGATAACCGACTTTTTCGGTTTCGGTTATCGGTTAACCGATAACCGATACCCGTTTAAGCACCCTAATCATTGGCGCCGTCGTGGGAAACCGAACAAAAAGCTCCGTTTTCTACTAAAAATCAATGGCAAGGACTCGTACAAATCCTAGCGCCGCCGGTGGTGCTGGCAACGAACGGACTGAAGACCCCAACCGGCTATGGCCTTGTGGGAAAAGAACTTGCTGTTGCCAATAACAACACGACGCCTGAGGGCTACATAGAAGATCTACCTATACACCCTCAGGATCGTCTCCCTACCGAAGAGGAAGAAGCCGACCTCAACCCCGGTGAACAAGCGACCCATCAATCTCATGAGGTCCTCGGCGGAGCAGATCAATTCCTCAATGCCCATATAGGCGATTTCAAACCTTTACGAGCGAAGGGCGAATGGGCGGGAACTTGAGAACCATGAATAGAGCGGCGGATTGGCAATCACGGGCGCCAAGTCGCTCACCTCTCCACAATAGCCGAGGGCGTTCACCTCGGCGAGATAGCGAGAACGATCACCTCGGCATGATGTCCAAGTCGATCACCTCGAAAAGCGCCCATAACAATTCACCCGTCGCCGCGAAGTCGGTCACCTCGGCACAAGCTGCAGTCGTTCGCCTAGATACAACTTGGTACAGTCTAAATACATTTTACGACTACGGTCTAAATACATTTACGACTAAAAACCAAGTTATATCTGAAGATATACATTTGATTTACGATCTAAATACATTTCGACTAAAAACGAGTTATATCTGAAGATATACACTCGGTACATAGTCTAAATACATTTATGACTACGGTCTAAATACATTTACGACTAAAACCAAGTTATATCTGAAGATATACACTCCGGTACACGATCTAAATACATTTACGACTACGGTCTAAATACATTTACGACTAAAACCAAGTTATATCTGAAGATATACACTTGATTTTACGTCTAAATACATTTACGACTACGGTCTAAATACATTTACGACTAAAACCAAGTTATATCTGAGAAGATATACACTTGGTTACGATCTAAATATATTTACGACTACAGTCTAAATACATTTATGATTAAAAACGAGTTATATGGGTTTCGAGCAACACCGCAAAGACTCGCTAAAGCTACACCGGTCGACACTCGGCCTCCGCGCCGTCGCCTCGACCTCGGCCGCCGCCTCCGCTTCGACCTTCCGCGGTCGACACCTCGCCGCCGCTACCGGACTTCGCCACCTCGCGCCCGCTACCTCGGCCGCCCGCCTCGGCCTCGCGCGCGCCGGCGCTACCACCGGCGCCGCCATCTCGCGCCCGCCGCCGACCTCGACGCCCGTCTCCTCCGCCTCCGCCTCGCCTCGGCCTTCCGAGGCGACCTCGGCCCGCCGCCTCGGCCTTTGCCGCCTCGGCTTTCGCCGCCTCGGCCTCGGCCTCGGCTTGGCGAGCGCCTCGGCGGGAAGCAGCGACATCGACCGGCGAAACGCCTCAGCGGGGCGAAGGCGGCGACATACAACCGGCGAGCGCCTCAGCGGGCGAAGCCGGCGACATACGACGGTAGAAACGCCTCAGCGGGGCGGCCGGCGACATACGACTTGGCGAACGCCTCGGCGGGCGAAACCAGCGACATTCAACCGCGGACTACGGTTTCGGCGAGGTGATGTCGAATCACTCTCCCAATCCAAATTGACCTCACTTCTACGTCTTTTGGGGGATATGATAGGATACGCCCAACTACTAGGCCCAAGCATCGGACCCAATATAAATGGGCCGACATTAAGCTCGACCTATGTGAGTTCGGCCCGAAGACTCCTCGACCAACTACAACTCTAATCGCAATTGGAGGCGTAGAAGATTCGGATGCATATCTAAAAGAACCCTTATGGAAGAAGACTTTGTATTAGAGTCAAACTCAATTTGAATTAGAGTCTAACTCAATTTGAATTAGAGTCAAACTCTAAATGATAGTATATAAATAGAGGCTAGATTAGAGGGAAGAGGAGGAGCTAAAAACATCGACACTCAGATCGATCACTTGATTATCTAAAACTCCTTGTAATCGCTTCTTACACTCTCAATACACATATACTCTCTTGCTCCGTGGACGTAGATCTATTTCAATAGATCGAACCACGTTACTTCCTCGTGTTCTTTACTGCATTTATTACCTGACGAAATTAAGATTTATCAATGAGGCTGAGTTTCAGCTACCCAGACTCGTCTAGAATATATAAACAAATATTCATCCCAAACCCGATTAAGAGGTGATTCTAATACTCGTTCGCATCTCAAACCCGATTAATGTATGAAAATTTTGTATGTTTTTATCTTTATTAAGATTGTGATTTTTAATTATAATATATTGTTATTCAATAAATTTATTTGACTATGTGAAACCGAGCGAAATAGTGCAATCCCGGATCCAATTCACGGATCCGCCCCAGGTATGGTTAACTTGATGTAATTTTATGGGCAAAGAGAATGTTATTCATCAATGAAGGAAAAAGGTATATACTCTCTAAAATTTGGGTAAGAGTGTTATCTTATTTTATTTTATTTCGAAAATGGATATTTTTGAATGCCCATGATCATCTCTAATTCTGTGTGTTCGCAGCGAGAACCAGAAAATTGAGAAAAAATTATTGGAAATTTTCAAATTCCAAGAGCATTCCACACGGGAAAATTTTGTTGATTTCACAATTACACCATCTTCTACTTTTGGAATCATGGAATTTTTTATAGAAAGACTCCGTCTCAACGGATAACCATTAAAATCATGCTGCTGAAAATAAAATAAAAATAAAAATAATTTTTTTCTATAATCTCAAACACACATACGCGCGCACACACACACACACATCGCCAGCAACAAGAATCCAGCCCAGGGCCGTACCTATGCCTTACGGGGCCCTAAGCAAGAATTTGAAAATAGGACTTTTAATGCAAGAAAAATAATATGAAAAATAACATACACAAAATCAATACACAAAACTCTCTCTCTCACTCTCTCTATCTCTCACTGTTCAACAATAGCAGCAAATGTAGGCGTGGTATTTTTTATCTGGACAGGGAGGATTTTGCCGTTGGCGAAGAGCTCATCGGCGGAGGAGATTTGGAGGTTTTGGCGAGGTAGACTGATTCAAATGCAAATGGGACGAAGTCCAATGTTGAGATCGTGAGAGAAGGAAATTCTGGGGGCCTGAGGCTGACAATTGGGTTGGAGAATTAAAAATTCACATTGACTACCAATATAATATATATATATATATATATATAATAAAAAAAAATGGACCCCCATAATTTTGGGGCCCTAAGCAATGGCATAGTGAGCTTGGCCTTAGTTACGGCCCTGATCCAGCCACCCCCTGCCGCCGAAACAATTTACGTTTTTCTGTTGGGGTTTGGCCCCGGGGGGTGGGGGGGTGGGGGTGGAGTGCTGGTGAATTTATCATTTTCAGTAAAATCCCTTCAATGAAAAGGAGTTGGCGGGGAAAGAAGGGGCAGGGACAGAGGGGCTAATGTGAGTCTTACTTAATGTGTGTGTGTGTGAATTGCATATGCAGCTCTAGCCATGGCAATTGTCGTAAAGAGAGACAAAGACTCGGCAAGAAAGTTAAATAACTAAGAGGCCATTTTTATCCTAGACAGCTCTACCAATATATCGAGAGTATTTGGCTGAGCTTATAAGTTGCTCAAAATAATTTATAAATTGTATAAGAATTTATAAGCTTTAACGAAGTAATTGGCAAAAATAAGACCGACTTCGATTGAGTCCGCCACTGGTTTCAGCTGACAACAACAATGGAGCCATGCACCCAACCAGAGAAGTTAGTTCTAGGTATATCATGTCCTGCACTAGATTTTACCAAAAAAAAAAAGTATTTTTACTATTTTTTATTATTATTATTATTATTATTATTATTTATGTTTACTATATATAATATCTATCCCTAACTAACAAAGATATTTTAGGCGGTGAGCTCAAATAATACGAATTGAAAAGTACATTGTACCTGACTTTTCAAAATTATTTAGCTTACTTTTCAGTTTATGGACAACTGAACCACGAAAAATCTTATGATCTAAAATGGAGATAAGTATGTGTAACTGGACATTTTCTAAAAATCTGTCAAACTTTTTTATTAGCACATATCATATTTGGGGTACTTTGAATTCGTTTCTATGTTCATAGTGATACTT
This sequence comes from Salvia rosmarinus, assembly GCA_036937905.1. NCBI lineage: Eukaryota > Viridiplantae > Streptophyta > Magnoliopsida > Lamiales > Lamiaceae > Salvia > Salvia rosmarinus. The sequence continues at coordinate 83,856,870 of CM072818.1, forward strand.
TTTAATTTCTCTAATTTATCTCTAGTTAATTAAGATAGCACAGAACAAAAATAATTAAGCATAAAGATTATATCTCAATTACTGATCAAGTTTCGTGAGATATTTAAACAATAAACTTGGAGAAAGTGATCTAGTATTCAATCATCGCTGTCCACCTCTTTTGACTCCACAAAATTAACTTGAAAAGCTGAGTTATCAAACAACAAAAGATTCTAATTACTACTCATTTCGTCCTGGATAATTGTTTTGTGATTTTGACAACACGATTTTTAATAAATATAATGAGTATAAAGTGAGTAGAGAGGAGAATCCATATAGTAAAATATAATATATGAGTGAAAATATGAATCATGGATGATACCTTTTTAAATAAATGGATTGAATGTGAATAAAACTTATAAATTTTATGTGGAGTCCTATCAAGAAATGAAAAATGAATCTTTTTATGAAGATATCAAAACAGAATAAAGTAATATTTTTCAAAGGTTGAGGAAATACAAAAATATGAAAGAGAAGGTAGTCTATTTTACATATTTCTACTTATACGTAAATAAATCATAATAAATAAATAAATAAATAAATAATTATATATTATAATATTTGTGGCTGGCGTGGCGACATATCTGTGATTTTGCGTAGTTAAATCTTACGTTGGACAATGAATTAGTCACCTTCCAAAGTCACCGTCCTTCACTGTCGCGCTAAATGTCGTTCACATGATAAGATATTTTTTTTTTTGTAGTTGGCGAGTCGGACTCGTAGATATTTTATACACTTCATTCTTCCTTAGAAAAATATTCACTTAATATTTATTTGATATGTTCATAAAAAATATTTTTTTTTTATAGATATGACTTTTATATAAATTATATACTCTCTTCATCTATCTATGACGATTCATTTCTTTTAGATATGATTATTTAAAAGAAGAGTATATATAAAATGATAAAAAATAGGTATGTTCTATAATTTTTGAAGAGATAATTATTTTCTAAAAATGAAACAGGTCATTTTGGATGGGACATTCCAAAAAAGAATACAAGTCATCTTGAATGGGCCGGAGGAAGTAATTTTTATCTATAACTAATCCATTTTTATTTTAGAAAAACCACTCATAGCCCATATTTTCACTCACATAATATTATCTCCGTCTCATTCTAAGTGTTTCACTTTTCTTTTTGGATCGTTCTACTAAAATATGGCTATTCTAAAAAGTGAATTTTTTTATACACAAGTATCTCGAATTCCACAAGTCACATTATTTTAAGTATAAAACATAACTCTTCTTAATTTAAATTGGCCTTTGCATAAACAGTAACAGTAGTAGCCTATCCAATTACCAATTAGAGCATCCATAATTGGTCGTGTTCAAAAATAATGAGTCACTTAGATTGAGTATGGATCCCCTTGTACACTCAATTACACTCGCTAAATCTACAGTATAGATCCCCTTCTCCACACAATTACACTTACTAAATTTACAATATGGATCCTCTTCTTCACTCAATTATACTCACTACATTTATTAAAATTTGTGTTGTCAAAATTAAAGAACATATATAAAAGACAGAGGGAATAATAAAATTTTTGATTGGCGAATCGGACTCGTAGATGTACAAAAGCTAAGTTATCAACTATTATACTTTAGTTTAGATTATAAGCTATAATTTAGAAACAATATATGAGAATAGTCATTTTAGAAAGAGTTTTATTTGCTTTCAGAATTAAGATGGTACAACTTATAGGATACTTTCAATGATAAGTTTTTATTTTTAAGAAATTGAGAATCAACTTCTTTATCATTGGATGATTATGATGTAGCAAAAGATTGAGAGTCAATTCTTTCAATGGTAGCTTTTTTCTTTTAAAAAGATGAAGAAACCAATTTTTTATCATTGTAGATATGCTTACTAGACATTTTCTGTGAAATTAATTTTTGAAGATAAAAGCTGATTTTTTATTTTTTTCGAGTTTCACAACAGTCTTTCTTCTTTTTTCACATTTTTCTGGATCTTATAACAATCCTATAGATATAGTTATATGTATATTATAGTGGAACCTATGTAAAAATTTGTATTGTAAATATATTATTAGAAAGAAATATGAAATGAAGTAGATAAAATTTTAAAAAATTGATGTGCCATAAAAAAAATGGAAGTCAAATTTATTATTGCTGGAGGCATCCAAAGCTTTTTTAGAAGAAGAAAAAGTTGAGTGTACCCAACTATAAATTTCTTGGAAAAAGAATTTTAGATATTTTGAAACCTTTCCAACGTTCTCCACGAGTAATTCAATGCTAATTGATTTGTCGTACAATATCTCCCATCACTATATTACATCCGAGGAATTAATATTATATCGTGCGGTCCAGTCCAAAGTAGATCTAAAGTGAAGAGGCAAATTTCGACGGCATCGATCGCGATGATGAGTGCATCTGCTGCAGCTGCAACCCTTCCGAGGCGGACAGCCAACTACAAGCCCAATATTTGGAACTACGACTACTTACAATCGCTTACTACTAAATACCATGTCAGTTTTCAATATTACTCCTTTTTGATCCTATGTTTTTGTTCTTTAACTAGTTTTGTGATTCGAATGATCAGGAGGAGTTGGAGGATCACCAACGAGAAGTTGAGACACTGAAAGACCAAGTTTGCCGCGAGTTTCATGCAATGAAAAATCCATTACATAAGCTGGAGCTTATAGATTGGATTGATAAACTTGCTCTTTCCCATAACTTCGAGGAAGAAATCAGTAAGTCCGTGAAGGAGATGGCATGCGCGAATAGTACTACCAGTTTGAGCATGGATGCTGATCTCTACTCCGCTGCATTGTATTTCAGGATTCTAAGGCAGCACGGCTATCATGTTCCCCAAGGTGAATATATATTGCACCTGCCGAATTAATTAATTTCTTCTACTAGCTACTTAACTCTACTGAATGTACAAAAAAACATAGATGGAATTCTTCAGCTCTTAGATGAAGAGGAGAAGGAATGGGATGAGAAAGCAAGGGTTGAGATGATTGAAGCATCTCATATGGGCGTGGAAGATGAATGCCTGTTTGATAGAACAAAAGCGTTTGCTACTAAGAATTTAAACGAGGTCGGGGAAAACAAGTATTCTTGTCATCGGAACGTGAGGTGGTTCAACGTAAGAAGGTACTTGCATGAAAATAACAAGTCGGTAATTCACCGCTTGGCAGGACTTAGCTTTAACACCATTCAAGTTCAGCACCAGAAGGATCTCAAGGACATTATAAGGTGAATTTATAATAATAACTTTCACTATTGGCCCGCTGCCAAAATTATGTGTGTTATACGAAACAACTTTCTTAGGAAACTCAAAGTGGCTAACCTTAAATATTTATCCATTTATGAGGTCAAAACTTAGGTTTTCAGTCCTCATTGCTCGTAGTCGAAATGAACATTTTTTTTTGTCAGCTATTTTCTCTGTTTTTCTGGTGTCGGTCAGGTGGAAATAATGACCAACTATTGGTTAAATGCCCTAATATTTATAAATTCATAGGACAAAAAAACTAACTTAAAATATCTTTCTGTGACATGACATGAGGGTTTTAAGCGGTAGGACGAGGGTATAAATGTCAACAGAAAAATTTCTCGTTGACTAAAAGAGAATAAAGTTTACAAAAGAAAAGGGCTTTTCTCCTTCTCAAGTAAAGGCAAATTCATTCACTTGTAGCAATCGATTTGGTGGGTTTACTAGCTTGGCCTGAAAAACAGAAATATTTGTGTATTTGTGCGTATACTAGCTAATAAGTCTATGTAAGCAGTTGGTGGAGAAACCTGGGGTTGTTAGAAGTTCTGACCTTCTCGAGAGATCGAGTGGTTGAAAGTTTTTTGTGGGCGGTGGGCGTTGCTTACGAACCTCAGCATGGAAGCCTTAGAAAATGGCTCACAAAAGCCATCTTGTTGGTACTAATCATTGATGATGTCTATGACATTTATGGCTCCATGGATGAACTAAACCAATTCTCTACTGCAGTAGAAAGGCAAGTTAATTTAAAAAAGTTAGTTGCCATAGTATTTAAATAATCCTCCCAAGGGTTTAATTTACCGTATAAATTATACTTATATCTGTATGTATAGGTGGGACTCAAGTGAAATTCAACAGCTTCCTGAAGCCATAAAGCGATGCTTTTGGATGCTGTATGATACCGCAAATGATATCGATCGTGAAATCCAAAAAGAAAAGGGCTGGAGCTCGGCTTTACCTCATTTGAAGAAAGTGGTGTGTTATATACTTTCATACCATTAAAATTTAGCAGTATTATTTTAAGAAAACTTAGGTATTAATTCCTTGATAATTAAGCAGTGGACAGGATTTTGCAAAGCATTGCTTGTGGAAGCAAAGTGGTCCTGCATGGGCAAATCTCCATCTCTTGCAAAATATCTGGAGAATGGGTGGACATCGTCGTCCGGCCCTGTGCTATCCCTTCACGTACTGCTCGGCGTCGGTCGCGACATAGATGAAACCATGGCCGCCTTCAATACCAACCAAGGAATCATCCATCACGCCTCCCTCGTTATTCGACTCTGCAATGATCTAGGAACTTCTAATGTATGTGTATATATATCTTATTTTCCCCTGCGGATCTATATATATTAATTAGATGGCGATGCAGGCGGAAGTGGAGCGAGGTGACGCGCCTTCATCAATCGTGTGCCACATGAGAGAAGCGAATGTGAGAGAGGAAGAAGCTCGCGGCCATATTAGAAATCTCATATCGGATTCGTGGAAGAGAATGAATGGGATGTTGATGAGGTGTCGTCGTCCCCAGCAGAGCATGATGAGATATGTAGTGAACACAGCAAGAGTTGCTAATTTCATTTATCAGAGTGGAGACGGTTTTGGGGTTCAAGATCGGGAGACCAGAGGCCAAGTCTTATCATGCTTGATTAAGCCACTCAACCTCTGTCAATTATCACCCTCATGAATTAATTATTGGTTTTATGAATAATATAACTGTTTAATGTTCATGGATATTGCTATTGCGTATGATTCCTCAACTGTTCACTTGAAATAGTTATTTTTACTCAATAAAAAAGGAAAAAAGAAATACTAATTACTTAACTTGTAGAAAAAGTAAATCATTTAAATATTCAAATGATTGAAATCCTATTGAAATGGGTGGGATTAGAGATATCAATGACTATATTGCAGCATGAACATCTCATGCAGTGTGGCTGGCTTTCAAACAAACATTGATCGTCAAATATTTATTTCACTATTTGCTATATTTTTCATTGACTTTAATCCTATTTGTATATTCTTATATTATATATTAAAAAATATCTCAAAAAGTTATTTCTTTCGGCACAAATTAATTTTATTTAAGAAATAGGCAATGAATTTATCCCGTATATGGTTTATTTATTTAATCTTATTTGAAAAATGCGCAATGAGTTTATTAATCTTATTTTAAAACTAGAAGGATAATTTGGTCAAATTGAATTTAATCCACACTTAATAAACAAAAGATTGATAGATAAAAATTATCCTATCATTGATTTTATAACGACCGACTTCAAAGAAATACGGATCATATGGATCGTCATTTGGTATGATAAATGCAATGGATATATATAATTTAAACCAATACGATTAACCAATCAATTGTGAATAAATCGTAGACTAAAGGGATCGTTGTATCGGTACAATCTCAAGTCACGAAAGACTTGCCAAAAGGTTCTATGTTCAAGTCTAACCCAATCGGGCGCACTTCGAGGGCGAGATCGACCTCGGTTCGATACGATATGATAGCGGTCATAATCAGCAGATACCAACAAAACATCGAGTTTGGCGGCAAATAAGCGTGTGAACATACATATGATGATGCATGCTCAAGGTTCTAGAAATCCCTTCAATTAAAGCAACAAAACCACTACCACTTTGCACCACCTCGCACCCATCATCAATCCTCGCTCAACCTGCACATCAAAAACGAATATGCAGGGCTAAGTACAAAAAGTACTCAGTGGACTTGTTGCGAAAATATTTTCTTCATAAAAGTTATTGAACTGCCCGCAATAGCACATGGGGTTTTAGTTGGAAAGACCCATGCCTATCAAACATTTTATCGTTTTCCAAAGTGTCCGGCGGACTATTTCATCCACGTTGTTCCATATCGGTAATTCATTCATCAATCATATCGTTCGTTTATTCGCGCACTATGGGTGGCCACCTACACATAGTCGCCGTGACCGTCGATGTAGCTAATCTTAACACACGATCGCACGTGTACACAATCCGAGTTAGTCCTCATCTAAGTCGGATCCGATCGTTACCATTTTTTAACGTTGGTGGACCAACTCGTTCACATACCACATTGGATATACCAGTCCATTCTCGTCCCACATTTGGACAAACCAACCTCAGATATGGACACAACAAAACATAAATATTTGGCGATCAATAACAGTTCATGCGATAATATTTCATAAAGCTTTTGTAAATCATGCTTTGAGTTATGCATAATCATTTTGTTTGAAAAGCCCACCTCAAAATTGTCCTTCTTGGAATACCGCTAGCGATCCTCTGTTGTTTTCGTTTATGTCCATTGGACCTTGTCAACGCAAGAAATATGATTTAGTATTTCATTCGCTTCTTTCGAGTATCATTAAGATTCGACATTTCGATATCTTTTAAGTCTTTGGGTTTTAGGATTTTCGTCATCGATATGACTTGATTAACATTTATATTTCGTCTATTCGATTGGTCTCGTCATAACGATAGATGACACTTGACGTTGCATTCTTCCCTTCCAACGATGTTTCTCGCGTCGTTTCGTATAATTTATGAATCTTAAGTTCATAACTAATATTAAATCGTTTGTTAGCAGCGTATCAACGTTTTCGAGTTCCAAATCCTCATTCATTGCTAAAATTTCTTGCTGCGTTTCTCGTCTCACGTCCCATATATTCTATCAGAAACTCATACTAATACTACACAATTAATAAATATTTCTCAGTAAATCAATCATCATCTAACAAGCGTTTTATAAATTTAAGTTGCTTAAATAAAATTTTCTCAATCATCTATTTGACATAAGCAACTTATTACTTAATTAAATCTCAATTTAATTAAGTAGATCCATAATTAAATATTAATTAAATGGATAAATTTAAAGTCCAATAATATTTGATTAATCAATCAAATTAATTTAATTAATCTTAGATATCCACTAATTAGGATTTATTTCTCATCACACCTTTGTAACAAAATACATAAGGTATATCTCATTATATAAGTAAATCACTTAAAAAGAATAATTCTCAAATTATTCTTTAACATAATTAATTAATTATGTTATTCAATTTCTAAAAATTAGACTTTATTCAATCTAATAAATTTAATTAATTCACTCTAACTAATTGATATTTAGATTATCATTTAATTAATTAAGAATAAATCCCAAAATTTATTTACTAAAATTAAATCTCATATGTAATTAATATAGAATTTATTAAATCCTTAATTTAATTTTAATGGATCATAGATGAATAGTTCAAGTCCATTACCAAATTCAATTCTTAGCCCAACATTTAAATACATATAAGTCCATCTTCAAATTAATTGAAGTCCGTATCGATTTAATTCCAAAGGCCCATCTTTCATTTTAAATTCTAAGAACCATTATTAATTTAATTCTAGAAGCCCATCTGACATAGGTCCAATACCATTTTATTTTAAAAAGCCCACATCACATAGCCCATTCTCCTTTTTTTTTCTGGCCCAAAATCAAAGCCCAATAATTAATTTCTCGGCCCAATTTCATAAGAAATAGGCCATCTTCATTTTTCCTTTCATTTTTCTCGGTCCAGACCCAAAAAGAAGCCCAGCCCAACAATTTAATTATAAACATTCCATTTTTTCCTTCTTCTCGGCCCAGTCTCAAGGATACAAGGCCCAAGGTTTTGGCCCACAACTAAAAATAAACCTAGCCACATCCCTGTCTCTCTCGTCTCTCACCAAAATCGGGGCGCGCGCCTCTCCCTCCGACGCCACCGCCTTCTTCCCGCAATCGTCGCGGCGTCACGTCTCCGTGAGCCGTGCCATCACCGCCATATCTCAGATCCGTCCCCATCTCTCTTGGTTCTCTTTGCGAACTGACGCACACACACACGCACACCTCTGCGCCGCCGCCCTCATCGTCTCCGGCCAGCCACGTCGCCATCGGCGAGCCGCGTCGCCTCTGAGACTTCAGCTCTCGCTTCTCCTTTCGCGACACACACACAGACACAGGTCTGAAATCGAACAAAAAAGAAAAAAAACAAAAACTGAAACCCTTCTCGACGAGATCGCCGTCGTTTCGGACGGAACCCATCGCCGTCGGCGCGATGCGCGACTGTCGCCGTCGCCGTTGGGGTCCGGGAAGGCCCTGTCGGGGATGCTCGGCGTCGTCGCCGCGTACAGTTGCCGTGTGCAGTGTTGCCGTGCTCTGTCACGGATCTGCCTTCAATGCCGTCTCCAGACGTCGCCCAGCTGTCACGCTCCGCCATGAGAAATTGTCCGTAGCCCCCTTCTCTGCCGTCGATGGTTCAGTCCGGATAGTTCTAAGTTCTGGAGTCTTATATCCATTTTTATTTTTTCGATCGTTCGATACTAATATGTATATACGTATGTGTTCATTTGTTCTGCATTTGGATGTTGCTGTGGAATAAAGTTCCGACTATGGTTTTGTTGTATTGTGAAAACAATGTGCATATGAATGTGAGTTGTGGTAGAGCATAATATTATTCTTGTGTAATAAATATTGAAGTACTTGAAGTAAAACCATACATAGTTGAACCTGGATGATGGATTGGTATTGATGGAGATGAAGTAGGGCTTTGTTCTTCTTTCCCATATGCAGCGGTTGTGTAGTTTGGAAAGTGAGAGTGGAAGCGTGAGGTGAATATGAGAGGAAAAATGTGTGCACTTAAAATTCCATAGGATTCCTTAGGTTGAAATGATAGGTTTGGAAGGATGATTATATAGGAAAAATAGAATATTCGAGGAATAAAAATGATGTGGTTTGACTAGATCATTTATCCCATATAAAATATCTAGCTCGGTTTATAAGCGTATTCGTTCTCCGTCACTCGTTTAAATTTTCCCGTTCTAAATAAAGTCGAAACGTCAACGATTATAAAATTTAATAATCGCTCTAAATTCAAATCTCGATTTAGCTAAAGAAATTAATAATCGAAGTTTTAAATTTCTCGGGGTATTACATACCATCCCCCTTAAAATAAATTTCGTCCCGAAATTTGCTAATCATGTAAAAGATCGGGGTATTTCTCATTCATAACAGATTCTCATTCTCAGTTTGCTTCTTCTTGTCTATACTTTTCATAGAACTTTCACCAATGAGATTTCCTTGTTCTTTTGTTTTGGATATGTAGGTCCAAAATTTCGTGAACATTTCTACATAACTCATATTGTCATCGAGGACAATTTATATCGGTGATATCACATGGTTGGGGTCATGTATGTACTTTACGAGTTGTGAAATGTTGAACATATTATGCACGTTCCCAAACTTGATGGCAATGCCAATCTGTACGTTGTTGGTCATATCATTTCCAATATTCCATAGGGTCCTACGAAACGTGGTCCCAGCTTCTTCTTTTTTTTTTTGGAAATTTCATGATTCCTTTTAACGGGAAAATCTTGAGAAAACTTTATTTTCCATATCAAAATATAACTCTACGCGACGTTTGTTGACGTACGACTTTGGTCGATCCTAGGTTTATTTGATCCGTTGTCGGATCTATCGTACAATCTCAATCATTTCTTCTATAGAGTCGGTCTTAATATTCTTCTTTCTCCCGCTTTATCCGAGTAAAGTGGTGATCGGCATTCCTTCCATAAAGCATTTAAATGCGGGTCATTCCACTAGTTGCTTGATAAGCGTGGTTACGAAATTCCACAAGTAGTAACACTTGTTCCAATTTCATCCTCTATCCGGGACAACAGTCCTCAACATGTCTTCAAGCGTTTGAATGGTCCTCTCGGTTGTCTATCCGTTTGTGGGTGAAGCGCGATCTTGAAATGCAATTGAGTTCTCAATTCTGTTTATACTTATCCGAATACGGATGTAAATTTTAATCTTTATCGGATGTGATAGTCTTTAGAACTCCTTGCAACCTTATGATTTCTCGAGCGTCGCTTGTATTAATATACCTGATCCATATATTATTAGAATCTGTAAGAAATACCAGCTCTTGGTCAAACGATCGATGACAATCCAAATTAGCGGTGTTTTCTTTTAGTGATTTGGGTAGCCCGATAATAAAATCCATGGCTATATCTTCCCATTTCTATTCTGGTATGTCCAGCGATTGTAGGGTTCCATACGGTCACTGGTGGAGTGTTTTCACTCGTTAACACGTCAAACAACGTTTTACGAATGAAGCTACGGCTCGTTTCATTCCACCCCACCAAAATTTTCTCTTTGAAATCTCGATACATTTTGGTGCTTTTGGGGTGTGTAGTGTAAGACGTCTCGTGGCTTCTTTCAAGATCTCACTTTTAAGCTCTTCATCTTTTAGAAAATACACACTCTCCCATCATATAGCAAAATATTATGTGTTGCTACTCTAAAATTCTTGTGGTCATTATTCTTGATTTTGTCTCTTACTTCCTCTAGCTTATTGCTCTTCTGCTGAGCTTCTAATATTCGAGCTCTCAAATCTGGGATTGCAATCAACGTTGCAATACAGTCTTCTATCGTCTCAGGCGGCTCTATAACTTCGATATTAATCCTCTGAAATTCATTTATAAGCATCTCCTCGTGGCTGAGGAGGCATCCCAAACCGATATTTGCGACTCGAGGCATACATTACATCATTATCATTGCACGGGTGATAATTGATACCACGATCGTGTCGTTCACTAGTTCTAACCATCTACGTTGCCTCATGTGAAGATCTTTCTACTCGAAGAAATACTTCAGGCTTTTATGGTCAGTATAGATCTTACATCTAATTCCATAGAGATGGTGTCTCCAAAACTTTAAGACATGTACGACCGCTATTAATTCCAGGTCGTGCGTAGGATAGTTGAACTCATGTAGGCGTAACTGCCTTGAAGTATAAGCAATAACCTTGCCTTCTTGCGTCAGAACACATCCTAGTCTATTCTTCGACGCGTCTGTGTAGATTGTGTACTCCTTATCTGCTTCGGGATTGCGAGTAAAGGTGTTGTTGTCAGCAACTCCTTAAATCTCTGGAAACTAGCCTCACACTCGGCGGTCCAAGTGTACTTGATTCCTTTTCTCAAAAATTGGGTCGTAGGTCGGGCTATCGTTGAAAATCCTTCGATAAATCTTCGATAGTAGCCGACAAGTCCTAAGAAGCTCTGAATTTCATTCGGGTTCTTTGGTGATTTCCATTCTCGAACTGTATCGATCTTCGATGGGTCTACTTTGATTCATTCAGCGGACACAATGTGACCTAAAAATGTCACTTCGCCTAACCAAAACTCACACTTGCTAAACTTGGCGAAGAATTGCTCTTGCCTCAATGTTTGCAGCACAGTCCTCAAGTGTTCTTCGTGTTCTTGGTTATTCTTGGAGTATATTAGGATATCATCTATGAATACTAAGACAAATTTGTCTAAGTACGGTTGAAATACCTTATTCATGATATCCATAAATACTGTCGGGCATTTGTAAGTCCAAATGGCATAGCGATGAATTCGAAATGACCTTACCTTGTACGGAAAGCCGTTTTAGGTACATCTTCGGGTCAAATCCTTAGTTGATGGTATCCAGATTTTAAGTCTATCTTCGAAAGGACTCTTGCTCCCTTAAGCTGATCAATTAGATCGTTAATTCGGGGCAAAAGATACTTATTCTTAGTAGTTATCTTGTTTAAATCTCGATAGTCTATGCACATTCTCGGTGTACCATCCTTTTCTTCACAACAATGACATGTGTTCCCCATGGAGGTACATTGGGTCTAATGAACCTAACTCGAGAGTTCTTGTAGTTGGATTTTCAATTCCTCACGTTCCTTGGTGCCATCCGGTATGGGGCTTTCGACACGAGGGAGAACACGGTTCGAGATCGATTGTGGGCTCAATCAGCCGAGTCGGCGGTAATCGGTAGTTTATCGAAAAATCATTGGAATATTATCTCACAATCGAAAGCGTCTTCTATCATTTTCTTATTTACGGTCTTTCTCTTGGAGATAGACAAGGTGAACTGTTCTCTATCACGTCGATAATGCCCTTGTTTATAGCGCGGATATGATTGAGACTCTTCTTCCCATCTTGATCCGTGAAAGTCTATAGGTTCCTCTCTCCAAAGCGTTGGAAAGAAATTTTCTTTCATTACGGGATAGTCACATTATATTCGGTTAACCAATCCATCTCTAGGATTATATTCACATCTATCATAGGTATGGCGTGAAGATTATCTGTCGAGACACAAGTAAACTAGTCCAATTCTAGGTTCAAGCATGTGTGGGTTACCATTCTTATACCCCACTTGGAGGAGATATTCTCATGATTTGTTCGTAGCGTTTAGGATCGATCCTAAGTTCTCTATGCATGCTTGACAATAAAGAATCGAGGCGTCGATGTCAAACAGTAGGGTAACGGTAATTGGAGAGTATTCCCATACCTTCCAAGTTTCCTTGGTTCCTGGCGGCTTACGTGGAATTTCTTTTCTGGTTGGCGTAGGTCCTAGTTCTTTGGGCGATTCTTGTTGTTGATGATGGTGTTGTCGTTCTTCTGCTGCTGTTGTTCTTCTTCTTGTTGTTGTTGTTGGAGTTGGCGATCTTGTTCTTTGCGGTTGTCGCCATTGTTGTTGTCGTTCTTTGTCGTGGTTGATATGGTCTTGATTTGGTGGAAGTACCGGACGAGGGTTTGTTCTTTGGAGCGGTTGAGCTTGGATAGCACGGTTTGTCGGACTCGATTCGGTTCATTCGGATTACCATTCTCTCATTGGCGTATCCTGGGCGGTCCACAGGTAGTGACCCTTACGGACACATTTGAAACATTCATCATTGTGAACATGAAGACTCGTTGTGACTCTATGGCATTTTGGGCATACGGGGAGTTTCACGAATATTTAGTTTCCTCCGCTGAGCGGGTACTATAATGCGTTCATTGTCTTATTCGTTGCTAGATGGTACATTACTCACTTGTCATGGCCTCGTGTCGGCTGGCCAACATTTGATCTTTGACCTTGGTGGGTCCTTCCCACTTTCTCTTTCCACGATCTCCTTGGTGATTCGGTGGATGTCTGGCGACAATCCTATCCTCGGGCGGGGCATCCTCAATGTCGATGCTCTATTAAGGGCCTCACGATAGATCGATTTCCATGACCGATTAGTGACACTCGATCTCATGATAGAGTGATGCAACCTAAAGTTCGTTGATTCCGACTTGGTTGGGTTCCCGATGAACCAATCACAAGAGCTCGAGCAAGCGGTTAAATTTTCGGCTATATAGAGGCTTGTAAACTCACGAAATATTAAGCTTTGATTTCAAATATATTAATGAGTTTTATTCTCTTCAAGAGCTCTTCGTTTTCACATTTGATTCTAGGTTACGCATTCGCGTCAATTTCAATGATTGGCGAGGATCGTATCCGAGTCTCTTCGAACTTCTCGGTTCTCTTCTCGTCGATGTCGAACAAGCGAGGCGCATACCGCGATATCTCGCGGGATGCTGCGGTCGTAACTTGTGACCGTGGTCTTTCCTTATCGTAAATTGTAGAACTCGTGTTCTTTCATCTTACGGTAGCTCTTAGGAATGTACTTCTCGTACACTTCCTCCTTGAACTCTTCCCAGGTGTAAGCTTCTAGTTCCTATTCATATAAGGTCTTTCTCTTCGCTTCCCGCATGAAATCATTTGCACCAATCATTTGCAAAGCAACGCATGACAAGCGTTCTTAAGAGGTGCAATAAAGGAATTTAAGGATTCGTTCTAGCGCGTGAATCCATAGCTCCGTATCCACGAGATTCTCGATCCGTTGAAAATTGGTGATTCTAACTAAGGATTAGCTCTTCAATCCTCTTATATATCGCAATCAAACATCTTCTTATACCATCCATCGGGATCTTAAATATCTCAGTAGCGATATGTATTTATAATCATACGCGTAAGTCTAGTACATCGTCGACATCATGTGTCGACATCAAAACTAATTGCTCTCGATGAGTTATCATCATATCAAGTCAAGTGCCTACAAGGATTTTCATCGGCGTTCTTGAGATTTACCAAAGAGGTCAGGCACGGAGTATGATGCTCCAAAACTAATATCGGCATCCTCCACATACCTAATCACGATGCGTACAAATATTTAAATACTACCGAGGTCATCAAAATAAGGGTTCGTATCAGAACGACTCATCGTTCTCATATGCATCACCAAATATGCAATCGTATATAAACAAAACACTTTCTAGTCTTAAATAACTAGATCCATAATCGCCCAGGATATAAATAGAGCTCATCGTGTTGGAGTCGAGCAGAGTATGGGTACTATCAATTTCCTCCATCTCATTGTCGTGACGAGGTCCTCCTCAGGATCTTCCTCCGGGTCCTATTCTCTTTGACCTCATCATTGAATGTGGGACTCACGGTTTCTCAATTCAAATAATTCTAGCTTCTTCCATAGCAATTAGGTCTCGGTGGACCTCGGCCATGATCTCCTTATAGGCATCATTGGAATTTGAGAAGCAGCAAGATGGCACAAGTTTCTCTCAGCATACTGGTTAGGCCACGTGATTCGTCAATCTCTACGATATCGTGGGACATGTGTCAAATGCAGGGGTGGTCATTGAATTGGGGAAACACTTGGTAGGTAGATGTGAGTCTTGGCATGGGTGATCGACAACGATGATGCAGGCGAGCAATGACGGGATGGAATCCTGCGGTGGTAGGACCGTAAAGTGAGTTGTCGGGGCGAGAGGATCCGACCTCGAATATGTTCTGTCATAGCGGTAAGAATGCAGATCCATTAGATGCTAAACAAGGCATCTCCGGATGGTACCACTCGAGATTCTCATCACGCTAGGTATATTCTCGCTCGGGGAGATACGATCCATGAGGTGTAGCCGTATACCATGAATACATATTTCGGTGGTTGACGAGCGGGGTAAGTCTACCTCAGATCGAAGCTCTCGTCGATAGATGAAATCTGTCGATATCTCACGGCATATCCTTGCGATCGGATGGCGGTCTCGCAACCGTTAAAATGCGCCGTCGTAGTATGATGTACCACGTCCATGTACAATAGCCTAGTGGCGCTTTCGAGTGAGCTAAGAACTCACCGGCGTCGTCTTCTTGATATGGTAGGAATGGTAGGAGCGTCTGATCTCTTGGTGTGGCTCTACGGGATAAAGGACTCCTAGTCGTAAAATCGTTCAAACCACAATCTTATATCCTATATTCCTAAGTTCTTATGAACCTATTTTCGTAGTTTGGTATTGGAAATAGGCGTATGGTCTCTTAGGATAGAAACGGACATTCGATGTCTAGCCTTGAGTAAGGGCTATGTGGTCATCGTAGAGTTGTTGCATTCTCATCATCAAATCCGTTCGGATTGAGATTCTTATAATTTCTATGTTCTCGTTCTTTCTTAGTATTCCGTTCAATCGGGGATACCTTATGTTCTCATACTAAGTTCGGCGTAAAAGGGATCATGCGTCTTAAGATTCTATGTTCTCATGGGAAACATACTTATTTATATTATGCCTCTAGCATGCTTTGCATATAGGAGTAAACACAACTCATAACATATATGCAATCAGAGATATTCTCATATCATTACTTTATCAATCTCCCGAGTTTTCAACTTTTCTTCAACTTAACAATCGGTTATTTTGAAAATAATTTTCAATGTCAATCATTCATTTTCCAAAATCATTGGAAACAACAACTCCATTTGAAATTTTGGGACCTTTCTCTTTCAACATATTTCAACTTTCAACACAATGCGACTTTTGTAAGTCCATTTCACACTTCATAAACTTTCATCATTTCAAAACAACTTTCGGTTGAAATAGTTACCTTCTTCCTCGTTGAGCGGGGCGATGATGGAGTGGAGTGCGGTGGTAGTCAAACACAATTAATTTTAGTCTCAACTTTCAATTTAGAATTGATGAAAGGAAGTCAAATACCAGCAGTTTCAAGACTCTACTTTCAACTTATGATTCGAGGAAGGGCTTTCTAGAGTTCGGGCGAACAATCGCTCGATACCACTATAACGACCCGACTTCCAAAGAAAGTACGGATCATATGGATCGTCCTTTGGTATGATAAATGCGGCGGATATATATAATTTAAACCAATACGATTAACCAATCAATTGTGAATAAATCGTAGACTAAAGGGATCTGTTGTATCAGTACAATCTCAAGTCACGAAAGACTTGCCAAAAGGTTCTATGTTCAAGTCTAACCCAATCGGGCGCGCGAGGAGCGAGATCGACCTCCGGTTCGATACGATATGATAGCGGTCATAATCACAGATACCAACAAAACATCGAGTTTGGCGGCAAATAAGCGTGTGAACATACATATGATGATGCATGCTCAAGGTTCTAGAAATCCTTCAATTAAAGCAACAAAACCACTACCACTTTGCACCACCTCGCACCCATCATCAATCCTTGCTCAACCTGCACATCAAAAACGAATATGCAGGGCTAAGTACAAAAAGTACTCGGTGGACTTGTTGCCGAAAACATTTTCTTCATAAAAGTTATTGAGCGCCGCAATAGCACATGGGGTTTTAGTTGGAAAGACCCATGCCTATCAAACATTTTATTGTTTTCCAAAGTGTCCGACCGGACTATTTCATCCACGTTGTTCCATATCGGTAATTCATTCATCAATCATACGTTCGTTTATTCGCGCTATGGGTGGCCACCTACACATAGTCGCCGTGACCGTCGAGGTAGCTAACCTTAACACACGATCCTGCGTGTACACAATCCGAGTTAGTCCTCAACTAAGTCGGATCCGATCGATACCATTTTTAACGTTGGTGGACCAACTCGTTCACATACCACATTGGATATACCGGTCCGTTCTCGTCCCACATTTGGACAAACCAACCTCGGATATGGACACAACAAAACATAAATATTTGGCGATCAATAACGATTCATGCGATAATATTTCATAAAGCTTTTGTAAATCATGCTTTGAGTTATGCATAATCATTTTGTTTGAAAAGCCCACCTCAAGAATTGTCCTTCTTGGAATACCGCTAGCGATCCTCTGTTGTTTCGTTTATGTCCCTGTGGACCTTGTCAACGCAAGAAATATGATTTAGTATTTCATTCGCTTCTTTCGAGAAGTATCATTGAGATTGACATTTCGATATCTTTTAAGTCTTTGGGGTTTAGGATTTTCGTCATCGATATGACTTGATTAACATTTATATTTCGTCTATTCGATTGGTCTCGTCATAACGATAGATGACACTTGACGTTGCATTCTTCCTTCCAACGATGTTTCTCGCGTCGTTTCGTATAATTTATGAATCTTAAGTTCATAACTAATATTAAATCGTTTGTTAGCAGCGTATCAGCGTTTCGAGTTCCAAATCCTCATTCATTGCTAAAATTTCTTATTGCGTTTCTCGTCTCACACGTCCCACATATTCTATCAGAAACTCATACTAATACTACACAATTAATAAATATTTCTCGTAAATCAATCATCATCTAACAAGCGTTTTATAAATTTAAGTTGCTTAAATAAAATTTTCTCAATCATCTATTTGACATAAGCAACTTATTACTTAATTAAATCTCAATTTAATTAAGTAGATCCATAATTAAATATTAATTAAATGGATAAATTTAAAGTCCAATAATATTTGATTAATCAATCAAATTAATTTAATTAATCTTAGATATCCACTAATTAGGATTTATTTCTCATCACACCTTTGTAACAAAATACATAAGGTATATCTCATTATATAAGTAAATCACTTAAAAGAATAATTCTCAAATTATTCTTTAACATAATTAATTAATTATGTTATTCAATTTCTAAAAATTAGACTTTATTCAATCTAATAAATTTAATTAATTCACTCTAACTAATTGATATTTAGATTATCATTTAATTAATTAAGAATAAATCCCAAAATTTATTTACTAAAATTAAATCTCATATGTAATTAATATAGAATTTATTAAATCCTTAATTTAATTTTAATGGATCATAGATGAATAGTTGAGTCCATTACCAAATTCAATTCTTAGCCCAACATTTAAATACATATAAGTCCATCTTCAAATTAATTGAAGTCCGTATCGATTTAATTCAAAGGCCCATCTTTCATTTTAAATTCTAAGAACCATTATTAATTTAATTCTAGAAGCCCATCGACATAGGTCAATACCATTTTATTTTAAAAGCCCACATCACATAGCCCATTCTCCTTTTTTTCGGCCCAAAATCAAAGCCCAATAATTAATTTCTCGCCCAATTTCATAAGAAATAGGCCATCTTCATTTTCCTTTCATTTTCTCGGTCGGACCAAAAAAGCCCACCCAACAATTTAATTATAAACATTCCATTTTTTCCTTCTTCTCGGCCCGATCTCAGGATCTGAGGCCCAGGTTTTGCCACAACTAAAATAAACCCTAGCCACATCCCTGTCTCTCTCGTCTCTCACCAAAATCGGGGGACGCCGCCTCCCCTTCTCCCTCCGACGCCACCGCCTTCTTCCGGCAATGCGTCGCCGGCGTCCCCCCCGTCTCCGGCGAGCCGTGCCATCACCGCCATATCTCAGATCCGTCCCCATCTCTCTTGGTTCTCTTTGCGAACTGACGCACACACACACGCACACCTCTGCGCCGCCGCCCTCGTCGTCTCCGGCCAGCCACGTCGCCATCGGCGGCGCGTCGCCTCGAGACTTGACTCTCGCTTCTCGCTTCGCGACACACACACGAGACACAGTCGAAATCGAACAAAAAGAAAAAATAAAAACAAAAGCGAAACCCTTCTCGACGAGATCGCCGTCGTTTCGGACGGAACCCATCGCCGTCGGTAGCGATCTTGCGATTGTCGCCGTCGCCGTTGGGGTCCGGAAGGCCTGTCGGGGATGCTCGGCGTCGTCGCCGCGTCTGATTGCCGTGTGCGATGTCGCGTGTGCTACATCACGGATCGCCTTCAATCCGTCTCGGGCGTCGCCCGGTATCACGCTCCGCCATGAGAAATTGTCCGTAGCCCCTTCTCGCCGTCGATGGTTCGGTCAGGATAGTTCTAAGTTACGGCGTCTTATATCCATTTTATTTTTCGATCGTTCGATACTAATATGTATATACGTATGTGTTCATTTGTTACGCATTTGGATGTTCTTTGTGGAATAAAGTTCCGACTATGGTTTTGTTGTATTGTGAAAACAATGTGTATATGAATGTGAGTTGTGGTAGAGCATAATATTATTCTTGTGTAATAAATATTGAAGAACTTGAAGTAAAACCATACATAGTTGAACCTGGATGATGGATTGGTATTGATGGAGATGAAGTAGGGCTTTGTTCTTCTTTCCCATATGCAGCGGTTGTGTAGTTTGGAAAGTGAGAGTGGAACTGTGAGGTGAATATGAGAGGAAAAATGTGTGCACTTAAAATTCCATAGGATTCCTTAGGTTGAAATGATAGGTTTGGAAGGATGATTATATAGGGAAAAATAGAATATTCTGAGGAATAAAAATGATGTGGTTTGACTAGATCATTTATCCCATATAAAAATATCTAGCTCGGTTTATAACTGTATTCGTTCTCCGTCACTCGTTTAAATTTTCCCGTTCTAAATAAAGTCGAAACGTCAACGATTATAAAATTTAATAATCGCTCTAAATTCAAATCTCGATTTAGCTAAAGAAATTAATAATCGAAGTTTTAAATTTCTCGGGGTATTACACATTTAGTCCTCCAAATAATCAATCCTTCATAATGCTTATGCTTAAAAGTAAATGCCCCCTAAGTTTATTTTTTTTTAAGTATATTCAATTTAATGAATGGTAGACTCTCCAAAACAAATCTATTTCTATAATATTTAATGTAATTGGTACGTAACTCGTTCAATTTTGATGGAAGATTATGGTTTATTGTGATTTATAATTATTTTATATTGTTTTTATAATTATATTAAATGAAACAGACTTTATATTATGTTATGTATTAATTATATTTTGTTGAAGGAATCACCTTAGTTTGTAATTTAATTTATAAGTATAAATTTCAAAAACCATTTGATACTTAGCTAATGTTGCAACTGATTCTTTCTTTAAATTAAGGGATAGGGAGATTTTTAATTATTTATTTATAATAATATTTGTCGTCGTAATTTTATTTGTCTATATGATAATTAAGTTAAATATTTATTTTATATAAAAATTGTACTTAAAAAACGTCTTTGTGCATCGAAAGGGCACAAATACTAGTTATTATGAAATATGTAACAATCATAGAATAAACCATGTAATTATATTTTGAACAAACAAATTCTTAGCTCTGTATATGAAGAGAAACTATTACTCTTATTACATAAAATATGTAATAAAATTTTATCTATTTTTCAAGATTTTCTTTCAGTGAAAATAATAATTTCTTAATGGGTTACTCAAATAATAATAATTCCGTAATGAGATATAATATATTGATTTGCTTCCCTATAAGAAGAAAATTTGAAACTATTGTTGTATCATATGAAAATGTAACCTAATTTTCTCCTTCGAAAGAGAAACTATGATGGGTGGATTAAGTTTGATAACTGAAGCAGGAATTCGAATTTTGTTTTTCAGTTGGGAAATATAAATGCTTGGTCGAATCCTAGAATTTCCATTTTTACACAAGGGAAGGAGGATCGCTTCAATAATGGCAGCCCCTAATTTTAGTATGAAAAAAATACATAATTTTAGTCTAAATATTGACTTTATAATATTTTTTGTCAAATAAATAAATAATACATTAATCAGACCTAATAAATTGATTTTATGATAATTTTAATCCGTTAGTGATTTTGTACCAAAAAATATAGTCGGCACCGGATAATGACATATAGAAAACACAAGTTAGAAATATCGTTGGAAATGACTTACGTGCTACATGTTATTTTCGGTATTAATTGTGATTTTAACGTTGAAAAATCACTTACGGGTTAACATTGTCACAAAATCAATTAATTAAGTTTGATTAATGTATTATTAATTTATGAGACTAATATTATCACAAAGTTAATTTATTAAACTAAAATTCTATATTTCTACTTTTAGTATATAGGAGTATTTATTTTCTGATTAAAAATCTGTTAGCGAACGAATGAGAAAAGATGGAAAATCGGGAACGCGTGTGCTGTGGCCAGTGAAACCAGCAAAATACAACAACGGGAAAACGGAGAAAATAGAAAAGGAACCCTCGCCAAAAGTACAACACTCGGAAGCGGCGCTACTACATTTAGCCGAGAGTTTCCAAACCCTTTCCCCCAATTCCAAATCTCTTCTCCCTCCAACCTTCTTCTGCAGTTGATCCAATAAATTTGCTGTCTGTCGATTTCGTGACAGATATATCTTTCCCAGGATTTTGTCTTCTTGTCTTTTTTATCTTTTTACGATTCGATTTGTAAAGATTCATTCGTTCCATATCGAAGAAGGGGGAGAAGGGCTTTTCTTTTTATTTTATATATTATTTATATATCTAGGTGTAATACAAACCCGTTTATTCGAAATTTTGGAGAGCGAAAGTGAGGGGAAAATGTCGAAGAAGAAAGCAACGATGACGCTGAAGGATTTTCATGGCGGCTCAATTCCTTCCGATCTCCCTCTTCCCTCTGCACCCGGCGTGTGAGTCTGGTTTTGCGTTTATTTATTTGCATTTTGGTCGTTTTCCACAATTTATTTTTGTAATGTGTTTTCTATAACTTTGTCTTCTAAATCTGCTTGGATTCTTCACAACCCATTATGATTACTTTTCTAAGCTGTTGATCCTTTTGCAGTAGATCTTATGGTATGTGTGCTATTATATTTGATGAAGAAAGATTTTAAGTTTCTGGTGCGCAGTCTTAAATGAGGCTTTGGATTTGATCTCACTATTTGGTATGCTGGTTTCTCTTTTCTGAAATTTTGGAATGCTAAAAACCCTGATAATGGTTTAACTTGAGTGAATCGTGTGAAGTATGGTGGTATATAAGGTTTCGCCTTTTTGTAGAAATTATAGAGTAAACTAGCACTTGAACCTCTAGTCAATCATCTCATACATAACATTTTGACAGAACTGTGAGGCCCGTTGATCATGGTGGATTTGATCGGCAGATGTCGTGGGGCAGCTCAGCAGGAAGGTCTGAACATCGGTTGCGGCCAGCATCTGCTGGCTCGGCTAGGAACCTTGATGAAAAATCTCCATTTCCAAGTCATAGTTCCATTATAGGTCGCAATTTTGATGAAGATGAGCGCAAGCCTTTGGATGGGGTTTCAGGCCCCCGACGAACAGTTGCAGACGAAAGCTTTCGTGCTCAACCTAGTCGCATGGCAGAGCATAAGACAGATAATGCTATATCTGGTACTAGGGCTGGTAGTAGTCCTTCAATTCCTGTGTCTCAGCTTTCAACTGGCTCCACGGGTGGTTCTTATGCAGGGAGGGTTGTCGAAGTGCATAATTCAAAGTTCAACAATCAAACTTTAGGCATTAGTCGCAGTTATGGGTCAAGTTATCCAGTTGTTGGCGGCAGTGCTGGGCAAGCAGTGGCTGGATCACATCCAAATGCCTGGGGGATGAGGAAGGAGACTTCTAGCATGAAAGAGCCTGCATCTGCTGCATGGTCAGCTCCAGATGTTGAGACAAAGTTAGCTCATGCCAGTGCTCTTGAGAAGGTCTCATCTGGTCGGTGGAGCTCAAAACAACAAATTAAACCTCAAAAAGATGCTGCAGTCGTTGGACTTCCCGGAACCGAGGGGAAGTTTGAGTATAATTCTAGCAATGCATACCATAGGGAGACCTACAATAGGTTAGATGTGGTTGTTGACTCTGATTATCAAGACATTGGTTTGGTAATGCATGCTGAAAGAAGTCTATCTTTTGGAGATGGGATTCATGGTGGTGGAAAGGAGGTGCCGCAAGCTTATGAGAGGGCTAAATCTGCCATATGCATGGATTCATATGAGAAAAACACTACTGCTACTGCTAATGGTTTCCAGTCGGTTCAGTCATCTGTAAAACCTGTTGGGACTGGGTTTCAGTCAACATTGTCTTCAGAATCGTCAGAAAGACCAAAGCTCAAATTACTCCCAAGATCAAAACCATTGGAGAACATAGAATCACCAAATGACCATAAGCAGGTAAATTTGTGAGACAGACTGTAAATCTTAATCTAAATATTTCATATTTTATATTTTAGCTTCAGCGTTGCAGTTCTCTTTTTCATTTTTGAGTCCAGAGATATGAGCAGACTAGCGATAATCTCCATATGGGGGACAACCATGAAGTTAAAAATCCTATTATCGGCGATCGAGCTCCAGACCGCCCAAAACTGAATTTGAAGCCACGGTCACAATCCCATGAGCAAATTGAAGGAAACAAAGAAGTCAAAAGGTTCAGAATTTGGCATTTTCTTTTCTTTAAGAACTCTTTGTTTTTTTTTGGTCAATTAATACAGAAATTTTAAAGGCTGCGTCACGGTGGACTCGAACCCGAGACCTTTGGCCTCGGGCATTAACCACTCTACCACTAGGCCAACACACACTTTAAGAACTCTTTGTTGATACTGTATGTTGTTATCCGTTTATTTTCCTTGTCGAATCTTCTATGGAGCTATCTATTTCATTATCAGATCTCTCCCAAAGACCAACATAAGTTAAACATGAGTCATGATCAATATCTTTCTAGTAACTTTGTGCTGTTAAATAGAGAGATTAATGGAATTACTTGAAGAAAAATATATGCTTTATAAGAATTATATAATATAATTTGGTTTGGTGTTTGCCGATGTCTTTGGATTGTACTTTCTAAAATTGTTGCTGGCATAGAGAATCTAGTACCCTTGAGCATAATTCAAATATTAAGTATGCATGATCATGGGGGTGAGGTGGCGGGTTGATGATTGTGTAAATGCTGTGTGATTAGAAATCCTCATTTACAGGCTTAATAAAAAGCATATTTGTCCTATGGCTGTTTCGCTTGTGGTGGGTCATGGGTGTCATTTCTGCCCCTCTATAGGTTGTGGGTGGCAGATTAGATTCAGAATTTAAGACCTATAAACAAATTAAATATTGCTAGTTCCTACTGCCTATCGACATAACAGGGAGTGAGTTAGGCAATTTTAGTTGGAATAGATTTGTTTATCCAACAAATTTTTCCCTTGGTAGCATTTTTAGCCTGATGGGTGGCTTGATGGGTGTATTTGTTTATCTTTATTGCAGCTACCCCTTTCATTTGTTCAACAAAGAAATCGGACAAACTGATGGAGGGTTAAAAAGCAAAGAAATGTGTCTAGTTATTTATATAAATAGACAGAGTTGAGATGTATTGAATCTGGTGGCTTTAGTGATTGCAAAAGAGAAATAATGTGCTTAAACAAAAGTACGTGGATGATGATGTTGCACTCAGAGTCACTTCATGAGCATGGGGCATCTTTATCTGTTTTTCTTATACTCTTTTTATTCTATAATATTATTCTCAATTTTGTAATACCCAAATAGTTGGATTTTAGTTATTTCTTGAAGGTCATGACTATAAGAGAACCAAATGGTTAAACAGTTAAACTAACAGAAAAATGTATGGTTTCCAGTTTCCTTGAAGCCTTTGTTTCACATTGCTCATTGTTTACATGGACAACCAATATTAGGTCCAACAAATTGGGTTTTTGATCTCATTTTGCACTGAAATAAAACGGGTTAACTGGCTGCAGTTATTTTATTCTGCCACAACTTTCATGTCCGTCTGTATTTTTCTATTTGAATCATCCTTCTCTCCAGTAGGAGGTGTATCTTCTGACATTTATTCTGCAATGTCTTGTTACTCTAGAGGGACTGTTTTTGGGGAAGCTCGCTCCCGGGAATTGGTGAGTTCACTTTTACCTTGTTTCAGAAAGCTTATCCATACCTTGTAGCCGAAAGTGACTAATTGGCTCACCGTTGAATGTTACTTTGCATCTCTAAGTGCTAGAGGATTCATAATTTTCTTATTGGGAAAAGGGTCAAATACATCCTTCATGTTTCCCCAAAGTACAATAAGCCCGTGGAGTAATTTTGGGTACAAATAGACCTGAATGTTTTTGTCAATGTACAGTTGAACCTTTATAAATTCTAACACTATTTATTTTGCTTTTAACAACCCTTCTCTAAACCTGTAGGTATGCACGTTACTTTTAGGTTTTGTGTTTAGGGTTCATACTTCTATTTTATAAGGTTTATGCTCAGGGTATTTTACCATTTTCTCTTTTCTTCTTTCTTAGTATACAAATGTCATGCGGTCTAAATTTTCAGTTAATCAGTTCATATTTTTCGAACCTACTGTTGCCTTTTCTTTTGTTAAAAATTGTTGGCATGATATGCTGATGATGGTGGCAGGTTCTTAAGGCACGCGGGATTGATGATGACTTAAACAACTTTGAGGGTCAACCTGCATTGAGGTATTTGTTTCTTGTACTTGTACGCAGCTTTGGATGTTATTAAACGTCTGGAAATACTTGATATAAGGCAATCATGAAAATGACTTGTATAGGATGAAGGAAGTTTCTCCAAAGGCTGATGAATTCACACATGGATCTTCTGCACGCTATAGTGAAAAATCCGAATATATTCATACCGAGCAAAGGATGGCTAAATACTATAACAGGCGAGAAAACCAGCTAGATGTTGAGAGAAGCGATTCACATAGGAGGAACAGGCAAAACGAAATTTGGAGAAATAATAAGGATGCTGAGAAGCACCGCAATCAGCAACCGAAACAGTTACAGGACAGGGCTCCATCTCCAGAGACTTGGCGAAAACCTATTGAGCATGGCACCGATGCCCCCATACGATATGGGAAAGCAGCATCTGCAGTTGAGCTGGCCCAGGCCTTCTCAAAATCAGGATCAGATCCAACTGTTGCTGATCGACTCTCTGGCCCTAGAGGCATCCCTGGTCGCAACCAGATGCCCTTTTCGAGACTTATGGGCCCAACACCAAGGCCTCAGATCAATGGTTACTGAAGTCGAGATGAAGAGGTTGTGGGTGGAATTCACAGGCTTGAAGCTTTACATTGTGCGAGGCGCTTTTCTGTCAGCATAATTTTGGGAGGATTCATTAAATCTGGAGCCGTGCAAACATCTAGGCAGATGCTTGCGCTCATAAGAAGACCAAGGCCACGGGTGTGAACCGAATTGTTTTTATGTTGTGCCATCATAAGTTACTATGCTTAGGGGATTAAACTAAATTGTTCACGGAATAATTATTAACTGAACAACACATGGTCAACCAACTTGTGCTGATTGTCATTCAGCTACTTTCCAACTTCTGTGCCAATTACTATAATGAAGTTGAACATATTTATGGTAATGTTTTTGGTTCTTCAGCACCTAAAGAGAAGCAGACACCATGCCATTTTTACATTTTATCTTGATTTCAATGTCATTGATGGGCATCTCTATAAATTTCATGTTGATTGTGGGGAGATCGAAATACTTTAGATCAGTAGTTCTACATTATAAGAAATATGAGCTTAAACATCGAAAATTTAACACGAAGATTCAGTAGCAGGCTGAACTAATTTCTTCATATGAAAGGTTGTCTCTTTATCAGTGGCCGTCGACGGTCGTGATATTTGCTTCAGTCATCCCTTTGTCCCCTTGTGTTGGATAGGATTGATATTAATCAGAAACAAAATCTAATTTTTTAACTCTTATTTATTTTTTATCTATTACTTCCTCCATCCACCAAGTATTCACCAAGAGTGTATCATTTGGTGGACGTCACGGATTTTAATAAAATATTTGATAGATTAAAAGATTATATCATGTAAGAAATGAGTAGTTGATGTTGAATTATAAGAATTAAGTGTGAGTCATGATGTGGTTTTTTGGTAAATAATGAGAGATTATGAAATTGAATTATAAGGATCGAGTCTCCAAAAAAAAGTGACATATTTTTTGTGGACGTCAGATAAGACAATTGTAACATAGTCTTGGTGGAAGGAAGGAGTAGATATTTTCATATGTTATTATATACGTATATTATTGAAAATATCTAGCTAACCATATCAACATGTATATTTATATATTTAATGCAAACATAGACATTTAATTATTACGCTATTAAAAGTGTTTAGTTTGTCAATTTGCTTAGGACCAATTATACTTTATATCATGTTTGACTTATAATATATATTTAGGTTCAAAACTTAATCATATATTTTTATTATCTATGCGACCACACTTAATTAGTAAATGTTCCCTAATTATATTAAATGGTGGAAAATTTGAGATCCAGTGTACCATATTTAGTATCTCATTTTGTTTCCCACTTTCTTTCTTTTTTTCCTTCAATTTTAATTTTGTAAGCTTTAGTTTAACTTCATAATCATTAACTAGGATTTATTTCATCCAAATAGGAATATTTTTTTTTTTATCATTTAATTTCATTTTTATTAGTTATTAATTCATTATTAAGGTTGACAAATACAAAGTTATGGTATGTAATTTTTTAACATAAAAGTTAAGTATAAATCAAAATATTACGATAAATTTTATTTTCATAAAAAATATTATTAAAATAATAGATATAATAACAATGGAACACGGTGACACACAAAAAATTATGAAACACTAGATCTTATCCGTTGGCTGATAGAATTGCCTCACCTTAAAAAAATGCAGCCTTTATACACCCATATTTATGTGTTAAATTATAAAAATATTCAACTTTTGTCCCACTATTTTTTTTAAAAAAAAAGTAGGGACGAATATAAAATAAAATGAAGGTTGAATAATTAAGTGTCCCCACAATTATTTTTACTTTTGTTCCATACTTGTAGAAAGAAAAATAAGATATATATTTTGAAATTGAATTAATATATACCTTTTATATTTAACCTCTTTCTTAAAAAGAATTTTTCATATTGCATATCAACTATATATATATATATATATATATATATATATATATATATATATATATCTATTTGATTTTCCAACAACTGATGAACACTCATTTGATGGAGATAGAACATTAGCTAGCTAAACTAGGAAAAGGAGTATCATCTATATGGTTATAAATAATATATAAAAATAATGAAAATAATGGGACTAAATAATATATAAAGAAAATGAAAATAATGGGAAACCATTAGAAGATAAAATCATGGCTTTTATATGCCAAATTCGTTCACTTAATATTGTCTACCTAAATTAATTTGTCTTTATATTTGATTAAGTTCTAATTATATTAGAACATGGAATATATACATTATATATAACATATATCAATTGAAATACATATAATTAACGGCCTTAATATTATATAACATATTATCAACTTCGGCGTGTGGCCGACCTATATAAATTGAAATACAGATAATTAACGGCCTTAATATTATATAACACATTATCAACTTCGGCGTGCGGCCGACCTAAATCAATTGAAATACAAATAATTAACGGCCTTAATATTATATAACACATTATCAACTTCGACGGACCTATATGAATTGAAATAGAGATAGTTAACGTTCCATGATGAAGTATAATATAATATAATATGTTTATATTATAAAATGAGAGAAATAGGATAAGTATGCATCTTTATATTAGTTTTGTGAACCACATTGTAATATAAATAACTTATAGATCTTTATATCAATTCATACCAGGTCTCTATTTACATAAGGTCTCTTTTATATACATGAGTGCAACCGCCCCACGAAACCCTAGTTCCAACTTGACGGCAATTTATGGCTTCAGTTAATTGTGGGAATCTAGCAAATATCAAATGAGAGGTATATTAAGTGCACATGGCATTAACAATAATGCATAATTAACAAAAAGTATTGGATCCCCTTCAAGGTAAAAAAAAAGTATTTGATAGCACACTGGTATTTTCAGCTCCAGTTCATGGTAAGTTTAAGAATTAAGCATGGTACAAACTGTATTAATTATCCTAATTAGATGTTAATGATAAGGGAAAATACACTCGTATGTATATCCTTACAAATTTTATTTGGTAACAGTTTTTGTTCAAATTCTAATTAACACATTATTCAAGTCACATACATTGATTTAATTAAAGTTTAGGCTAAAACCGTCACCAAATTAATTAAATGTATGTGTTATATATGTTCAAAATACATTAATTAAATATATATAATATAAAGAAAACACAAGAAATTAGATAAAAAAAATAAAAATATATAAAAATTTTGAATTTGAAAAAGTCCGAACCGATGGTTCTGATTCCGTGAACCATTTTAACACGTGAATTGTGACACATTTTGACACATATTCTCTCCTATAAATACGTCTTACTCAACTATTTTCACACATCAATTCATAATCTTTTTCATTATTGATAATCTTGTGAAGTGTTATAATGTTGGGAAAAATATTTGTTTATAAATTATAGCATTTCACGATATTTTCAACGATGAAAGATTTTATTTTCACTTAATGTTGTAATTGAGCCAAAAGCATATCGCCCTCCTCAATTTGTAATTTGTTTCATTTGTTGGAGTTGTAATTTTTTTGGCTTGACCACACTGTAAATCACAATATAATTGTAATTTATTTCATTTGTTGAAGTTTTTCTTACAATTTGTCGTTTATTTAGTAGTTCCCTAATGGTGGTATAGTCCATAATTGTAATGGGCTTGGTCTTATAATTCTAGTGGGCCCGATATCATGAATGTCAGTGAGGCCCAAATAGTGGTAGGCGTATATCAATAATGAAGTAATAATTATATAGAATGGCGAGGTAGTGGAGTGGAGTACAAACGAATTGGCTGATTCCTTATTTATTGAGATCTGTTGATGGGCTCCTTCCTCAGCTCATTCCCTATTTATTGAGATCTACTCTGCCAAGGGAATAGGGTGAACGACGAGGGAGACCAGATTTTGCTTGGTTTCAGATTGGGGAAGGGCGAAACCATCTCCATATTGATATATGCAGAGTGAGATTCGTCCAAGATTCAAGCTAGTCTGCCCCAAACTCTTGAGGGGCTTCTCCATCAGCAACTCTTTATTCATTCTCTTAAATGCCGCTTCGATCAAATCCTTTACGTACTTGCGAGCATCCTCCTCGGAGCATCCTGTTTCCTTCATGTAGCACTGGATTGCTTTCGGAACGTCCCCTCGTTTCATTTCGTGCTGTTGTATATACACCACTATTAATTATTTAATATCAAAAATTAATTGCATGAAATGCAACCTTGTGTCGCTTCTTACAGATGAAGTTCCCAAGTCATCTGCCAGACGAAGAATCATGGATGGCCAACGAACGATACCGGGATGTTGCTCTAAACTCTGCAACTCCTCCTTGTTTACAGGATTTGATGAGAAGTAACCATAAAAATAACTAGAGGACCCCCACTGGAAATCCATGCTGTATTCAGGTACTCAGTTGTGGTTGGGACATATCCGCTCTCAAACCATATCGCTTCTAAGTAGTAAACTCTACACAGATCTACCCACTGAAACATGAAACATTAGATTAATTCTCAGTCATTACGAAAATCTTAGTACAAATCAAATACACGTGTTTTTACCAATCCCCTCAGTTTTTAGATGACGTTGAAACCTTGGTCCCTCAGAATACGATAAGCAAATTCATTCACAAAGTTGAAGAGACTTAGGAAACAAATCCGCATATATTCTGGAAGTCTGTCCAGCGAATTTATATCCCACCTGAAGGTAGCAGCACTAGTAACAGGGATACATAGTGTATGTGTGTGTGTGTGTGTGAATCAAGTAATCAAACCTCTCGACTGTCTCAGTGAAAAGTTGAAGTTCTTCAAGTGTTCCATATAGATCGTATATGTCATCTATTAAGGTGACAAACTCTGCAGCCTTGGTCAAAATTTCCCTCGATTGACCAAGATGAGCCTCTGGAACATATCCCAGAGTCCACAAGAAACACTCTGCCAATCGGTGCCTGGCAAACCCCAACTTTTCCGGCAGACCAGTTTCTTTATACCACCTGTAATGAATGCCCGCTAGCTCTTAACATCAATGTCAAGAACCAATATATGCAAATAAATTCTACCTTGATATAAGCTTAAGCCTTATCTACCTCTCACATACAAGACCGACATAGCTTATGCAGTTGGGGTCATAAGTTCATGCATAAACCCTTGGTGGAACATATGGAGGCCGCCATGAGAGTTATTCGGTACCTAAAATCATCTCTCGAAAAGGCATTTTCTTTGAAAAAATGAGCATTTGGAAGTCTTCGGATATCTTGATGTTGATTGGCAGAAACATCACAGACAGACGATCTGCAGCAGGTACTTCACCTTTGTAGGAGGAATCTTGTGACTTGGAGAGTAAAAACAAAAGTGGTAGCACTCTCAAGTGCGTAAGCATTTAGGGGATTGTTAAAGGGTTAATGTAATTCTGTGGATAAAGAAATTGATGAGTGAGATGGGTCTATTAGAAACGGGAGCTTTCAAACTCTACTGTGACAACAAAGCAGCTGTGAGCATTTCTCATAATCCTGTCCAACATGATAGAACCAAGCATATAGAGATAGACAGACATTTCATCAAGGAGAAGTTAGATAATGAAAAAATCACTCTGCCGTTTGTCCGATCGGAAGACCAGCTTGCTGATATCCTAACAAAGGCAGTATCAGGGAGAGTTTTTCACAGAGTTCTTGACAAGTTGGGTATGTGGGATCCTCCACCTACCAACTTGAGGGGGAGTGTAGAATTATAGAAGGATTGTGTAATTTGTTCTTTCCTTTCTTATATTTTGGTAAGATCCTCTAATTGTGGATCTTATTTTTCTTTCTTTATTTAGGGTTGGTGCCTGTATTATAAACGGCAGCCATGTACATTGTTTAATATATTGAATAATAAACAAATAACCTTTTGTCAACAACATACATATATATATATATATATATATGTGTGTGTGTGTGAATCAAGTAATCAAACCTCTCGACTGTCTCAGTGAAAAGTTGAAGTTCTTCAAGTGTTCCATATAGATCGTATATGTCATCTATTAAGGTGACAAACTCTGCAGCCTTGGTCAAAATTTCCCTCGATTGACCAAGATGAGCCTCTGGAACATATCCCAGAGTCCACAAGAAACACTCTGCCAATCGGTGCCTGGCAAACCCCAACTTTTCCGGCAGACCAGTTTCTTTATACCACCTGTAATGAATGCCTGCTGGCTCTTAACATCAATGTCAAAAACCAATTTATGCAAATATATTCTACCTTGATATAAGCTTAAGCTCATCCTGGTATGTTGCCTGTACCATGTTAAAATCCAATTTAGCTAGCTCCACCAGAATAGGGTTTGCGTCAGATCTACTCTCATACGCTTGTATGAACCACCTGGCTTCCAACCTCTCCACTCTCCAGTGTAGTGGAACCTGCAAAGCATGCCTCACTTGCTCGGCTACACAACCCTCACTAATTTGCTCCATTCTTCGTCTAAGATGATTCACTGACAACTCCTTGGCCAAATCCAGTATGCTTTCCCCTTCCACGGATAAATACGAAGCTTCATACAGAGATACCACTCCCCTCACATCTTCACACACGCCGGCCTCGAAATTTCCTGCATCGTCCATGAAACTACAGAATACCTCTGCAACAATAAATTAAAGCTTAGTTAATCAAGTAAATACTATTATTAGTTATGTACATGTTTTACGTACCTTGAGGAACGTGATATCCATGCTGTCTGAGAAGTCTGAATTTGAGAGATGTGACGTGCAAGTCCTTTTCAGTGTATTCGTCGTCTTCCGCCTCATAAATGTTGTGTAACATTTTCGCTATCCGATCCTCGAAGTGTTTGGATAAACCCAGCCTCTGCAGATTGTCGATAAGCTCAAGCTGGTGCACCTCATCTATGGCTTCGTCTATCATTATTTTCACCTTACTTTTCAGCTTCTCAACTTCACCTACGTACTTTTCCCTCTGCTAGTGTTATTCATTGTTAATTAACGGCAAATCGACGTTTAGTAGCGACCGCCTATGCGATTATACTAACTTCAATATATAGCTTTCAAGAATATTCTCACGAATAACATGCAAGTCGTGATCATCTCATCATTTTAATTACCGTATATGGACTTGTGAGGGACTGAATGTAATCGTCATCCCAGATACTGCCTTCATAGTTTGCTGACCTCCTCACCTCCCCCACCATATCAAATCCGAAGCTGATCGACAATAGAAAAAGAAAAAAAACTTAAACTGAGTCAAATTGAGTAAGTAAACGAATCAAATTGAGGTGTTTGAAATACCTTGTTGAGGTGTTCTTGGTTAAATGTTTATTTTCGGTAATAAAATGATAAGTCACAGTGACCTTAAATAGCTAATTTTCGCAGACGCATTATTACAAGATCATAAAACATCGAGTGCCTCTATACTAGCCTAATTTGCTTAGGACCAATTATACTTTATATCATGTTTGACTTATAATGTATATTTAGGTTCAAAGACTTAATCATACATTTTTATTTTATCTATACTACCACTCTTAGCAAATGTTCCCTAATTATATTCAGTGGCGGCAGTGTACCACATTTAGTGTCTCACTTTGTGTCCCATTTTCATTCTTTTTTATTTTCTTTCATCTTTTTTCTTCATTTTTAATTTTTAAGCTTTAGTTTAATTTCATTATCGATTTATTGCATCCAATTAGGGAATATAATTATTTTTATAATTTAATTTCATTTTTATTAGTTATTAATTCATTATTAGGATTAATAAATACAAAGTTACGAGATATAATTTATTAACATAAAAGTTAAGTATAAATCATAATATTATAATAAATTTTATTTTCATAAAAAGTGTTACTAAAATAAAAGATATAATAGTAGGACACGGTGACACACAAAGAAGTGTTAATGGGGAGAATTGCCCCAGATGTTAACATTGTTAATCTTTTTAACCCATATGTTAAGTTGCTACTATTTTTACCAATTTTTAATTAAAATTACAAAATTATCCTCTCTAACCCGCGGACAATTCATTTTCCGACGGCCAACCACCCTCCTCCCTCTCGTCGGCCAACCCTCCTCTCCCTTTTCCGACGGCCAACCTCCTCCCTCTGCCGCAGCCAACCCTCCTCCCTTCCCATCTGTTTTCCTTGGCCTTTTGGCCAACCCATTTTCCGCCGGCCAACCTCCTCCTTCCCATCTGCTTTTCCGTGCCAATCATCCTCCTCCCTTTGCCGCGGCCAACCCTCCTCTCCCTTTTCGGAGGCCAACCCTCCTCCCCTTCCCATCTGCTTTTCCGTGGCTAACCCATTTTCTTTGTAATTTTTCAACGGCTAACCCATTTTCCGTGAGGAGGGCTGGCCGGCGAGAGGGAGGGAGGATGGTTAACGGCCGGGATGGTTGGCCGTTGTGCATGTGAATCCGTGTGAAAGTTTAAGGATAAAATTGTACAAATGGTTAAAATGATAACAACTAAACATGTGGGCTAAAAAGAATAGCAAACTTAATATATAGGTTATATAAGATTTTCGCCCACAAAAATTATGGAATACTAGATCTCATCTGGTAGTTGATAGAATTGCCCCACCTCAAAAAAAAATTATACCTTTTATACACCCATATTTAAATATGTGTTAAATTATAAAATTATTCGACTTTTGCCCCACCATCTAAAAAAAAAAATATGGACAAATATAAAATAAAACGAAGGTTGGATAATTGAGGGTCCCCACAATTAATTTTACTTTTGTTTCATACGTGTAGAAAGAAAAATAAGATATATATATTTTGAGATTTGATTAATATCACCTTTTGTATTTAACCAATTTTTCATATTGCATATCAATTATTAGTCTTCATCTTCTCCATCAAATTTTATCAAGGTATATACACAGTTTCTTTATGCCACTTTTAGAATATGAGTAAGCATTGTAAAAAAATAATTATATAATTTTTACAAAAATTGTTTAAATTGTTCTACATACAAAATAAAAAAATAATATATCTTTGATTTTCCAACAATTGATGAACACTCATTTGATGGAGATAGAACCTTAGCTAGCTAAAATAGGAAAATGAGTATCATCTATATGGTCATAAGACTCATAAATAATATATAAAGAAAATGAAAAATATTGGGAAACCATTATAAGATAAAATCATGGCTTTCATATGCCAAATTCGTTCACTTAATACTGTCTACCTAAATTAATTTGTCTTTATATTTGATTAAGTTCTAATTATATTTGGAACATGGAATAAATACATTATATAAAATATTATTAACTGCAGCCGACCTATATCAATTGAAATGCATATAATTAATGGCCTTAATATTATATAACACATTATCAACTTCGGCGTACGTGCGGCCGACCTATATAAATTAAAATATAGATAATTAACGGTCTTAATATTATATAACACATTATCAACTTCAGTGGACCTATATGAATTGAAATAGAGATAGTTAACGCTCCATGATGACGTATAATTGGTGCGTCTTTTCACCAAAAATAATCGACTGACAGACAGTCGGTATGCACATCACTGCTTGTGACGAAGAAGCAAAATCGTCTCCCAATAGACCGACGAGAATTCTCTTAAAGTTTCGACCTGCAACGTAACCACAAATAAATTTGGATTACTAAAAATTAGGAATTATTAAATAAACAATAAATAGAAAGAGGAATTGAATTTTAATTAAAGAGATTAAATTTGAGAAAGGTAACAAATGTGTGAAGATATTCCGACAGCGAATTAATTCCACCTTAGCTTAATATTCTGATCATCGATGCAAATATAACTTTAACTCATGCAAATAAACCAGTTATTACCACCGAATATGCTTCTGACACGATCTTATCTCTCATTAGTTTCTCGACAGTTAGGAAGACGCCTCACTAACTACCTCTCTAATCGACTGACAACCTTAAGAGACGCTCTATAGGTTTAAAGAGCCGACAACATTAAGAACTAGATAGACCCGATTCAAAACCGATAAACTCTAACGTAGGATTATCGAATTAAATTGTTATTTTCTTGACCTAAAGATCAATTTACCACTAATCAAACCTAAATCATGATTACGTATGATCGATTTAATTGGCTATTAATTAATTCTAACTCATTAAATATTGTACACTACCTAGCAGATTGAAACAATTAAATCATAGAGAAAACAGAGAACAACAAATACTTACATACAAATTAAAGGATAACTAACAAATTAGATCTCACTTAGGAATCATGCTAGAGCTTCCTTAATCGTTGTCGGAATAAAGGAAATTAACTAGAACTCATAATAAAAATAAACACGAGAGATTGAGTGAAGAAGAAAGAAAGCGGCAGGAATGTTGAAAAAGAAAATGATGCAAGCAATGTGATTTCACGTGAATCACTGTTCTGCCTCCAAGTTGGAGTGTTGTTGGAGAGCCGTGTATTTAAAAACAACTAAACTAATAAATATATGCTAACCTAAAGCTAGATGGCCAAACATAGCCAAATAGTAAAACTATAAAATAATATCCAACTAATAATTAAAAACTTCCATAATAATAAGTTTTCATATAGAAAATAAATTTCATGTAAATCTTCCTTCAATCAATTGTCTTCAAACTCTTTTTAAAATCATGTTTTTTTCTTTCAAAATAATATCAACACCTACAAAATCCACAAAATATGCAATTAGCTTCATAAAATATGATTAAGTAGATATTAAATATTTAAATTTATCAAAATTACCCAAAATATACGTATAAAATATGTCTAATCAATAATACAATATGTTTATATTATAAAATGAGAGAAATAGGATAAGTATGTTGTATCTTTTTATTAGTTTTGTGAACCAAATTATAATATAAATAACTTATAGATCTTTATATCAATTCATTCAAGTCTCTATTTACATAGGTCTCTTTATATACATGAGTGCAACCACCCCACCAAACCCTAGTTCCAACTTGACGGCAATTTATGGCTTCAGTTAATTGTGGGAATCTAGCAAATATCAAATGAGAGATATATGTGTGTGTTGGCCTAGTGGTAGAGTGGTTAATGTCCTGAGGTCAAAGGTCTCGTGTTTGAGTCCACCGTGACGTGACCTTTAAAATTTCTGTATTTAATGACAAAAAAAAATGAGAGATATATTAAGTGCGCATGGCATTAAGAATAATGCATAATTAACAAAAAATATTGGATCCCCTTCAAGGTACAAAGGGTATTGGATAGCACACTGATATTTTCAGCTTCAGTTCTATGTGTTGTATATGTTCAAAATACACTAATTAAATATATATAATATAAAAAAACACAAGAAATTAGACAAAAGTAAAAAATATAAAAAAATTGAATTTGGAAGCCCGACCGATGATTTTGGTTCTGCAAACCATTTTGACATGTGGATTGTGACACATTTTGACACATATTATCTCCTATAAATACCTCTTACCTCAACCATTTTGACACATCAATTCCTACTCATTTTCATGATTGATAATCTTGTGAAGTGTTATAATTTTAGGAAAAATAATTGCTTATAAATTATAGCATATCATGATATTTTCAAAGATGAAAGATTTTATTTTCACTTAATGTTGTAATTGAGCCAAAACCATATCACCATTCCTCACTTTGTAATTTGTTTCATTTGTTGGAGTTGTAATTTTTTTGCTTGACCACATTGTAAATTACAATATAATTGTAATTTATTTCATTAATTTGATGATTTTTTCTTACAAATTGCAATTTTTTAGTAGTTGACTTATGTAATTTTTTTAATTATCTCGTTTTCATAGATAAGTTCATATACTTTTTTAACTATATAATTATAATATGACTTGGGTATAATTAAAACTCATATACTTTTGAAAAAAATACAAGCATATTTCATATCCAAATTAATAAGACTTGTACTCGAGCCTGCGTTTTCTGATTTATTTCACAATTCTGCATCATTATGGAATTTTACATCGGCTTAAAGTATTCTGCCGCCCCCTTATTTTCGAAACACCACGTTTCTGGTCTCCCATTGCCAAACACGCACGTTGTGTGTTTCATACCAAAAATCAATGCGAAGATGTTGCAGCGCTATCAGTGTCTGAATGAACAGATTAATTAAGTGTCTGAATGAACAGATTAATTAAATGCTATAGACTTAAATCCTGCCATTCCTACAAGACAGGTAAAATTCTCTGAACAGAGTGACTAGAAATAAAAATAATTAGATATGAGAAGGCTACCACCCTAACAAACATAACTGATGGGAAAGTAGACAGAGAATGATTAAAGAATGACAAGAGAATAATGTACTTGTAACTTCTGCATGCTGTGACAGCTATGCTCACTCTATTGTACTCTTCCACTTTCAACAATATATATTAACCAAGACACCCTTATTTTACAAGCAGTTTGATATTACGGTTGATAATACCACGAGTAGTTTGATTACGGTTGATTAAGTGTCAGAAATTCATTTTCCAGATGGATTTAAACTAGGACTGTCAATTTTCGACACGACACGAACACGCGCAAAATTAACGGGTTAGTGTTCAGTCTTATCGTGTTCGTGTCATTATCGTGTCGACACGATAAGAACACGATAATTTCGTGTCGCGTTCGTGTCGGATCCGTGTCGTGTTCGTGTAACACGATAATTTTCATGTTGCATTCGTGTTCGTGTCAGATCGTGTCGTTTTCGTATAATTCGATAATATTTATAAATATTTAATATTAATTTAATTATATTTTATTTTTTATTAATTTATTTTCTAATTTTAATTTTAATTTATCGGAAAGTAGAGATCGTTATGATTAAAGAATGACAAGATATTCATGCTTGTTCTGCATGCTGTGACGTGTCTATACATTTAGGTGTCGTGTCCCACTTTCAAGGTATATATGTCGGACGGATCCTTATTTTAC
Source organism: Salvia rosmarinus (assembly GCA_036937905.1). Taxonomy (NCBI): domain Eukaryota; kingdom Viridiplantae; phylum Streptophyta; class Magnoliopsida; order Lamiales; family Lamiaceae; genus Salvia; species Salvia rosmarinus. The sequence continues at coordinate 83,895,924 of CM072818.1, forward strand.
AAGTAAAGAGTGTTTACTTATCGTATCGTTATTTATCGACACGATAAAGTGTCAGAAATTCATTGTCAGCCCCTACTTTAAACTGATTATAACAGATTTTTACATTAAGTTGAACAACACCTCTCTCTCTCTCTCATGCTAGAAATGAGCCTCTCAACGCCCAAAAACACTGACCATTTGTGTATGTTGACCATCGATGCCTAACAAACTTCAACAAGAAGATTCCCACTGCCTGTCTCAGCTTCCACTTCTCTTCCTTCCTCTAAGTGTGAAAGACACTTATAAATAGGAATTCCCTTTCATCATTTGCCAAAATTAACATTTATTTCTTCCACAAAATCTCAGAATACTTCGTGTGGTCTCTATTGTTCTTGTGACAGTCCTGTCCGTTATCTAGTCTTAAGAAGCATGGACAATAAGAAGCACATTGATCAAGACCACAACGACAACGGCAACAGCAGTGATGCAAAGTTCAAATCCAAGAACCTCAAAGCTGAGAGGAGAAGGCGCAAAAAACTCAGTGATAGACAACTAGAGCTACGCGCCTTAGTCCCTACCATCACAAATGCAAGAAATCGAGCCTCTCAATATTAGTTCTTACTTGTATTTTAGTTGGAATATAAATCTGTGATTCCTAACAGAGAGTTTGTTGGTGCAGATGACTAAAGCCACCATAATCACTGATGCAATCACTTATATTGAAAAGCTAAAAATGTCTGTAGAAGAACTAGGCAACCAACTCCTGCAAATGGAGGCAACTAGTGTGGATGAAGAGAAGATCAAACTGAAAGAGATTGGCGATGAACAAGAGATAAAGAAACATGGAATAAAAGTAACCATACAGTATTTAATCATATTCTCAATTTGTTTTTTTTTTTTTTCCAGCATTTTGATGGATCTTATCATTGTTAACAGGTGGAGGTTGAGGTAAACCATATTTGTGGGACTAAGCTATGGATAAGGATTGTGTTCCAGAAGAAGAGAGGCGCGCTTACGAAACTGATGGAAGCCATTAGCTTGCTCGGGATTGATCTCAATGATACCACCATTACTACTTCCAGAGGAGCAGTTCTTTTCACCTCATTTGCTGAGGTAATTAATTCCTCTCCCAACATCAACTCAAATAACTGTGCTCTGTTATGTTAGATGAGAAAACATGAGTAATATTCTTCACAAAATCTACTCCAAGCTTTATTTTATTTGATCCAAAATATCCAGGGAAGTCGTGGTGGATTGCCGGAAGCTGACCAAATGAAGAAGTACCTGTTGGAGATCATAAGGAGCATCTAGAGATAAAGGCGATTAATTCACATTAATCAATCATTAATCCCATCCAATAAACAAGTTTTGAGATTGAACTGAACAACAGAACAAGTATATTTAGTAGGCCAAGTTATAGCAATTTGCAAAGTCAATTTAACGATGGGAATAAAGAATCTTTGGTTTTAGAAGCATTCGATATGCTCCATTCAAGTGAACCACAATTCTAAATCTCACAACTAAATCAAATGCATCTCTGACAATTTTAGCTAAGAAACGTTGTAGTACATATCACCAGGGACGGCGCGCGGGGGTGTGATTGCGCGATTTTTAAAAAATAGATATTGTGATAATTAGGTATTTATATTTTAAAAATTAAAAAAAATCCTACAATTTTTATTGGTGTAAATAATTCGATGTGACAAACCCTATTTATATTAATTGATAACTTATAACATCAAAATAATAATCGTTATTGAATTAAATTGAGTTTATTTTGATTAGATCTATGCTTCAGTTTATCGTAATTGGATTAAATTATTAAAGTATATTCAATTCTTTAAAATGTGAATATTAAGGCGTTCTAGAGAAGGTAATCGAGTCATAAACAATTGATTATTAGGCATATTGATAGTTTAGTGTAAAATATTTATAGCTTCCACAAAAAAATTTATAAATTAAGTTATACATACCGTGTTAATTAATATTGTGTTATTTTCTTCTTGAATAATTGCACTTTTATAGTAAAAATTTCTTCATTGTGAATGCTTCAACTTTATTGGTTCATCTTTTTTATTGTTGTGACATAGTCAGCAAAAGATTGTGATTACGTTAAAAATATTATTAACTTCTAACTTTATTTTAAAATTATTCAAATTTTTTCTACCTTTGTCACTACATATCCCTATTATTACTTGAACATTATCTAACCTTCAATAAATTGTACCCAGTAAAATGTATTTAGAGCTTTACTAGAGCATAGATAGATTTATGGCTTCTTATGTTAAATTTGACTTTCCTATTACATACTCTATTCTACAGCACAAATGTCTCCACATGGATTTTATCATTTGAATAACTGGCAAGAAAAATCTCCTCCTCTGCTGCAATAAACTGTGGTTAATTAGTATAAATTCGAAAGCTACACAAATTTAGACTAATTGATTACAAATTCAAAACAAAATCTTAGTATAATAAAGTCAAGATAATTCTAGGTAACTTATTTTAAAGTTTTAGATGTTATCTATGGTAACAAGCAGAGCCGAGTCAGAAAATGAATTATGAGAGAGAGAGAGTTGTTGTTTAGCATGGACTCATGGTCAACCTGTGGGTGGCAGGCCCAGGTACAGAGGGCCCCTACCCCTAGGCTGGCTAAATAATTCACAGTGTGACTATCTATTGGGCTGGGCTTACGTGCCAAAACTCATTATTATGAAGGTGTTTGACTTGATTAATAATGTTTAATCGATAAATTAATTTAATTTTGTTCTATATTTATTTTGAATAATTAAGCTCTTGACGGATAATTTTGTTGGTGCTTCAATTTTCATTTGGATGATAATTTATCATCCCATTACTAGATGTGACAAAGATCAGGACGGGCTGACCGGAAAATTCGTCGGGTCAGAAATAATAAATCATATCAGATTTGATGAATGGATAATTTAGTATTAGTTTATATTATTTAATTTAGGGTTTTCAGTTTATTAGTTTAGTTTCTTTTTTAATTTTTTAATATTAATTCATGTTTGTCAATTTATGTAAAAAATAGATATATTTTATATTTTTGGTTTAGGTGGGCATATTTTGTCAATCTAAAAACTGGTATTATCTACCATTAACCCTTAATATTTTATCAGCAGATCTGCATATTAGTTTTAGGCTTTAGCGTTTCAGTTAACGACAAACGTATCGTAGCATCTTTATGGATCACTTTTGCGGTGATTCTGCCAAGTCTGGATCTGACTGTTGATAATTCAATCTCTGTGCCTAATTAATCATCCAGATGAGTGCTGTGCAATATATGTCTACAAATTTCTTTATCCTTTTCTTTTAACCACTATTAATATGCCACACAATCTGTGAATTTTACTAAGTGAATTAAATAATCTCTATTTCTATATTACAGTTTATTTCATCAATGCATTTACATTTGTAATAACATCAGTGCCCTATTAAAAAGTGAGCCTAAGCAATCTTACTACGACCCAAAAAGATCCAGAATTGGTTAAACATATAAAACAAGAAAATAATTATGACAAGAATACAAGAGGCTAATTTGGGACCATGAGAAAGCAGGATAAGCTAATCTAATGGTACTTTCCAGAAACATTAAGCCCCAGTTTAGTTGATTTACTGGCATAAATTTGTCCTATACATGCATGTTTGTGGACTACGGGCTTAGCTCAGTTGGTTAAGAGTTAGCAGATATGGAATAAGGACCAATGATCAAATCCTAGCAACCGCAGTGTAGGAGTTTCATCCTCTTTAGGGTAGCTCCTTGTGGGCATTAGGCAAAGTCTTCTAGATTCTTAACTGTTGAATCAATGTGATTTACTCTCTCATATTCTCGTGGGACTGTGATGTGGAACTCTCGGGGAGAGCTTCCCCTTTTGAAATAAGTAAATAATTGCATTTATTAATTACCAAGGAGCCTGGAGAGAGAGAGAGAGAGAGAGCAACATCAAGCTGTTTACTCTTCAAATGAGCCTTTCAACCAGATATGAAAGACCTTTCTTTTACCTCAAAACTTTAATCTTGAAATTTGTCCAATTACTGATTGATGGCAATCTTCGTCTTCAATTTTCCATATTTAACGAATCTCTAATATTTTCATCCAACCAACCCTGTGGGCCCCGAGGCAGTCATTTTCATCATTGAAACAGATCATATGCACATTTTATGTTACATATACCTATACGTGATGCTTTTTTTTTTTGATATCATTGGGAACCGCAGTCGCTATCTTAGATGCACACTGGGTAAACCCCACGTTCATGTGCAATATCCTGCAAATCACACATGATAGGTAAACCACACTTGGAAAATCAGGTGTGACAGGCTCAAACCCATAGAAGCGTTTTGTGGGATTCGAACCTGTAACCACTCGACCACAGGAACTCGCCTTAACCATTGGGTTGTCCTATGGGACACCTATACGTGATGCTTGATTATGAAACCAAGTCTTTGGGCCCCACGTGAAACAACTGACTGCTTTGCTCATTCTATCTTACATATACGTGATGCCACAAAATTAATCCATTTCGATTCTCATTTAGTACGCCTGCATGTCTGATGCGCATTGCAATGAAACAAACCTACTTATCACGCACCCAAGTTTTAAGAAATTAACATTATTTGTTTCCTAAAGAGTTGGCATTTATTTCTTAATCTGATTTATAGACGTAGAAGCATGTATATAATGATTCTGCCAACAAGGAATGACTCCTTAAACTTATCCCCATTTTGTCAAATACAAAGTTGGAATCATACACGAAATTAGTCGGTGATGTAACAAACGGAGAATTGTAATGTATCAATCGTAGACGAAAATCAGAGCCAGAATCTTTTCATTTATCTCAAAAAATACTGCAGTTAGCATCCATGTTTTTACAGTTCTACAAAGACGTAATTGGAAAACAGTCTTCAACTCAAACCACGCCAAAACAGCCCAAAAAAAAGGAGACATTCATCTCTGGACTCGAAAACCAGAGTGGTGTTGGTCCAGCATCCCAACTGCAATGGCAACATAAAAAATGAGTAGTCGAATAACAAGAGAGTAAATAAAACAAGGTAAACTGGAGAAAGAGAGAAGAATATACATCGAGGATAGCAAAGAGGAGGGTCTTCAAACAGAGATAGAGACATCTGTTTGTGAGCTACTCCGATGTCGAACAAGATAAGGCCGGAGGCAGGATCGTAGACGATGATATCCTTGACAGGCAGCCACAGAAACAGCTCCTCTTGAGACAATCCCTCGACTCCCATCAACCCGCCATAGCTAAGATTTGCTCTCACCACGCTCTCGAAAGATATCCTCGTCTCCAGCTTGGCCACGCAGGGGCTGTCCAGGAACACCTGCAGCACCCCATCGTCACTCAGTTGGTAAGATTTCACGCCGTTCTTCGGAAAAAGCCCGGCTGGCAACCCTCTGCTTTTCAGCAACTCATGAATCGAGGCCGAGGCCATGGTTGAAGATAATAATAGTGTGAGACTGACGGAAAAAAATCTGAATAGCATAGCCATGGGGGCTGGCTGTGAAATGTGAATTGCTGCTGCTCTGGAAAGGAAGGATGGAATAAAAAGAGCAAGAATTTAAGAGGTGGTTTATTGTGTGAAATGCGGGACTACGTCATGAGTTTTTCCCAAATTAGCCTCGTCTTATTACCATTTCTTTTTGGATGTCT